>OY728123.1:260774133-261974133 GCA_963277665.1 Viscum album
GGGGGGTACTTCTAGTTCTATTAATGTGGTGGTGTCATGGGTGGGGTTCTTTGAGCGTTGTTAAAAAGGGGCAGTGCTATTAAATGGGGGGGGGGGGGACAACCACATAAAAAACATATTAAATATTTTATTTTATTTCACTTTTATCAATGTTTTTTAGCACTTATAAAATATTACATTATCATTATTGACAGAAGAGACCCAAATTTTAATTATGCCTCAATTATTATCACTTTATAATCATATTTTATGATTTTTTTAGGTTTGTTAAAATATTGCACAGTACAATACCAGAAGCTGCTTATGTGAAGCCACCACTATTCTTATCGTCACAATATCTTGAAATTAAATATCATCATGAGCTATTAAAACATATGTGTACTTTCTATTTGATTAATATTTTATATGGATGATTGGAATCAACATAAATATAGGAGTTATGAGGGAAGAACCTTACATATAAATAGAATGTTATCGAGGATGACGTACACTGTTGAAAAATATTTCGAGCTCATTATTTTTATAAAAAAATTTGATCCAATTGAGCCTTCATGTGTCCTCTTATGTGAACAATATATCCCACATTACTTTCTCACATAAAGGATATTTGTGATGGTATGCGGAACATGTGAAGGTAAAACTGTGGAAATTATTAAAGAATTGTGATGAAGGGAAATTAAACAATGAAAAACCATTATTTGAGGATGTTGAAGGCCTCTATTGTGCATTGTTCATATGGTAATGAAGATTAATACAATGAACCATAATTATCATTCATGAATAATAATTCTAATAAAACCATAAAGTAATTTAGATATTTTAAAGGTGATACAAAATGTATACATACCTATTAAATGAAGTTTGAGACCTCGTGTGCTTCAATTACTGAAGGAAAACACCTAAAAAAGTTTCACACAATGTATTCAAGACATGAATACTAAGTGAAAACATTGAAAAAATTCATTAATTTGAATGGAAAATATGTAAAGATGTTTTTTTATACATTATTTTGACATAAAATTCAATTAACACAAAACATTAATTACAATACATGGTATGTGCTAGGGTTTTCTTGATAGTTGAATTTAATAATTACATAAATAATATTTGAGAATCCAAAACTAAAATACAATACCTCATATTATTTTTTAAGATTCACTTGTGAATAAAAATATAAAATGAAGATGATATATTCTTATGATATTTTTTTTAAAGCAGAGTTTATAATTTTTCTGTCTACATAATATTCATATCATTGTGAATAATGTAAAATAAGATGTACCCTTAGATTTAAATAAAAGTTTTTAAAAAAATTTTGTGATGGATATAAGATAGTCCATTTGTTTGATGTGATTTAGAATTATCCAAATAGATTTTTTACATATGGAGTATTTTGATGATAATTTATTGGTGTCTATTAAAGATGAATGGTTTTACATTTTCTAATCAATTTAGGAGGGAAAGGTGGATTTCCCATATCCCTATTCTTTAAAGATAAATCCTACATTGTACCTAGTCTATTCCAGGTGAACATGTTCATGGTTATACCATTTCCTATGAAACCATTTAGAATAAAAATTAAGTAATTTGTGAGTGGGATAATAACCACTACACACTAGGGTTATATTCATCCAAAATGGAGGTGAAACTCATTAATATACCTTAGTTTCCATTTCAATTTACTATTTCATGTGCAATATTTCAAACTATAGGTGATTTAGAAAATAAAAACATTCAATAAATATATGACAAATGTATTAAATGGGATAAATTTTTTTAACGTAGTAAAAAGTTATCTCAAAATAATTCACCCCCTCTTAGTGTGGCGTCCCTATGTAATCTTAAAAACTCTCCACTTAAGCTGATTAGAGCTTATCACACATCCCCTCAATAACCTCATCATTCTTGTGCACAATCATGTACATAAGAAATGTAAATGGGTTGACTATATATAGAATCATATGACACAACACCTTCTCTATGATCTCAAAATATGAATTCTTATCTAGAATAATTCCATAGAATACGAGAACAAGGTTAATAAAGAAGATCCTAATCTCTTTCACAATAAAATTCATCTACTTATGAGAGATAAGCTCTTACCTATTCACCTCCCTAATTTTTGATAATGATAACTTCATTTGAAGATTCTATAAAAAATAGTCCTAAGAAAAATCCAGCCCTTTTTTTACTCGAGATACTAGATCCACCACAGACACACTACTACCCATAATTTATAGATATACAATAGAACATGATACACAACCACAACACGAATCAATCTAAAAAAAATCTCATGAATTTATATCTGAAACTTTTTATCCTGATCAAATGTGATCCCTTAATTCATATGAATTGCTTAACATTTAATCTCATACATCATATTCCCCCACATATCGTCCTCCTAATTTAGGAGAATCATCTTATGGTGGACATATTAATATTTTTAAACTTCTCCACCAAAATCATAGGTGGGTGATAAATGATTGTTATCTTGGTCAACATGAATTGAATACCTAATATTGTTAGAATTAATTTATTTTAATCATGTTTTTCTAATCACACTCATTTATCTCCCAAGATATATCACTAATTCAAAAAAATATTGTAAATGAGAATTAAGAATGTACTTATCTTAGGTCTCTATCCAAAAATATTAACTATTTATCTATGTTGTTTAGAAAACTCAGTGACCCTATTTTGGATCACTTGGAGCCCTAAAATTCCAGGTCTTGGGCGGTCTTCCTAGCCAAATTCACACACCAAGATTAATTGTAATTGTTTTCCAAGATACACATGAAATACCCAAGAGTTTCTAACTCCATTACCAATCCCAACACAATAAAAAAATGTTTTTATACAACTATAGTAATAGTATGGACCATCTATCTTTTTTACTTTGGTGGAAATATAGTGATTAAGGAGTTCACGGAAAGTCTATAGGTGTTTAGTGGAGGAAGGGTGGAGTTTAGATGTGTTTTGGAGAAGAAGGGGTATTTTAGAGGATGATTGTAGATCCTAATTTTATACCCCAATGGTATATCATTTTGATTGTAGATCCCAAGAGCATATATCTAGTGGAAGATATCTGGTAGTATATATCTAGTAGTTAATCTATGGAGGAAGATCTCTAAGTGGTAGATAAATGGAGGTAGATATCTTTTTTTAGATCTATGGTTGCAGATATCATTAGGTATATCTATGTTGGTAGATCTCTGGTAGTAGTTATCTAGAAGTAGTTCTCTATATATAGATATTTAGCGGTAGATATCTAGATAAATATCTATTGTGGTAAATCACTAGATATATATATCTTGCGATATATCTCTAGATGTAGATATCTAGTGGTTGATCTCTTACGGTTGATCACTAGTGGTAGATATCTTACTGAATATCCATGTTAGTATATCATTGGTGGTAGATCACTAGAAATAAAAATCTATTGATAGATTAATGGATAATTATCTACACAGGTAGATCATTGGTGGAAGATATCAGGTAGTAGATCTATAGTAAATTGAGTTCTTCCAAAATTTATAGTCTTTACCTTTTGAAATATTTTTGGATAGAAATCGATTTAGAGTCTTGAATATTTAAATTTAAAGTCATTTTAATGGTTTATAATTATATATTATATTTATTAAAATTACTAATTCATTTTAAACGATTACACCATAGAGATTTGATGAGATCTTCCTTTAATTGTCAACTAAAACCGTATAAAAATCTATTAGTTTCAGATCTGTTCGCTCTAAAAATAATTCTAATCATTCCTTCAACAAAGATTAATTTATCTTGATACAAGAGTGTACCAATACTTTTTTCATTTGAGTCGTGGAACCTTATTTTGATAGTTGGTTGGAGTTACTTGTAGGTGTTTTCCTCATGTGTCTTCACCCCCTCTATCTTGTGTAGAAAATTTTGAAAAGCATATTTATTCTAAGTAGGGGTTCTTTCATTTCTCAAAGAGGGTATCATGAGATATGGGACTATTATTATTATTATCATTTATGGAGATGGTGTCATTAATATTATAAAATACAATTTAATTAGTTTAAATTAAATTTAAAGGTGAAGAGGAATGTGATGTATGAACATACGATTTTGTTGTTGTTGATTTAATGATTTTAATAGAATAAGATAAAAGAATGCGGAAATTTTTTTTCCCTTGGGGTCCACTCTTACAATTTTATGATGTTAATTGTGGAACTCATGTTGTGTGCTTTTTGAAAACACCTAAAATGTAATTTTATAATCATGTGTACCTTGTTAATGAATTGGATTCCTCGGGATCTTATGGCTTGTGTGATAACGCCCTTAAATAAAGAAGTGGAATTGAATGAAATCAACAATAAAAAATATAGAAAACACTATTTTTTTAGTGTATAATGTGTTTGTGGTAGTGGATGTGTGTTGTGGGTAAGTTGTCTTGATGTGATGATTTGACAGTTTCTATGTTTTAATGTGTGTGTAGTAGGGCTATGATGGTGGTTGTGTTGAGGTTGTTCAATGGGGCTGTGAAAGTGGAAGTCATATTGTTGGTAGGTGGAATTTGGGATGTCTCTTTCTATGATATGATCTGTTATGATGGTTTTCTAGAGTAGTAAGGGAATTAAATACATGCTAATTATTTCAAATTGGCATGTTTAATGCATGGATTGATGAAGCGATATGTTATATAGATGATTAATTCTTATATATGAATAGTGTGGTTGGAAATATGAAACTAGGTGTATCTCTAACTGAAATGGGATTATGAAGAACAGTGAAATCATTAATAAAAGGGACAGGTAAAGTGAAATTAATTATAAGTGCGAAATATGAAAATTGGATAAATGTGGATTTAAATGTAGAAAAGGAAATGTGGATTTTTATTTCCTTGTGTTGGGATGTGAATTTATTTTTGGACGTCGATGTGGAGGATCCTGTGAGATGGATTATTCCTTGTTTGTGATCCCTTAAGAAGGGGATTGTGTGTTGTGACTCAATGTGTATATAAATTGTATATTATTGTGATTTTATATATGCACCCAACCCATATTGGGAACCTTGTACCAATAACAAATTTCTTTGGGGTGTGTTTCTCGCTACATCCCAGTGATGACGGTGGATGGCTAGCCACACATTGTTCCCCACACCCACTTCTAGGTAATGATGATATGCACAGGCTGTGATGTCTATAATTCATAAGTTCTTCAGTTGATATGTCATGTGATATGATGTTAAGACCCAAGAGTCTTTAGGAGAGATGTGATGAGATGGATTATGGTGGAGTTCATGCATGGTAGGAGGAGGAAATGAGGTTGATTTACTTCATGTTCATGATTCCCTACTACACTGTTTTTGAGAAGTGATGTGATATTATGGCCCATGGGTCATCAAGTGAGATGTGATGTGATGTGATTGACTATGTTTCAATGGGTTAGATGTTATGTTATGTGTTGTGATGTTATATAGAAGGGGTGGGAGATCTAGGATATTTATCATTATGGAGTGAGAGTGACTAATCTATGGGAAAATGGTGTGGGGTATCCATTGTTGAAATGTTTCATATTATGTTATTATACATTGATTCATTATTTACTGAGTGATCCATGGGGAGGATGGGTCTTGTTAGTATACCTATATAGGTGTTGTTTGGTTTTGTTGTTTTCTCATGGGTTCTTTAATATGTTCTTTTAAAATACTGATGAGAGACATTGGTTTTCATACTGAGTATACTTATATGATGACCCAATTTATATAAACTGGTTTTCAAGTTTCCAGATGGACTACATGTACCATTCTAGACATTACTAGCTCAGATCTTTGGATAGATGTTTTTTCTCTACATTATCTTTACTTTTGGGTATTTTATATTGGAGACTATTATCTATATCCCATATTATTTATACATGAATTTTGGGATGTGTTTTATTTTAATTTTTATATTAATTTATAGAGTAGATTGATCGATGATATCTTATCTCCCAATCATAATTATTATAAAGGTTAATTCCCCCATTTATGATATTTTTATACCCTTAGTTCTAATAATGATCTCAGGGCCTACAAGAGAAAGGAATCTAGGGTCATTATCTATTTTCCATCATTATGGTAAATTTGGAGGGAGGGGTAATGATAGAGTGGTATTAAATGTAATGGATGAGATATTGGATGGAGTTTTTAGTTAGGAACAATGAAGATTTCATGTTTTGTTATAGAAATAGTGCTAGTTTAAAATTTTTACATCACATAGGCCATGGTGACCTTCTAGGAATTTTTTTTGGGACCCATGATCATGTGCATGGAATCTATGATTATTTAATGAATTCGTCTGGTGGAACCTCTTATAGGGTAGAGATATATGAGAGGTACATGCATCATGATGACATATGTTCTTATTTGAATTGGGTGGTTTTGGTTTAGGGAATATTGAAATGAGTTAAAATGAATGAAACAAAACGTAACATAATCCTGTAATATTAGGATAAGGAAATAATTTTTTACCTTTCAACTATAGTTGTATTTCATCATCTGTATATTGTTCTACTAGTGGTTGTCAATCAGGCTAACCCAGTTGTTATAGATAGGTTTGATCAAGCTAAGGATAATGATCAGTGGAAGAGTTCATTGTGAGATGTTTAGTAGTTGTAATTTGGGAAGTATGAGGGTAGAATTTTTTATGTGGAGACATAGATTTGGATATATATTCTAGAGATGACTTTTAGTTTGATCCTAGCCCCAATGGAGTACTACGTCTCATTCAGAGTTAGTCAGGTGTAAGGAGTTATGTGTTAGTGGTGGACGCCATACCCTGGTGAGAAAAATGAGGTATATGTTTCATGGGTTTTCATCCAAAAAGAGTTATGGGAAGAGTTCCTTCCAATAACCATTAAGACTATAAAAAGGAAGGATCTACTCTCCCTTAATCCTAGTATTATGTCTATGCAATAGCTTGGGATCAAGTTCAAGGACCATTTGTATTTTCCCTGGATATTTTTAATGACGAGGAGTCTTATGAAAGATATCTTGAGGATTACCTCTTACTTTGATCCAGTATGACGTTACACATTTTATGGATCCAACATATCTATGTGACCAAATTAATGGGGAGGTGATCGATTAGATTTTCTTGAGTGGAGGTTTATCATGAGAGGGTTTCCATGGGGGATCCTTGAGGATTATAGTTGTTAGTGGTAGGTCTTAGTCCCTAGGTTCTTGATGGGGGTTTCTAGTAGGGAGTAGACATCAGCATCTTCCCTTCCATAATTATGGGGATAGTGGTTTCCAGGATATTCCTGGGGAATTCATACCAATGTTTTTCAACTTTTGGGTTCATGTACATCATCAGAAATAGTTCCTAGTGGATACTTTAGCATAGTTTGGTATGGGTGAGAAGGTTCAGTGTCAGCCTAAATACAAGTTACCTATTAGGGAATTTTAATATCTACAAGAGTAGATTTATGATCTATATAGAGTGATTTCATAAGGTAAATACCAACACCATGATACACCTTGAGTTAAGGTACCTCAACCTATGAATGTTCATTGAGGTGTTCATAATCCAAGAGGTAGAAGAGATGGGTAGGATAAGTTGCATGAATTTCAGGCAATAATACCATAAGCTCTAGAGATCTGTAGAGGTATGATTAGTTTATCATATACCCTTGTTTACTATTTGATTGATTTAGGCACTTCACACTACATTTTAATAACTTCTCTTGTCCATGCTTTGGAACTATAAACAGAGAGGTTTACCATTCCACTAGCCTTGATAGTTCCAGTTGGATTCCACACCATCTTTTTTGATGTTTAGGATGATGATAGGGCCACATCAGTCCCATGGATATATTTTTTTGATATAGGAGAACCTTTATGATAAAATTATTGGTATCAACAGGTTATATTATGTACTTGTTGTTATTGACTACTATTGGAGAAGCGTTGGGTTATTATATGTGGATGGACAATATCTGATTTTTTTTGGAGAGAAGGACAACCATTTGACCCTAGTGAACGTAAAGGATTACCATCTTTTTTGAGTACCAATGATATTTTACACTAGTTCAGGGGATATTGTTGGTTCTCCAAGATTTATATGTTTTCTAGATATCACCAGTTGATGGTGAAGGATAAAGATATCTATAATATTTCCTTTATAACAATGTATTAGAACTTTGAGTATGTGGTCATGCATATTGGGATCACTAAAGAACCAGATGTGTTCATAGGGATCATGAAATCTATTCTCTATGAATTAATGGAATAGTTTTATTTATATTCCTTAATAATATATAAATATACTAAAATTCAATAGAGGATAATCATAATCATATAATAGCTATTTTACATGTTCTTTAATGCCCCCATATCTATGTAATGTTTTCCAAGTGTAATATTTGGACATTAGAGATTAATTTCCTTGGGTGTTTTGTTTCCTAGTAGGGTGTGGAAGTAAACTTGTTGATGTTTTATGTAGTTGTTTCTTGGGAAGAACCAATTAATTTGGTAGGGATTCATAGCTTCCTTACTCTCAGTGGCTATTATCAGAGAATTGTTCATGATTTATCTCATATTGACACCCTATTTATAGCATTTACCTAGAAGGACCATTCTTTTGTGTGGACTGATCAGTGTTAGGTAGAATTTGATTACTACAAGGGGATGATGGTGAATGATCTAGTACATCTATTTCCTAAAGAGGGTTTAATGTTTGATGTGTTTTGTGACACATTCTATATGGTATTGGGATGCGTATTAATGTAATAGAATGTGGTGATATTCTTTGGGTCTATCAAGTTACATCCCCATGTGTGTAATTGCATCACCCATGATTTGAAGCTAATATAGGGTGTATTGTGTTGATGTTGTGATGGTATTACCTCACTAGGGGTGTTTTTTGGTCTTCAATGATCACAAGAGGTTTAGGTATATATTTTTTTAGTATGAAATAATCCTATAAAAATTGAGGTAGATGGAGTTTTTATTATTATTATAATTTTGATATATCCTACACCTTTGGAAAGAGAAGTGCCATGAAAAATGATTTTTGTAGAAATTCATTGATTGATGTTATTTAGGAGCATGGTGATTCGTAGAGGAAAATTATGGAGCTATAATCCCAACACATATATGCAAGGGTGGTTCCTGGAGAGGGTTTCATGTTTCCGATCCTGGTGATGTATTCACTAATGAAAAAAGTTGAGGAATCTTGGTGGGGATAATCAAAGGAAGAGTTCATATGTGATCTTGTTGGTCATAGTGATGCTTTGAAAGGAAGCTCAAAATATGGTTATAATTGGTTGATTTTTTATGGGATATTTTTTTCTTATGGATATGTGTGATGGATTCCTTAGTGAGTTTTGTATCTCAACTTTAGAAGAACACCCAAGAATTTTCAATATGTACTGGGGATTGAGGGTATAGTTTTTCTTATATGAGATGAAATAAAAAGTGTATTTTTTGGGATTAGTGTTTGGTTTTATAGAATTTAAAGGATAAAAACCATATCCTTGGTGGTTTGTTTCAGAAATTAGATGTTCTTAAGTGAAAATGGGATAAAAAATTCAAGGATTTCACCCTAGGTTTACGCCGATCACAAGGATTTTGTGATATTACCTGGGTAATCATGTATTAGTTGATAAAATTGGATCTCTTCCTAGAGATCAAGTAGTATAATGTAGTTGATTTATTAGAATAAGGTATTTAGATGAGCTGGTGTGGATTCATGGATTATGGTGGTCTATTTTATCATATTGAGAGGAACATTTTATAATTAGAATCTATAGGGGACTACAACATATATTTTTTGCTCAGTTAAGCCTGATAAATTAATTACACACTTAGATGAGTGGGTAAATTTAGGAGGATATATTAAAGCTAGAGGATTTTTTGTCATCATGTCTTTTGAAAATAAATGGATTGTGGGTACGACACTTTCCCTTGGTTGAGTTTTCTAATAATTAGTATAACTCATCAATTAGAATGTCCCCATTTTGGGGTCTTTTATGGGAGGCCATGTATTTATTCATTATGCTAGGTTGATGTTGAGGAGTTATTAGTTTTTGGTTCTAATGTGGTGCAGAGCAAGATATGAAAGGTTTGGTTGGTTTGAGAGAAGATGAAAGTTTCTTACGGTAGGTAAATGTGATATATTGATCACGTGAGGAGGCCCTTGTAGTTAAAGGTTGAAGACCACGTTTTCTTTAAGGTTTACCCTCGATGTGGGAAGAAGATATTCAACATGGAGAGAAAGATCTCTCTCCGGTCTATTGGTCCCTTTGAGGTGTTGGGGCACATTTTTGAGGTGTCTTATCAGTTGGTATATCCACCTTGACTGGACCGAATCCTTGACATATTCCATGAATACTATATATTTTTGTATCTTCCTAATGAATCCCATGTCATATAATAGGGATTTTTGGATATCAAGGGTGAAATTATGTTTTGGGAGAAACTAATAGAGATCCAAGACCATTAAGGGAAGGTGCGACAAGAACATAAAAATCCTTTGGTTCATGTTCTTTGAAGTCATGGTGAAATGGAGGAGAGTACTTGGGATTATGAAACACATATTCATTCCTAGTACCTATATTTTTTGGATTCATTTATTTCCTTTTTTACTTGTTTTTATTTTATGTTTTATTTTAACCTTTTGGTTTTCATGTGATATAATTCTACCATATTGATATGAAGTGTGCTGAAAGACTCAAATAATATAATGAATGGAAAACATGATCCCCAATCAAGAATTGCTATACCTTGATATGATTGTTACCATTTGGGAGAGTTATTTCCTACCAAAATTAATAGTGTATTGACTTGAGAGATAGGATTCCTTGATTTGTTTATTTTTGGATATTTTTTTATTGAGTATGGTAGTTTATAGATTTATCTTATGTTGGGGTTGAAATGGTTTTGTAGGTGGTTATGTGGAGGATAGGGGATTATAGTTTCTCTGTTTAGTTTGTAGCATTGTTTTGGATGCTATAAGATCATTTATAGGTATCTCAAGGGATGGTTGTTCAGAAATTTTATCTCTTTCCTTTAGATTTGGTTTTTAATTCTTGAGGGATAGAATAGTTTGATAAGTTTCTAATGTCACATAGAATATCATCTGGCCCATTACTTTTTGGGAAATATTTTTATTGAGTTTTACATGGAAAGTATATATTTTTTTGGTAGAATAAGGGAGTTTTTTATGTATTTTTTAGGTGGGAAATATTTTTTAGAGGATGATGATATATTTCTATAGTAGTTCCAAAAGGTAGATCATACATGAGGTATATTTCAAAGGAAAATCATTCTGGTGGATGAATCAATTGGTAGATCTTTGGTTGTAGATCTATTGTTGTTGGTATATAGTGGTAGATCTATGATTGTAGTTCACCTTTGATATATATATGGATTTATATCTCTGGTGGTAGATCATTCATGGCAGAACTCTAGAGGTATAACTCTGGAGGTAGATCTATAATGATATAAATCTGGAAGAAAATGCATGGAAGTGGATATCTAGATATAGATCTTTGTTTATAGATCATTGATATTAGATCTATAGTGGTATATCTATGATGGTAGATCAATATCAATAAATTTCTGGTGGTAGATCATTAGTGGTTAATCTCTAGTTGTGGATCTATAGTAAACATGTTTTTCTATAATTTCTAGTTTTTCCTGTTTGACATTTTTTTGATGAGAAATGGTTTTAAATAAATTATAAATAGAAATAAAAATAAATATAAAGGTGTATTATTAAATATTATATTTATTATGTATGGAACTTGATCCCAATTACCCAGAGTTGGTTTCTTCTTTATTACATTTTCATTAGATACATGTAATTGTATCCTGATGGACTGAATATTTTATTCGTGGTGATAAACTAGATACATAATTTTTTCTAACATTAAATTTTAAAAGAACAAATTATAATGTAATTTTTTTAAGAATTATTTTATTAACTCTAGAATATAATTTGACATAAATCATATTACACTTAGAGAATCTTGGCGAAAGAAAAAAACAACAGTGGGAACAAATTATCATTAAGGGCTAAGTATAATAGAATATATCATGAATTAATATAGAATAATTAATATGGAAAGGTAAATAACTGAACACACATATCATTTAACCAATGAAATTTATATCATAATTAGAATGTGAATAATAAATATGGAATGGTAAATAAATAATAACATATATAATTTAATCTATAAACTAAGAATGAAATAAATCCATAGAAATTATCATTACGAAAATATCCTAGATAATAAGATAAGGCATAATCAATATGTTAAGGTAAATAACTGAAAACACATTCCACATAATCGATAAACTATGAGTTTAATGAATCTAGGGATAATATAATTTTGATAATTCCATGTATAATAATAATTTAATTCTTATTAAAGGAAATACATAATTATTGGATGTCATGATCTCTCCTATCATGATACATTTACCATCAAGATGTTTCATAAGACAGTTTAAAACTATATGTAGAAACCCATTTAATGATATCTTTCTGATATGTATCATCATACCTAAAATTGAATTGAGGGGATATATAATACATCTCCCCACCTATCACAACAATTATAAATCATTCCTCATAATTTCAATGATCGATTTATTTCATGAATCAATATGCCTTTTTAACAAATATCTATATTTAGTAAAGAATGTGGATTTTGAATGTTTCCTAGTTAATAAAATAAAATTCAATGTAAAAAACATTATTTAGAAAGGGTATATGGTTTATTAAACAACCATATCCATTATATAAAGTGTGTGGATATTTTATAGAAACAAATTTTACAGTGATCACAAAAGAGTGAATGTTTCAAAGTAATGTTAATATATATATAAAAATGAATCATGATAGTGAATGTCAAAATATTCCTTAGAGAAAAGGACTATAATCCATCCATATAAATAAAAAATATAGTATGAATACAATATTTATCATTGGATTAAAAATAAATTGGTGTTTTCATTTAATAATATAAATATTATAACAAGGCCATTAAAAATATTCTTGAGGAAAATATTCTTTTCATTTTGAAAATAACCTTTTTGAAACTAAAATTTATACATTTTTTTGAAAATAAAATTCATTGAAAATAAAAATTGAAAATTATAACATATTTCTTAAAAAATTGATTGGTAATTATGGTAGGAAATTCCATGCAGGCTATATAAGATAAAACAAACATTTCATTAGTATTTTCGTTAAAAGAAAAAAAGAAATTGTTTTGGAAATAAAATGAATATAATTTTATTTTTTTTAAAAAAAATGTTAAAATGGGTAAAAATGAAATTAAAAATCATTTTAGAAAGGTTGAAAACATTTCATAATTTTTTTTTCCAGAAACCATGGTTTTGGATGGAAAATGATATTTTCTAAAGATATAAATGAAGTCAAATTTTTATAAAGACATTTTTCAATTACTGTAAGTACCAAAAATGTAAAAATGGTACAATTACATGAAAATATAATTAATGAAAATATTATAATAAAATTTTATGGGTTTATAGGACAATGATCAAATAATTTCCTTTGACTGAAATTCAAGAATAAGACATCTTCATTAGAATGATATTGTGAAATAAAACCTTACAATGACCATAACATTTAGGTGAGGATTATACAATGAATAATTTTTTTTGTATAAACAATATATGATCATGAAAAAGTGTAAATATAGTTTAATATAATCAATAGTAATTGAACACAAAATCTTAGAATATCAAAGATGACGAATAAGTAATATAACCCAATGAAAAGAAATTGAGATTAGAAATTCTTTACGACTAGGTAACTTTTATATAAACTCCTATTGATGAAATAATTAAAATTTAAACTTAAAATAACATGGTTTTTTATGTAATAATGATATTATATGTAAATGGGGAAATATATACACCATATCAATCAAATTGATGCTTAACATACAAATGTGCCTCAATGAAAGGAAACTGAGACATAATCCCTTACCTAATGTTTCTCTTTTTTTGAATGTGATTTAACATCATATAAAATTATTTTTAACATATAATTGACTTATATCAGAACAATAATAAATTTTATAAAATCATATATGATCCTTTTATAACATCTTATCACCCTCGGTTACTAATATTTCATTATTTTAATTGTTTCTGGTGTTAATTACCAAATTTTCTCATGTATATTTCTTTATGAAAGGTCCAGTTATAATGTATATTATATAGTCAAATAATTAAAATATTAATAATCATGACATAATTATCATATTTATACATCAATTATACTTTAAAACTTATCATGAAAGTTTCTTTTGAGAAATGAAGTGGGTTATGACCATGGATATGGTAGGCCATATATATGTTTATGTTTCATTTCCAATTTTCAATGATCATTATAGAAAATAGGTAAATAATATTTTATTTTAAAATAATGAAAATAATTTAATATATATCATATTTTTTCTTGAAATATACTTATATATATAATCTATGTTTTTTGGTGATGATAATAGATTTATATCGCTTCGTGAGGTGGTAATTCATCGTACACACAAACAATTTTATCGTATCCCCTATGAAATAGAATCTAAAAAATATAATTTTTAAATAATTAATAAATAGGTATAATTATGTAATAAATAACATATATACTCTTTATTTCCATCATCATTCCTGACCATGAATGGTGGTAATGTAAAAACAAATGACATTAGTTCGTGAGGCGGTAGTACATTGTACACACAGATGATGATTTCATAACCTATTTTATGGAAGTGGAGGTAATTTTTAGTCATTCCATTTTTATAAAAACATATAATTTTATGGAAAATTATGATGTTATTATATCATAATTATTTAATTATAATTGAAGGAGGTCCAGGAATAAAATAAAAATGCTTGTTGATGAATGTAACCTCTTCTTCAGGTAAACTCATTAGGTTTTCACCAAAATCCTTCCTAGTCCTGATTTATGAAAAACATCAGATTATATGATGAGTTTATAAAAATATAAATTTAATTTGGGTAGGAAATGGATGGTATAAAAGGTATTTAAGTCATTAATAAGAAAGGAGAGTGGATCACCTTTTATAAGTGAGGTGAGTGGAACACATGTTGTTTTTAAAAAGAAAAACATATACCCACATATTTCCCATGAAAAAGTGTCCTAAATGAATAATTTTAAATAAATTAATATTTTAGGATCAATATATGGAAATAAAATAGATTTTAGGAAAAAAATTAGTTCATTCTTACCCTTATCTTTTTAGTTTAACCCTAGAAAACTCTAGTTTTAACTTAACCCTGAGAATTTCTTTTATTGTTTTCTGTATTTATTTTAGTAAAATATTAATTTAACATAACTAGATATTATTAAATATTATGATTATAAATATATAATCCATTTTTTAAAATTCCATACATTGAAGAAGGAAAATTTAATTTAAAATTAATCCTCTAACCCAATGATAAAGTAGGTTTTTAAAGAAAAATGTTCAAAAGTTTACCACAATTTTATATGAAAATATAATATGAAAATGATTAAAATGACCTAAAATGAAATAATATATATATATATAAATTAACTAAAAATAATTTTAAAATTTTTAGAAATATAATATAACTTTATAAATAATTTTAACGAAAATGTGATTTGTAATTAAAATCTACTATTTTCAGTATTTATTGAGAAATAAAATATTTTTAAAAATAAAAAAAATTCACCCTAAGATAATTTTTTATTATAATTTCAATAGTTATTTTCATTTTATAAAATAATGTATCTAAAATTTTGAATATTAATTTTATATTATATATACAAATTTTGACTATTCTATCTTTTAGAAAACTATAATTTTTAAGAAAACATTTATTTTTTATTTTAAATGATTCTTATTTTATTTTAAATAAATAGATTAAAATAATTGTGATAATTTAGTTGTTACTATTCATTCCCCACAATTTAAGACTAGGTATACTATATTACTGTTCACTTTGACTCAGTGTTGCATGTTCCACAAACTATCAAAGAGATTAAATTTAATGAAATATATTTGGTGGGTCCTTTAAGCTCGTTGTTGCATGTCAAATGTGGTATTGAAAAAAATTTCATTATTTTATATTTTTGGGAGTCACATTCTCCCCAGGTAAAATAAATTTCATCATCACAACTTATACTTGATGTCAGTAATCAAGGGATTGATATTTGTAAATACCACTATTAAAAACCCAAATCATGAAAGGATTACTAAAACATCCTCTTAATAAGATAGAAATGTATGTAAAAAAGGTCATATGAAATAATCACACAACCTATGTGATAAATGATAACATGGATATGGAAAAGAATACTAATTCTTAAGGATTAATTAATTCCGATAAAGGTCATTGATCACAAGAAAGTGGGTGGTCTAGAGAAGGCTAAAAACCTAGAACTATTAAACAAGGAGGTGTCAAAATAGTCATTGATATCATAAAAATGATAATGATATGATTTTTTTTGTTTCAATATCATTTTCTTAGAGTTCTGTAATTCATTTAATCTCTATGAATACAAAATAATATACTTACTTGATATAAATCTATTTCATATGAATAATTCCATTTTTTGGTTCTTCTTTGATCAATTTCCAATTCATACTTACTCCAAAAAATAAGTACCAAAATTGTTTTTTAATGCATGAGGCACTATAATTCACTTTTTAATGATTGTGAGATCTGTAAAATAGTGATAAATCTTTTCATATATCTCAAACAAGTATAAAACCCCAATATGGTTAACACAATATATCTAATAAAATAAATTAATCTATAAATGTCAAAAGTAATAGAACATGTTCATCATTAATATTTATTTTTGAAATAGTTTTACTTAAAAAATGACATATTCACCAGGACATCACATAGGCCAGTGGTAGGTGATAAACCCATATCATTATTTGGACATGGGTTTAAGCCCTACGGTCATCTTAGATGTGACTAGTTTTCACTTAGAAAATGTGTAATCATTTTTCTATAACCAGATTAAAATAATTCCTATAATTTGAATAAAGAAATATGATGGATTCCCTTAAAATAAAGATAATTATCAAATACAATTTTTTCTAAGGTCTTCAATACATCTAATTTTTTTCAAAGTCAATTAATTTTATTCCACTATTGTTATAATAAAATTAATGATCATATTAACCCTAAAGGATATAAATACCTTTAAACATGTTCTTTAAATGTAAATTAATTACTACTCAAATATATTTTCCACTGAAACATATTTCCATAATTTTTTTCAAAAATACCTTTATTATTGGTAGACACAAATCACATGAAACCCAAAAAGAGGATTTTAAGACATTGCACTTATGATTAATCTTAAACTCATTAGTGTTGGATCAAAATAATGATATAGATGCTCAATATACAAGAGGGGGGGGGGGGGTGAATTGTACACATTAAAAAATTTCCTTAAACAAGAAAAAATATAAGTTAAAAAAAGTTAAAATAAGAAAATTCACAACACCTCTATCACCAATTAGAAATTGGAACAAGGTATGAAGTTACAAACTTCTAGTTCTATGCACTTGCTTGAATCTGGAAAGTGATTCTGAAAATAGGTTCAGGAAATATGGATCAGGAAATTGAAACTTAATCAAAGTTTACAATATGAGATTCTACCTTAAAGCATATAGAATCTAAACTAATCAGAGTACAAGTGTAAGGAAATACAATAATGTTATACTTTCCTTACAATACAAAATTTATAATGGAAAAACATGTAGTAACACTACAAGTCACAAGATAAACGTCTTTTAACCCAAAGAGAAGGGTATCCAACAACCACGGATAAAGGTCCCTTGATTTATACTTTCAAGAATGTCTGTCTTACCCACACCATAGTAAGCCCTAGATACGAAGATCGGTGTCTTTGTCTTGCTACCCTCACAAGCCCTTAACTTCAAGGTAGTTGAAACCTATGTCTTCCTCACCAAGGAAGCCCTCAAACTTCAAGGTAGTAGGAACCTCTGTCTTCCTATCCCCGGAAGCCCTTGAATGCAATCACCAACATTTGGAGTCACACTAAGCAATTCTGAACAAGCGGTTTAGTAAGAAAAAATAATGAAAAGCCTCTCTCTCTAGAAATCTCCTTAACATCGTGTGGTCTCTAGAGTGATCAACTTATTGTCTCAGTATCGAGCTCTTTCAAATGAGCTCCTATTTATAGGCTTGGTTGGAATGGTTATCTCCCTCCTCCAATGGTCATATTTTCCTTAATGTTCAGAGGGACCTGCACACGTGTCACTCAACCAATGGTTAGTTAGAAACAGAATGGACAACATCATTTTATAACAAAACATGTATAACTGAATGCACGGCATCGTTTTGTAATGAAACAAGTGTAAGCATAAGAAAAACTAGAATTTGAAATGTAAGAAAATAATAGTTTGGAGTCTAACCAAAATTGAATTCAGAGTCTATAATAAAAAGGATATTCGGATTCTGTTTTATAAGTATTCGGAACCTGAATTCTGTGGAAGTCTAGAGTCTGAATTTCTAAAGAAATTCGGAGTATGGTTTCACCAGAGTTCAGAATCTGAACTTACAGAGTTTGAAGTCGAACTAGTAAAGTTCGGAGTCAAACTTCATAAGAGTTCGAAGTCAAACTCATGAAAGTTCAGATTCAAACTTCATAAGAGTTCAGAGTCAAACTCATAAAAGTTTGGAGTCAAACTCATGAAAGTTCGGAGTCGAACTTCATAAGAGTTCAGAGTCGAACTCATGAAAGTTCGGAGTTGAACTTCATAAGAGTTCGAAGTCTAACTCATGAAACATCGGAGTGTAACTTCATAAGAGTTCGGAGTCGAACTCATGAATATTTGGAGTCAAACTTCATAAGTGTTTGGAGTCGAACTCATGAAAGTTCAGAGTCGAACTTCATAAGAGTTCGGAGTTGAACTCATGAAAGTTCGGAGTCGAACTTCATAAGAGTTCTAAGTCAAACTCATGAAAGTTCGGAGTCGATCTTCATAACAGATCACATCCAGAATTCGGATCCTAAAAACAAAATGCTCTAATTCTTGACATTATATGATTCTGGGGTTTTGAGTATGAATCCGATTTTTGTACTTAAGGGAAAAAATTTCTATGTATAAGAAAATCTAGGTTAGGGTAAATTTAATTAAAGAAGAAAATTTTCCTTATGAAAGTAAAATATTTATTTGCTTAAGTATAAGGTGTTTGTGATTTTAAAAACAAGAAGGAATGGAAAAGTCATAAGGAAAGCCTTATAGACTTAACAATCCCCCCCTTCTTGGAAAGCACAAAAAACCTTACGAAAAAGAATATAACGTCTTTGAAAAATTTCATTAGACTTTGAAAATAAAACTTATCTCCCTTTGTTCATGGATGATAGTGAATACAACTAACTCACCCTTAGGCATTGAAACTCTAAGGATTGTATTCTGAATTTTCAGAGTAGAGTTTTCATTATCATGGGAATGAAAAACTTCGTAGTGAGAAACTCCCCCTTACTTTAAGGATATTACCCTTATAAATTTTTCCTCTTCATTTTAAATTTTTCTTTCTCCACTTTTTAGTGGTTCTTTTTCCTTATCCCCCTTAGGAGTAGTTCTTTTTCCTTCTCCCCCTTTGTGATTTTCAAAAAGAAATTAAGGGAATGGAAAAGAAAATATGGTACCTAAAACGTTAGTGTATAACAAAACAAGAAACAATAAACCAAGTATTTCATTAGAGTTGATAAAATTTTACAAGGAAAGACAAATACAAAAAAATATCGGAGTGAGTTCATTTGTCTTCCTTTTACTTTGGGATCATCTTCTTCAATAAAGTTTTGAGCTTCTTCAAATCACTTTGGTCCTCCTCAGATTTCCTCTCCAAGGCTTTTATCCTTTCATCTTGTACTTTCAAAGCTTCAGCCTGAGCCTTCATGGCTTCTTCCTGCATTTTTATTAACTCCTCTTTCTTTTGCAGCTTGTCTTCAAACTCAATCTGGAAGTATCTTTCCCCTTTCCAGTTCTGAGCTACGGAGTTAAGATTCCCATTTAGATATCTAACCTATTGAATCCGAGTGCTTTTCTCAATTATCAACTCTTCCTAAAGATTCTTGATCTTGTTATCCTCAGTTTCAAAAGCATCTTTCACCTCATTCGGAAAATTATCATAATCAGCCATGTCTTCTTCAACTTTCTTTGACCACAACGTTATTTTGATGCAAGACATTATATGAATATCATAATTGATAAGAAAAATTTTATGGTCGGCCTCAATCTTTACACACTTATCCATGACCATGGATAAGGAATCTGATTTCTAATTCATACTCTGTTGCAGCATCTGGCATCTGGAGTCTATAGTTGGAAAAACCAGAATGGGGTCTACCAACTTCTTCAGTGACTCAACCACAAAATCGTAACCATGAGCTAATGACTCTGAATCCAATAATTTTCTTGGATATTTATCTTCATCAATATGGACTGGTTTCCTTCTAGATGAACCACCAACCTCCTTTTTCTTGAAAATTTCTTTCATTGGAGTATCCATCAGAACTTTTTCCCCATGTCAGCTTTCAGAATGGGTTGTTCATATGGAGATTCCTCCTCACTTTCTGATAATTGTACAATCAGGTCTTCATCTGGTTTCTCCTTTTCTGCCCCTTCTTCAAGGAAATCTTTCTCGTAAGATTCTTCCTCATCATACAAAACATTTTCCTTTTCTTCCTCTTGATCAACATTATCCTTCCCACATTATTTCTGAACTACCTTTTCCGGAGTGGATAATTTTGCAGATTCATCCATTTCTTTATACTCTTCTACTTGTTTGACCAGATCATCAAGATCATCACTTCCTTCCTTCTTCTTCTTCTTCAATAACCTCTTCTTCTACCTCTTCACTAGCTTGTTTTCCTACTTCTTCAACTACCTTTTTACCCTTGGATTTTTCCAGAGTGACATAGTTATTACTTGGAGTCTCTGGTAAAGATGGTTGGACATCGAAAGTTTCTGGAATGGGAATTTTCTCAGAGGCTATTTTAGTATCTCTTAACAGATATTGCACCAACTCAGCTTCAGACAACTTCTTTTTCAACTTCTTCTCTTTTTCCTACTTTTCCAATTCATCTACAACTCTCTCTTTTAAGGCCTTATCCTCTGCAGGGTCCAACCCGAATTGTGGATCCCCTTCTTTCCTCTTCTCCTTTTCTTCCCTCCACTTGGCTGCCACTTCTTATGTATATGTTTTCTGCTTCTTTAGCTTGGGGGGAGAAGAATGAGTTTCCTTAGCTTTTAGAGTTATGTCTTCAGTATCCACTTCCTTAAGCTTTCTCTTCTTCCTTGCCTTTTCAGATGGTTCCGGAGTTTATGAATCATTCTGAGCTACCTCAGACTCTTCCACAGATAAAGGATATAATTCTACAGACTCACTAGAGAAACCCATCTTCATCCTCTTCAATGTGTCATCACTAACCAGCATAAGCTTAAAATTCTGAATTTTTGACTTGCATGAAACTTTGAAAGACTCTAAGCACCGAACTATCAGCTTTGATAGTAAAGAAGGGTACATAATGATTTGGGCTCTCAAGTTCCCTTCTTTTATAATCTTAATCATAATCAAGACATGCCTCATCAAATTTATTTTCCTTAGATTTACCAGGAAATCTAGGACATATATGTCACTCTTCTTCAAATTATCATTGTCACCTCTTCTTGGTATGATAAAACCTTGTACCCACAACTATAGAATCCAATTATTCATAGTGAGATGAGCAATCTTATCCATCTTGGTATCTTTGAGTCCATTAAATTTCAGTGCCTTTACCTTGTTGAAGCTTTCTTGCTCATCCGGAAGCTTATGTGAGAAAAATTCAGCTTCCCCTTCATAGGGTAAACCCACCAAGCATGCAGCCTTGGTGTTGGATAATTTGTAAGTCTTTCCATAAGACTTGAAGGAAAAAATATCTCTTCCATCTTCCTACTAGAAGGAAACAGACTTGTAGAACTTGACAAGTAAGTCTGTATAAATCGGATCCTGTTTCTCTGACTTATACAAGAAAACATCTTCCCAGCCATTCAATATGACATTTTTGGTTATAAGGGAAATAAACTTGTAGAAATCTAGATGCAATAACCTTTCCCTGAAGACTATCCAATTTGAAATTGGCTTTGAGGTAGACATGTCTTGAGAGTAGCTTCAACAGACATTCAGAGTGGAGAGTTCTGAAAGATTCGGAACGAATTTGACAAAAATCGAAACGGTCCTTATGAAGAGATGTAGGGCTTCGAGACATGATAGGTTGACAAACCGATGTGGGATGACCTTTGGGGTCCCATTTATATAAACGATGGAGGTGACATTTGGTCTTCCAAAAACCATCTAATGGTTGAAAGTCTTTTTGATTTGATTTGACGGTTGAGAACAATCCCACAAGGAAAACTTGACTCTGATCTTTTGAGGTTTTAAGAAAAACATTCAGATTTAAGGAAAACTAGATTCCAAATAATTTTAAAACTCAGGAAAATTTCAGCAAGAAAAATATGATTAAGAAAATTTATGTAAGGAAATCATACCTTTCGGATTGGCTAGAAAGATTGTTCGTAATTGGTAATATTCTTCTTTAAAAAAACTCATTTCAAAAAATATCATTATGAAAAATATCATTACAAAAAATCCTCATTACGGAAAGTTCATTATGAAAATTTTCATTACGGAAAGTTCATTATAAAAATTTTCATTACATAAAGTTCATTGAGAAAATTCTCATTATGGAAAGTTCATTAGAAAAATTTCCATACCGAAATTTTCCATTGCAAAATTTTCATTCTGAGAATTTCTATTCCGAGAATTTCCAATTTGAGAATTTCCAATCTGAGAATTTCCATTCTGAAATTTCCATTATGAGAATTTCCATTCTGAGAATTTCAATTCCGATTTTTTTCAAAAACTTGTTACAGAAAATTTTAGTTACAAAAGGAAAAAAAACTATCAACCAAAATTTTGGTTAAACTAGCACGAAAATGTACTCCCCCTATAAGAAGAAGTTTATTAATATAAGGATAATTGTTCAACAAGAAGTTAATGAAGAAGTATTACCTCACAGTTATCATTCCTAACTTCTATTTAATTTATTCAAATCTATTGGAGGGTAAAGATTTTGTGAAAATATCAGCAAGTTGATCTTGCATTCCGATAAATTGAAGAATGATATCTCCTTTAAGTGTGTGATCCTTAAGAAAGTGATGCCTAATATTTATGTTCTTTGCACGAGAGTGATGTGCAGGGTTTTTACTAAGGGCAATGGCACTTGTGTTATCCCAAAAAATTTGAGTCTTAATAAAACTCAAGCCATAATATGTGAGTGTGTGCTACATCCATAACACTTGAGCACAACAACTTCTAGCTGCTACATATTCAGCTTCAGTAGTGGAGAGTGCTACTGAGTGTTGCTTCTTGCATAACTAATAAACTAATTAATCTCCTATGAAATGACAAGTTCTAGATGTACTCTTTCTATCCATTCTACAACCACCAAAGTCAGCATCTGAAAAACTTTTTATAACAAAATCATTTCTAGAAGTATAAAATAATCCTAGATCCATGGTTCCCTTTAAGTAGCAATTTTTTTTCACTCTCTTTAAGTGAGATTCCTTAGGAATGGATTGATATTTTGCACATAAGAATACTGAAAACATTAAGTTTAGTCGAATAGCTATTAATTAAAGTAGACTTCCTATCATACCTCTAAAAGATGTTTGATCTACTGGTTTCCCAGCTTCATCAAGATCTAAAGAGATTGAGGTACCAATAGGAGTACTTATACTCTTAGTGTTGTCAAACCCATAATTTTTAAGAAATCTTTAATATACTTATGTGGAGAAATATAGGTTCCTTCTGGTCTTTGAGAAATTTGAAAACCAAGGAAGAATGTTAACTCACCCATCACACTCATTTCAAACTCAGATTTCATTAGACTTGCAAAGGAGTCGGTTAAAGATTGCTGAGTTGAACCAAATATGACGTCATCAACATAATTTTGAACAATTAAAACATTTTTCTTATATTTATTTATAAAAAGGGTTGGATCTGTATTTCCCTTAACATAGTTATTTTGAAGCAAAAATCTTGTATGTCTATCATACCAGGCTCATGGGGCTTGTTTAAGGCCATGCAAAGCTTTAGTATGTCTGAAAACATGATCAGGATGCTTTGTATTTTCAAAGCCAGGAAGTTGTTCAACAAAAACTTCCTCTTGAACATAACCGTTAGGAAAATCACATTTTAAATCCATTTGAAAAAGTTTAAAATTGAAGAATGTTACAAAGGAAAGTAAGATACGAATTGATTCAAGTCTAGCTACTGAAGTATAGGTTTTTTCATAGTCTATTCCCTATTGATGATTATAGCCTTTAGCAACTAGTCTAGCTTTGTTTCTTACAATGAATCCATTTTCATCACACTTGTTTTTGAAGACCCACTTTACTCCAATAATAGAAGTTTCCTTAGGTATTTCAACCAAGGTCCATACTTTATTCCGTTCGAATTCATTTAGTTCATCTTTCATGGATTTAATCCAATCATCACCACCTAAATCTTCATCAGTGATTTTTCGTTCTAATTGGGAAAGAAATTCTAGATGTTCTACTTCATTTCTCAATGAACTTCTGGTCCTTACAGGTTGATTTACATCACCAATGATTCCATCACTGGGATGATTCTTAAGAAACATCTGACTTGGGTTTTGTAAAACATGTTCATCAATATAGGGTAGAAAATCTTCTAGGGTAAATGTTTTAGAAGTATCTTATTGTACATTTTCCTTATCATAAGGATCTTCAATTAATGGTTGATAATCAGTTTCTGAAAACACATATGATGATGTAGGTTGGGATGCTTTAAAAAAAAGGGATCAGATTCATCAAATTTTACATGCACTGTTTCCTCAACAGTACAAGTGTTTTTATTGAAAACTCTATAAGCCTTAGAAGTTGTGGAGTAGCCTAGGAAAATTCCTTCATCATCTTTTGGTACAAATTTGTGTAGATTATCTTTAGTATTCAGGATGAATACCTTGCAACCAAAAACCTTGAAGTAGGAAAGTCTAGGTTTTCTACCATTCCATAACTCATAGGAAGTTTTATTAAGAAAAGGTCTAATCAAAACTCTATTTATAGTATAATAAGTAGTACTTACAGATTCAGCCCAAAAATGTCTATCTATAGAATATTCACTCAACATAGTTCTAGTTATCTTTTGAAGATTTCTATTTCTTCGTTCAACTACACCATTTTGTTGAGGAGTTCTAGGTTCTGAAAAGTTGTGAGTAATACCTTTTCTACTACAAAAAGTTTCAAAATCATAATTTTGAAATTCTCCTCCATGATAACTATGAATAGTTTTCAGTGGAAGGGTTTTCTCATTTTTAACTTGGGCTCTAAAACTTTTGAAATAAGAAAAATCTTCAGACTTCTTTGCTAGAAAATAGACCCATGTAAATCTAGTGTAGTCATCAACTAGTACAAACACATAGTATTTGCCTCTAATGCTTCCAGTTTGTGTTGGACCAAAAATATCCATGTGCACTAACTGTAATTCATCAGTTGTTGAGACTTCACCGATTTATTTAAAACTAGATTTATGTTGCTTTCCATATTGACAAGAATCACACACTTTAGAAGAATCGAATCTAAGATCCGGTAGATCCTTAACTAGTTTCTTCTTAGATAGTTAACATAATTTCTTAAGGTTACAGTGACCTAGTATTCTATGCCATAACCAAGAATGATCTTCCATTGCACTTAAGCAAGGTAAATCTTGGCTCCTAAGGTCTTCTAATTTCAAAGTGTAAACATTCTCTTGCCTATTGGCAGAGAGAATAAACTCTTCCTTGGAATTGTGTACTAATCATTATCATTCCTAAAATTCACAAGGTAACCTTCATCACATAATTGACTTATGCTAATGAGGTTGTGCTTAAGACCCTTAACAAACAAAAAATTTGAAATTAATGTTTTTCCAAGAAGAACAATATTACCTATACCAACAATTTCTCCCTGAGCATTATATCTGAAAGATACTTTTCCTTCTTTCATCTTGATAATCATTTCAAAATATCTTTTGTTACCAGTCATGTTCCGGGAACATCCACTATCCATGTACCAAGTATTATTGTTGGTACTTCCTTTATCTTCCTGAAAATAAGAAAAATATTAGACTTTCGGAATCCAAACTTGTTTGGATCCGAGATTTTAAGATAAAAAAATTTTATGAACCCACATTTTCTTAGAGAAATAAGCCTTATGAAAACCTAGAGATTGGGTTTTTTAAAGAACAAATATTTACCCAGTGACCACCACATTGACACATGGTACAAAATGTGGAACTTTGAAAAACAAAATAATTGTTACTGAATGTTGGTTTTGCATGGGTATAACCAAATCCGGATTTGTTTTTTAAAGGTCATATTTGTGAATACATCTTATCAAAATTTTCTTTACCATCAGTAAAGTTTGAAAAACACTTATTTAGGGAAAAAATTTCAGACTTGAGTTTTATAACCCAGTTTTTATTTTCAAAATCATTAGGTTTGGAAATAGAGCTATGCTCAAAAACACTTTTCTTAGAAATTATTTTTTCTAGATCTTTAGAAAGTTTATTCTTCTCAGAATTTACATCCTCAAGATTTTTAGAAATACTTATAAAACCAGAATTTTTCCTATCAAGATCTTTAGAAAGATATGATATTTCTTTTGTGATAATTGTATTCCTAGAGTTTGCCTTGTCAAGATTTTTATTGAGTTTAGAATTCTCAATCTCAAGAAGTTCAACAAATCTAGAAACTTCTTTATAGGTAGGTAAAGTATTTTCTTCATTAGAAGAGGATTCTTCATCTGAAGATTTATAATATTTACTATCATTAGAATTTAAGGAAACATTGGTCAATGATTCAGAATTTCATACCATAGCCATGAAGTAATTATTGTTAATAGGTAGTCTTGCTATAAGACCAATATTATTTTGTCCTAAAGATTCATAATCAGAAGATTCATCTGAAGAGTCACCACCACTTGCACTCCAGGTGTCATTAGCTTTCAGAAATTTCTTAGATTTGGCTTTATAATACTTCTTTATATTCCTTTAAGAATGCCTTTCTTTCCTTTCTTTCTTTTTGAGAAAAGGGTAATCCGGTTTAATATGTCCATATCTCTTGCATTCATAACAAGTAAATTCTCTATCTTTCATATCTTTCCTTTCCTTTTTCTTATACTTGGATTGGAAATTTCTCTGACCAGCTATCGTATTCATCCTTCGAGCAAGATTTGCTAACTCATTATCTGAGACTTCACTCTCACTAGATTCTGATTGGATAACAACCTTCTTAGACTTGGATCTAGTTACTCTCTCAGGAGTCTTAACTTTCAAATGATTTGATGTTGTTGTAAAAGCAACAGTAGCATTTCCATTATTCTTCTTGATGTTGTCAGCATCTCTCTTCATTCTTGTTTCATGTTGGAGAAGAGTTCCAAATAGTTCATCTAAAGAAATTTGAGTGACCTTCCTATTTTCATCAATAGCTGTTCTCTTTGATTCCCACTCATTGGGCATAATATCAATTATTTTATCCACAAGAGCTTCATTATCCAGACCTTTCTCTCCCATAGATTTTAAACTGTTTACGATTGTCATAAATCTTTGTTGTACTTTACAAATGGGTTCACCATAAAGAAAATTGAAACCATGATATTCTGCTCTCAACAGAGCTCTTCTTGTCTCTATCACTTTGGATGTACCAAAATGTGTGACTTCAAGTTTCATCCGTACACAGTTAGCAGTTTCACATGAAGAAATTTGGCTATATATGTTTCTATTCATTGAACAAAGTAGAGTATTGCGTACCTTATAGTTTAATTGATAATCATGCTTCTCTTCGTTTGTGAAATCACTTACTTCCTTATCAGGAATTTTATAACCTCCAGTAAGCATAAGGAAATTTTCTACTCCAGTATTGATAACGAAAATCTTCATTCGATCTCTCCATTATTCATAATCATTGCCATAAAAAATTGGTGGTCTTGTAGGATTAAGATTGTCTATCGAACCAATATTCATACCTGCCATATCTAAGTAAAACTTTGGCAACCAAACTTGTTAGTAGGAAAAGTTCTTAATCACAAATTTCGGAGTGAACATGTTCGGAGTGAACAAGTTCTAAATGAAAAAGTTTGGAACAAAACTATCTTTCTAAGCAAGGATGAAGAACAATGAAAAAGTGAGCAAGACAAACTTATATATGAGTATATGTATTTCAGAGACCTGCTCTGATACCAATTATAGGATAGAAATAATGATGTAGATTCTCAATATACAAGAGGGGGGGGGGGGGTGAATTGTACACTTTAAAAAATTTCCTTAAACAAGAAAAGATCTAAGTTTAACAAAGTTAAACTAAGAAAATTCACAACACCTCTATCACCAACTGGAAATTGGAACAAGGTATGAAGTTACAAACTTCTAGTTCTATGCACTTGCTTGAATCTGGAAAGTGATTCTGAAAATAAGTTCTGGAAATATGGATTCAGAAATTGAAACTTAATCAAAGTTTACAATATGAGATTATACCTTAAAGCGTATAGAATCTAAACTAATCAGAGTACAAGTGTAAGGAAATACAAGAATGTAATACTTTCCTTACAATACTAAATTTACAGCAGAAAAACAAGTAGTAACACTACAAGAAACAAGATAAACATCTTTTAACCCAAAGAGAAGAGTATCCAACAACCTTGGATAAAGGTCCCTTGATTTATACTTTCAAGCAAGTCTGTCTTACCCACACCAGGTTAAGCCCTCAATATGAAGATTGGTGTCTTTGTCTTGCTATCCCCGCAAGCCCTCAACTTCAAGGTAGTTGGAACCTCTATCTTCCTTAGCAAGGAATCCCTCAAACATCAAGATAGTCGGCACCTCTTTCTTCCTATCCCCGGAAGCCCTCGAATGAAATCACCAACATTTGGAGTTGTACTAAACAATTCTGAATGAGCGGTTCAGTATGCACAAAACATGAAAAATACTCTTTATCTATAAATCACCTTAATAGCGTGTGGTCTCTAGAGTGATCAACTTCTTGTCTCAGTATCGATCTCTTTCAAATGAGCTCCTATTTATAGGCTTCGTTGGAACGGTCGACTCCCTCCTCCAACAGTCATATTTTACTTAAAGTTCGGAGGGACCTGTACATGTGTCACTCAACCAACGGTTAGTTAGAAACAGAATGGACGACATCGTTTTATAACAAAACATGTATAACTGAATGCACGACATCGTTTTGTAATGAAAAAAGTGTAAGCATAAGAAAAAAATAGAATTTGGAATGTAAGAAAATAATAGTTCGGAGTCTAACCAAAATGGATTTCAGATTCTATAATAAAAAGGATATTCAGATTCTATTTTATAAGAATTCGGAACCTGAATTCTGTGGAAGTACAGAGTCTGAATTTATAAAGAAATTCAGGAGTCTAGTTTCACTAGAGTTCAGAATCTGAACTTACATAGTTCAAAGTCGAACTAGTAAAGTTCGGATTCAAACTTCATAAGAGTTCGGAGTCAAACTCATGAAATTTTGGAGTCGAACTTCATAAGAGTTCGGAGTCAAAATCATAAAAGTTCAGAGTCGAACTCATGAAAGTTCGGAGTCGAACTTCATAAGAGTTCAGAGTATAACTCATGAATGTTCGGAGTCGAACTTCATAAGAGTTCGGAGTCGAACTCATGAAAGTTCAGAGTCAAACTTCATAAGAGTTCGGTTTTGAAATCATGAAAGTTCTGAGTCGAACTTCATAAGAGTTCGGAGTCAAACTCATGAAAGTTCGGAGTCAAACTTCATAAGAGTTTGGAGTCAGACTCATGAAAGTTCAGAGTTGAACTTTATAAGAGTTCGGAGTCGAACTTTATAAGAGTTCGGAGTTGAACTCATGAAAGTTCGGAGTCGATCTTCATAACAGATCACATCCAGAATTCGGATCCTAAAAACAGAATGCTCCAATTCTTGACATTATATGATTCCGGGGTTTTGAGTATGAATCTGATTTTTGTACTTAAGGAAAAAAATTTCTATGTATAAGAAAATCTAGGTTAGGGTAAATTTCCTTAAAGAAGAAAATTTTCCTTATGGAAGTAAAATACTGATTTTCTTAAGTATTAGGTGTTTGTGATTTTCAAAACAAGAAGGAATGGAAAAGTCATAAGGAAATCCTTATTGACTCAACAATTAGATCATGATGGTATATATAACCCTTATTTTAATGAATAAATATATTATTATAAAATTTAACATAATACTTAAATGTTTCACGGTTCTTATAACCAAAATACCATTTATAAAAATACCGCTATAACATTATTTTGAAATCAAAATAAATAAATTATCCATTTTTTCAGTATAAGTCCTTCCATGGTATAATGTTTAACATTTATAAGAGGTAATTGGATTGAATATTTCTAGGGTTCTCCACATTTAATAAAATGACCTATAAATGGTTCCCTAGGATTATATTTGTTTCATTCCATCATACAATTAATTTTCCTCATCAATCATTGCTTAATAGCATAATTTTTCACACATAAGACATATTCCAATTCCATTAAGACAATTTTTTTTCTTCAATCTATGACACATTATATTTAACATATGCCATTCATTTTTATCATCTATTCATATCCTTAATAGTGATTTGTAATGAAAATTAGAATTATCAAAATTATATCCATGAAGAGTGTCAATGTAGATGTGTAGAAAGACCAATTGTTGTTAATGATGTAGTGATTAGGTCAAGAACAATACTAATTTTTTAGATTTATTACCCCTAGGTACATCTGTTATAGAACCAATTCCACTTATAATGTCCATATAGGTATGTATTTCTAAGAAAAACCACAAAATATCTTCCTTAAGAATTAATAGGATGTTCCTATACTAAACTTTAAATGTTATAAAAGGGTTATATTCTCTATTCTATTATATCCAAAATCTATTTTTCAAGGATTATCCTAAAATTACTCTGATTCCAATTATAGTGAATTTTTCTCTAGTAACCCAATTTTGGTGTCTAATTTATTTCATTAACAAAGATATAATTGTATAATTTTCAAGGACTGACTGGTTTAACATTTTTGGAGAACCAGATACGTACGTGATACTAATTTTATATTGAGTATAAAATATAAAAAATAATATATAACATAATAAAATGAACTTAATCCTATAAAACTCAATAAATGATATATTATTCATATCATGGGAATAAGAAAAAAGATAAGGGTGAGAAAAAATAAAAATTAATAGTTAGGTACAACCAAATCTATCAGGAATCTGTAAATAATAATCAATATGGAATGGTAAATAATTGAACACAACTCCCATTAAATCAATAACATGGATATCAAAATTAAATAGAGAATAATAAATATGTAAAGGTAAATGAATAAAAACACTTTCCATTTAATTAGTAAATTAATAATGAAATTCATCCACAAATAATATCATTAAAAAAATATTATGGGTAACAGGATAAGTCATAATTAATATAGAAAGGTAAATAACTAAAAACAAATTCCATTTAATCAATAAAATTAAAATTAAATTCAATGAGATATTATATCATTTGGAAAATTTCATGGATAATAATAACTGAATTCTTAATGTAGTAATTTCTTTTTTTTTGGATGTCATGATCTCAAGAATCTTGATACCGATATATTAAGGAACTTTCACAAGATGGTTTAATACTATAGGTAGAAATCCATTTAATGTTGGATTAATAATATTTATCATAATACCTACCAATTATTTAATGGTCTATATAATATAGATCCCCACCCATTAATACAAGTACAAAATATTCTTCATATATTGAATTATCGATTTAATTCATGGATCAATATGAATTATCAACAAATAAATGAACTGAGTAAAGAATGCGAATTTATCCATATTTCTATATTGATATAATAATTAACACATTAAACACAATATTGAGGAATTATATATGGTTTAGGGAAAAATTATATCATCAATACAAAGAGTATGGATATTTAAGAGATTTGAACATTATAATTATCAAAAGTGAGTTAATGTTTCATTGGAATGTTAATGGATAAAAATGAATCAAGAAGGTGAATGTAAATATTTTTCATGGCCCAAATGATAATAAACCATCCATATAAATAATAATTATTGTATAACTAAAACATATTACAATTAGATTAAAAATAAATGGGTTTTGTCATTGAATAATAGAAATACAATAAAAATATATTTAAAAAATTTTGGAGGAAAATTTCATTTTCATTTTGACAAAAACATTTTGAAAAATAAGAGTTAAATAAACTTTTTAAACATAAATTCATTTCAAAATGACATTATAAACATTTAAAGGATGTTTTAAAATGTATAGTGGCCATTATAGAAGAAAATTACACATAGGTTGAGTAAATTAAAACAATGATTCCTTTCCTATTTTTTGTAAAATCCAAATAGGCATTGTTTTTAAAAAGAAAAAAATATTACTTTAAAAAAAATTTATATAAAGAAAAAACGGGAAAATATTTCGTTAAAAAAATATTTATGAAACCTTAAAAATATTTTTAAAATAATTTTTAGAAATAATGGGTTTGGAAGAAAATTAATTTCTGATCGATGTGAGAAATGAAGTTGGTTTTTTATTAAAACAATTCTTAGTCATTTTAAGTAAAAATTATTATAAAAATGGAATATTACATGGAAATATGAAGAATTATCATAGGATAATAAAATGAATTGGTAAAACTATAAAATAATGAAATAATTTCCTTGAACTGAAATTTAGGAATAATCAGTCTCGTTTAGAATGAGATTGTGAAATAAATAGGTATAATAATCATAACAATGAAGTGAGGACTAATAAATAAATAAATTATGTTTATAAATAATAAATATACATAAAATAATAGATATAAAACATAATATAATAATTTTTTTACACACATAATCTTGAAATATCAAAGACAAAGAAGATGTAATATAACCTAATGAAAAATATTAAGTTATATGATTATTGGCCACATGGTAAATTTTAAATGATATAGTAATGGAAGAAATAATTCAAATTGAAACTCAAAATACCATGAATTTTTAAGGAATAATTAATTTACATGTAAAAGGAGTTTTATATAAAACATATAAAAGAAAATTGTGTAAAACATACAAATGTGCCTCAATGAAAGAAAATTTAGACATAATCCCTTACATCAAGTTTCCATTTTTATTGAACATAGTTTAAAATATAGTAAAATGGTTTTAAACATGTTTTTATCTTATAAAAGAAACATATTATTATTTATAATATCATATATGATTCTTTTATCACATATTATCACTATTTAGTTAATAATCATTTATTATTTACATTATTTCAGGTGTTAATGTATTTGTTTTCTCATTCATGTTTCATTAAGAGTGTTATGGTTTTTGTGAATATTCCATAATTACATCAAATAAAGAATAATAATAATGAAATAATTTTCACATTACTAAATTAATTATAATTTCATGTCCAATCATGAAAAATATGTTTGAGAAATTATGTAAGTTACAATCATGGAGACGGAAGGACGTACATATGTGTGAGTAACACTTACATTTTTCAATGGTCTTAATGGAAAGGAATTAAGTAATTTTTTGTATTTAAATAATTTTAATAATATAATATATATAATTATATTTATTTAAATAAACTCATATTTATCATCGATGTACTGTGGTGATGAATAAAGCTTCATATCTCGTCATGAAGGGGGTAGTCCACACGTACACGAATGATGTTAGCATTTTTTAGTGTAAGAATTAAAATGAAATATTAATTTATCATAATAATAAATATGTCATTAATATCATAATTATCTCATTTATATCACATATATTTTTTAACACTATCCTTATTGCCTTTAATTTAATTTTTTAGTAAAAGATTAATCACATCGCTGTGTGAGGCTATATTGCGCCGTACACACAAACAACGTTACCATATCCCTAAAGGAATAGTAAGTAAAAAAATTATATATGATATAATGAATATAGAGGTATAATTATGTTATAAATATCATATATATTATTTATATTCGTCTTCATACCCCACCATGAAATATGGTAATGTGAAAAATAATGACATCATTTCACGAGGTGGTCATCTACTGTACACACTAATGGTGATTTTGTAATCAATTTTATTGATGTATGGATGGTTATAGGTAATTTAAATATTATAAAATCATATTTATATAGTTAATATACTGAGTTCATTTTATCAAAATGGTTTAATAATAATTGATCGAGGATGATGAATAAATTAAAAAACTCTCACTGAAGGACGTTGTCTCTTCTTTGGGTACACCCCTTAGTTTGCACCAAAAGCCTTCTTAGGTTGGATTTATTCCAAAAATAATGCATATAGTATTTAGGGATTGATATATGGGATTTTATTTTGGTTGGTATTGGATGATCCAAAAGGGTTTGAAGGTGTGAGGAATAGAAAAGAGGGGGTGACCTTTAATAAGTTTGGTATGTGGCGCACTTGTAATTTTTGAATAGAAAAAGGTGTACCCTTGTTTTTAACCTCCAAAAAGGGTAATAAATAGATTATTTGAGAGAAATATACATTATTGGTTCTAATTTTGTATATATCATATATTTTGTAAATGTTTTTAGTAATTTTAACCCTTATCATTTTAGATTAACCCCCACAAAATCCATTTTTACCCTATTCGCTGTTTCACCATTAATTTTTGTGAAAAAATAAATTTGAAATTATTATATATTATAATTTAGGATGACTCAAAAATTGGAATAATGTTTTAAAAATTATATTCATACATAAATAATAAATTTAATTTTAAATCAATCTCACAGATGTAATGAGAAAGCGGGTTTTCCAAGATAAAATGTTGAAAAAATTATTTTTTTATATCAAAATACAATATGTAAATGATTCCAATGATATAAATTAGATTAATATATATATATATATATATATAATTTATTTAACATTACATAAAAACAATTTAAAATATAATATAAATTTATGAATTATTTGACCGAAAATGTACTTTTCAATTAAAGTTCATTATTTTTCACTATTTATCAAAAAATGAAATAATTTGCTGAAATCAAAAAAATAACCCAAAAATAATTTTATATTATAATTCATAAATTATGTTAATTTAATCAAATAAAGTTTTTAAATGTTTAAAAAAAATTATATTTTGGGTGAAAAGTTGGACTAATATTCCTTTTAGATTAATACATGTTTTCAAAAATAATTTCTTTTTATTTTAAATGATTCATATTTTATTTATAATAAATAGATAATAATAATATTCATAATTTATTTATTAATATTCACACCCCTAAAATTTAAATACTAGGTAAACAATATTAGGTTTCACTTTTGAATCAGGGTTACATGTTTCACTAGCTATTAATGATATTAAATAGAATGAAATATATTTCGTGGGTTCATTAAGATCGATGTTGCATATCAGCTAAAATATTAAATATAAAGTTATATTTTTTAAATTTTGGGGTGTAAATTCTTAAATGTTTGGTGATTTTTTAAATTTTTACATAATCATGATTTAATGAGATCAACCATTAATGTTTAACAAAACTCGTATCAAGTACTTCTAGTTTTTTATCTATTTGTTCTAAAGAGAACACCCATCATTCATTCCTTCAGGATTACATTCTCTAGATATAGGAGGTTCCAAGTCATTTTTCCATTAGAGTCATTGATTTTTTCCAAAATTGTTGTGCGTTCTCTTTAGGTTACTTCAACTTATGTGTGCTCCCCCAATTTCTAATGTATAAAATTGTGCAACAAATACTTTATTCAGGTAGGGGTTCCATCATTTCTCACGTAGTTTATTATGAGAAGTGGGGTTATTATTATTGTCCCTTGTGTATATGGTTGCATCCTACTTATTAAATATAAATTAATTTGTTTAAATTAAATTTAAAGGGTCAGGGTGATGTGAATTATGAACTTATGAGTTTTTTGTTATTTATTTAATGTTGTGAAATGTATAAGATAAATTCCTGCTGCAAATTTTGGTTGTTTGTGGTCCATGATTGTGTTGTTATGATATAAATCATGGATTTCATGATGTTTATTTTTAGAAATCACATAAAATGTAATTTATTAATCACATATATCTTGTTATTGAATTGGATTCCACATGATCTTATATATTCTGTGATAATTCCCTTAAATAAAGAAGTAAAATTGAATTAAATCCCTTATGCCAAATTTAGATATCCCTATTTGTGTGGTGTGGAATGTGTTTATGTAAGGGAATTTTTTCTTGTTTTTTTCATGTTATTCTTGGGTAGTGGATATATTGTGACATGTGTGCAATGAGGTTGCGATGGTGGTTGTGTTGTGGTTGTGAAATAGAGCAATGAAAGTGAAGGTTGAATTATTGGTATGTGGAATTTGGGATTTCTGTTTATACTATATGATGTGTTATGATATTTTTCGAGGTAGTTATGGAATTAAATACATGATAATGATTTAAAATGTCCATTTTTAACACATCAATTGATGGAGGTATGTGTGATTTGAAATATAATTTTAATATATTAATAATACATATAGAAATATTAAATAATGTTCCGATATAAATGAAATGGGATGCTAACGAACATTGAATGTATGAAGGAATGGGTTTGTTTAATTTGAATTAATTTCTATGTTAAATAATGAAATTGGATAAATTTATAATTATTTATTGGAATGAAAATACACCTTTTTTTTCTTATGTGGGTTTATACATTCAGTTTTGGCAGTGGATGTGGAGGATCCTGTGATATGGATTATGCCTTGGTTACGAAAGCATAGGATAGGGATTTTGAGATATTAATAATATGTATATAAATTTTATATTATTATGATTTTCTCAAAATTACAACTGATTTAATGAAACTATTTTCAATAACTAGATGTTTTGGGGGTGTCTTCCCTAACATCCCAGTAATGAGGACGGATGGCTAGCCACCCACTCTTCCCTTACCCCTCTTTCCAGAAATTATGACATGCATGGGATGTTATGTCAAGAAGTAAGAATCCTCAATATTGAGATATGATGTGACAATATGTGATGCCCCATTATTTTTTGGATATATGTGATGGAAAATCTTATGGTGGGGATAGTGCATAATATTAAGAGGTCACATGGTCTTTGTCCTTTATATTCAGGACACCCTACTACACTTTTTATCTTGGGTTCTTATTTTATTGTCCCTCACCATACATGGTGTGATTTTTTCCTGTTTGTTTAATCTACCAAAGTTTTTTGGTTTTCCTTTTTCTCTCATTTTTTCTCATATCCTTCTTAGGAACCCATGATTTTATCTCTATTGCAGTCTCTATTGATGATATATATTTTTCACCTTCTTAAATCATTCTTCCTCTCCATCAGTGAAACTCTTACTTTTTATCGCTTTTTTTGTCCACTCTAGTGGTCTGTTTTTTCATTTATACAAGATATTACCAGACCCTTCATAGACCTCTTTGTTTTTACCATCACTCTTATGTCATGAATGTCCATGGAAAATCCCATCTTGGTTTTTAAAAAATGTTCTATAGTGGCTTGGTATTTTTATGTTACTGTCAATCGGAGGATCTTCCTCATAGGAATTTTTACAATCCACTACTCGGTTCCCCTTCCTGTTATTCTTGACCTTTCATCTATTAAATATAAAGGCTTTTTTGTGGTATTGGGGGTGATGTTCAGTGTCTAGGGTTCGTCTCTCCTAGTGTCATCCTTTACTTAGGATTATGGTTGAATCATATGGTCTGGTGGTGTTATGGTGTTCCTTTCCAATGTCGAAAACTGCTGGTGTTTGGAAATAATGATGTGGTATCTTACCTATTACCAAAATTTGTGTTTCTTTGGTTTGATGTATTATGTATATAGTTTTTTGTTATGATGGAAGGGTATGGTGTTCCTATGGATAATAATTTCTCACTAATGAGGCCATGTCCACTCCAAATACTACTCTGGATTCCCTATTCTATCTCTACAAAGCTATGATGGTCTGGTGTGGTGGTTCCCATGGAAGATTTGGGAGGTTGAGTTTCAGTGTTAGTTACCTCTCCAGGAGTTTCCCATGTTATTTTATATTTCTGGGGATCCTTGATTGTCGGTGGGCTCTGTTGTTGGATGGTGAATACATGGTGGTTATCACGATTTCACGTAAACATTTTTTAGTGTGTGTTTTTTAATTTTTCTGGTTATGGTGTCCTTTTTAGAGATGTATCTAGGATTCTAATGAGTCCACACTAATTCCATGGGTGTGGGTGTTGATGGAATAATCATTCATGTTAGGTTTTGTGGCTCAAGGTGCCTTGCAGTTTGAGATGATTTAGTGTAATGTTTTTTGAATATTGAATTTGATGGTGTGGATTATATTTCCACAAGGTTGTGCTTCTTTTGATTTATGTATGGAGGTTTTATTTTTTTGTTTTAATGACTTTATGTGTGGTTCTCACTCAACCAAAATGTTTTTTTCTTCATAAAATAAAAAAATGGACTTATATAGAGAGTTCCACAAGTAGAACACTTGGACTTTAAAACGAAATTTCATGAGTTTCTAGATAAATTTTTATTTTCTACTAGCATGTCACCTGAGGGTGAAACTATAAAATTTATTTAATATAATGATGTTTCAATGATACTTTTTTATATATTTTGATCCATGAATAAAATAATTGTTAAAAATAAGTAATATTTTTCTTATATCGATGATTTTTTATCTTCTCCATGGATTTATTTGTATTTTGACGATTTATCTTAGGTTAGGATACCATTAACTGAAGGTTAAGAAGGAATAAATCTTAATGACTAAATTTTTTAGTTATACCCTTTTTGTTCTATAATACAAAAAATGTATTTATGGATCTTATTAAAATAGTTTATAATTACTATTTAGATAAGTACATGGCTATGTTGGTTGATAATATATTGATTTTTTTTAAAATAAATGTGTATCAGAAATGACACTTAAGGATTGTATTGAAAACATTAAAAGTGAAGAAACTATATAGTAAATTTAGTAAGTGTGAATTTTGGTTTCAATAAATTCCATTTCTCATGCATAATTTTTATAATGATGGTATAATGTTTTTCCCATAGAAGAAAAACCTCATTGAAGAATTTCTAATACCAAGAGATTCTGTGGAAATTCTTAGTTTTTAAAGATTACTATATTACTAAAGTTAGTTTTTGGAAATAAATCCTTGATTGTTTCACCTAGTAAGTATGTCAACATTAAACAGAGTTAAATTCATCTGGATGATCAAGTATGATAATTTTTTTTCAAGAAGTAATTAGAATATTTATAAATTCTCTATTTTTATCTCTACCATCTAGAAATAGTAAATTTATCTTCTATCATCATCATTATATTTTTTATTCAAGAAAGGAGTACATGCTATACATGGCCCTTATGACCTAAGGAGGCTTATAGTAGTGGAGGCCATGGGAATCCCCTCATATTAGATTCACCAACTCAGGTTTAAAGTAAGAGATGTTGGTGAAACAGTTGACTTTAAGAACTTTATTGGCCTAGGCAACAAGGTGATCTGCTACTTTATTCCCCTCTCTCTAGGTATGAGTGGCCTCAATATTATTGTTTGTGAGATCTTTTCACTTTCTAATACTATAGGAAATCTACCACGGAGTGGATCATTTCCCATGAAAGGATTCATGAATAATGATAGAGTCTATTTCCACCTTAGAGACTCTGACATTCTACTACATGCAATGTGTGATCCCTGTCAAAACCACCTTGGCCTCTACCTGTAAGAATTTTCCATGACCATAGTGTGCCATGAAGGCCAGAACAACAGTTCCCATTTGGTACCACACTATTACGCCTCCTCCTCACATGAAACTTGAGATTCATGATCCATTTGTATTTATCTTGAAACCATCCATTGGAGGGATCCATCACACCCAAGGAACATGTACCTTGGAGTGAGGGTCATTCACTTGGGAGGAAACACGCAATGACCAAAGGGAGGGTGCATCTTTCCAATTGCTGATAAAGGTCACCCAATCAGCCAGTAGGCTCATTGTATGAACCATTATGGATCTACCTATTGGAGGGATCCCCTTGTACCTCACCCTATTCTTAGCTTTCCATAAAACCCAACACCTTTCATTGAAGAGGATTGATCTCTCTATTCATTATGGTCCCGTGTTGTCAGTCCCCTCAAACCAGCATTCCCGGAAAGGTGCATCATGTGGGTCCCAATAGAGGTATGCAATAAACTCACCAAATAAACTCCTCACTTCATGGGCCCATATTCCTTTAAAGATGATGTGCTACATTCTCTCCTTACAGTTATTCTTGATGTCGTGGAAAATCGAATCCCTACTAATGCCAATCTTTTGGATATTTTCATCAAAATGGATTGCATGATTTCTGATTCTCTATCAATGGATGCTGTCTTTTATGGGGATTTTGTTTCACCACATTATGCCAAAAAATATATCACTTTGATCTCGAGGGTTTAATATCTGATGGAAGTCCCTCATATTAAAGTTCCCATGGGCTGAGGGAGTGAAAACACACCTGTTTGCCTATGAGTTGGTGATAATGAGATGAAATAACTCTTTCTCTTTTTAATTAAAAACTAACTAGATGAAACATGGTTAGAGTCTCTCCTCTTTGATGGAGATAATATGATCAAGGTAGCCTGGGTAACCGATGATGTTTCTAGCCTAGTTGTGATTCCATAACAGGATGTTCCCCTCCCTTATGATGTACTGTGAGTTTTGGAGAAGAGTCGGGAGAAGGCCACTAATTGGGGACTAGAGTGGAGATCCATGAAAGGAAGCAAGTTCCTCGATCCAACTAATTCTCCATGCAATGGTCTTTCTACATAGAGTGAATTCTTTAACCATCTCCCATTCTATTTTCACATGCATGCATTGAATATTGACCTCTAAACTCTTCAAATTGATCCTTTTTTTCATGGATAGGCATCGACATTCTCTCCCATGAGACCTAGAATCTTCTACCCTCACCTAAAACATCCCAGATAAAGCCAAAGATCGTTTTATAAATGGTTTTAATAACCCATTTTTTGATGTTAGTGGATTCCAAGTCATGGAATGGAATCTCTCATAGGACACTGTTTACCAGTGGAATCCTTCCCTCGAAGGATATGAAGTGAATTTTCCAGTTTAACACATTACCTGCAATCCTGATCACCATGTGATAAAAGTACTATATTTTCACCTTTCCAGAGGATATAATACTTCAAAGATACTCCATAAGAATGGATCCATGATGCATTCCAAATTTGTTACTCAAATAGGTATCCCTCCTATAGTCACATATACTTGATATATAGAAGCATATTTTATCTTTATGATCATCTGTCCACTGTAGTGGCAGTAATCATCCATGATCCTATTTATACCCCACATCAACGTCGTATCAGCATTCATGAAGATGATTGTGTCATCAGTAGACATTAGTTGGGCAGTTTAGGGGAGGTATAGTTTCCTTCATTATGGTAGGATGGATCAATTGGATATACCTCTGTTTATCATGCGACTAAGAGTATCCTGTACCAAGATAAAGATACTTGGTTATATGGGATCTCCTTTTTCTAGGCCACGATCCACCTTGATGAAGTTGTAGGTTTTCTCCATGAAGGATACAACCATCTATGAGGATCTATAACATTTGAAAAGATGGTCTCATGAACATGATTATAAACCCATGCTGGCCAACACTCTATTGATGTAACACCATTCCATTCGATCGTATTCCTTGTTCATGTACATATTGATTTCTATTTTAGATCCATGTGTTTTTATATTCATATCCCTCAACATATCCTGTGACAAATATATTTCCCCTTAGATTGAGTAGCCTTTAACAAATCTATTTTTCTCAAGGGAGATCCGCCGAGGTAGATGTATAGAAAGCCTCACATTGAGAATACTAGCCAAAACCTTGTAAAGGAAATTGCACATAGTCATCGGTCTACAATGGATAAGGGAGGAGGGGTACTTGATTATTGGAATGAGCATTAATGATGCAGCACAAGCCACCCATGATAATCCACCTCCTGGAAAGAAGTCCTGTATTGCAATGATAATATCACATTTAACCACTTCCCAGGAACCCCTATAGAATGAGCTTGGGAAGTTTTCAGGTACCGGTGTGCTCTCAGGGTTGAGCCTCATCATGGTGTTATATGTATCCTCCTCCCCAGGGATCCCTACCACTGATTCATTTTCCTATGAAAAGATGAGGTTAGGACCTCTCCCGAGAACTCTACACCCCTTCTGGATAGCCATTAGGCATGATCGTTCTTGGACCGACTAGAAGGTCTTTGAAGAACATGTGTTCCCTCACCCCAACCACATCACCATCATCAGTATACATAAAATTCTCTAGGGAAATATTGGGTTTGATAGGCCTTATATTCTCCTTAATGAAATCATGGAAAAAATAATTGTTTTTATCACCTTCGTAAGTCAATTTTATCTTTGATATCTCCATTTCCCTATATTCCTGGGCAAGGACAAAGTCTGCAAGACCCTTCTTTCTATCATAGAGCTTGGAAAAAACTGTGTCTTCCCAATCCTCCTCTAGTCTAGATTCTAAGAGATCCACTTCCCTTTTCAGCTCATCCATGTTCTATTAAATAGGAGGAAGGTCCCTATACCACATTTTAAGCCCCTGTTTCAGCCTCCTTAGCTTGTTATGGATGGCCACCAAAGTGTATCCCTAGGTCAATTCTCCCCACATCTCCCTGACCAACAGCTGGTAGCTTGGGTCACCACTCCATTAACTAATGAACCAGAATCTTTCATGAGTGGCATGTCTTTGAGAGAAAGAGATCAGTAATGGAGAATAGTCAAAAATACCTCAGACTTGGTGGCTAACCTTGGAATTTGGAAACATGTAGAGGGTGTTTGTTACCATGCTAGTTATTGCACCAGGTACATTGGACACTCAAATACCAAATTTCCATTAAGCCTTTGCAATCCATAAACTAGAACAAGTTCATACTAGCCTTATAAGGGGAATATCCTCTCCCTTTCTTCTCAGCTGGTTCTATAACCACATTGAAGTCACCCCCTATGATCCATGTTAGGTCCCCCAGGTCAACCACACTAAGGTCTTGACAAGGCCCTCCCTCCTCTTTTTATCATAGTTGCCATAGAAAAAGGAAACCAAGATAGTTCTCATAATGTGAGTGACTCTTTTCTTAATTTATTATTCCCCTACCTAGACTTGGATAACCGAGGGGTTCATATTCCAAAAACCCACATGTTTTTATTGATGAGGTCTTCATGAATAGATGTATGCATCCTCATTCTATGAGTGAACCCCTTAAAATTTTCCCAGATTCTATTTTTGTTCAAGGATGGTGGTAATATGAGACTTGTACTTCCTAGATTCTAAGGCGATAAAGTCTGTTTTAACCCATGCATTGATGCCATATGGATTCCATATGAAGATGGTTATCATTAGGAAATGGAGAGCCTAACTTTGAATATAGGATTCTTGGTTCATTAATAATGGGAGGAGGAGCTATCCTGATTTTGAATTTTCTTTAGTTTGAATATTGTGGATATCCCTAGGCTCTAGTTATATGACTCTGGATTTATCTATTGGATACAGGAAGAGGATTTTAAGGACTTTACCCTTACTAATCTTGATGAGGATTGATCTATAGGCCTAGAATTTTTAGTGTGCTAATCAGCTAGAGGTCTTGGATTAATACCCTTAGAGATAGTGGCCACCTCATTGGACAAAAATTCTTTTAGTGCTGAGGGGACATAATACTGTTTGGCGCTTCCAATTAGGGACTGAATTCCAATGAAGGGGCCACGTGGTGGATCTTTTAAGGAGATAATGAGAGAGGGGGTCCCTGGGGACACAATAGTGGATCATAGGAATCTCTCTAAAAGGAAACCAACTGGGAGACATAGGGAGGAGATACATAGGAATTCTTCTCTTCTTTGTTGGAAAAATAACTGGAATGGAATACCTCTCTATGACATGATAGACCCCATCCCTTTTTCCAATATTTCTAAAATCACCATCAATGATTGTGTGAACTCTCTTGATTTGGATCTTCCTAATGAAATCTATTTTATTATCAACAACTTCACTTTTTTTAACACAAATGCTTTCTTAGTTTGAGAACCAGCTCATAATGGTCTGCTAACCTCTAAACTTTACTATAGTCATAATTTCACTACCAACAATAATAATTTTTCTTGGTTAAATAATTTCAACAAAATATGGATTAGACCCTCACATCTCACCCTATTTTGGAGAATTTATCAAAATTGGCTCCCCATAGATTGTAATATTCAGATGCGTTGTATACAACTTTGTTCTAAATGTTACACGTGTACCCAACACAGAGAGGACACAGACCACTTATTTCTAACCTGTGATGCTGCTTCTTCTTTATATAAATACATTTTTGTCATTTTTAATCTCAGATAAATAGGTTTGGACTCTATCAGATTGTAGATTCAAAGATGCACTACTATATATGCCTCTCCACAAATTTATTAGCTCTTCACTGCTGCTGTGGAAGAACTGATTCATCGTATTTGGTATGAAAGAAATTCAATTAATCACAAAAATAATACTTTCAATTTTCGTACAGTACAAATAAAAATCCACACTGCGATCAAGGAAGCTGGAATCATGCAGAAAGGGACTTTCCACAACTCAATTAATGATTTCTGCATCCTAAGGAAAATTGGGGTAAAAGGATGATATAGCTCTACGAGAGGTTTATTGGATGTTTTGTGGAAACCACCTATTCCTGGGTGGAAAAAAATTAATGTAGATGGTGCTTCAAAAGGACACCTAGGACTTACTTGCTATGATATCATATGAAGATATCATAATGAGTAAATTCATGGATGCTACTATGGTTCATGTGGTCATGCCTCCTCCCTTGAAGCAGAGATGTACAACATCATCAATGCAGTTGATTTGATAAGGCAACAAGGATGGGACAATGTTTGGATTTAAAGTGATTCAACTAACATCGTTCAAGCTCTTAGACATGGAATATCTCACTCGGCATGGGCCATCACTGCTAAATGGATTGTTTTCCAACAAAACCTATCAGGACTCAATCACAGAATTAGGCACACCTACAGAGAAGCAATCATGGTGGTAGATGGTCTTTCCAATAAGGGTGTCGAAAAAAATAGTACATACATGGAGAACCTTCCTGCTAATCTCACCCCTCTTTACCAGAATGATTGTAATAAAACCCCCACCTTTTGACCTTTGTAAGTTTTATTTTTATTTATTTTAATACCTTTAAAAAAATGAGAGAGGGGGTCCCTAGGGACACAATAGTGGATCTTAGGAATCATTATTGAAGGTCACCAACTGGTAGCCAAAGGGAGGAGCTACATAGATGGGTTAGGAAATCAAGGACCACTAGAAGAGTGACTCATTTTCTATAAGAAACACGATCCAGTATTGGGGTTTATCCCAAAAACTAGTAGGGGTTAGCTCCCCACCTGGGTCTGGAGGGTCCAAACTAGATCCTATTGAAGATAATTCCCCATCCAAGGCTAGGGGTTTAAGACCATATTCTGAAAAAGATGAGGGTTCAGCCTGAGGTTCCACCTGGTCCAGTATAGAAGTAGGCCCCTCAAGCGGGGTTGGGGGAGGGTCACATCTCGGGGCACCTCAAGTATCTTGCTATCAAGAAACAAAGCAATGTTTCTTATCATTTTTCAAGGCATGACCCTAGATTTTGAAGACAGAACAATGCCTAGGAAACACTGGGTGGACAACATCTGGGTTTTAGACGAACAAGTCACGCCCCTTCAAGGATATCTTCTCCAAAATGGGAAGAAATAAATCCAAATCGATGTAGATATGATCCACTAAAGTTTCCTCTCCTCTACAGGTGTGGTCATCCACATAGAGAAATACACCTAGGGAATTGCTGATAGCCTTTACGAAGGAACCATTCTGGAAGTGTAGCAGAAGACATAGCAAACTGATCCAGACCATGGCATGTAGACTATTCTTACTCTTGTGCACCTCAATGGACCAAGATAAAGTGATAGAAACCCAAGATATGAGGGTCTTTACACCAAGAACGCACGAAGTCTATTTATAACAAAATAACCTAGAATAATGAGTTTCTATGAATGGTGGAAATGTGATCTAGGCCTAGAATCCCCCAAGAGTCTACAAAATGCTTAAATGCTGGTAGGGGAGGAAGTGCAGTACCGAAACAAGCCATGAGAGTCCACTTTAGGCTAGACATAGCATCATCAAAGGTCAAAGAATGAACCTCCAGCAAAATCATCAAACCATCCCGCAACACTAAAAGGGAGACTGGGCAGATCTTTGGGAAACATGTCTGAGGGGGGGCCGTAGGAAGGGCCAAAAAGGGCTTCTTTGAAAGTCAGAGCCAGTCCACAAAACCTGGATGAGGGAGTAGGGGACCCCCACAGGGACGATGGACGAGCAACAGAAGGAGAATAACTAGGGATGAAGGGCATGGTCACAAGGATCTCCACCAGAGAGGGAGAAAATAGGGGGAAAAAGTCAATTTTTTTAATAGAATCAGGTGTGTGCGGCAAATTCTTCAGTGAAAGAGGAGAATCCATCACTCCCCTTTGGGGTTATCTTGTATATTAACGCTCCATTTAAGGGAAATGGATATGATCTGATTAGGAATGACCAGGTAATTTTTTATGATTAATAGTAACTGAAAATACATGTTCTAAATTATCCTATACATGATCTCAAATTAGATACTTTTTATTTTTGGTTTAATGGTTTTGAGGAACCATTTAAAGGTATTAAAATGTTAAATATATAATAATAATAAAATTTTGAATTATTTATTCACTCAGAATGAGTTATACATAATGAAAATAATATTTCTCATACTAATTAAGTATTATGAATGTATGATTCATTACCATCCAAAAAATTTAAAAATTACATGATGATTTGAGTAGGAAAAATAATTCAATGTTGAAAATTTTATATTTTTAACATGAAACTATGGTTAAGGATTTTATAAAAATTTTCTAAGAAGTTGTGTATGTAGGAAGTTACTTTATATTCCTTTAGTTGTTAGTATAATCATGTCTCTCATAAATAATTAATAATATTGAGTGTGAGTGTTATGATTACTAGTAAAATATATAATATATTAAGAAGGGTATGTTTCAAGATATTAATGCTTATTATGAAGGTGTTATCCAATTTGAAAAATTATCACGTGTTCCTTGTGATTCTATATTGATGAAATATTTGTTGATTAAATATAACAATTCACTATTTTCCATTCATCTTAGAAATAACTATGATGTAAACATAACATTGTGAGTATTTCTAATGGGAAGGAATGATAATTGATATTTCAGACATTTTAATGAAATTTTATCCTTGAAAATAATTTAAACTAGAAAAAAATTATCAATGGGGATGATTTAGGTTTTTCCAGTATCAAAGTGGAAATGGGAAAATATGTAAATAGATTTCATGATGGAATTACAATTGTCTTATCTAGGTAATACTGAAATTTGGGTTATTCATTATCAACTAACCAAATTGTTACATTTTCTTCCCATTAAAGATACTCTATATTTAGATCTATATTATTGACTATATCTTAAAGAGATAGTTAGGTTACATGGAGTTTTTATCTCTATTTAATCAATTCATTATCCTAGGTTCAAATTTAAATTTTTGAAAGGGTTCCTAAAGAATTTGGGTACTGAATTAAATTTCAGAATCGATTTTGACTTTCTATCTAATAGTTAGTTAGAGAAAACAATTTAGAACATGGAATACATGATTTAATAAATTTAAATGGATTAACACAATATTTTAGATCAAAATAATTCATTGGTTGTTTTCTATTATAATAGATGTTTTATTTTTCACATACATATGACACCTATTTATGTAATTATGTGGAAAGTATGGTTAGAAACATGATTTTCAGATTGATGTAGGAAAAAGGAAGCTGTTAGGACTAGAGTTGGTTGATGAAAATGTTTCAAAGGTAAATATGATTTGGAATCATATTAGGAAATCCCAAATAAGTCTAAAAATACATGTATTTACCTTGTGGAATGATCATCCTTTTGAGGTAGGCGATCATGTTTTTCTTAAAGTATATAAATGGAAATGTTCTATGTATTATGATGGAATATGGAATCTATATCTGTGGTTCATTAGATAGTATTAAATCCAATGGAATATTAGATTATATTCCTACTAAGTGAACTTGCATCCTATTTTATCCTTAGTATATAGGGTTTTTCATGTTTCGATGTTATGAAAATATATACTGGAATCATCTCATATTTTGAGCCATGTTGTAGTTCAGTTGGGGTAAACAATTTATTGTGAGGAATAACTAAATCATATTCTTATCCATTGGGAGAAAGTTTTGTGGAATAAGGTTATTCACCATGTTATTATTTGGTGGAAAACCATATTATTGATTAACAAACATGGGAATAAGAAAATGAAATAGGGGGAAGATATACCCATCTATTTATGAAATGAATAAAATTTCATGGATGAAATTTAAAAAAGTATAGATAATATGAATTACCATTTAAGGATAGAATAAATAATTTAATTTTTATTATTAAACACAAATTTTGTATTTATATTAATTACAATAATATTAATCAATATTTAAATAATAAATGAGTTTTTTTATTAAAATCTTTTAATATATGGTTTTATCTGATATATTTATTTTTAAAATATAGAAAATTAATTTTAAAAAATTAATTATCATTTTAATTTATCATGTCAAATATTATTTTAGGAGAAATTTTTGAAAGGTATCTTTTAATATTTATTTTTCAATGAATAATGAAAAATACTATTTTTATTTGAAATTGTATTTTCTTTTAAAGTATTTACAAATTCATTCTCTATTTTAGATTTTTTCTTTAATTTTTTATAGTTCATTTTGATTAAAAAACTCAACTATAGTACTTGGAATTTATTTTATTCTTGAAATTGGTATAAAAAATATTTATTCTTAAAAGAAAATTTCATAAAAAAATATTTTTGTTTTATTTTGTGGGAATATTTTTAAATTAAATTATTCCACCTCTATGAATTTAATCATTATTAATGAATTAAGTATTTTGAATTTTTAATTCCAACTTTCTTAAATATTTATATTTTTTGTTGTTGTTATGAATAGTAACCATTATAAATTTTTTTCATGACAGTAATGGAAAATCATGTAATTAATGTTAAAAATAATATGATAAGAATTATTATCCTTTTTGGTGAGATTAGATCGAAAATTTCCTTCTATTTTGCGAAAATGAGGTAGTTGGCTCCATATTTGTTCTATTTTCATCTTTTTGAAAATTATGTAAAAGATAATGTAAAAAATGTCACTTTATTTCACTAAATATCTATATTACTTTGTGATGGTTATAAAAAATATCAAATGAGTTATGGAAATTATTTTAAAGGTTAATTTTTTTACCATGATAATTTATTTATAATCGTTAATAATCGAATAACTACATTTTATTTTTACATGATATCGACACAATATTTATTAAATTAATAAAAACATATCATAAATAATATTAATTTCCATGATCTATTTTTTATAAATAATTTTTTAGATATATATATATATATATAACATTTTAAATATGTTTGAAAGGAATAGAACATAAATATCTTCATTTTATGTTGTTTTAAATTCAAATTAATTTAATAGTTCCTAAAATGACGTTTATGATATTCTATAATAAATATTATTTTATTAAATGATTTAAAATTACTTAAAATACTATTATTGAAAAATGGATTGAGATATTTTTGAAAATTTAATCCATTTTCAATTTATGGATATTTTTTACTTTTATTGTAACTATCAGAACCCCTAGAGAGTAAAAAACTTTGTTATTGTGGTAATCATCAAAAGGGTTAACCAAAGGTTATAACAGTATGATAAGGGTCCAGACATCACCTAAAAATGTAAATTTCTTATTGTATGTGATATTTTTGACTTATCATTATCATATATTCTAATTTTTTCAATTATTTTCTATTACTAATTGACATATAATTTATTTTAATATTAATATTTAGAAAATTATAATAACTCCCCTCTCCCTTCTTATTAAAGGGAACCACCTTTTTTTTATTCAGAGATAAATATCCATTTTTCATAGGGAATAATTACCCAAATACCACACTATAATCCCTCCCTTAAATCTATAGGTATTTTTTTGGGGGTGAATTAAATATTTAGAGGCATTAAGGTGTATATTAAAAGATTTTGTCTATCGAATAGGTATATCACTTAACCGAATTTTTTAGTTCTATTTCCTATTCCAAATCATTCAAATATTATTAAAACATGATGATATATTAAAATTAATATATTCCATATATTTATATGACATTATATTAATGAAATAAAATATATCAATCACATTTTATATCTAATGGGAAAAATCTATATTCTATGTGTATAGAGGTCTACAACCTCATGAACTGAAGTAATTCATTTTCCATAAACACCTCTCAAAGATACTTATAAGTATCGATATAATGTATATATATATATAAATGATATTATTTGAATATTTATCAATATTTAAAGATAATATTTTATATAATTTATCTCCATTGCATTCTTTGAAAAATGAAAATGTTATTCGTCTGTAAGTGTGTATTAACACCTCCACGAAGTGATGTCATTAATTTATCATAACTATATCACATGGTTGGAATTTTAAGTTTATTTAATGAAATAATATGATATTAATTATATAATTATCTTTTTTAATTTCAAAATTAAACTTTACTTCTTTTAATAATTCTCATTGAAAAATGGAAATGTCACTCATGTGTACGTACGACCTACTATCTCAATGATTATAACATAGTTAATTTTTCATGACCATAAATCATGGCTGGTTTTAAAAGTAAATTAATATATAAAATATTAATTATGTCATTATTATTATTATTATATAGATTATATATATAATCTCATTGTCCATATTCTACCTACTAAATTAATTTTGGACATATGAGTTGAATATCATCAAAACACTAGATGAGAGGTCAATTGATTAAGTAATTGATCATACGAGTTAAATAAAAGGAATAAAAAACATGAATAAATGTTCATGTGAATATAAAATATTTATTTATATATAATATCTAGAAATATAAAATACATATTTGGTGATTCATACTTGAGTTAAGGGAAACTTTAACATAAAGCCTCATTTTAAATGTTCTAAATATTTATTTTCAAAATATTTTTCTTCCATTATAATAATATTAAAAATAGTTTATAGAGTTTTTAATGTGGAGAAAATATATTAAAAATGAAAATTTTTCTCAAATTTGACATTTATTTAATGTGTTTAATACTAAAATCTTTTTAAAATATGTTTTGAATAAAATATTAAAATAATGCTTCATTTTAAAATATACAATTAAATGGTTTTTATTGATGCTCTAACTATTATTTGAATTCTGGATTCAACTATAGTATTTCATGTTTTATCCAAATAATAACCTTTTTTTCCATTTCTTCTAGGTTTTTTTAGTTTTATAAATGGGTTTTTGAAATAAGGGTATTTCCATATTTGAAAATGGTTTTCATTTGGTATTAAAATAGTTTTTGAAGCATTTTATGATTAAAAGAATAAAGAATAAAATATTTTATTCATTTCTTGGTACATGACAATTATATATGATAAAACGATGTGCCTAATACTATATACACAATTGTTGATCCTGATATAACTTATATGACATATGAATTTGAGAGAGCTTATACAATGAGTGAGCCCGATACATCATACACAATGGGTGAGACCGATTATTTTTCTATAATGATGTGGGTAACATTCCTTGTTTTAAATGGAAATACAGGTGAAGTTATCTCATTGGTTTCCCATATGTATTTAACTAGGCTCAATTTATTTCAGAAATGGGTTATGGATAAAATTATTTAAGACACCTAAAAATAATTTTCTCTTTTCATTATATGGGTTTTAGAGGTTTTCAAAGTGAAACTTTTTAGTGTTTTATTGTGGATATATTTTCTTCATATTAATAATGAATATTTCGATAAAGGTAATGTTTTCAAAACTTTTCATGATATTTACTATATTTACAAATATTTATTTTTAACATCCCTTACTATGATTTTTTTGTGCTCATCCTATGTTTTTAAAATGTTTTCACAAGGTTTATGTATGGGAATGAAAAATGAATTTGTCAAGTTGAATATCATGAATATTTTTGTTGTCAGGAAACATGTTTTATTTTAAAAGTTTTATATTTTGGTAGAAATAGATACTAATTATAATTGTAACTTTGTAATAGATGGGTTTGTAATGTATGTTTTATAGAATAATTATCCATAAATATAAATTATAAATATCCTAAAATGTATGTGATTAAATTAATCTTTTCAAACTATACATTATTTAATTTATTAGGCTAGGTTTTTTAGGGTATGTATATACTAGATACTTCTAATGCATATAATTTAGAGGTTTGTCAATTCTAGCATAAGATATCTCTTAATAAGCCATTGGTAAATTTCATTAATCGAATAGATTTAGTTTTATGAAAAAAAATGACTTACCTTTTCAATGTATAATTGTGTTTTGAAATGTATAAATATTTAACAACGGAACATGAGAATATAGTTAATCGAAATAAAAATCATTTGATTAATATTGTAAGGATGAAAATTATATAGGGGTAAAGCTATAATATCAAATTTTTTTATATTAAACTTCCATCTGGATTGGATCACATGCTTTAGTAATTCCTCGACCATTCCCTCCCATTTTATTCTTATTAGGATATTGGATCATAATAGAGCCCCCAATGATAAATGATTACAATAGTTTAGTATATCTATTTGTTGAAATTGTATTTTATGAAATCAATAGAGGGAGGATATGGAGAAACTGCTTATTAGTTGTGCCACTTCATTGAAATAGTGCAAGGAAATTTTTTATCACATAGATTTAACTTCCCTCCTCAGCTTAAAAACCTATTTTTGGTGGTAGTGGTCGAGCTCTTGTACTTGGTCGCATTTGGATGCAACATTATCATAAATAAAGGAACTGGTTTCAGCGTTCAGTCTTCACTGGTGAGAATTAGGGGTACAATTAAGGATTAAAATGCCTTACAAAAGGGATATTGTGAAAATAGTGTATGTAAATTAATGGTACTCATATATATGGGTATTTATGAAAACTACAAGCCACATATTTATACTATTTATGTGTTTTGGAAATCACCTTTGAATAATTGAATTAAAATCAACATGGATGAAGTATAAAAACGAAAACCTGATCACTTAGGGTGTGGCATGATGTTTTATGGTCATAAAATAAGTAATAATGAACTCTTCCATTGCTCATGTGGATTGTCATTAGCTATTAAATAAAAGATACAATGAGTTATCAATGCTGGTTGATTCAAAAGAGTGAATGGATAGAACAATTTATGAATAGAAAGTGACTCCACAACTATTGTGCAAGACATTATGAGTGGTATATTACCTATTTAATGGAGAATTATTGCTTGATGGATGGAATTTATGTATTTCATTTTCTTTCTCAATGTTTTTGTTTCAATTTTTTATCAGGAGTCGAACATGGTTCCATATTGTCCTACTATAGAAGAAGTTAGAATGGATCTCACTTATTCAGATGAGATCCTAGAGGAATTGATATCAAATCATGAATGAGATTGTAAGAAAATCATGTTTTCCATAATTCTTTAACATTTATTTTTATCAATAAATACCTTGTCCATTTTTATTAATGAACCACAAAAAAATATGAATATTCAATCAATAAGACTCATGTTTCTAAATTTTTTACTTAAATACTAGAGTATAAATAAACATTATTCAACAATAAATAATGTAGTAACAAATTTATTTTACAACATATAATTAATGTAGTATTAATAAATTAAATAATTTTAATAACATTATAGAAAGATAGTAAAAATATATAAATAATATTTTTAAATTATTATATACAATGGGTTGTGGTCTCTTAGAAATACCACAACCACAAACAACACTAAAAAATGAAAAAAATAACTAAGATTAAAATTTTAAAAATAAAAATTATGGAAATATAGTATAATATTTAGTAAATTAATAAAAATTTAAAAGTAAGTAATTTATATAATATAAATGGATTACCTAATAGTAAGAATAATAACCTAATAGTTGTAATTATAACAAGATCATTATAATTGTACTATAATCATTAGAATAGTACCAAGAAAATTAGAATAGTAAAATTAATGATAATAAATATTTAAAATGAATAAATTAATGTAATATAAAGAATAAAACATAATAAAACATTGATAAAATCATCCAACTAAAATATATATATGTAATTATTTTAATGTAGAAATTTTTAAGTCATTTAATAAATAATTAATTTTTATGTGAAAATTTATATATTTGAATTATGTAATTAAATTATTTATTTTGATAAATGGATTTCATTTTTTAAATTAGGCCATTGAAATTATCCAAGAGTTAATTTATTGATTTTATTGAAAAAGGTATATTTTTGGGTGAATAATAACAATACGATTTTTCATATATGGTATGAATTCTAATTTCATTATGATATAAAATGAAAAAATTAATTAATAAAATATTTTAATGACTTAATACATATTTAATAATTAAAATAATGTATTCTAAAAAATTTAATTTACTTTATAAACCAATAAATCAATTTCGAACATCATAATTTTTTATTCAAATAAAACTTCTCCTTAGATTATTTACAATGAATTGATTATTCAAATGATATCACAAGGTTTTAGTGAATATTTAATTCCAATATATATATATATGTGTGTAATAAAATACTATTTATATTCACTATAATAAATAATTTTGATTGAATTAATCCAAAATATTAATTTATTCAATATTTTAGTTTAAAATTATACCATCTTTAACATATAATTACACCTCTAAACCACCCATTTAAACTTAATTAAAAATATTCATTACATTCATATGATTGAAAATATTATCTCTTCATACCATCCCATCTATTTTGGAGAAGATCTATATTAACTAACATATGAGCCTATGAATGATTACTTTCCATTCTGAAGGAGGAGCATCAATGAGTATGTTAATCATTCCCAATCCCAACTATTTATTATCTTCCCAATTACCCATAACAAAACTAAGTCACAATTACAATTAAATAAATATAATTTGAATAATAATTTTATTATATATTTATGAAAAATAAATTCCAAATATTTTTCTTTTTAATTAATCATCCCCCAAGAAATTATTCACAGAATTATACATTCATAAAATATTTGCGAATAATTCAGTTTTACAGATGGTTTTAAAAATGTATTTAGTGTGTAATTGTTATACTTAGAATCAATTAATATCATATTTAAGATTTTTAATGATTAAATTTAAATAATATATTTGAAATGAAAAATAATCTTTAATGTCCAGTTTAATGGATTAAAATTATATTATTATAAAACATACCCTAATTATTAAATATATTAGAGTATATATTCAATTATTAAATCCTTATGTTACTGTAATTTTATGAATCTATACATTAAATTTTTTTGAAGATTGGTAATTGTAGGAAAAAATGTTTATCATTACAAATATAGTAATGGTGTTTTGATAATGTATACTGAAAACATTAAAATACTAAAGTAAACTAAATAAATATAATATATCTAATATATCTGATAAAAATGGATTATAATAATAAAAACTCATTAATATGTTTTTATAATTTACTAATAATTTATATTAATTAGTTATATAAGATGATATAATAGAATCATAAACAAGACAATCTTGAGGTATTGGGAATCTCAAACACTTTCATTCTCTTTTTGTGTTATACTCTCATGATATATATCCTATATGAACTTCTATTATGGTTCATATAAATATTTTAATTATATTCCTATGGCATTTTTCTTATTTCCTATGGGATGTGTATTCCCCAAAAGTACAATTATTATAATTTCCTTTATATAAACCCATTAGAAACAATTAATGAAAACATTTCGAAATAAAATTTTCATGTTTCTATTCTCTCATGACTAATTTAATTTATTCCAAAAATATATCTTTCTTTTAAATTATTTATGCTATTTTCATCACTATTTTGGGGTGTTTTCATGTCTGTTTTTTATTTTTAATAAAACCATACCAATTTTCTATGAGTTTGGTGAATTTTTTCTTTTGAACTTTTATTGTTGAATGATTTTATTATATTTTTTACAAATTTTGTTATTTATTAAGTAAAAAAAATGAATTTTATTTTTTTATAATGTTTACCATACAATATGATGTATTCCCTTCAAATTTTTCATACCTAAATAAATCATTATAATACAATTTTATTTAACATTATTATGAATCAAATTTTATTCTTATGGGTTTATTTCATATTTATACTTTATTGATAAATTCCATTGTATAGGGGAAACATATTCATGATATATTATGATGTGGTGGGTTGTCCTCAAATTATGCATACATTCAATCAATTGAGTAATTATAACATCTTTTGATAAATAATGAATAATGTATATGAATTTCATCAATCACACTATTTATTTTACCTTGGAATTTAGGGGTAATCTATGTTTATAATTCCATGACTTTGATTTTTTCTACATTATTATATTTATGATTACAATTTTCATAAATTATTATTATTCAAGTTTCATGCTTATATGTTCTTATTTATGATCCTTCACTTTTGTGATCCCATGTTATGAATATGATATCCCTTACACATGATTATTTTTATTATCCCCTTATTGTAATTTTTAGCACTCCCATTCTTTTATGTATGTCTTCAGGGTAACCCATGCAGTTATAAAAGTACAATAACACCCAGGAGCATGTTTTGAAGATGAAAATATATGATTATGAAGTTTAATTTAAATGTTTTCTAATATAAATATAATCTATCAGATACATAATACATATATAATAATTTTATATTTTACTATAGCTATATTATGAAGACGATGCCATAATAATTGTTTATGGGATTTGGTATATTGAAATTAAATTCCATAAGAATTTTTTTCAATGAACATAACACAATATATATCGTTAAATGATTCTATGATATTAATTTTGAAAACAATATTAGGGTACTATTTTATAGTTTGTTTTTATAAAGTCATATATAGAATATGAAGTGAAAACACATATTCATAGTGATTTAAAAATTCATTATCTAACATTTTACCATTGAAATAAATTATTTTGTCTTTAATTAGATATATATAATTTAAATTTAGATACATTATAGAAAATATTAGTCAATGCTTTATTTTTTTCAGATATATGAATATGATATTATGAGTTGAGTTTATTAATAAATATGAAATTCTGGAAATGTGTCTTTTATTGAATTTATTATATTATAATTAAGACTTGATGAGTTTATTATATGGTCCAGTAATGAAAAATTTCATGAAAAAGTTTCAATGATTTTAAAAAAATATTTTGGAATTTTATAATGAAGATTATCTATACGCATGTTTGAAAAAAAATATCAAAAGTACATCAGTTTAAAACAACATCAAATGCAATGTGTACAAGGAAATTATCTTTTTACAATATATTATCTTATTATCTATAAGAAAATATACTCATGTAAATGGTTATTCATGTGGTATGTAAAATCTACCTTATACACCATTCATCATATCAAATAAATATTTTATATGAGACCAAACTCATTTAGGGAATGTATGAAAAAAAATTCTGAGAAAATATTTATACCATCTATCGCATTGGTTACCAAGAATAATATTTTAAAAAATATATTTTCTAGATTTAAATCGATCTATACATAATATATCATATGTAATTCCATTGTCATATTTTTTAGGTAAGTCAATCATGTACATTAATATCGAAATATACACCAATCATTTCTTGATTACTCTAAATATATTTTCTTAAGTAAAATGACTAGAAATTTTAAAGAGACTATTTGTTTAATCTTCATATAAAATGAAATTGAATTTGAAATATTTAATGTCAACCATTTATATTAGGTAAACCTAGAATAGGTTCCTTTGAAGGTAAAAAGAGTTCTATAAGATCTTTTAAAATACAATTGATATTTTAGAAGGATAATTATTGTTGGGTTATATGGGGTCATGATCACTACACACACATAAACATATTTTATTGGATTAGATATACATAATGGGGATCCAACAAACACTACATACAACATTAATTTTATTCATACTTTGTTTCTAGGAGTGTATATAATATTTTTCTCTGACTGGGTGATGTCTCATGTCCAAATAATGGTTTATTAATTTTTATATAGGGATCATGAACAACAAGGAAATTCCATATTTTACTACACATGAAATGGAAATACACGCTGAGGTTGAGAATATGGAATTTCACTCTTATTAAGATTAAAATGGGTTGAATTGTTCAATAATTGATTATATTAATGATTTTTATTATGTCTGTTCACTTGTATTTTAATTTATATAGGAGTGATAATATGTATTTTCAAATTTATATGATGGAAAAATAAGTATGAATTGTTTATGAGGTAACTTATACCAATTTTTGTTTTTTATAAAATATATAATGATCAACAAAATTATCATTAATTTTAGATTAGACATTTTTTATTTACTTTATAATTTAGCCTTTAAATATTGAATGTTTTCTAGATACATCAGTAAGAATACTTTTTTAATAATTTATAATAGGTTTTTAAAGGCTGAAAGGGATTATACACTAATAATTATGTATAAATGATGAACGTTAACTTTAATAAAAATTAAATAAATATGGTTCAATTTAAAATTTAATTATTATTTTCACCCAATAATTTTTTAAATAGATTCCATGACCATTACTTTTTTATGTTAGAGATACTGACACTAAATTTCATATTTGCAGTTTTTGCTATCTATTATTCCCTTTATATTCTATAATTTATTTTCTACCAGTTATGTTACATTACACGAATCAATTAAAATTATTGTAATTGATTTATTTTATTTATATGTTTTTAGTACATTCATTTTCATTTTAATGTTTTAATTTATTAATTGTTCCCTACTATACAAACATATTAACTTTATATATTCTATAAATTATTGTAAAGATATTTGATATGAATGGTTTTTTAGGAAAATCTTATCATAGGATTAATTGTAATGTTTATTCATAGAAAAGTAGTTTCCAAATGGTATGTATTATCCACAAAATACTAACTTAAATCCCTTAATTAATTAAATAAAATATTGAAGATCATTAATATAATACCTTTGGGATTGAGCATTGTATGTTTTCATGACCCAACCTAACAGGGATCATGCATCAGCTACACCAATACTACCTCCATAGGCTATAGGTTGACGATTAACACCGAAAGAAATAACTAATATGGGAGGCCTTTTCTTAATTAACTTGTATTCATACACCCGACCATGTTGATAAAAAAGTTTATATGAATAAAATAAAATTCTACTACATATAGAGAATATTCTATGCATATAAATCCTCTAGGGAAACAATAGTATGAAAATGTAAACTAAAGTGAAGGAGAAAAATAGACCCCCATCCAGAAAGATACACCAACCTAACAAAAACTAGAAAATTAAATGTTAATAGATCCCAACTCTAAATCTCTAAGATCTGACCACTATAGGAAATTCAATACACCATGGTATCCCTATGCTTCTTGGTAAACACCAAAAAATTATTGTTTATCTACATAAGACACGACATCTGTAGGAAAAGTCCATGTAGGGGTGAGTATATACATAACTAGAAGGACACCCCTAAAGATGATGGTGAATCAATAAGAGAGAAAATTGAAATATACAGCTCAATAAAAAATAAGAAAATTAAAAAATCCAATTACATGGATACAAACACACACACACACACAAATATATTCCCAATAAAAGAATACCAAATGGGAGGACCTTCAACCTAATACCATAGGGTGGTACCAATAATTATATATAGGAACTATACACTAATTACATATGGGGGTACCACTGAGTAGATTGAGGACCCACACCCTAATTCCATAGGGGGTGTTCCACTCTAATGTTCCTACTTGATTATTCCCACCACATAATGCTTCTTAAAGAAGCATCATACATAGAAAACCTCGCATCGTATCCCAAAATCCAGCCCAATGGAAACCATATTGTTCTATATGAAAAACACTTAGGATAAGATGCTACCCATCCAATCTCTGAGTCTAAATGAAAGAGATAGGAGAGGTATAAGGTTCCTAAGAAAAAGGATACACTATGTGTAAGGGATCCCACATGTTGTGTTGTCCCACTCTTCTACCTGGAAGTATCCCATCTGGTACATGATTCACTACCTGTGTATCTATAAAAATATTATAAAGGGACTACATGGTATGCCTCATCCACCCGAGGTCGTTCCGTGATTTTGGTTATGACCATGTAATGTTTAATGTGTCTCTGTACTTCGCTACATGGAATGTTTTCCTACACAGGGTCCTACCTATGTGCTCCACCACATGGCCAATCTAATTGGGGATGGTTACACAACATGTGGATAAGACACACAATGTGCGATCCTTATCATTTTTCAAAATGCTAATAAAATATCCATATGGTTATTACTCCGTGAGTGTCCATCCCATTACATGCTATGTTTTTTGGACTTTCACAGAATCATATATCTATTCCCCACATTCTAGATATTTCCATATGATTTGGAATTCATAGTTTGACTACCTAAATATGGTGTAATAATAATCCAACCATTGTTTTAGACCCTTTTTTGGATGGAAATTAAACTTTCATTTCCTTTCAAGACTCTAACAGGAAGCCGTACAAGTTTTTGTTCTTGTAGCACCTCACTGAATTTCCAATTGGTGGTGGAATCACTTGAATCCCTAAAATCAACCTAAACAGTCCTCTTAATGCTGATATATTCATTTAACTTTAATCTATCATGAATCATGGGTTCTATCGGTTGTGATCCCGCTCAAAATTTTTGTACCATGGCCATGTTTCCTATTATCAAAAAACATGAATAACTAGTGGGGGAAAAGAACCAAAACAAAGGTGTAACAATAATTTCAAAAAAAATTATCCAAAAAAATATATTTGGATTCCCTGTGTGATAAAAAAGTAAAATAAAGGATTAATTCAATAATCAATTGAAAACTGATACATAATGACATGTAAAGGATTGATTTAACATAGAACAAGAGAAAGATTTGATCATGATCAATCTAGTTAATAAATTGGGAAAGAGTCATCAAATTGATGAGTCCTACATATATATAGGACCATTATTCAATTAATATCATTATCACTAATGAATGAGGGAAGTAATTGTGTCCAATTTGTCTCAATTCACATAGATCAAGAGTCTCATTATTGTCTGATTGTGATTCTTCAATTAGAGGGAGGAAGAAAATTCTCTCAATGATCCCATAGTAATACATCTAAAACTATTGATCCAAAATAATACTGGATTTATAAAATATTATAGGACTAGGAAATTTAATAAAATAAATAAAAATATTTATTTATTTTAATTAAACACACTCATCATCAACCGCTTTATTTAAATGACCCATGCCAACCAATTTGAGGTCATTCCTAGGGTAAAACTCACATTCTATATTCCAAATTGGTCTCATATTTTGGATATGAGACTATATTTGAGATTTTCCTCATTTTAATTAAGAAATTTTGAATTCCAGATATAAAATATATTTCATATTTTTATGAAATTAATTATGGGCATGTTGGGCCTCAAAATCATATGTTGTCTTAGAACCAAGATCTAAAAAATATTTGTAGACATATTTAAAAGACTTACAATGAGAAATAGGTTCTCTAAATTATTCCATTCATCACAATTTATATTACTAAGAAGAAAAAACTAAAAAAAACTCCGGATATTGAGCCCACAATTTTATCTCCTTCTCTCAAGTGGTCTCTTATATGCTCTCGTGCGACCACAACACTTAATCCATGGGGATGGTCCACCCATGTAGGGTCCTCTCTTACCGATCCTCAATCACCATCAGGTTCTCCAATAAAGTGGAATCATCCTCAATGTCCATATTTCCCCTAAAAATAACATTCATAATCTCAGGAATGTATCTAATCTACTATGACACATAGAATACATCGTGCACTCACTCTAAATGTTTGGGTAGAGAGAGGTGGTAGGAAACATTCTCAACAAATTACCTTATATTGAATGGTCTAATGAACCTATAGGATAGATTTACTACTTATATAAACCTCTATAACCATTGTCATCTAGTGAATATCAGAAAAATGTGGTCTCTCTTGTTAAATTACAAGGGCCTGCAATGTTGATCTGCATAATATTTCTGCCTGCTATGGGATATCCTCATCCACTCATAGATAACCTGACCCTTCTCTATCATTACCTACACTATAAATTTCCCATCAAGATATGAATATATGATCGTTTTCCAATATAAGAATGACCTACATGGTATCCTATATAGGTCCTCAAAAGGTTCCATGCATAATTTTGAGTTGTAACTATTATTTTACACAAAATATACCAAGGGAATGTGATCCTCCCAATTATAAATGAAGTATAACATGAATTCAATTTGCATATCCTATAATAACTCAATAATATAGTAGGTATTCCCATTTGTATGGGGGTTGAAGGCCGTAGTAATCCTCATATAGGTCATTAATTCCTCATATAGACCTCTATAAAATAATGATGTAAACACACATAATGGTCAGATAAAATTATATAGGGAAACCCAAAAAGGAGAACAACCAATCATACATATAACTAATGAAAACAAACACTAAAATATACTCCTTGATAGCAAGGATGTGTTATGAAATCATGAGTAGGTGAACTATCACCGAGATGGAATTATATCTTATCACCATCCATAAAATCCCTACCACAATGTCCATAGATATGAAATATCATTTCCAATATGAGATATCAATGGTATGAAACAAACATAATATATCCTTATACTCATCCTTCACCAAATGATAGGTGACACATCGAGAGGAAAAATCTACCATGATCTATCTCATGCCAACCCACTAGAACTACCACGGAAGGTCTCTATACATATATCCATATCGGGATGTACACCTAAAGGAGAAGTGTGAAACTCTCCCATCACCTCCTTCTATATATCAATTTGGATCAACATCCTTCCATGGAAAAATATTGCATGATTCCCTCCTTCAGAAAATATATCTATTGAATATTCTAAGGATATATGGTAGCGCATGGCCTTATAGTTGATGTTTCCCAATTGGGACTCTATCGCATATTGGAGGGGTAGAGGATTCAACCCAATCAACTAATGAAAACTTGAAACCTAATTTCCAACTAGGGTTAGCTTCAAGGAAGACAACTAATCTGACGTATCCTACACCAAATGTTCATGGGAATTCTTGTTAAGGGAATCTACTACCATATTTCATTTCCTAGGAGTATATACTATATTAGAGTCATAGTTCTATATGAACTCCAACCCGTAACTTTTCATCAGGTTTAAGTAACTTTTCATGAATATATACTTGAGTATTTTATGGTATAAGTAAACAAAAAATAGACCTCCTTGATGATAGTACCTCAAAAAACTCATAGTAAAGAATAGTTTTATCAGCTCTAGGTCAGGAGTCACATAGTTTTAAAAATACATTCTCAATTACCTCAACCCATATGTGATAACTAGATGTATATGCATCCACACACAGAAGATCCTATCTCTTGAGGCATTATAATACACTATTTACACCACGCCCTCCTCTGGTAGTCTCAAAACTAGTTAAATAATCATCCTTATCCAAAAATCTATGAAGTTCCTCTAACATTTGTTAACCTAGGTAAATAGTTTCCATTTTTGTGTTAGGTTGGTAAAATAGGCTATAATCTTAAAAATTTCTTCTAAAAACCCCTATAATACCCCACCAAGTGAAAAAAACTATGCACCTATGACACTCTATTAAGGGGATCCCAAGAAAGTACAGAATCGATATTATATAGGTCTACAACTAATACAGTCTTAAAAATGACATGTCTAGGGATGTAAACGTCATTAATCCACAAATGGATGATAACTTACATTAAATATATTCCAGATGAAAACCTAGGACTATCCCCAAGTGATCTTCATGCTCCTATAGCACAGAGTATACAATTATGTTTTCAATGAAGATGATAGAGCTTATATTTTCAATATATTTTATCTAAATTTAAATTATTTAATCCTCATGAATGTTTCATTATATGTTAAATTTCATCATTTTGGGAATTTTGATGTATTTTGAGCTAAATTGTGAAAATGCCCTAATTCTGGATTTTTAACAGTTTTTCACTAGTTTTATATTTTTGGAATATCATTTCAAATATTGATCCAATTAGAATGATTAATTTTTTGAAGGAAACATAGAAATATGGTCTTCACATTTGTCAACTGGACCAAGTTCTAAATCATCCATATAAAGTCTCAAAATAATTATTCTTTGGGAAATCTTTTTTTGGTTGGCTATGTGGAGCCCACCTCAATCAAGGAGGAATAACTCTAGATACATGTTTCCAAAGGCATTAATTCCACTTGTACATGCATGAAGACACCAAGGGACGAGTTCATGATGAGTTTCAAGGTCATATTCGATCATTATTGGACTGTGAGTGAAACAATTATGTGGAAGATGAAGAGTCTCCTCAGGAAGAGTAAGAGAGGTTGATTAATTAATTCAGAACCTTTACATCATGTCTTCGACGTGGCTGCAAATTTGATGACCTATGGAGAATATAATTTAGAAAAATGATTTAGAAGAGTCTAGAGGCTGATTTGGAGGGGAAGGGTTCCAACTAGAGGCCAAATTGGGACGGGAAGAACCTGGATAGAAGAATTTCCATCCCTCCTCCCCTTATATTCCCATATCTTATTTCATTTAAAGGGGGTTGGATTTGTAGAGACCATGATAAATATGGTGGGAACTATTTATGTAATAGAGATGATGTGGGATGCGCATGTGATTCTAGGGTAATCACCAAGTGGATGCGGATAACGATAACTGGAAGGCACTCGATTCCGAGTTTTGATCTCCATGTATAATATCTATTTCAACTCCCTTGAACTTATATTTCTTGAATGAATACAATTGTTTTATTTATTGAATATATTTTCAAATTGTTTGTTTTTGATGGTTTCCCAATCTATGAAGTAAAATAGTCAATTATCCTATTTAAATTTCTTCAGCGAGGTCTTGCCGTTGAGCATAGTGATTTCGATTAGGTTTGATAATTTGGAGTTCTTCAAGTAATTGGATAACTTATATAGGAGGGGAAACAATCATATTGAGGTTTTAATATTATATCCATGCAAAATAAGGTGTTTATCCAGAGGTATTTGGGTAGGAATTGAGATATTCATTAGGGAGATAATTTTAAACAAGGAATAGGGGAGTGTCCGGGAGGTTAAAGATTGTCCGTAACCACTACTTTGATTCTGGTTTCAAATGTATTTTATTTCTTATCAATTTATGGATCATTTGAAAATTTTCTTTCTATTTAGTTTTTATTTATATTATTTTATTGAGTGTTGACTAAAATCCCCAAATTTATATTTTGTGCAAGAACAAACAAAACAAAAGTGACAGTTTTGCAACTCAAATTGCAACCTCCTCGGGAGACAATCCAAGGACTGTTATATTGAATTATTTTTGTGGATAAATTTATTGATTGAGGATTTCAAGAAAAATAATCCTCACTTCAACTAGTCTAATTTTTTGGGAGGTTTCTTGAGTTGATTTATGTGGGAATTGTTCTTACATGACCCTAAATTCTATCCCAAATTTGTTCCAATTGGATTCTGAAATTGATAGAACCTTTCAACTTAGGGATAGAGCTACCAAAAATCTGCCTATCCCAAGTTGTGAATCTTACAATAACTCACTTATAAGGAACCTGGTTGAAACTTAGATTCCATTGGATAAAAATAGAACCTTGAAAAAATTGGCTTCATCTTATGATGCAAATCAAGAAAATCTAGTTGAATATCTTGATGCACCTACTGGGTTTGAAATTAAATCTGGGATTCATTCACCAAATTCCAAAATTTAATGGTTTTCCTAGTGATGATCCACATAAACACCTTCAGAAATTTATTTATATTTGTGTCAATATGAAACCCTAGGGAGTTGATTCAAATCAAATGAAATTGAGGTCATTTCCTTTTTCACTTGAAGGAGTTTCCAAAGAATGATTTTTCTATTCACATTCTAATTTGATTAGGGATTGGAATGAATTGAAGAAAATTTTCCTTGAAAAGTTTTTCGCTTCTTCTATAACTGCTTCCATTAGAAATGGGATTTGTGGAATTAAGAAAACTCATGGTGAGACACTACATGAGTACTGGGAACGATTCAAAAGACGTTGTTTTAGATTCCCCCATAATCAAATCAGTGACCAACTTTTGATTCAATATTTTTATGAGGGATTGTGTATTACTGATAGAAGCATGATTGATGCTGCTACAGGAGGGGCTCTAGTTTACAAAACACTTTCTGCTACCAGGAAATTAATTGCAAACATGGCCCAAAATTATCAATAGTTTGGAACAAGAGGCCTTCTTCATGTGAAATCTACCCAAGAGTTCCCCATTTCTAGTCCTGAAAACAACATTATTGTGAGTCAAATTTTTGATCTTACCACTATGGTGAGGTCAGTGATGTTATCCAACAACCCACCAACACCACCCAAACCTAAAGCAACATTTAAAATGAAAGTCCACTATGGAATTTCTTCTTCCAATGACCATTTTAGTGATCAGTTCCCACACATGCAAGAACCTTTTTAGAACTACAAAGCTATTTTTCTTGGAAAACGCTTTCAATCAAACCAACAAATTCCATTTCAAACAAATAAAAATTTCAATCAAGGCTGTAACAACCACTCTAATGAAATATTTTGATATCCTGAACAACCTAGAAGATTCTTCCAAGTACAATCAAGTAATTAACAACCATGATATTTCAATGAGAAGCCAATGCTCATTCAAGAAGAAACTTTCAGTCTGTCCCTCCCTCTCAAAATTAAGGGATCAATATTGAATAAGTAATGAAGAAACAATAGAAGGAAATTAAACAAAAAAATATCAACAAAAAAACATGTTGAATACCCTGATGACTCAAATGGGTTAACTTACCTCTGATCATAGTTGCATAAAAAATCAGATGAGTGGAGGTTTTCCCTCACAACCTCAAGTGAATCCGAGATATAAAGGGAAGGAAAATGTGAGTGAAATTGAACTTAGGACTGTAAAACAATTGAATACCCCTCAAATTGAGAAACCAAAACCTACTATTGAAACTGTTAATGAGAATCCCACCACTGATGGAAATGCTAGATATTTTGAATGTTCATTGAAGGGAACCACGATGTCAAGAGAGGAAATTTTTCTTGAAAGAACAAAGAGGTATTGGAAGATAATTTTGAGTCTTTTTGTTTCTCAATGAAGTGCTCAGAATAGTCTAGAAACATCTAAACCACCACTACATTATCATAGGAGTGAATCACCAGTGAAGTCGAGTGATGAAAAAGAGTTAGATAAGGGGGTTTTGGAGACTTTCAAGAAAGTTCATGTCAATATACCTTTTCTTGATGCTATGAAATAAATTCCAAGGTATGAAATGTTTTTGAAATAAATGTGTACCCACAAGAGGAAATCCAAAGGAGGTGAAAAGGTCAACTTAGGGAGGAATGTTTCATCCATGATTCGGCATGCTTTTCCTATCAAATTTAAAGACCCAGGAACCTTTAACATTCCCTAAACCATTGTTCAATGTGAATTAAAGGATGTTACACTTGATTTAGGGGCCTCCATCAATGTTATGTCACATTCTATTTACTCATATATTCAGGTTGGAGAATTGAATCCCTCTGGGATCATCATTCAACTTGCCAACCGAAGTACTACCAAGCCCGCTAATGTTATAGATGATGTTATCATTCATGTGAGAGACATGATTCATCCTGTGGATTTCTATGTCTTGGATATGGAAGATGATTGGTTTAGTACCCATGCACCTCTCATTCTAGGGAGGCCATTCCAAAAAACTGCAAAAGAAATCATCAATGTTCACAAGGGAACACTTTCATTGAAGTTTGTAGAAGGTGTTCATTTAAATATTTTTCAGTCCATGAAACACCTAGTTGAGGATCATTCATCCCCCCAAGTGAACATGACTGATTGTTTTTCCACTTAAATTTTCTTTTATTTTTCTTGTGATGAGAAACCAACTGTAGTTTTTATTGATGTAAATTTGTTTGTTACCGAATCTGATCAACAAGAGAGGGAAAATGGATCTTATGATTAGACTTGTAATGTTGAGGCTGCTTTACAACATTCTATTGATCTAAACATTGATGAAGATGAATTTCTGGAAATCCATAATTTTGCTAGTGGTCTCTTGGGAGAAGTTGACAATTTTCCACTAGAAGCAAATTCTGAGAACATTGAAATTGATCATCATGGTGAATGTACTTTAAAATCTAGAGCCCCACTAAACAATCACACCTGTGAGAAATGTTCCTTGATCAATGAAAATTCCTGAGCTGAGTTGGAGTTTAAACCACTTCATGAGAATATCAAATATGGTTTCTTAAGTGAAAATGAAACATTAACTGTTATCATTTCAAAATATTTGTCAAAGGACAAAGAGAACCAATTTTAAAAGTCCTAAAAACCCACAAGAAATCTATTGGATGGACTCTATATGATATAACTAGAGTCAGCTCCTTAGTGTGATTGCATAGAATTTTCATGGATGAAAATGCTAAACAAGTGGGACAATTTCAAAGGAGGTTGAATCCATCACTTTTAGAGGCTGTTAATAAGGAAGTCACCACCCTTTTGGCTACTGGAATTATTTTTCCCATATCTGATAGTCGATGGGTGAGTCCAATCCGAGTTGTTCCCAAAAAAAGAGGCTTCAAAATCTCAAGGAATGAATTTAGTGAGCTTGTTCCTGTTAGGCTTCCAAATAAATAGAGAATGTGCATTGATTTCTAGAAGATCAATTTTGATACAAGGAAAGACCAATTACCACTGCCATTTCATGATTGGGTCCTTGATAGACTGGCTGGGAAAACCCATTATTGTTTTCTTGATGGATTCTCTGGTTATTTCCAAATTCATATTGCACCGGAGGATCAAGATAAAACCACTTTCACATGACCATTTTGAACCTTTTCTTATATAAGGATGCCCTTCAGTTTGTGCAATGCTCCTGGAACATTTCAAAGGTGTATGATGAGCATTTTCTCTGAATTTCATGAAACATGCATGGAAGTTTTTATGGATGAATTCACTTTTTATGGATCATTATTTAAAAGTTGTTTGGATGGTTTGGCTCATATTCTTGAAACATGCATTGATAAGAACCTTGTTCCTAATTATGAAAAATGTCATTTCATGGTGGGTAAGGGATTTGTTCTTGGGAATGTTGTGTCTCTGGATGGGATTCAAGTTTATAAGTCCAAAGTTGAGGTAATTTCCTTATTTCCATACCCAAAAACAGTCAGATATGTGAGATCATTTCTTGGTCATGCTGGTTTTTATAGGAGATTCATTAAGGATTTTAGTAAGGTTGTGCTTCTATTATCTAGATTTCTATTGAATGACACCCCATTTGTGTTTTATGAGAATTGTAAAAAGGAATTTGGGAAGATGAAAGAAAAAATGATAACCCCTCCCATTGTTCAACCTCCCAAGTTGGACTTGTCCTTTGAAATCATGACTGATGCATCTGAATTTTTTCTTAGTGTAGTTTTAAGTCAAAGGTTGAAAAAGAAATCTCTTGTGATTTCCTATGCCTTTATAACATTAGATGAGGACCAATCAAATTACCCAAAAACTGAGAAGGAACTATTTTCTATTGTCTTTTATTTAGACAAATTTAGATGTTAGATGCTAGTATCTAAGGTGATTGTTTTCAATGATCATTCTATAATCAAATTTTTGATGAAGAAAAATGATGCAAAACCAAGACTTTAGAGATGGATATTGTTTTTACATGAGTTTTATGTTGACATAAAGGACAAGAAAGGAAGTGAGAAACTTGTTTCTGATCATTTGAGTAGGATACCATCTATTTTGAATGGGAATATTCAGATCTATCCACCAATTAAGGAAACATTTCCAGATGAGGAGTTGTACTCTTGTAAAACTGAAAGGACATGGTTTTCTGATCTGGTGAATTAATTATCTTTTGATGATGTTCCCCACTGGTTTTCCAAGAATCAAATTGGTAAACTTGTGAGTGATTCAAATCATTACATTTGGGATGATCCTTACTTGTGGCATGTTGGTAGAGATCAAATGATTAGGAGATGAATTCCAAATTCCGATTTCAGTTTGTCCTAAAACTTTTTCACACATTGATCCATGGAGGACACTTTTGGCCTCAAAGAACCTCAAGAAAGGTGCTTGATTCTGGTTTGTATTGGCACACCATTTTTAGAGATGCTTTTGAATTCTGCAAGACATGTAGAAATTGTCAATTTCAAGTGATAACTTTCAAAAGGAATGATATGCCACAAAAACCTCTATTATTTTGTTATGTATTTGATGTTTGGGGTATGTATTTCATGGGGCCTTTTACCAATTATTTTGGATATCTTTACAACTTTCTTTCAATTTATTATGTGTCCAAGTGGGTAGAATCTATTCTCACAAGAGCTTATGATGCCAAAACTCTATCCAGGTTTGTGAAAGGAAATCTATTTTCAAGGTTTGGATTTCCAAAGTTCTTGGTTACGGATCAAGTTAATCACTTTTGTAACAAGACTTTGGAATCACTATTTAATAAATATGTAGTTCATAATAGGGTATCTACACCTGATCACCCTCAATCAAATGGAATGGCTGAGTTGTCCAACAATGAAATAAAACAAATTCTAGAAAAAACTGTGAACCCGAATAGAAAGGATTGGTGTTTGAGACTTGATGATGCACTATGGGATTATAGGACTGCATTCAAAACCTCAATTGGAATTTCACCATTTAGACTAGTCTATGGAAAGGCTTTTCACCTTTCGGTTGAGTTAGAACACAAATATTTTTGGGCTGTTAAAACATGTAACATGAATCTATTTTCTACTAGAGAATAAATAAAATTTTGTTTATAGGAGCTGGAGGATATCAGAAAGAATGAATATGAAAGTTCTAGGTTTTAAAAGGAAAGAACAAAATCATTTCCTGAAAAGATGATTCTCAACAAGAAGGAGACAAAGTGTTGCTGTTTGATTCAAGATTGAAGTTGTTCCCAGGTAAATTTCGTTCCAAATGGTCAGTTCCTTTCATTGTTACTCATGTTTTCCATTTTGGTGCAATTTAGATAAAATAACTAGAAAAAGGGACACAATTCCCATTGAATGGGAAAAAGTTGAAGCTGTTTAGAGAGAATGTTCAAGATCCTCTAGGGGAGGAGATCCTTATTTAGGAAGCTGAATACAATTGATGCCATGTTTTGTTTTTTCTTTCTCACTGATTTTTTGTAGTGTCTTTAATTTCATGAATTTCATATTCATATATGTTTTTACACAATGAGGTAATTTCATAAAATAAGTGTGGGGGGAGGAACATACTGGGTAGATTAAGATTTTTTGTGCTTTCATTTCAATTTTTTGTTTATGTTTTTTTCTCTCTCTTTCAATTTTTAGTGTGTTTTTTCTTTTTCTTTAAAATTTTGTTTGTTTTATTTAAAATATTGAAAAAAAACTTGTGATATTACTTGATGATCTTTTTAATATTTGAAAACCCTATCAATGAGTGAACCAATTTATCCCTTGAATATGGTTATAAATGAATAATGAAAATGACATTGTTTTAAGTTAATTTTTTTGAAAATTTAATGAAATGACCATTGAATTTTTAATTCCATTCCATGGATGCTATTTAAAATCACTTGATTATGAGGATTATGAACCCATTTTTCAACTTCTTCACATTTATCCCACTTCTTGAGTGAACCAAAGAATGCATGTTTTATTGAACCAAAACATGATCTATTTATATCAAAACTTGAGGGCTAAGGTGAGTGTGATTGAAATGATTGAGGAAATTTGTTTGTGATTAAAATCCCCCTTTTCATGATTATCCTTTTCATTATGGCCCACCATGTACATTTTATCCTTCTTTAGCCCTTAGTAGCTATGTACTGCCTTCTAGATAGCCACATTACAAGAAAGTTTCCCTTTCCAACCTACTGTGGAAGTATAAATGCATGATCTAGTCAAACTTAAGTGTGGGGGAGATGACTTGTGGTGTGCTACTTCATCTGGTGTTGCTTTTGGTGGTGATTCAAACTCTGAAGTGATTTTTTCTCTACTGAAAAATGTTTTTCTAGGAGTTGTGCCTATCTGTAGCTCTTAATGGAAGAGAACTATGCCTATCTAGAGCTCTTAATGGAAGAAAGTTATGCCTGTTCGGAGATCTTAATGGAAGAAAGCCGTGCCCAATCTAGAGCTTTCGAAAAAGAAGAAAAAGAAGAGAAATATCAGTTTTTGCTGCTAAAATATTGATGGAATCAAGTGGAAAAAATATTCTCAGAGATTCTCAAATCTGACTTTCTTTTGAGGAGAGTAAGGAGGATACCACATGTGAGTGGAGATTAGATTCAGACATTTTTTTCTTCAGAAATTGAGCCAAACTCTTCTTATTCGTCCTCAGAATTTTGGACATTTGAAACCCACCAACCGTTAACTACAAAAAAACCTTGAAAATCCCTCATTATGATCACATTTTTCTTGGCACACATCTAGTGGAGATGTAGAAAACTTTCAAGCCTAGAATGATTCTGGAATGTTTTTGGATGAAAAAAAGCTTTGTTGAAAATCAATAATTTTGTATTGAGAGAAAATTTTTGTGAGGTAGTTGTGCGATGTGAATGAGATGAGAATAGAATTGGAAATGGATTTAATGAAATTAATTGAAAACATGAATCATTTTTTTACTTGGAATGATATCATTTGATTCTTGGTGGTTGATTGGTGAACCTCGTTGGTTTGTGTTTTGAATGTGCATTGATTTGGTTATGATGATCACTTTTCCAGGAGACCAAGTTCTAAGTGTGAGAGAATTGATAGAGCTTATATTTTCAATATATTTTATCTAAATTTCAATGATTTAATCCTCACCAATGTGTCATTATATGTTAAATTGCATCATTTTTGGAATTTTGTTGTATTTTGAGATAAATTGTGAAAATTCCCTAATTTTGGATTTTTGACAGTTTTTTCACTGGATTGATATTTTGGGAATATATTTTTAAATATTTATCAAATTAAATTTTTTAAGGAACCCTTAGAATATGGGCTTCACATTTGTCAACTGGCCCAAGTTCTAAATCTTCCATCTAAATGCTCAAATAAATTATTATTTGGGAAAAATTTTATTGGTTGGCTGTGGGGAGGACACCTTAATCAAGGAGGCATAACTCCGGCTATAGTTGTCCCAATTTATTAATTCCACTTGGACATGCAATAAGAATCCATTGTACGCGTTAATGATGAGGTTATAGGTTAAAGTCGATCATTATTAGACTATGTGAATGAAACATTTATTTGGAAGATGAAGAGTCTCCTCGGGAAGAGCAATAGTGGTTGAGTAATTAATTCATAACTTTGACATCATGTCTCCAAATTAGATGAAAATTTGAGGAACTATAGAGGATATAATTTCTAACAAATCTTGAGAAGATTCAAGAGGTTTATTTTGTGGTGAAGGGTTACAAATAGAGTCCACCTTCGGATAGACAGAATCTGGATAGAAGAATTTCCATCCCTCCTCCCCCTATATTCCAATCAATTCTTTCATTTGAAGGGGTGTTGGATTTGTAGAAACCTTGATGAAGATGGTGTGAACTTTTTCTAGAATGGAGATGATGTTGGCTGCTGAAGTGATTCTAGGCTAAGCACCAAGTTTTTGTGGATGACGGCAACCGATGGGAACTCCCTTCTGAGTTTTGATCTTCATGTGAAATCTCTATTGCATCTATCATGAACTTATATTTCATGAATGAATACAATTTTTTTCTTTCTTGAATATATTTTATACTTGTTTGTTTTGGATGGTTTCCCAATCTATGAAGTGAAATAGTATATTTTCCTATTTAAATTTCTTCGACGAGGTCTTGCTGTTGAGCATTGTGATTTTGATTAGGTTTGATTATTTAGAGATCTTTAAGTAATTGGATAACTTATATAGGAGGGGAAACAATAAAATTGAGGTTTTAATATGATATACATGAAAAATAAGGTGTTTATCTAGAGGTATTTTGGATGTCATTGAGAGATTCATTAGGGAGATAATTTTAAACAAGGAAGAGGGGAGTGTTTGGGAGGTTAAAGCTTGTCCGTAACCACTACTTTGATTCTGTTTTCAAACATATTATATTTCCAATCAATTTTGTGGATCATTTTAAAATTTCCTTTCTCTTTAGTTTTTATTTATATTCTATTCTTGAGTCTTTAATCAAATCTCCAAATTTTTATTTTGTGCAAAAAAAAACAAAAGTGACAGTTTTGCAACTCAAATTGCAACCTCCTCGAGAGACAATCCAGGGACTGCTATATTAAATTATTTTTTGGGATAAATTTATTGATTGCGGATTTCACAACAAATAATCCTCACTTTAGAAGATAACCACAAATAGTTCCGTTTACAACTATAATATATGGTTCATAAAATCCATAAAAATAGTGGAGGGATTCATCACAGTCGAAGACATCACCAGGAACTCATAGTTTTCATAGAAACATCAGAATACAAGTTCTGGAATATCATCCTTGTGAAATTTCAATAGGTGGTAGTCAGAAAAAGGTTCAATCTTTGAGAACCAACTCTAACCTCACAAATTATATAAGATGACATCAATCCTTTTCAAGTGGAATTTGTTCTATATCATATCCTGATTTAGGCGATGATAGTCCACACAAATCCACAGGATCCATCCTCTTTTTTTATGAACAACACTAGAGTTGCCTAGAGGGACACATTGGGTTTGATAAAAACAGTCTCATTATGGATATCCAATATAAACCACAGCTCTTAGAGATCGGTGGGGTCCATACAATATTCATTATAAGATATTGGAGTAGTCACAAGATGCTTGTCAATGAAAAAAAATCCATATACCACCTTGGAGGTAGTCCTGGAATGTACTCAGTTAATACATCCATATAATCCTCTGTAACTGAAGGAATATAGATTTTGGAAGTTTTTGTTTCACCAAAGGGTCACATTCAATGTCTAATGGGTGATGAGTTACAACCCCCTTATCACAAAACCCAATCAACCTTCAATGATATATCTATCACCTATGAAATAGAATATAATCCCATCATTGTGAAGGAATCTGACTCAAATGTGATGATGTTCAATTTGGGAAGAGACCATGGAAAAAAAATCCATACCAAATATGAAATCATGTTGTTATATAATGAGGACCAAAAGGTCCCATGAGAACCTCTCTCCACCAAGAGATAGTTCTCACTACCATAAAATAAATGATTTAGAAGAAGTGTTCATTATAGGAACCTCAAGATAAATGTATTGGTATAAAGACTAAACTGGGGGATCTAGATCTCATACCACGAGAATATAAATATATGAGTGAGTGACACATGTGTCTACTAATACACAATAAAGAGTAAAATAAACATAGATCTTACCTCTAATCATCTCATGTGTCGTTGGGTCATACACATCTATATCATGAAGCTTTCTACAACCCTAACTGCAAGCTCCCTAAACCTAAAATGGGACTCTTGGTAGTGGTGGTGGAAGGATATAATATCATCCTCCACCACCCACACATAATCCTTCTAAATATACACTTACACATTTTTTAGCTCGTCCTCCGTAGGGGCCACCCAATCCTTGGGGATATTCATGATCACCGAGCTGCCTCTGTCATGGTGGTCCATCCACTAACTTCTTGCCCTCCCCATAATGTCTTGTTTGGAAGTCACATGCCATATGACCTCACCTATCACATGCATAACATCTCTTTTCTATGGGCTTCCCTAGTCCTCTACATGGCCCCTCAGCCACATGACCACATGACTACATCTATTGATGGTGAAGTCTCATGTGCCACGATTCTACTGATATGTGTTTTATACCTTCTATAGATGACTAATCATTATAACACACACTACTAGCTCTAGCGGCTTGGAGTTACTCTAAAAGGAATCTCTCTGTTACCGGTGCTCGCTCCAACACCCTAGAATAGGTTTGAATGCACATGGGAACTACAATGGAAAAATATCTATGTGGAGACCCTGATCAAGCATTTATTTATGAAAGTATCCATATCGGATCATGTCAAGGAAGTACTTTGTAAGGTTTTTGAACCTCATAGATTACTTAGACACTATCATCCCTCCCTCATGTAGCTGCATAAGCTCTTGAAAAGTAATCGAGCTCAAGGAGGGGTAGTACTCACCATTGAACAATTGTTTGTAGTCGGTCCATGAGAGTGAAACTCATCATGTATCTGTGTAACAAGACTCCACTAGCGCTCAACTACTCCATCGAAAAGGCTATCTTCCAGCATAACCACATGATCATTTGGTATTCCGATAATCTAAAAGATATAGAGCATTGACTCTATCCAATCCACTACTACCTGAGGATCTGTTTAGTCCTGGATCCTCAATGGATTATCATATTACCACTTTCTAAATGTGCTAATCTTGTTTGAATATTTGGATAGCTTAGTTGGAATGAACTAATTCTCAATAGGTGATCGTGCTGCTACCTATCCATATAAAGGAATGATCTAATTGGATGGTCCCTAAATAGAGGCCTCACTAACCAACAGACCACTGTCAAAATTTGGAATCAGTAACCTGGATGGATTTCTTCATGGAGGTGTCCTAAAATTTTAATCAAGATATGCTATGATTAGATGAGAATATACATATAATGGGGAGATTAATCAAGAAAAAAATTTAAAGTAATCAATCCAAAATGATATGTGTACCACTGATCCCTTCAACCAATGTCTCGATATGTTGAGTCAACAAATAGGGAGATATAGTCCTGATATATGGATATGACAGCTACTACACCAACACCAGGTTCCCTCCTCTAAGAGTCGTACTTGAGACACTTTGAAACTATTTCATTGAGACCTAACTAAATCATAGTAAGGAGAGTACTCCAAACACCATCCCTGGGAATGAACCACATATTATACCAATCATTCACAACCCGACCCAATAGGGATCTAGATTTAACTATATCAAGACAGTCTCCATAGGTTAGGGGTTGGAGAAAAGCTCCAAAAGACACAAATAATATGTGAGACCTTTTCTTAAAGAACCTCTATAAATACAGCCAACCATCTCGATGAAAACGTGCATTGGAATAAAATAATATGACGCAACATCTAGAGAATAAACCAAGCATATAAAATATTTTGGGAGAACTAGAGTACGATAGTTTAAGTCAAAATGTAAAGGGAAAAAATAAACAACCAACTAGAAAGATGTACCATCCTTAAAAAAACAAGAAAAGTAAATATTCATAGTTCCCATCCCAAAATCTCAAATATATGATCACATTAAATGGTCCAATGCACCAGGGTATACCTAGGCTCCTCTATAATATTCAATAACTTGTTTATCATTTGCATAAGACATGACATATGGGAAAATACTATGCATTGATAAGTATATATAGAACCGATATGAAGCCCCGATAGCGAAGGGGGGATCAGTAAGATACACATTAGAAATAGACAACTCACCACAAAGTAAGAGAGTAAAAAAATCCAAATGACAAGGATACATACATACATACATACATACATACATACATACATACATACATACATACATACATACATACATACATACATACATACATACATACATACATACATACATACATACATACATACATACATACATACATACATACATAAATACATACATAAATAAATAAATACATACATACATACATACATACATACATACATACATACATACATACATACATACATACATACATACATACATACATACATACATACATACATACATACATACATACATACATACATACATACATACATACATACATACATACATACATACATACATACATACATACATACATACATACATACATACATACATACATACATACATACATACATACATACATACATACATACATACATACATACATACATACATACATACATACATACATACATACATACATACATACATACATACATACATACATACATACATACATACATACATACATACATACATACATACATACATACATACATACATACATACATACATACATACATACATACATACATACATACATACATACATACATACATACATACATACATACATACATACATACATACATACATACATACATACATACATACATACATACATACATACATACATACATACATACATACATACATACATACATACATACATACATACATACATACATACATACATACATACATACATACATACATACATACATACATACATACATACATACATACATACATACATACATACATACATACATACATACATACATACATACATACATACATACATACATACATACATACATACATACATACATACATACATACATACATACATACATACATACATACATACATACATACATACATACATACATACATACATACATACATACATACATACATACATACATACATACATACATACATACATACATACATACATACATACATACATACATACATACATACATACATACATACATACATACATACATACAGACATATATATATTCTAAAAAAATCAACCCCAAATAAGTGAGAAAGTGTATATACATCTCATTTCATGGCCTAGTAAAAGATAACCAAAAGTTCCAATGGTCCATCATCTGTCCATAGAAGTAAACGAGTGGAGGGACCCCACCATGCCATGATGACACACATTCATGGGGGTACAATATTCGAGAAGAGGACTGGAAACCTGGTGTGTCAGGGAGGCCCCACTCAGTGTAAGGATCTCATGCACCCTATATGATAGGTGTACATCTTATTAGAAAGAGAACCTATACCCTAGTGACATAGTGGGGTACCAATTTGTAGATAGAGGACCTTATCACTAACTCCATAGGATGTAACCACTCAGTAGATAGAGGAAATTATCCCTAATGACATAGGGTGTAACAATCAGTAGACATAGGTCCCTCCACTATTTATAGAGGGGGTGACACTCAATATATAGAGGATCATTCCCACAATTCCATTATGTGGTACCACTTAGTTGATAAAGGAATGAAACCCTAATACCATAGGGGAGTACCACTCTAATGATTCATCCTGATTACTATCACCATCAAGTGCCACATAAAGAGTCTTCACAATTAGAACACATCACATCATATCTAAAAAGCTAATATGAAGTCCACTATCATGTTATATGTGGAAAAAACTCAAGATAGGATATTAACGGGAAAAAATAGAAATCCAAATGAAGGATATATGAGAGGTATAAGGTTCCTAAAAAACAAATAAAGGGTAAATGACATGTAAGGGGAGTCACAAGGCCTGTTTCCCCACTCTTATTCCTGGACATGTACCTAATGGTACATATATGAATACCCATGTATCCATACATGAAGTGCATAGGGACTAAAATATATGCCTCTTCCACATGGGGTTTTACTCATACTCATAACTATTTCTGTGAAAAGTTTCTAATGTCCATGTACTCTGGAACATGATGTGTCATCCAGTAACTGGTCCTGTTTATGTTATTATCCACACACACACTGCCTACATGAGGAGAGTCACAAGGTCTATGGCCTAGCTACACACCCTGTTAACTTTAAAATTTTCCAAAACCCTTGTTCCATAGTCATAGTGGCACTACAAGACATGTGTTCATCTGAGTACACGACTTATAGTTGGGATAGTTGAAAAATATCATATCTATTCATTGGGTTCACAATATATCCCCTCTACCTTCAAATAAATAATTTGACCTCACAAAAATAGTGAAGTATTCATCAAATCATAATTTCCATCCCAATAATGGTCAGAAATCAAATTTTCAGCACTTCACTCGAATCCTGCATGAAGCCACATGAATTTACATAACATGTAGTGATTAAATAGATTTAAAATCCATAGTGCAATCATCTTCATCACCAAAATAAATCTAGGACATCCTCTAGTCACTAATCCACTCATCTTACATTATTTTTTCATGAATATGGGGGTTTGATCAGCCTTGATTCCACCCGACGATGTTGAACCGTGTCCCCATTTCTCAATGGTGAAGAACACGAAGATGGATTGTGGGGAAAGAACAATAACAAAGGTGTAACATTAATTTTCAAATATTTATAGGAAACCAAATATATATTGGGATTCCTGGGGTGAGAAATATGGAATATTATGGATTATTTCAATAAAAAATTGAAAACTGATACATTGGTATATGAAAAGGCTTGCTTTAATGAATATTAAAAGTTATATTTGATCATGATCAATATATTTAATTAATTGGGGAAAATTACAAAATTATAAGAGTCCTATAATGATATTTGATTAATCATTTATGAAGATATTTCTCACTAATGAATGAAAAAAGTCATTGCATTCGTTGTGCCTCGATCCTCGTAGATCTAGAGGCTCGTTCTCATCTGATCTCAATTCACAAATGATAGTGCGATAGAAAATCCTAAAAAATCCTACGGTTATATGTAAAACATGGAAACATTCCATAGTGGTGAATTTGTAGAGTAGGATAGGTCTAGGTCATTTAACAAAATACATGTTGTTAATTAATTATTTTAGTTAAACGATTTCTCTAATGACCGCTTTATCTGAACTGATCACACAGAACAATTTTAGGTAGCTATTAGGGTAATTGTCAAATTATGGACTCATCGATGGTATTATATTTTCAATCTGAGACCTCATTTGAGAGTTATAAAATTTTCTTTATAAAACCATGTCTATAAGATATAAAATATAATTAATATGTTTATAAAATTAATTCCAAGCATTGAAGACCTCTAAATTTAACTCGATCTCAGTTCCATTCTCTAAAAATATATATAGATATATTTCATCGTCTTATAAGAAAAAAATCTGGGTCTCTTAATATGACACATTGTTTCAATTTTTCATATAGTAATATCTCCTTGTAATTTGACAAATCTATTGTGTAAGACTAGTGAAATGGATGAATATTCATAGTTAAAGGACATGTAGTGGGAACTGTGCAGTACTGTAGTAGGTATTGTATCAGGCACTGTAGTGGGAACTATAACAGGTACTGTTTGACAGTGTAGTAGCTGGGAATATGCCCCTGTTTGGGCCTTTGGGCCACCGATTTGGTCACCAAGTCCTTTAAGGCATTTGGGCCACCCAGGACTTTGGGTCAGTAAGGCCTTTGGGCCACCTCAAGGAATTCAGGCCACCTTAAGTGCAGATGCAAACCAGAAGACCTACAAAGAACAAGCTCTACAAGGAGGATGAGAAATGAGATTTCACTACAACAGAAGCTATATGGATTGAAAGAATGAGAGGGTATGTCACCTGCCATCGAGACAAGCCTGTGCATACACGGGAATGCCTAGCTGAAGAGACATGCAAAGGTGGAGAGTTGATTCAGGATGGATATGCTGGAGAGGATCAATTTCATGTAGTTAGTTTCGGTTTTATGTAATGTTTGAAGCCTACGGGCAAATAAATTCCTCTAAGGCCTACATGCCATGTAATACTTATGCCTACAGGGCTTGTAAGGGTTCCACCTCACCCCTTGAAAGGTGGATTATAAAAATCAATAAAAAAATGAATTCATTTAGGACATTGGATAGAAAGGACATGTGATGTTTATTTTTAATTATATGGATGTCATGTAATATAGTTTCCTATTTTGTTAAATATATATTTTTTAAATTGGGAATAAATTATTTGGAAAATTTAAAATGGATATACTCCATATGTGATGTATATAAATGATATCATGGATAATTTTATTATAAGGATATAAATGTTATTTATATTCGAGAATCTTAAGGTAATAATGTAAAGGATATTATTATTTTTCAAATAGATCATTGATGATCATATTTTTTATTAATATAAATTTACATTTTTAAATACTGTAGTTCCTACTTTTGGTTTTGAGTTAGGAATTCATTATCACAATTCACAATACAATGGACTATATATTTAAACATAGAACTCGTGAATGTAGAATTATTTTATTACAACAAGGCCACATGGATTTATTGAGTATTGAGATTGAAAAAAATATATCCTAAAAAAAATATGATGTATTGTTTAATAAACTCTATATAACTTTTAGTGATATACATGGTCAATAAATATTATACATGACATCATACTTCAATGTTATTTCTTAAAATTTATAAATATAATATCAATTTCATCTACATACAAGGTATTATATAATGTGTAAAGGAGTATTATAAGTATTAAATTGAAGGTAGATTATTTGAGCACATTAGTTTTAGCTCGATTTAATTAAATTTATATTATTATATACTATTTAAGTATCCAATTCTTGGTCATGAATTTATGAAATGCATATGTTTTAGAGTGTAACATTCCCCTATATGGAAATCTCCCTCATGGTTGAGATGGGTTGGTTATGAGACATTAAGTTCACCTCCCTATACATCAGAGGATTACGACTAGATGGGGGTGTGATCATTATAGTATGAAGACATTTCCATCTAGTTACAATGTTATAAAAAAGAGTAATAATCAACTAATAAACAATAAATAAATATAAGAGTATAAAAAAACATGGAAAAAATACAATATAGCATAAAACCAGCAGTAAATTCTACCTAAATAATCAAATAAATAATAAGGAGATAAGGTGATGGCATGTGAGAATAAAATTAAATTTCATGCTTGAAGTAGTACAAATAAAAGGCTTGAAGACTGAAATAAAGGCTCAGAAGTCCCTGGTACCAAACCCAAAGTAAGTCTAATCTTCAAACTCCATCCCATCTAGTATTAAAAAAATAAATAGTTAGGTCCCTTTCCCTTATCCAAGACTACATCCAGGTAATCTAATCTGGTACCCAACAGCGGCCTGACTAGTGTGTGTGTGTGTGTGTGTGTGTGTGTAAATTAGTAGTTCAACAGAACGATGTTGAAAAATAGCCATTAGGATAATAATATAATTCAATAATTTAATAAATAGGTATATTAGTAAATAAATTAAAAAATTAAATTAATACCAAAAAAACCTACTTCAGAACCATACCAGAATATCTTTATGAATGTTTCAAAACATTGGTAAGCATAACCATATAAGCATGGTAAATCATAACCTACCATAGTGACATGTGAGAATGTATCTAACATGTCTCACAACCATTCCAAGAATAGCTTTATAATGAGGGTATAAATCATAAAAATATCACTCAAATCCACTATATAATCATTTCAACATTTAACCAGGGTTGAGCTCTGTATATAAGCAATTTAGCATGTATCAATTCCAAACCTAGTATATAAGAATTATAGCATGTGTCACTAAAAATATCCCTCTATATATGAATTTTAGTATGTGTGACTGAGCATAGACTGCTATATAATAATTTCCACATGTAAACTAGACCAATTCCTTTTATAATCATTTCAACAAAGATATCACAACACATGTTATAGAAACAAGGATACCACAATATCACATCATCTAGATCATTGGATATTTATGAAAATTACCATTTATATTTCAACTACACATATCATTTAAATTTTTTTCTTTAACTAATAATGTTTCAACCACTTCAACAATCAGGAAAATAAAAGGTGTCTCAATGTCATGAAATCAACCAAATCCTATTTCATGATTAAAACAGTTTATGCCACCAATTAATTCATTTATAATATAGGGTTTTCTCACTTGAATGATAGCTAAAAGGTAGGTCTATAATCAATTAGATCCAAAGGTACTGCAAGGAATAATCCCATTCATCACATAAATATGTTTTGTACACAATTGTTGGAATAGTTATAATATTTCACATATAGGAAGTTAAAAATGCCATGTGGTTATGGTTTATCCCCAACCATTTACTAATGATGAACCAACACATCTAGAAGGATACACCATATGAATGATGTTTTATATAATTTTAATAAGGATCCTAGATCACAACCAATCAAGATAAAAAATGGTCAACAAAATTACACCGTAATGGACGAGGAACAAAGAATATATGGTAAAACCGAAGAAAACCCACTAAATTGGGATCATATTCCTGATCAAGAAATTCAGAATCAAGATAGGAACTAAAAATTCACCTAGAATCTTCCAAAGTGTTCATAGAATGAAGATATACATAAGGGAATTAGATTAGTCTCATGCACAAAAACATTTAAAATTATGCTCAAGAAATTACCGAACATGTTCCATCATTAAACATCATGTATTTCTTTTTAGAGGGTTACACTAAAAAACTCATCACCTTAGATTAATATTTAATTTATCCATACATTACAAAATGTGTATTAACTAAAAAATGTATAACCGGGTCATTACCTATAATTGTTTCATGACATCTTTCTAGTAGAGTTTACACGACATGTAATAACCTTACACACTATATAATTCTCCTACATACAACTTTTAGCTACATTTTTTCATGCATAATGATCCAAACACCCAATAATCCTTCCAATGCATGGAAAACCCCACGTAAATACATTAAAACATTTATACCTAGAATACATTAATTTTAAAAAACATATATCCCTAAATATTTGGTCATTTCCCCCAATAAAGTGTCTTTGTCTCTAAACAAGACTCATCCACCATGGCTTAAATGAAAAAATCAAAGAGGGGCGTACCTAGAAAAATATAGGATCTTACAAACGCCAACCATATAATAGATAATCCCTAAGCTACTACAACAATCATTGTAGGGTCTTAGTGAATTAGTCTAGAAAATTTTCTCACATATCAGACTCCCTCCCCTAAGTCTCGTCTAGAAATTTCCAATGCTTCTACTACACTCAAATTATGGGAATCACCCTACCAGGAAGATACTTATCACTATAGTCCACAATATGTATCAAATGATCCTAAAAGGATGCATCAACACTAAGATCGTTATCTTCTATGTCCATCATATGAGAAGGATTTGGATAACATCTCTAAAGTTGCGACACACGAAACACATCGTGCACAACACTATAGCACTTTGGAAGGGCTAATCGATACTCCACTCGACCAAACCTATCAATTATCTAAAATGGACCAAAAATCCTGGGTGTTAGCTTTCCCTTTTTCTAGATATGGTGTTTCACCAACCTATGATACACCTATAGGAAAACACGATGACCAATATTAAACTCAATAGGTTATCTCTAAAGGTCAATGCAAGATTTATTACTACTCTGCAGGATCACCATCCACTGTTTGATCAAATGAACCTTCTCAGATGTCTCCTTCCTAATACTAGGCCCAATAGAAATTAATTCACTTTCCTCTATCCAAAAATGATAAAAAATATTTTACTTCCATACAATGACCTGAAATAATCCATTTGGATTTATTCCTAGAAGCTATAATTATATGAAAACACTACAAGTTCCATATGATGCTCCCATGAACTAAAAAAATAAAAAACACAGGCATAAAAAATATCCTATAAAACCTAAATAGTACTATCAGATTGAAAATTAGTTTGAGGATGGTAGGATATACTCAAAAGAACCTATGATTCTAGATACATTTAAAGACCCTACCAGAAACATGATGTGAAAAGATGATCTGAATAAAAAATGATACTCTTTGGAACACCATACATCTGAAATAAATTTTTCATTTAAAGACTACCCAGATGATAAACATTGAAGGTCTCCTTGGTGAAAAATAATTGGTATACCTTTTCTAGTCAATCCACAATCACCCATAAAACATCATTCTTATGAGTTTTCTTGGGTAATCCTGTTAAAAAAATACATTATGACATAATAATATTTACACTTAGGAAGAAATAAAGGTTGAAAAACCCTATCTGACCTCTTATGATCATCACTCACCTATTAAAAAGTGAAACATCTCAGCACCAGGACTGCTACCTCCTTATTCAATCCTAACAACCATTATTTTCCAGGGATATCATGAAACATATTTTAAAAAATAGGATGTATCGCTCATCATGAATCTTGAATCTCTCTCATATGCTCATCTCACATGCCCACACGAACTTATACTAATCCCTAGAAAGGAAGGGAATTTCCACTCCTATGAGACCATCCGGATGGTGTCTCCCCTCCATATAAGCTGTCTCTAAGCACTAAGCCCTCAAGATTAGATAAATGCAAAGTCCTGATCTGATCCAAAACCATGGGTATAACATATTTCAAATTTAGAGCTACTCATATATGGTACATATGAACATCTAAATGCTTGTTTCCAAATAGGGAAATTACCGACCACCCATTACAAGACTCTTGTACTTCTTTTTTTGTGTCTTTTAGCTCAATGAATTGGAAATGAGGTTTCCATTTAATTAAGTATAAGCATACTCAGTGTTGAATCACCATAGACCCTCGACCCACCTCCTCTTCCAAAGGTCAATGTATCATTAGGAAATGACATACCTGCATCTCTTGTAGTCCATGTTTATTATAGAAATCTTACCCATGAGATAATTTCTATAACATATCAGGGTATATACAAATATAACTAACTCCATATTGTGAGTATGATAATTCCTCTAATGTGGTATCATCTGTTTAATCCATAAGAAACCACATGATCCACCTCCATCAAAACTTCTACAAGTATAACTTCAGATGACACATAATACACAATATATTATTTACCTAAAATAGGTAAAGTGAGGATATATTATAAGGTTAGATTGTCTTTCAGCTCTAAAAATCTCTTTTGTATTAATCTAGCCAAACAAAATTCACACCCTTTTTGGTCATCCAAGACATCGGTGATTCTAAATGGGTAAATTCATGGATAAATCATTATAAATAACCTAATAAACCCAAAAATATCTAATTCATGAATACGTTATTGGAATATTCCCAGGATACCACAACAACAACTTTCTTTTATTGCACTGACAATCCTGCCTATGATATGACATGCCCAAGTAATTTCACTTTATCAAAACAAAAAATATGTTTGGATAGCCTAAAATAAATCAGATTCTATCTTAATGTAATTTGGATGATGTCAATATATTGTGCATGATTGTGTGCTGAGTATGTGTACACTAATATGTCAATGACAAAAGCCACCACAACCTATCCCAAAAATGCTGAAAGATCATGTTCATAAAGGCCATGAATACTACTAGTGAGTTGGTCAAACCAAAAATCATCACTATGAACTCATACAAGTCATAAATTCTATTAAAAAATGTTTGGGGCATGTCTGATGGTGCCATCCTCAACTAGAGGTATGTAGATCTCATATCAATCTTGGAGAAGATCTTATCACCTCTCATTTGATTGAAGACATCGTCAATGTATAGAAGAGGATATCAGTTCATGATAGTCATCTAGTTTAATCTCTAATAATCAACTCGTAATAAAAAATATCCATAAGTCTTTATGGATAAAATAACAGGGGAACCCTAAGGATAATTACTATATTATAGGAAACCTTTATCTTCTAGATCATCCAACTAAAAATTCAACTCCCAAATCTCTCCTGATGACATTATATAAGGTGGAATAAAAATTGGTTCTTATTTTGTAACCAAGATGATCATAAAATAAATATTTTGCTCTGGGGGAAAGCCATATAAATCATCAGGAAATACATCCTAAAAATTATCTACCACTAGTGGAAAATAATCATCCTGCATTCCACCATCATCAAGAGAAAGACTGGATATTTGAGCTATGATAAAATTTAATTTTCACTAAATTGTTCTAACATGAATATCCTAAAGATACCACTAACCATGGTAATAATAGATTCGTCCTTTTGGAGAAAAAAATAACTCTCCTTTAGTAAAAATCGATATTAGCATGGTATAGAACTAAATAATCCATACTCAGAATAAATTTGAAACCTTTCATTTCTAATCCAAATAATTCCCAAAATAAATAGTAACCCCCAATCTCTAGAAAACACTCCTTTTAATACTTGATATTGTATTTTTGTACTCCCAATGGTGTATCTATGGATAAAAAAACAACCAACTTTTCCACTTCCAATCCTGGTTAATTTAAAAAATGAATCAAAAGGAATTTGATGACCCTATATAAAAAACAAGAAATAGTAGATGATAAAATAATCATAACTATAACCATAGACGGTCCTACTTCCCCACTAGTTGTACTAGTCTGTATAACTTGTAGATTACCACCCCCTCCACCTTGTGCTCAATCCTAAAACCCTAAAGTTATTCCTCCTCCCTATTAGAGTCATTCCTGTATTGGGATACAACATTCCATGACTTGACCAAAATGTCATAGGGAACTCCATCTACCTTTCTACCGTAGAGTATTTGAGTCCTTCTAATATTCTGATACCTATCTTGATACCTTTTATCTAATCCCATACTGTAATACCCTACATAACCTCTACAGGTGGCCCAATATTCTGTAAGAATGATAGTCTAATGTAGGGTACGGACACTGAGGTGTTTTGTGGACCATCCTTTAATGCTAATAGAATTAAGATAGGACAATATCCTGATACATCTTCCCACTACCATGTATACTTTGAATACTGCTTATTTTTTGAAAACTATCATATATACCCTTCATTACACTATAAGAAGAGTTCATAATTTTCCACAGATAAATATTCTATCCACTGCTCAGGGTCTCTCTATGATTCCCTTCCGTGATGAGTTTCTCATTCAAAATTTCTTCAAAACTGCTCAGATGAATCATGTTCACTTACAACCTGATCTCATAGCACATACCGTCCTAAACATTTATCCCCTAGAGATATCATTATCTTCCAAAGATGATGAAAACTGCTAGAGGTCGGTAGTACACTTAGGCTAGTCTATTGCTGTCAATCCCTCTTAGATAGGGTTCATAAATTCATGAGGCTTATCATACCTTAATGTATCATGATATAAACGAATCAAGAGATTTATGTCAAAGTACTTACAAAATAACTCCTCCAGATTCCCTACATGATCCAGAATGACCCGCCAATTCTTAGAGGATCCACGAAAAATATACACAGTAAGCTTCACTGACTTATATGTTATTGTATGAAGATGAATAAAGATCATCTAGATTGACTTGTTCTAGAAATCAGTTACCTGGGGGCATCCCTCCCTAGTCAATATAGGTGGATACTACAACTAGAACTATATCATCAACTCAAAAATAAAAGGAATGGTGAATCTAGTATTTCTTTTAATGGATGACATGGCCCTTAATAAGATTTCATGAAGCTAAAAATCCATTTGATCATCAAGAGCACCAATAATCTATGATTCAGTTGTGTTAGGAGCGTGATGATTTCAACTCTTCTAATAGTCAATTTTAATTTTATAAAAAGGAATTGTATTTAGAACAGAAACAAACTCCATAGCAAACTTGCTAGAAAATCAAGGCCATCCTCAACAGTTGAAAAAAGATCCACTATCTCCTGGTCTATATGAACATGGATTATAGGTGTTTTAGCATGACATAACATGTGATTTATTTCATTTCATTTAATAGATATAATTAGTATATGGTATGAAATTTCAAATAGGCTATTATATATCAGAAGAAATAATGATGTCTCTATCATGAAAAATGCATGTCAATATATATCCCTATATTCTTATCATGAGGAATGAATATTATTCCCATGAAATATAGATCCATGAGTATAAAACAAAAGAACTAATAACATTAATAAATAATAACCTCACGGAACAGGTGAGTCAATCAGGGTGAAATAACGCCAACTGTAACAAGAAAATATTTTAAACAACAATCCACCCCTAGTCACTCAGATTTCCCCCGTAAATGGGATATCTACACCCATGAACAAGATCATTAACAAGTCCCAACACATCATAATCTATTTTCTACCTTTCCTAAAAAATAAATAAACGAAAAAGAAACTGGGTGTGCTCTGATACCACTTTATAAAATCCTTCCATCTCAAACTTTCTCACATGGACAAAGAGGGTTGGTTTAAATACCTCAAGCATACATCCCTATACTCAATAGGCTACAGATTAGTAGTAGGGGTTTGATAAGTATTGTGGGGAGAATATAACCATAGGTTACACAGTTACAACACAGTGGAATAATCCATTAATAAATAATATATAAATATCATAGTAGAATAAATCATGAAGAAAATATAATACTATAGAAAAACAATAGTAAATTAAAAAACATCTAATAAATTATAATGGGATAATTTAATAACATGTTGGAATGAAACTAAATTTAATACTGTAAGAAATAAAAATAAAATTCTAGCATACCTAAATAAAGTCTGAAAAGTCCTCGATCCTAAAACCCTATTGGTTCTATCTCCAATCTTCAGTCCATACTAGGAGAAACAATCAATAGCAAGGTCCCTTTCCCTTGTCCAATCTAGAATCCATGTAATCTTCTTAGGTACCAATCATTGGTCTGAGTAGGGTGTAAGTATAACTTAGTAGGTCGACATAGCCATGTAGAAACATAACTAGTATTATATAAAGTGCATGAAACAATGAAATAAACCGGGGTATTAATTAATTAAATAAATAATTAAATTATTACCACATCAACTAACTTAGGAACAATGACGGAATATCCCTAATCATTTCGCACAACCATGCTAACCATAACTATATAAACATGGTAAAACATAAATTTCCTTAGGGACATGTCATAATGTCTTTGATCATGTATCACAACCAGGAAAACTATATTCTTATAACCAAGGTATAAATCATGAAAATCTATTTAAAACACTATATAATCATTTCATTACTTAACCAGAACCGATCCTAGTTTGTAATATTTTATCATGTATCAAGGAAAATCCAGATATATATGAATTTTAGTATGTTTCACTAGAAATAGATCTCTATATAAGTATTTCATCATGGTTCACCAGGAATTGGCCGCCATATAATCATTTTAGCATGTAAATTGGGTCAAAAACCAATATAATAATTTCAACATAGAAATTAGAGCACATTTCATAGCAATAAGGATATCACAATATCACATCATTAGCCTCAATGGATAATTATGAAAATTACCATTTATATTTCAATTAAATGTTTAATTTATCATTTGGTATTAAACCAATAACATATAATTCACCTCAATAATTTGGCCAAGACAAGGTTTTTCTATATCAAGCAATCACCCAAATATCATTTCATGTTAAACACTATTTAAGACAATAAAAAATTCATTTATAATCAGGGGTTCTCTCACCCAAATGATATCAAAAATTCTAGTCAGTAACCAATTGGATCCAAAGGTACTCTATGGAACAATCCAATACAACATTTAATTAATTTAAGATCATGCATGTTGGTAAAGTTTCAATATTTCACATAATTTTATTTAATCAAGATATAGGGTGATGGTTTAGACCATATAACATTAACTGATGATCAACCAATACTTCCTGCAAGATCTTCTATAATAAAAAAGGTATAGATGATTAATAGAAGGATCCTAGATTAAAAAACTATCAATATTAAAATGAAAAACAATCCATGGTGAAGAACATTACACTTAAATTGCTGTATAACAAGGGAGATAAGAGAAATCTAAATAAAAACCACTTACTAGAGAGAAGATGCATGACAGGATATCTAGAATCAATAGTGGCACTAAAAAATCACTTGGATTCTACCCTAGCACCGAGAGAAGGAATTTTCATGCTAGGTAATAAGATCAAACTCTTGAATGAAATTTTTTAAAATTATACTCGGTAAATTAAACGATGTTTAACTTCTTTACATTTCATGTATTTTTTTAGTGGGGGTATAAAAAAATCGCATCACCACTTCATAATATTTAATTATGTTTAACATTTAATGATTGGTATTTATTACACGTCATGTAACTTGTTTACACTTGATTTTTGTTTCATGACATGTGTCTAGAAGAGTTTACATGTAATGCAATACCTTAACATGATGTGTAATTCTCCAACAGACAAATCTCAAACTCTATTTATAGGTGTAAGGATATGAACTCCATTAAAGCCTTCGAAATCAAGGAAAAAAAACTTATAAACCCATTTAACACATCTATACACAGAATCCATTAATTAGAAAAAACATATATCCCTAAACAATTGGTTATTTTACCCAATAAAATCTATCGATCACCGAACAAGTATCATCCACCAATGATTAAATGAAAAAATCAATGAGAAATTTAAATTGAAAAAGGACAGATATTATGTAGATCCTCCATTATTTAATTAGGAAAATAATTTTAGAATAATTAGGTATTATAGAAAAAATTATTTAGTGAATAAACTTATAATTAAATATTTATCTTCTTCACATCTTTATTTAACTTAATATGGTTATAGTACACTAGGAAAATAATTCTATTTATTATAATGGAATATTGATATTGCATGGAAATTGGATCGATAAAGGTGAAAAAATCATTTTTTTAATTTTTAGGTTTTTATCATCTTGCTATTAGTTGTATTTAAGAAACCCTCTAAAGTATGGTATGTTGTATGTTTATATTTAAATAATTGTATAATTATTCTAATAACCATTGGAATTTCTTATAATAATTTGAATTTATATTATATTAAAATTATTCAAAGAACTAATATCATTTTCTAATATGGATATATCATGCTTAAATTTATAAAATATTAATTTTTTTTGAATTTCAAACGTTAAAAAATATACATATGAATGTTTTAATGAATATTAGTAAGATCCTATTACTTATTTTAGGAACTCCATAATCCAATTTTTTATTAGGATTTGATTCTGTATCATTTAGTGGTTCTTCTGGTGAAAATTTGGAAATTTTTAGATCTTTCTTGGTTTTACATGGTTGGCACATGGTTTTCCAAAACAATGCTCCCAACCATGGTAAAAAGTAAAAACCCAAACAGTGGGTGGTTTCACAACTATCATAATTTATGAAAAACTATTCACCAACCTTGTATAAACCATACACTCCGTAAAAGTGGTGGATTGTTAGGGCACATAGTTTGACAAACTGTGCTGCCCTACCCTGCTAACAAGGTGGATTATTTTTTTATTCTGAAAATTAATTGTAAAATTCCCAAAACCTCATATGAACCCCCATATGACCCTAAATCATGATTGTATAAATTCATAGGTATTGAGAGCTATCTATAACCCTTTTGGATTCTCTAAAGCTTTTCTTAGGTGGATTGAATCATGGAAAACATCACTAGAATAATCTTTGGTAAAAGACATTCTCTCATTCCTTATCTCTTGATATTTATTTATATTTCCTACATAGGGTTTATTTAATTATATTGTTGTGTAGGGATATAAAATTCATTGTTTTGGATCAAGAATATAGGTTTCACTCCATTATCTATACTGTTGACATTCTTTCTTGGTTTTTCCTATTATAGGCATTGTGATATATGATATCTCTATTAATGTAGGTGGCTAAATATAAGTATTGACAATTAATTTTTCCATGAATTTCATGATTATTTTAAATTTTATTCAATGAAAATTTTAACACACAATTTGGTGTGAATTATTACTTGAAATTGATTTGAAATTTTTGGGAAAACCCATAATTTCTAAGGAATTGGAAATTACAGTGTGATTTGAATTTGATGGAATTTGTAAAAATTAATTTTTTAATTGATTTTGAGAAAAATGAATTAAAATTATTTGATAAGAACCTTTGTTTGCTTTTATCTTGTAAATAAATTAATTAATTAAAAACACGTGGTTGGGTTTTATAGAGAAATTGGAATATTGAAATTCAATATGGGAAATTGTATTTAAATTTTCTTTGAAATAATTTTCTAATTGTTGATTGATTGTTTGAGAAAATGAAAGCTGGGGTAGTTAGTGGGTTATTTGAGACCAACATGCTCAGATGGAAATTCACTTGAAATATATTAATGCTTTACAACTCTAAAAAAATAATGTGTTGGATCTTTCCCCTGATGGGATACTGATGAGTCCCCTTTAACCATTGTATGAGTGACATGAGTACAGATATTACCATGATCAATTTTCTGAGATGTGTGAGGATCTATTAACTTGGAACTATTTATCCTCTTGGTATTTAACCATGTATCTCATTTTTAAATGCTTGAGATATATATTCCATTTTTTGTAAAACTTATTTACACATTCTTAGTGATTTATATAAAATGTTTTATATAAAAAAGTTTACTTAAGTCATTTTTTGAAATGTTTCCATCATTTAAAATGAGGAGAATATTTTCATTAAATCCACAATTCTACTACCATTCTTATTTATTTTAAAATTTAATTCCATATTTTTTTTATAGAGCTTTATTATAAATCACATAATGAGACACTAATGGGAGTTATCTCACACACTACCTTTTCCTTCAAGCATTTTTATATTTCCTTCTACCAAGTTCATGAGACATAAATGAGCTACATGGAGAAGGTTTTTGTTGCTAATTTGAGATTAGATTATTGTGTCCATGGAGAAATGGTATTTTTTTATCTTTATAATACTTGGAAGATGTTTTTTTGGGTGTTTTTTAACTATTCTATTTCTGGTATTGTCTCCTTTAGGACATTTATTTAAGAAAACTTATATGAATCTGATTATTCTACAATTTATTTGAAAATAATAATTACCTCTTTATCATGTTTTATTCTTTAATATCTCTTCTTATGTTGATGTTATGTAAAGAGTGTTTATGGGAGATCGTGGTATGGCTGGTAATTCGGGTTTGAGGGGAGTTCATTTTTTATCCAATGGTAGTTCTGTGAGTTCCCACAAAGAAAATAATAAGCGTGATGAGTCTCATAGTGGTCCTCAACAACAAAGATCTTCTAGAACTCCTATAGTTCCAACTATATCCACATATAATTGCTAGTAGTATGGAAATATTGGGCACTTGAAATATGTTTTCACTGAGGCACCCATGAGATGTGGTTCATGAAGATGAAAAGGTCACATGAAAATGTTTTCTCATGTCTATTCATCTGAATTTGGTGGAACAGAATCATAACCACCCAAATGTACTATTTTGAAATCAGATGCTCCATGAAATAAGGGTCTTCCACCATAGGAATCTAGAATGAAGCTTCCCCAAAAAGTGGAAGAGTTTCCAAAGGATGAATATGTAGGTCTAGTGATTATGAGAGGTACCGTAACTATAACATTATGTTTACTGAATTATTTGTTTAATACTGGTGGATCTCCCTCAATAATATTGAATTTTATTGTAAATTTTCTAAATCTTAATATAAATATTTTAACATATGTGATAAATATTACTACACCCCTCAGAATGAATAGATAGTGGGGTATCCATTGTCCTTATTTAATTTTCTCATTATCAGATATCGATCATACATGCTATTTTGTAGTTGTAAACATTAAACCACTGGATTTCATATTCATGATGGTTTGTATCATTGATTACAGACCCCATATTTATTTTTATCTCTAAAAGGCCTCCATTACTTCATCTTATGGGGTGTGCCATATATTTCAGGGAGATTAGGACCCAAGGTGATGTAGAGGTATAATTTTATATCCACATTGGGGAAAAGTAATGACACTTTTTTTTATTTTGATATGGAGAGATAATATTTTAGATATCACATACATCAATTTTTCAACATGTTTCCAAATGTTTTTCCTTTTGAATTATTTTATTTTCACCTGTAAGGGAGGTATAGATCTAAATTGATTCAGTACCTGGTACTCAACCAGTTTCTATAGCCTCTCACCACATGGAAGCAGTTGAAATGAAAGAGTTGAAGTATCAGTTGGATTATCTTTTAGAGAAAGGATTTATATGACTGAGTGTATCACATTGGGTGGTTCCTATTATTTTTTATATTAAATATAACTAGTCAGTTCACCATTATGTTGTTTACCAAAATCTCTATTAAGTTATATCAAAGAAAAAGTTTCATTTTTCATAGATTGATGAAATTCTTGAATAGTTGAATGGGGTGAAGCGGTTTTCAAATAATATTATTCTATTTGGTTATCAATTGTTGAGAATAAAAAATATAAAATTCAGAAAACCTCCTTTTAGATAAGGTATACATATTATGATTATCTTTTCATTCCATTTCTTTAACCAATTGTCATGTAGTATTTATGGATTTAAAGAAAATTATCATCAATGAGTAACTTGATACTTCATGGTGGTATTTTTGTATGAAATTATTATTTACTCTATGTCTGAGGAGAATCATGTGCATCATCTAAGAGAATTTTTTCAATTTTTAATATATCACCGAACATATTCCATGCTATCAAAATGTGATTTATAGATTCAGAAAGTGAAGTTCATAAGACACATGGTTCCAAAACATGGTATCTCAGTATATCCTGAGATGGTGAAATACTTCATGACATGGGGGAAACCGTGAAATATTTTCATGATTCAGATCTTCCTAGGTTTGTATGGACATTATCGTTGGTTTGTTAAGGATTTATCAAAGACATATTCTCTTATTAACTCCTTAACTAAGAGGGGAGTAATGTTTTATTGGGAGAAAAAATGTCATATTTATTTTATTGAGTTGAAATTTCTATTGATTTATGATTTTTTGTTTACTCTTCTTAGGGATGGGGAGGGATATGTGGTCTTCTGTGATTCATCAGGTTCATGTTTGGGATACATTCTTATATAGTGTGATCAATTCATCATTTATAGATCTTGAAATCTTAGTCCACAAAAGTATAATTACCCGACCCTTGAACTTGAAAACATAGCCATAATGCATTCACTAAAGAGTTGGAAGCATTACCTTTTTTGTATAACGTTTTACCATGTATTCTGACCAAAATATATTGAGTCAAATCTTATTGCAAAAATATTTGAATCACCACCAGAGGTATTGGGTGGATTACATAAAATATATTTTTTCAATATTTAGTATACCCTGGGGAATGGGAATGTCTATGTAGATTCTCCCAAATGAAATCTTCCAACCTAGGTCTAGAAGGAATATTCAGTATAGTGGAACATGACAGATATTTCCACATAGTTTCATATTTGTGTTAAAAAAATAGGGTCCGTGGTATTCTTTTCAATTGTTCATTTTACCTCATCACTTATTGAGATAATTCTTCAGGAATGATATCATGATGAATAGTTTTTATCTTTAGATACACTCTTTATGGTTGGGATATCATTATAGAGTGGTTTTTTAAGGGAGGGTATCCTTTTTTTCCAGAATTGGTACATGGTACCTTTTCCAATAAGGAATGATGTAATAGGAAATTTACATAATTCCCAGTGGGTAGTGAGCCCAAGAAGTAAACATATGTTATATGACATGAGATTTCAATTCTCTTTTCTAGGTATGAGATGTGGTATATTAGATTTTTTCTCTCATTTTATACATTGATCAGGTCAAGGGAGATCACTATAGACCATTTTTCTTACATCAGACACTTCTGATACCGATATGGAAGTGGGATGAGGTCTCTGTGGACATTGTGGTTGGGTTTCCACATACCCAAAGAAATAATAATGTGATATGTTCTATGATTGATAGGATGTCCAAATAAAATCACTTTATACCCATTTGGGATATAACCAAAGTTGTGGAACATGGAAGTAACAATGTGAGATAGAGTCCATGACCCATATAACATTGTTTCCTTTGATTATCCTTGTAATCCTGGTGAATAAGTCTATGGTGATGTTCTCCCACTTCCATGTTGGTATGTGTAGTGGTTGTACCATCCACTTAGACATACGTCTTTCAACCTTCACTTGTTGACATACCAGGAACTTTGATGTATATTTTGAAATTTTCTTATTCATATTGTCCCACCAAAAGTTCTCTTGAATATCTCGATTCATATTTGTGTTCCCTGGGTGAATAGAGAAGGTTGAGCTATGTGCGTCATTCAAAAGTTCCTTCTTTATCTCTTGATCAGATTGCACACATACTCATGACCCCAATGTTATAACTCATTCATTATCAATATTGAACTAATAGGATTTCCCATTTCTAATAGCTTACACCCTTTTCAAAATTTCAACATCTTTTCTTTAATAATCCATTATTTTCTCTATGAGGGATGGTTGAGATATCATTTGAGAATGAATTGATGATGTTCCTACGTTAATGATTCCCATGTATATCCTCTAAAAATTTAAAAATATTGAATCCTTTTCAATTCTAACCTTAGATAAAGATACATGATCCTTTCTACTAAGATCATCTTCCACCTTATTTGCTTTACTAAGATGGTAGTGGATTGAGCAGTAAAAATCCTTGATGTGCTCTAACCATCTTCATTGGACTATATTAAGGTATTTCTATGTGAACGTATATTTTAGACTCTTGTGATCAGTATATATCTAAAACTTGTCCCCATAGAGATAACGATTCTAGATTTTCAATATAAATATCACAACTACCAACACTAGTACAAGCGTAGGATAGTTTTTATCCTAAATTTTTAGTTTCCTTGAGGTTCGGGCTATCACTTTATCATTTTTCATTAGTGAACAACCTATGCCCTTTTTTGAAGCATCACTGGACACCACAAAGAGTTCTCCACTTATTGGTAGTGTCACGACCCGCCCTCGGGGTCCGAGCCGTGACTACCCCAAGCCCGCCTTCCATAGGCCAGGGGCTGGCGACTAGCACCAAGGCGTAAATCCCGGTAAAAAGGGAAGGCATTGCCTTTGAAAAGTAAACACACACCACAGAGTAAACAAGCGGAAGGTAAACACTAAGCAAGCAGAGTACGACTGAAAGTGCGGAAAGGTAAATGGGCCAGTATACAAACCCAAACTGAAAGTAAAGTACAACTCGAAAAGGGAAAAACAGCATCTGTAAAGTAAAGGCCGCTACTCCGAGCTGTCCACTGGAAATCCCACCTGAAGGGTGGGTACAGATAGCTCCTCTGCTCCACGGGTCCCGCCGTCTGCTCCGTGCACGTCCCGCCCAGTGGTCCACCTCCGGGTACCGTCCCGCTGTGCAAGCCTCAGCTAAGGTCAACGCTGTCCGTCGTCTGCAACCAACACAACGTAGTGCGGGCGAAGCCCGTGCAGGGGTGAGTATAAGCTACTCAGTAGGGACCCCGAGACCCCTGAAGGTCTCTCAAATCCACAAAGGATAAACCACGAAGAAAAGTACAAACACGAAGTAACAACTGACACAGCTTAGGTATATGCCCATACATATACCTAAGTCATCAATTAAAATACACTCCAACCTCCGAGCCCAAGTACAACTCAGTCCACGCAGGAAAGTATACGTATTCCACATAGGAAAGCAAAATATAATCCACACAGGATTGCACAACACAATCCACACAGGAAAACAACAGGATTCAGCTCACACAGGTATACTTCTTCAAGGACGATAAAGATGATCACTGATCCATCTAAGTCGTCGGACCCACGAAGGATCGATAGGTAACTAACCCCCGCAGAAGACCCACACAGGATCGGGCTCACACAGAACCTGTAGGCGCTGGCTCACACAGAACCGCTGAGCGCAAGGACCCACACAGGATCGGGCTCACACAGAACCTGTAGCACTGATCCACGTAGGATCGCTGAGTGCTGTAGTCGTCGTCGTCGAATCCACACAGGATCTCTGTACTGTCGTCGTCAAATCCACACAGGATCTCTGTACTGTCGTCGTCAAATCCACACAGGATCTCTGTACTGTCGTCGTCAAATCCACACAGGATCTCTGTACTGTCGTCGTCAAATCCACACAGGATCTCTGTACTGTCGTCGTCGCAGTCACAGTAGCAGTCGTAGCAGTAGAACAGTCGCAGCCAGCACTAGGGTTCCCGCACACAGCAAGCTCGTACGGAGGATCCGCTCCACGAGCCGAGAGGCTGATACATCAACTGTCACGAAGACCGAAGTTGATGTATCCAAAAGTTCCGTATCGTCAACAGGAACTCAACGCAACAGACGGCGCGTCGATCGGACGCCCGGTCTGAGAGTTATAGGCATTTTCGTCTCCGGGGCCCGGTTGGTTTTTAAGGCAAAACCAACCCGACCGTACTCCACCTGCGTCCGAACCTCGGGCGGAGTATGCCAAAAGATCCGTCTCACTAAGAGGAACACTACGCGACTGACGGCACGTCAATCGGACGTCCGTAGCTCAAGATATGAGCGTTTCCGCTCCGAAGGCCCGGTTGGTTTCGTGAACGAACCAACCCGGCCGAACTCAAAGTAAACCGAAACCTTGAGTGCGATATACCGAAACGACCGTCTCGATCCAAGGATCGCGTTGCCGCAGACGGTTTGTCATTCGGAGGTCCGAGGCTCAAGTTATGAGCCAAAAACCGAAACTGGTCCGAAACGGGGGGGTCCGGGTCCGGGCCGACCCGGCCCGACCCCCCCCCCCCCCCCCCCCCCCCCCCGGGGGCGGCGCGGCGGCGGCGGGCCGCGGTGGCGGCGGCGGCGGCGGCGGGCCGCGGTGGCGGCGGCGGCGGGCCGCGGTGGCGGCGCTTGGCGCCGCACGTGGGTCACGCGGAGGGCAATCAAGCCCCCCTGTTTGTGAAGGCGGCACGGCTTTGAGCCGTGCCTTTGCAAAAAAAAACGGCCCCCGCAAGTGGGGGCCGGCTGGACGAACCGGGGGGCTGTTGCCCCCCCTCCTTAAATGAACCGCCCCCCTCATTAAGAGGGGGGTTTGATGAACCAGCCGGGGGATTTATTCCCCCGGTTTTATGACATCCGGCCGGCCCGCTGGCCGGCCGGTTTTTACCAACGGGACCGGAAATTCCGGTCCCGCCCTCGTCTTCCGACGCCGGCGGCCCGGCCGCCGGTCTTTCCTTCCGCCGCGGCCCGGAACCGGCCGCGGTCTCCTCGTCCCGCCGCGGCCCGGAACCGGCCGCGGTCTTCTCGTCCCGCCGCGGCCCGGAACCGGCCGCGGTCTTCTCGTCCCGCCGCGGCCCGGAACCGGCCGCGGCGTTCGTCATCCGGCGCGGTGCGTCGGCACCGCGCCCCTTCGCCGTGCTTCGATTCTTTTCAACGCGGCGCGACGACATCGCGTTCTTGAAGATTCTCCTCGGCGTAGCGCGACGGCGTTGTGTAAATTAAACGCACGGTAAACCGCGTGGTGCGACGGCACCACGCCACTTTGCTTCCATCGCAAGAATTAAACAAGAACGTTGGAGGGGGGTTCGGCCGTGTTCGTGCGGTCCGGCCCCCCTCGCGTTAATAATAATAACGCAACTTAAAGAAAATCATGTCACACGTTAATCTTGCTAAAAGCACGATCAAGAATAAAATGAGGAATCCAAAAGAAATTCGACAACCCCTACCTCGGGTTTAAGATTCAAAGGTTCGGCTACGCTCCGCGGAAGACGGCGTCGCGGAGGTCGGGTGTCGCGGAAGCCGTTCGTCAAATCCGATGACGAAGGGATGCGTTCGAAGAGACACGTCGTTGGCGGATCTTCGTTTGTCGACGAAGAAGGTCCGATGAGGGGGCGGCGTTCCCTTTTTAAAGACACCGAGGACGAAGAAGAGAGGCGTCGTTCTTCGTCGGAGTTTGAGAGATCTTCGTTCTTCGTCAGAGCTTGAAGATGAAGAGGAGCTCTCAAAAAGTTTTCAAGGGAATAAACAACAACCCTTAAACAAATAAGATTGCATCTTATTTTATTAACACATAACTCAAAAGAATTTCAAATGTTTGAAATTCAAAAGAGTTTAACTCCCCAAAATTAAATTAAGTAACTTAAGTCATAAAAGAGGGGGGTTAAGTATGTTGAGAGAATTTGAAAAGAAAAGGGGGTTCGTGTGGGCCCCACCACACTTAATCCTCCCAAGGGAGGTTAAGTGGGTGTGGGTCCCACTTCCAACCTCCTTTGGTAGGTTTTAAATAAGTTAAATAAAATTGTTCTACACAACTTTATTTAACTCAAACTAAAAACCCCTAAAACTAACTTTCAACCCGCAACAAACGCAACTCCCGAAAAGGTCTCTTTAAGCGAATATCGGTGCTGCGAGTTCATCGGTGCCCTCGGATTTCAATTCCGAGCACCGGATCAAAAGTTAGGAATTCCCGCTCGTTCGTTCACTGAACGTACCCGAGCCAAACTTTGGAAATTAATTCCGGGCACTCCGGGCCTCGGAATCAGGTGCCGTCAGAAACCGCGCTCTTGTAAAATTCTAAAGAAAATTAAGAAAAAAAAATTTCCTTGAATTTTACGGGTCTTTACATTACTCCCACCTCAGGGCTTTACGTCCCCGTAAAGCTACAACAAAAACTAGGGAAACAAATGAGGGTACTGAGCACGCATCTGAGCCTCCCGCTCCCCTGTGCCCTCCTGGAGATTCCCGTGCTGCCATCAGATGCGCACAAGAGGAATCGATCGCCCACGCAGGACCCGCTCCTGTCGATCCTCTATCTCCACCGGGACCTCCGTAAAAGTCGCCCCATTGTCAACGTCAAGCTCCCCATGGTCAATGATGTGTGTCGGGTCGTGCACGTATCTCCTCAGCTGGGATACGTGGAAGACGTCGTGCACCCGGTGCAACTGAGGTGGTAGAGCCAGGCGATAAGCCACCTCACCAATCCTGCTGAGAACCTGGAAGGGTTCGTTGAAGCACGGAGATAACTTGCCGCCTTGGCCAAATCTCCGAATACCACGTCGAGGTGAGACCCGCAAGAAGACGTGGTCGCCATCCTCGAACTCCAGTGGCCTCCGCCTCCTGTCAGCATAAGGCTTCTGCTGGCTCTGAGCTGTACTCATCTGCCCCTGGATGACCTGGACCATCTCAGGTCCCACTAGAGCTGCAAGATTTCTCTTTTGCCGAAAAGAGAAATCTAGTCTCATCCCCTGGATGAACCACATTCTTTGCCTAAAACAGTCAATCCTAACATGGATGATACTAATCCATACTAAGGATGACGTCGTAAGGCCTCGACGCTACTACTAAGAGATTCAACCGTTACTCTCGCCTCCAAGGGTTGAGTCACACTGTCGGCATCAGTGTGTGGTAACTGGGTCTCCTCCAGTAGATGTCTCACAAGTGAGGGTCAAGTCAACAGCCAAAACTGGAACCTCTTAGTAACATTACGATAGAGGACAGGAACGAAAACATCACAAGGTATGCGTCTTTTATTATTGCAGCTCGTAATACAAGACGCTACACAAAAGCAACAAGGAACCAGAAGTACAAAGGATGTATCCACTAGTTCTGCTCCTGTCCATCGGCTCCCAGGGCTCCATGATCGAAGGCCTCGGCTGCCTGAAGCTGAGCTCTCCCCTGCGGTCGGGGTGGACCTCCTGGTGGTGGTGGTGGTAGAGCCTCAAAGCGTCGGCCACCACCAGCTGCTCGTCCAGCTCCTCTGCCTCGTCCGCCTCCTCCCTGCGGACCGCCACGGTCGAACCTCTGCCTCTGCCTAGGTGGTTCCTCAACCGTCTGCTGCTCCTCCGCATGGCGGGTCGGGCAGTCACGAGCCATGTGGCCTCGCCCGCCGCATGCATAGCACTGTCTTCCACTCGAAAGACTGGCTCCGCGTTGTGTGTCCTGCACTGCTGAGCCAGTGCCCTGAGGTCTGGTCTGTCTGGACCCCTGAGTCATTCGTCGGCTGCCAGCTGCAGATGTCTCTGCCACGTTCCGCCCTGCGGTGGGTCGCTGTGCTGGTGTAGACTCAGCAAGGAAGCTCTCGATCAGAAGAGCCCGCTCCAGTACTCCTGTCTGAGTCGGTATGCTGAGGGAGATCAGCGATGCCCTGATCTCGTGTCTCAAACCCTGCTCGAAGGTCCGGGCCCGGAAGAATGGGTCCCGTACCATGTCGGTCGAGTAGCGCGAGAGATCGGTAAATCTCTCCGAGTACTGGGCGACCGTCATGCTGCCCTGCCGCAGCTGTAGAAGCTCCTGGATGCGCACCGCTCGGAGGGTGGCCGGGACGAACTCAGAGCGGAAGAGGCTCTCGAAGTCCGTCCAGATCAAGGATGCCTCATCGTGCACCTGGAGCATCAAGCTCCACCATCGTCCTGCTGCTGCGTGTAGTAGGCTCGCAGCGAGGATTACCATGAGGTCTGCTGGTGTCCTCACTAGCCTAAACACTCGAACCACTGCCTCCAGCCAGTCCTCTGCTGCCTGGGGATCCGTCTCCCCGCGAAACCTGGGCGGTCGCTGGTGCTGAAACTCATGCAGTGCGCTGAGGCGACGTGCATCGTCAGCGGCTGCTGCTGGAAGCATCGGGGGATCGGCGGGTAAAGCTACCGCCGGTGCCACTACTGGAAAAGGGCCCTGCACCGAGGCCTCGTCGCTCGGTGGGCTGTCGTCTCGCTCGACTCTCGGAACCCTAGCTGGCTGCCGTCGCGGGGCCATCCTGAAAAGGAGAACAAGAGCACCACAGTCAGAACAGTATACCTGGTGAGCTGGCACAAGTAATCACAAGGAAAACTTGAGACTTTCATAAAGCAGATCAGTATACCCGGTGATCTGACACAAGTAATCACAAAGAAAACTTGAAACACACACGCAATCAATGTTTTCGTGCATTAAGTAGGAAATCAGAAGTCAGGGTCCTGGTGTACGGATACGTCGGCCGCCGCACCAACACTGGACTCCCTGGACTGATAACCACACTCAATACGCTAAACATTATTGCTTCACATAGAAAAGATCAGAGTTCGCGGTAGAACCGAACTCCTCTGATACCAATTTGTCACGACCCGCCCTCGGGGTCCGAGCCGTGACTACCCCAAGCCCGCCTTCCATAGGCCAGGGGCTGGCGACTAGCACCAAGGCGTAAATCCCGGTAAAAAGGGAAGGCATTGCCTTTGAAAAGTAAACACACACCACAGAGTAAACAAGCGGAAGGTAAACACTAAGCAAGCAGAGTACGACTGAAAGTGCGGAAAGGTAAATGGGCCAGTATACAAACCCAAACTGAAAGTAAAGTACAACTCGAAAAGGGAAAAAACAGCATCTGTAAAGTAAAGGCCGCTACTCCGAGCTGTCCACTGGAAATCCCACCTGAAGGGTGGGTACAGATAGCTCCTCTGCTCCACCGGTCCCGCCGTCTGCTCCGTGCACGTCCCGCCCAGTGGTCCACCTCCGGGTACCGTCCCGCTGTGCAAGCCTCAGCTAAGGTCAACGCTGTCCGTCGTCTGCAACCAACACAACGTAGTGCGGGCGAAGCCCGTGCAGGGGTGAGTATAAGCTACTCAGTAGGGACCCCGAGACCCCTGAAGGTCTCTCAAATCCACAAAGGATAAACCACGAAGAAAAGTACAAACACGAAGTAACAACTGACACAGCTTAGGTATATGCCAATACATATACCTAAGTCATCAATTAAAATACACTCCAACCTCCGAGCCCAAGTACAACTCAGTCCACGCAGGAAAGTATACGTATTCCACATAGGAAAGCAAAATATAATCCACACAGGATTGCACAACACAATCCACACAGGAAAACAACAGGATTCAGCTCACACAGGTATACTTCTTCAAGGACGATAAAGATGATCACTGATCCATCTAAGTCGTCGGACCCACGAAGGATCGATAGGTAACTAACCCCCGCAGAAGACCCACACAGGATCGGGCTCACACAGAACCTGTAGGAGCTGGCTCACACAGAACCGCTGAGCGCAAGGACCCACACAGGATCGGGCTCACACAGAACCTGTAGCACTGATCCACATAGGATCGCTTAGTGCTGTAGTCGTCGTCGTCGAATCCACACAGGATCTCTGTACTGTCGTCGTCAAATCCACACAGGATCTCTGTACTGTCGTCGTCAAATCCACACAGGATCTCTGTACTGTCGTCGTCAAATCCACACAGGATCTCTGTACTGTCGTCGTCAAATCCACACAGGATCTCTGTACTGTCGTCGTCGCAGTCACAGTAGCAGTCGTAGCAGTAGAACAGTCGCAGCCAGCACTAGGGTTCCCGCACACAGCAAGCTCGTACGGAGGATCCGCTCCACGAGCCGAGAGGCTGATACATCAACTGTCACGAAGACCGAATTTGATGTATCCAAAAGTTCCGTATCGTCAACAGGAACTCAACGCAACAGACGGCGCGTCGATCGGACGCCCGGTCTGAGAGTTATAGGCATTTTCGTCTCCGGGGCCCGGTTGGTTTTTAAGGCAAAACCAACCCGACCGTACTCCACCTGCGTCCGAACCTCGGGCGGAGTATGCCAAAAGATCCGTCTCACTAAGAGGAACACTACGCGACTGACGGCACGTCAATCGGACGTCCGTAGCTCAAGATATGAGCGTTTCCGCTCCGAAGGCCCGGTTGGTTTCGTGAACGAACCAACCCGGCCGAACTCAAAGTAAACCGAAACCTTGAGTGCGATATACCGAAACGACCGTCTCGATCCAAGGATCGCGTTGCCGCAGACGGTTCGTCATTCGGAGGTCCGAGGCTCAAGTTATGAGCCAAAAACCGAAACTGGTCCGAAACGGGGGGGTCCGGGTCCGGGCCGACCCGGCCCGACCCCCCCCCCCCCCCCCCGGGGGCGGCGGCGGCGGGCCGCGGAGGCGGCGGCGGCGGCGGCGGGCCGCGGTGGCGGCGGCGGCGGGCCGCGGTGGCGGCGCTTGGCGCCGCACGTGGGTCACGCGGGGGGCAATCAAGCCCCCCCTGTTTGTGAAGGCGGCACGACTTTGAGCCGTGCCTTTGCAAAAAAAACGGCCCCCGCAAGTGGGGGCCGGCTGGACGAACCGGGGGGCTGTTGCCCCCCCTCCTTAAATGAATCGCCCCCCTCATTAAGAGGGGGGTTTGATGAACCAGCCGGGGGATTTATTCCCCCGGTTTTAGGACATCCGGCCGGCCCGCTGGCCGGCCGGTTTTTACCAACGGGACCGGAAATTCCGGTCCCGCCCTCGTCTTCCGACGCCGGCGGCCCGGCCACCGGTCTTTCCTTCCGCCGCGGCCCGGAACCGGCCGCGGTCTCCTCGTCCCGCCGCGGCCCGGAACCGGCCGCGGTCTTCTCGTCCCGCCGCGGCCCGGAACCGGCCGCGGTCTTCTCGTCCCGCCGCGGCCCGGAACCGGCCGCGGCGTTCGTCATCCGGCGCGGTGCGTCGGCACCGCGCCCCTTCGCCGTGCTTCGATTCTTTTCAACGCGGCGCGACGGCGTCGCGTTCTTGAAGATTCTCCTCGGCGTAGCGCGACGGCGTTGCGTAAATTAAACGCACGGTAAACCGCGTGGTGCGACGGCACCACGCCACTTTGCTTCCATCGCAAGAATTAAACAAGAACGTTGGAGGGGGGTTCGGCCGTGTTCGTGCGGTCCGGCCCCCCTCGCGTTAATAATAATAACGCAACTTAAAGAAAATCATGTCACACGTTAATCTTGCTAAAAGCACGATCAAGAATAAAATGAGGAATCCAAAAGAAATTCGACAACCCCTATCTCGGGTTTAAGATTCAAAGGTTCGGCTACGCTCCGCGGAAGACGGCGTCGCGGAGGTCGGGTGTCGCGGAAGCCGTTCGTCAAATCCGATGACGAAGGGATGCGTTCGAAGAGACACGTCGTTGGAGGATCTTCGTTTGTCGACGAAGAAGGTCCGATGAGGGGGCGGCGTTCCCTTTTTAAAGACACCGAGGACGAAGAAGAGAGGCGTCGTTCTTCGTCGGAGTTTGAGAGATCTTCGTTCTTCGTCAGAGCTTGAAGATGAAGAGGAGCTCTCAAAAAGTTTTCAAGGGAATAAACAACAACCCTTAAACAAATAAGATTGCATCTTATTTTATTAACACATAACTCAAAAGAATTTCAAATGTTTGAAATTCAAAAGAGTTTAACTCCCCAAAATTAAATTAAGTAACTTAAGTCATAAAAGAGGGGGGTTAAGTATGTTGAGATAATTTGAAAAGAAAAGGGGGTTCGTGTGGGCCTCACCACACTTAATCCTCCCAAGGGAGGTTAAGTGGGTGTGGGTCCCACTTCCAACCTCCTTTGGTAGGTTTTAAATAAGTTAAATAAAATTGTTCTACACAACTTTATTTAACTCAAACTAAAAACCCCTAAAACTAACTTTCAACCCGCAACAAACGCAACTCCCGAAAAGGTCTCTTTAAGCGAATATCGGTGCTGCGAGTTCATCAGTGCCCTCGGATTTCAATTCCGAGCACCGGATCAAAAGTTAGGAATTCCCGCTCGTTCGTTCACTGAACGTACCCGAGCCAAACTTTGGAAATTAATTCCGGGCACTCCGGGCCTCGGAATCAGGTGCCGTCAGAAACCGCGCTCTTGTAAAATTCTAAAGAAAATTAAGAAAAAAAAATTTCCTTGAATTTTACGGGTCTTTACAGGTAGTATGAGTATTTCCTTAGTGAGAAGCCTATTTTTAAACTCCTTAAAATTGTATTCACATTCTTGAGTATAGAAAACATTTAATCTCTTCATTTTAAGCTTCGTCAATAGTTTCGAAAATCGTGAAAACTTCCTCACAAATCGTTGAGAATACCCAGCTAGACCAAAAAAGCTACAGAACTACATTACATATGTTTTCCTGGGTCACTATTCAATTGCCTCTGTCTTAAAAGGGTCTATAGATATCCCTTTTCTAGTGATAACATGCCCCAATAATGATACTTCCTCCATCCAGAACTCACATTTGCTGTACTTTTCATATGGATTCTCCCATTGCAATTTCTTTAGTATAGTATTCAAATTATCGTCATGTTTCTCCTTTCTCTTGGAGTATATAAGAATATCATCGATAAAGACTACCAAAAATTTATGAAGGTAATGTCTAAAGACTCTATTAATTAAATCCATGAATATTACTAGGGCATTAGTGAGTCTGAAAGGCATCACTATGAACTCATAGTTTCCATAACTCATTTGAAAGGAAGTAATAGGAATGTCTTCCTTCCTTTCCTTTAATTAGCGATATACTGACCGAGGGTCCACCTTATAGAAATAACTGTCCCCAAAAAGATGATTGAACAATTCATCTATCTAAGGAAGGTGATACATGATCTTTATCAGGATTTTATTGAGCTCAAAATAATCAATGCAGAGGCACATTGATCTATCCTTCTTCTTGATGAACAGGACTGACACACTCTCTAGTGAAGCACTCAGGGTGTATAAATACCTTCTCCAAATTCTCTTATAACTGATTCTTCTGCTCTTAATGCTCTATAGTCGATATTCTATAAGGTGTATTTGATATAGTCATAGATACATGAATAAGTTCAATTGAGAACTCAACTTATCAATTAGGAGGATGACTAGGAAATTCTTCAGGTAATACATTAGTGTAATCCCTAACGATGGGCATATATTTGAGAAGTATCATCTCTTTTGTATCAATCATTTGATCTTGACATGCTTACCCATAAGACAGTAATATCCACATTTGAGAAAATAATTCTAAAGAAGATTAATCTTCCTCCTTACACTTGTAAACAATTAGAGGATGATTTGGGATGTGGAGTGTGATCTCCCTTTACCTAAAGTTGATGTTGTCTTTGTATAAATATAGCCAATACATACCCAAGATAATATCAAACTCCAATAAATAAATTATGACGAGATTTTCTGGGAGGTTCAGTCCACAAATGTTTACCATGGAGGAGTTCTATACATTGGATGCCTAAATTTCTCCATTTACAGTTCTCACAGATAACTCAACCTTTAAATTTGGATTTGGTGTTTGAATAGTTCTACTAAACTTGAAAGATATGAAAGAATGTGTAGAACCAGAATCAAATTGTACATTCACTATTCATGAATGAATAACTAGTGTACATGTTCTCACATTGTTTTCTAGCTCCACCTTAGTAGTAATGATATCAAAAGGACTTCCTTGTTGCCTTAGAGGTTGTTGTTTATTTCCTCTGACAACCCTTGGCTTAGTTAAAATTTTCACATAATTCCCATACTTCTTGCAGTTTTAACATTTCACTATAGGTTGAGAATTAATATGAAGATTATTTTCTTCTTCCACATTAGTGGGATTGTTCATATCCCTATGATAGTGCTTATCTAGATGTCCCATTATTCCACATTTTAGGTAATTCTTATTTCCCTTTAAATAGTTCCCAGGATGCTTCTTCCCACAATTTTGACACGTGATATGTTCGATGTTCTTTCCATCATGGGATTTATTTTCTGAACCACCCATATTAGACTCCATTTTCCACTTTTTTTCATCCACCCCATGAGAACACTGAGAGTCTCTGATCTCTATTTCATCCATGAGGGAACAATAGACAATCTCCTCATTACTGTCAAAGTCACAAATCCCTGATGCTTTTTGAAGACTCAGCTTTAGTCCACCAAAAAAGTGATCCAAATAGCTTTCAGTGTTCATGATAAATCCATAGGTGTATCATGAAAGCCTTGTGATTTTTTCTTCATACGCCTCGATGGACTCATCTTCATTCTTCTTAAGTCTAATAAACTCTCTTTACATCTTGAGATATAGGGTTTGGGGAAAATATTTATTGAAAAACATTTTCATGAATTCCTCTCAATCCATGGAAGCAAGTTCTTCCCGGTACTTCGTTTTCTTGATTAGTTTCCACCACTGATCAGCTTCCCCAAAAAAACAATAGACCACCAGCACAACTTTCTCTTCTTATGATCACTAGTGGGTAGAGATTATCTTTTTAATGGATTTAATCCACTCTTCTGTGAGGAAGGGATCAGAAGATCCACTAATCATGGGAGGTATTTACCGAATGATGTATTCAACAAAAACTTTCTAATTCCTTGGAGAAGGAGGGAGTTCCACATGATTCAAGTTATTATTCATTACTTGATCCACTGAGAAATTACTATCATATAGTGTTGAGAACCCATTTCCATCATAGTTGGCATATCATTAGGGAAATATTCACCTTCCCTATCACATTGATTGTTGGAACGTTATCTTTAATTTAATTCCATTATATAATAAAAATAAGGTACAATTAAAGGTCTTGAATACTTAGCTATTAAGCTTAAAAATGAAACATTATACATAAAATGCTAAACTCTTAGAGGAAAAGTATATCCTAAATTGTGATTACCTAGGTTTCAATCAAGGTTATCCTTGATCTATTTCTTAACATATATTATTATGGGATATGTTTTATTCCCTTAATAATGGTTTGTACAAAGAATATGAATTTACCAAAGAATATCCCCTGGGAGTGTCAAAACAGGAGTGCAGCAAGGCCCATTGTCATGCACCTGTTCCTGTTCGAGTCTATCTCAGTGTGGTGTTCTCAGGTTTTACCCCTAAATACATATATGATAGAGCCACATCCACTTGATTTTATCTGGACATAGATGTATTTTATTGATAAAACACTTACTCTATACTTACCAAAATTTGGGTATGTTTTCTTATACTTAGTCTCATCCCAAAGGTTCTTGCTGATGTTATCTATTACTAATCTAAAGAAATTACTATCCCACCCTCTAATACCAACTATAGTGGCCCTATCCTTTAACACATATCATTAAATTATTTAAGCATAATAAATCATCATATTACAAGATAAGGATCATAAATATTTGTTTCATGGAAGACTAGGTACATAAAACTAAAAACATAAAACTAAATGAAACATTTCTTTATTTAATATTCATAAAATGATCCTAACATTAATTGTTCTCATACGACATCATAGAATAACATGTGGATAATTTGAACAAAGGAATGAGCTAAAAATTCCACTAAGGGAATAAACATAATAATAAATCTTTAGTGCATGGGTTAGAAGGCATGACATAATGATATAAAAAGGCATGGAACATATGGAATCATAACATATAATCATGGGATCATATAAAAATGGAGTCATAGTAATGTGAAAAAAACATAAAACATTAATTTATCACGAGTCAAGGTTCTTGTTACATAGATCAGCACAAGTCAAGGTTAACCACCAAGACCGTTGCACATGGTTGCACAGGTCAAGGAAAAATGCCAAGACTGTTGCACATAACATCTCATTAGACTTAACTTTACCCCATGAATTGGAGTTCTATCTATGTGAACCCATAATAACATGTTCATGAATATTCTTTCCACATAAATAATCATACATAATCAATTATACATAAACATAAGGGTACCCATGAAATAAATGGGTATCATAATTATGTCATAAAGAATAAGGAATGGGTGTATCATACGAGTGTCCATGAAATAAAGGAATTAAAACATACATGGAGATTTATAAGGTAAAATAGGCATATATCATGGTATGTGATGTAAAAAATAAGTGACAATATGTACAAAGAATATTTAATAAATTTTAGCGTTAAAACATTTTAGTACGGTTTAATGGAAAATACTACAGAGCCTTTAAAATAGAAAATGGAATAATATTTTATATAAAAGAAGAAGTTAACCAAGAAGTATATTATAATAAAAATACTGATTTTATAAAAATAACGGTGTCTTAATATAGATGATAAAGGTCACTTGATGTTTTGTAAGAATTCATGAAGTTCCCTTAAAACAGGTTTCCTTATCGCGAAGTATTGAGGAGGGAATCATTTGAAAACAAGTATATCCCCAAAGGATAAAAATGAATAGATATTGAAACATGAGTTTGGAAAATTTACAAAAAATTTAGAATATGTACATAAAAATAATAGATAATTAATTTGTGTAAAAAGAAAGATAGAGAAACCTGAATGAATAATGGAGATTCAGGTGGAATCCCATTCCTTAAATCTAACAGTGTCCTTATCTTGACCTTAATATCTTGGAAAACCAAATTAAATCCATTATTAGTATTTAAATAATCTCTTATTGAGGTAATTATTTTATTACAACCTTTTTAAGTTCACTCATGAACTTTTTGATTGGTTAAGAGATTCAAATTCATTGTTTGGGAGCGTTTATTTCCTTTGTTTTCATGATTGGTTTACTTATATACATGTAAGTATAAACATGTAAGATGAGAATGGTTTTCCAGAATTGAAGTTTCATGTCATTAGTGAACATCCATAAGATTATATGGTTATAAAATTTATTTTTTTATTTGGAATGAAGATGAATCATTATATAAAACTTTAATGATAACCATTTTCGTTAATTGGCGTTTGTTTTATCACATCGAACACATTTTGATATATAAATTAATATCATGTGTAAAAAATATTATAGAACCTTAAATTAGACATAAAAAATACATTTTTGTCTGGTTAAACAATAAAAATGTTTTCATGACCAAAATTTAGGACGATAATAGAAATTTAAAACCCGTCGTCTTTGAATGTGAAAAATTAACACATCTGAGATGGTGTTTTAATTTCTTGTATAAATGGAGGGAAAAGGAGATATGATGATTAATTATTACATTATCATAACAAAATTCTCATACATTTAAGGTAATATAGTTATTATAACATTTGGATGAAAGGAAGTGAGGAAATAAAATGAAAAGAATGGAACATTAAATAAAATAAAAGAAATGAAAAGAGGAATTTACCTATTGAATATATCTTCCTTGAGAACCTCTTTAAGGGAGAGGATTTGGTCTTTTTAAGAGACCAAGGGATTACAGATGTGTTAGAGGGGATTAATAATAGATTTATGAGTGAAGAGAAGAGTGTGGTGAGGGTGGTTTTTATAGTGGAGGAGAGGAGGGGTTTCCTATTATTTTATTCATTAGTTCAATATTTGTTTCTCAAGACTATGATTAGTGTTGATTCCTATGACCTAAAATAGTAATAGGTACATGTGAGTTTGAACCAATGTCCATTTTCATCATCCATGACTCAAGCATGATACTGAAATTAATGTATTTGGAATTCTTTGTAAATTATCAAATTTTAATGTTAAAAAAATTAAAGTATTTTAGAAAAATCCCAAAAATTCATACAAAATATTTTTTGACGAGTAAAATACAAAAATTAACTAAATTTTTCCAAAATAATTTTCAACATATGAAAAATTTAATTTTTAATTAAAATCATAATTTACTTAAACAACACAACATTAAAATTAAATCTTCTTTTCTAACACCTTGAAAAATCAATTAAGGTCCCATAAAATTATATTATAACCATAATACAATAAAATAATAACTTATGATTATATTTTTTAGAAAATATATTTTAATTTAAACTATTTAATTATTTATAAAATTGTATTTAAATATTTATGACCTAAGAAAACCAACACTAATATTATGATCATATTGTCACTTATAAAATGCCTAGATTTTATTTATACATTCATGGGTGAAGTTACTATTCATTAGGATGATTTAATATTCACAAGGGTACATTACTATTCATAAGGGTGTGATACTATTCACCAAAAATTTATTTGATCCTATCAATCACCAAATAACTTACTGATCACAACTGCGTATGTCAGATTTTCGAAATTCAAATCATAAATGTGAAGATATAATGTTTAAAGGTCACATAATACTTAGTAGTTAATTGTGTTGTGATTTCATGACATAATTATAACAAGGTAATTTCCATTGATTAAAAATTTGGTCATTACAATTACTTTGTTCATGTATTCCCCAGGTTATCCCATGCAGATGTAAGAGCCAAAATGTGTTATGATCTCATTATGAAGATTAAATAAAATATGTTTTTATTTTGGTTTCATGCTTTATAATTATGTATCTAATATTCTAATGATACTAAAATTTAAAATCCTTGGCTTGTAATTGATGGTTAATTATGCTGAAAATAATTTAATAAAATGTGTAAAGGATAGTTCTAACAAACTCTCACCACTCTATCAATCATACTGATAATAAATAACATGAATTATCTATAACATGGTACACTAATCCAGGGACAATGCCCCTTATCCTCACCAAGAAACATCTACAAACTCACTAAACCCTAGACCTAAATTTTTGAGAGATTCTCATTGAATCGACTAATCACATCACTCATTGAGTAACTATAAACTAAAACAATAAAAACGTCCCACTGATACACCAACTATGATCACACACAAAAATAAACCTTCTCAGCATACCCACACATGATCCATTAAAAAATTTGAAACTCAACCAAGCACTATAGGTAACCATCACAAACCTACCCTCACACACTAAGAGATTTCCCAAAAATACTCACTAATGCTCACTCTCCTTATCCAATGTTGGGAGATTCTCCAAGAACCCACTCAAATAATCACACTCAATGTCCTACATTGTGTCTTCCAAACCTAATGGATTCACTCTCCTATACAACCCGATCAAACATCACCATAATCATGATATCATGGTTCATGTGTTTTTTACATTGGCTTAGGTTCCTTACCCACTGACTATTCCCCATAGACATATCAGTCACATCTAACTATAGAATCCTTGGTACTATTATTCAAAATCAATGAGTCTTACTCATTTCCTAATTCTATCACGTGATAACATTGGACACATGGTTTGATTTAATAAAAAATTAAATCTTCTCAATATCTATCCCTCCCAGGTATAAGCACATAGGATACCCACTACCAATCTAACAAAAAATAAATCTCAAAAACAAAAATCATAGAATAAGTTGATCTTAACCTTGAATAAAAACCTTGATTCCCAAAGCACACATGCATTCCATGTTTTGACCCCAAGGAATATTATTTATTCCTATTCATAATACTCTTAGGGTTTCAAAAAAGGGAAAATCCTACCAAATCCAATCACCTCTTAGAAAACCTTACCCTATTCATGCCATCCTGAAAGCATCAATACAAAAACATACCCACTAAGGGTATTTTGAAATCTACTGATGAAGTTACTATAGGTCCTCCACCGTAGAACAACCCACTATACAATCCAAATTAACTGCTATTAGAGTAAAATCCATAAAATCATATAAATTCATGCATATATAATGTGAGTCCAAAATTCAAAGTATGATTTATGAAGACTAATCTTTTCCCAATTTCCATGAGTATAAAAATAAAAAATCATCTTTGGTAATATATCATATTCAATAATCATTCATAGTTATAATTGTGAAAACCATGAACTACATTACCACTAACCTAGTAACCAGTAATTCTCACCTGAAAATTGTTCAACACTGAGATATATAAGGTTCAACACAACAAATGAATCATTAAAAGATAATCTATCTATAATAATCTTATATAATGAATGAAAAAAGTATTATTATTCCACATTGTTCTTTCCCAAACCAAAATCATAGGTTTTGGGTTAGAGGGAAAGATTACCTCAGGCACACCTCTATTTACGCGAGATGTTTCAGACTAGCAAAAAACAACTAGAATAATTGTGGTGAGACTATGCCCTCATATCAATGTCAGAGAAATTATTGGAAATAACTAAACAATAATCATTATAAATTTCCATTACATATTTTATATTAATAGTAATCATAGTTTTATAAGAAATGATGAGGTCATATAAAACATTTAATCATTCTCCCCTAGGTAGATTATAAAAAAATAAGTGGTAAACTAAAAAAAAATCCCTCCAGTATCTCATGACATTTCTCAATCCTAGTATCAACATGTTTATAAAAAAAACAGTTTTATCCACTACACATCACATTATCTAACATGAAGATATATCATAATATCTTCAAATCCACCAAGGTGCATTTGTAGGGTGCGAGCATAAACTCATTGGGGTCTTACTAAGAACCCCTAATATAAACTATCATTTTTGTGTGTATTTAAGATGAAATAAAATACATAAATAAACTTTATATCAACTTTTTTATGTTCCTACTAGGCCATCATGATACATGAAAAGTTATAAACCCCCATTGAGTCATCAAGTGACAACCAGGTTACCCTAAAACCCAACTATACCTACTTTAGGACTATACAAGATATCCTTCCATCTTAGTACACTAGTTCTAATGAATAACTGAATACCTTGTGTAGGGACACACTACTACCTATAAAATTCTACATATATCGACACAAGGATTATCATTCATGGATTTTCATCATAGAATATACCAAACATCATATAAATATCCCAAAACTCAACCATCTCATCGATGGATAGCCACAATGTAATCAGATAAACACACACACACACACACACATATATAAACATCCCATTCTAAAAAAATATAATCTATTGATAGTCACCATTTAACTATAAAAATTTATAAAAAAAATTATCATCTGACTCAACCATCATAGGATGGATAACCATTTTTTATTATAAGAAGGTATAATTTTCCCAATGAACAACATTCATTAGATATATATCCATGATCTTATTATAATAATGTTTCCTATAAATAAGTTTTTATCTGATCACATAGTTCACTAACTCAACACATCCAAGAATAACACTCAGATTTCATCTCATGCTACATCACGAATCATCATGCCTAACAGGGAATCAACTAAGGGTCTTTAGCCTATATCGGTCTCAACATGTTAGTAAAATAAAGTATCCATAACTATATGGTGACACCAAAATATAAAGGCTCACATCAACACAATACTTAGTAGGAGTAGTTCATATACTATCTAAAATCCCCTAGTAATAACAATTCCATGTCCCTAAAGAATTCAGATGATTCACCCTAGGGGATTATTTCACATATTTCTATAAATAACACTTTTAATAGGGACACAATCTCTCATTCATACCAATATATCTCTAAAAAATTACCTATGTCTTACATGTAACCAGTTTCAACTCTTGATAACTCATAAAGATCTATCTCTATCGCATGTAGGATAATTTTCCATCGGAGACATAATATCAAAGTGGAATAACCCATGACTATACAATATTTTCCTTTTATGATAAATTTAATTTTGTTTTTATCTTTCATTATATGCAACACTATGTTAAGCTTGCACGACATGCAACACTAAGATTAGCTTACGAAACACAAAATACTAAGCATAGAAGAGAATATAATATCCCAATACATTATGATATTTTTACTATTTTAAATATATTAAATCAAATATTTTATTATTAATCCAATATATTTATAGACATATTATAAGAACAAATCCAGTTTTATGAATAAAAATTTGTATTTTTCTATAGACAGTTTTGCCACCTTTTTATAGTGAACCTATTTTAAAACATAATTTGGAATCCTTCTGTATATATTATTTATTAAAATAAAAATAATTTTTGAATTCATAATTTCAAAATTTTCTTAGGGTTATTTTTTGGTATTTTTCTAAAAAGTTTCATTTTTATGAATAGTGAAAATTACTACCTTTGAATTGTAAACTTCATTTTCATTTAATTAATTATTATAGTTATATTATATTATAAATTGGTTATAAATTTATTATAGATCGATTATACATACATTAATCGAATTTATATTATTTTAACCATTTTTATATTGAATTTAGATATAAAAACTTAATGAACTTTTGAACATTTATCACTTTAAAAACCCACTTTCTCACCACATATGTGGGATTAGCTTTAAAATTTAATTTTACAATTATGTGAATTGAATTTAGAAAAATAGATATACATATTTGTAATCATTATAATATTTATATTCTAATAAAATCAATTTTTTTAAAGAAATATCAGTGAAAGTAATTAAAATTAATTATAGTGAGTAATGTAAATATTATTTTACTTAGTAGTTAAACATTAATCCTAAGGTGAAAATGTCGTAGAAACTTTTACAAAGTCAATTGGATGAATATATTTCAACCATATCCCATATTTAATCAAATTTTACAAGTTATTGGGATAATATTCCATGAAGGTGAGCTATAAAGTAACTTCTATAAGGAAAATGAAAAAGAGGAACCTTCCTTACCTTTAACATTTATAAAGCCTTAAGATATGGAAAAACATCATATTTTAGATTATAAATATCATTTTTAAATAAAAATGAGTGATTTTAATTATATTAATTTATTATTAATTTTATTATATGAATTAGTTACTTAATATTCATAAGAAACACCAATGTATTTATTATTTATTAAATAATAAAATAAAATAAATGTTACAAAAAAAATTCAAATGAATAAAATTGAATGAATTATTTTGTCCTATTAATTTTTATATGGATAGGTCATGTTACATAACTTTTAACTTAATATATTTTAATTTCATTATCTTATTGATATTTTTAAATTTAAATTAAATAAATAGTGTCAAAACTTACATTAATGTCATTTAATAATAAATGATATTTTATTAAAAGAATTAAAATTAAGAAAAATGATATATTCTGCAAATTGATTTTATAAAGTTAATATATATAAAATATGGTCAATTTATGGTCCAATATATCTTTTATAATGATCATATTGATCCTTAAATAGTAAAAATATTCTTAGTATAGTTTGGGTAAAAGTAGTGTTTTTGCGCATTACATGCGCTTTTTTAAAAATTAATTTCCAAAATATATGAGTTTTATATTTTTTAAATTATATATAATAGTTATAATTAAATTTTTCTATTTTTTAAAGTAATTATAAACTTAATATAGTTTTAATGGATGGATTACATACATTAGAAAACTAGTTACCTAAATGAAAAATCAAAATAGAAAAAATAAGGAAACTTAAATACTGAGGAATAAAATTATAAATATGATTTACGTTTTGTGTGGTGTGAGTGTGTATCAATAATGAATAGAATTTAATCCATTATTTTTCAATTTTGGAAGAGCATGAGTTAAGGGAGACCTCCCAATAGTGTTTACCTTTTGGTATTGATTAGAATGCAACTCCTTCTATACTATAAAAAGGAATTCACACTTTCCCTTCATCAAACCTCCCAAGACACATCGAATCATAAAAATACTCCCAAAATACTCTTCCATAATCCATCCAATAACTCTATAAACATAAATTTTTTCTAAATCATACCATTAAATAGATTTGGAATTAACCAAAAGGGATTACCGAAACAAGATATAACGTTCTTCAACAAGATCTTTTGTTTTATTTAATTCTCCATTACTTCAATTATACATGTATGTTGCATATATAATATCATAAGTATAATAAATATACTTTTATATTGTTATATTATGGTTATTATATAAACTTTAAAATGATTCAATCAAATGAGATACACAATAATCATTCATGTGTACGACGAACTATCGCCTCACAAACTGATGTCGTTCATTCGTCTGTTACCAACTTTCATGGTTGGAAATAATAATGGAATTATATTTTATATTTTATATATATTATATTTAAAATTAAATTATGATTTTTTAATTATTATATAATATATACCTTTAGGCTTTCCATTTTTTGGTAATATGATAAATTCGTTTGTTGACATGTGTACTTTAGCCTCCTCAAAGCGATGTGATTCATTCACACTATACATGTAAGGTATTAAGGGATGGTTTTAATTTAAATATGAGATAAATATGAAATTAATATGATAATTTAATTATAATATAGATATATAACATTTAATTATATTCCTTTTAATATTATTATAAAATGGATGTGACATTTTTTGCGTACATACAACCTATCGTCTCCATGAACGGCGTATTTAATTTACTATATCCACACTTTATAGATTACTATAAATACATATATAATGAATATATAAAATATTTAAATTATTTTATAAATTATTGAGATGATTAAATCATGATATAATTAATAGGAATTAAAAATAACTAATCGATACATTTGGGGAAAACAAGGCAGTTGACACCAGGAACAATGAAAATAACAAAATACTGTTAACAAACCGGTAATAAAATGTTATAATGGAATCATAAATGATATAATAAATATTAATATAGTCATTTTATAAATTAATTACATTCTTAAAACCATTACATAGTATGTTAAAGAGTGTTCAACCAAAAGAGAGCGTGAGGTAAGGGGTTTTCATGTCACTTTTTACATAATTGAGATAAATGTCATATCCAACACTTAGTTAGTGTGTGTGGTGTATCTACCACCCATTTTGAAATATTATATCAAGAATAATTTTATATTTAAATTATTTAAGGTTTGAAATTGAATTATCTCATACAAGGGGTTTTAATTTCAAAATTACCATGTGGTAAAGGTTGTTTTTAAAGCACCCATTATTTTGAGAATATTAAATTTCTCATGAAAAAACAAATTAAATGTATTAATTAGTCATTGGAAATTAAATTTATATTAAATATAATTATTTTTTCACAGTGGATATTATTATTTCTTTAAACGTATTCCATTTTATCATATGGTGTTTACATCGAAAGTTATTTGATTAACTAGGTAATTTTTGAAAAAAAGGTATTATTTATTCAATATGGACATTTGATGATGAGGGAAATTGTTTATAAATTAAATTGATTATTAGATGAATGAGTAATTACTTAAAATTATATGATGTGGTTGGGGCCTAGTTATAGATTTCCCCTTGACACATTGACAGGTTCTCATGAGATGAATCATTTGGCCAAATCAGCGTAGTTTAAACTGTCTTGAGAATTTATTTTGATGGTAAAGGTATAATGTTCTTGGGAAGCATTACATACAATAATTATGTATTTTATTTTTTGATAATTTTGTTATTATTATTATCCAAGATATTTTTTGTTTGACATTATGTATTGATGCCTTTTCATTCTCTGTTTATTGATTGAATATAAAGTGTTTCAGTTATATACCATTCCACATTGATTATTTTGTATCCAGATATTTATATGCCATGTGTTCTCAATTATTTACCTTTACATTATTATTATTATTATTATTATCATTTTTTCATTATTTATTTCATTTAAATTACCCTTACTGATCATTGGAGATCAACCCTATTTTTCTTCCTTTCCCCAGGTATGAAGATGAATTCTTGGAATGAGTATCAAGGATGCATTTTATTTGTGTTTTTAATTTATTATGTTTTAATTTATTTTAAAATGGGTATCGTGTGTGTAATATGGTGTTCCAAAAATCTAAACTAATTGGTTCATTGGGATTTGATCCCTTTTAATCACTCCAATTTAATAAATTAAGGCACTAACTCTAGGATTCCAGGGTTGGGTTGTTATAGTTGGTATCAATGGAAGTTTAATAGAAACCTTAGAAACTTGATTTAGGAAAACATAGATTAGGTCACATAACCCTAAGGTAGAATTTGATAATATGTATAGAATAACAACAAAATGAAACCATATTTATAATTATGATATTATCCAGGCTTAATATTTTTCAATTTATGTTAATTATTTTACTAGTTTTTGGATTTTACAATATTTTTCATAGTGATATGATCTAATTTAGTATATATTGACATTTATAAATAGAATAAAGAATGTTTAGTGTGAACCTCACCAATTAAAGTGATCAAAATTGAATGAAGGGTCGTATATTTCTTTGTCTTAATAAAATATTTCATAGTGATCTAATGTACAAATCATTTACATTTTTTGAGGACATAATATCATCTGCTAATGAGATAGAGAAAGGGATCTCTATGTATTATGTATTTTAAGGGAATTAATATATGAAGAGGATGGTAGATCAAAAAAATAGATAAGGTAAAGAAGAGAGAATGAATGATTTTCCTTCATGTGATAATTATGGAAATAAACACTTGAATACATTCTTAAAGGGAATGATAGTTTGTAATATGTGTGGAGAAAAATGCCTCTAAGTTCTTAATTGCATGAGAATGAAAAAAATTACAATGTGCATGGATTAACATGTAAGAAAATTGGACATTATGAAAATTATTTCTCAAAACATCAATGGAATATACCATAGAATAATCCAACAGTTCAATGTCAAGATTATGTTATTGATACAACTGAAGTGGAATAATAAATGTGCCTATGTATTTCGATACTTGGGTAATGTTGTAAATGTATTGTATCAGTGATGTAATAGTTATAAGAATTACGAAATATGTAAGGGTTGTACATCAATACTGTTTAATTAAAGATTTTATATCATAAGTTGAATAATACTAAGAAAACTGATTCATTGGTAGGAATTGTTTTGAATAACACATAGTTGAGAGAAAGATAACCCTTAATATGTTTCTAATTTTGTGTCAATTATTCTTGGATTATGGGATGATTGATATAGATAAAGTAAATTGGATACTACTAACTACCTTGGAACTAATTATAATGTTTTGGATCATAATAATTTGAATAGTTATAAGTTTATCCACTTATGAAATGGTTTAGGATGATATTTGGGCATGGTTTTAGAGGTTAATATAATACTTCAAAATATGATTCAGCCTATGCTATTAAATGAAGTATAAATAATTCAAGGCACAAAAAAAAGGATTAGAATGTGTTTATTAAATAGAAACAAATCAATTGTATTTCCCTATATTCATAGAGAGTGAAATAATTCCTCATCTATAGGTAAAAGGGTATTGAAAAAAAGTGATCCTAATACATTTTTTTGAACTAATGGTCTTTTAAATCATCACATATTTATAGCCTTTTGGCCCTCAACATTCCATTAATCACTTAATTATTTGTTATTAATTACCTCAATCACTCTCTATAATTATTTATGCTTTCCCTCCATGTAAAAAATTTCACTTTCTACAAATGATCTCTTATGTAGAATCCTAGTCTTATGTTGTTCCATGTGACCTTTTTACTTCTAATTCTCTCTTTTTAGAGGATATTTTATTAAATATTTTCTAATTTGGGTTTTTTTCAACAATAGTATTTTCAAATACCAATCCCTCAATTACCAGGATCACGATTCAATTGAAAGTAAAAAAATTTATTTATGATGGGGAGAATTTAAAAACTGAGTAATTAACCAAATTTTCATTTCAGAATTTTTTTTCAAGATTTCTTTATACGTAACACCATGTTAAGATTAAACTACATGAAACACTGAGATTTTCTTGAAAAAAATGCAACAATAAGTGTAAAATAGAATATAAGATCCTAAGACTTCAAGATATATTTAATATTATAAATATATTGCATATTTTATTATATTCATACAATAGATTTTATAGTCATATGATAAGAATAAATTCAATTTTATAATAAGAAGCTATAATTTTCTACAGATATTTTTTTCACCTTTTAATAACGCATATATTTTAAAACTAAATTTTAACCCTTTAAAAAAATTTATTTTTCAAAATAATCTTTATTTTGGAATTTTAAATGTCAAATTTATCTTAGTTATATATTTTTTGAATTTTTTTGAGAGGTTTTATTTTTTAATGAATATTGAAAAATACTACATTTTAGTTGAAAACTACATTTTCATTTAAATAATTATTAAAATTAAAATATATATTAAATTTGATTTAATTTCACAATAGATTAGTTTTAAATATATTAATAAAATTTATTATATTGTAATAATTATTATATTGAATTTAAATATAAATCATAACGAACTTTTGAAAATGTATTACTTTATAACCCTACTTTCTTACCGGGTCTTCATGATTGGATTTAAATTTTATTTCACCACTTTTGGGAATTGAATTTCTAAAAATGGATATAAATATTGTAATAATTATAATATTTATAGTCCTATAAAAACAGATTATTTTTTTACCATTAATATTAGTGAATGTTATTAAAACTAATTACACTAATTATGGTAAAAATTAGTTTACATATTGGTCAAACTTTAATCAATATGGAAGAATGACCTAGAAACTTGTCCAAAATCCCTTATAAGACCATATTCCTAGAATAAAACCACTTGGTTATAATATTATGAGTTATTGGGATACTATTTCATGAAAGTGACATATATAATAAGTCAAGTAATTAAAAAGGAAGAAAAGGAACCTTCCATACCTTTAAAAGTTTTAAAATCTTGAGATATAAAAAAATATTTTTTGTTATACATATAATTTTGAAATAAAAATGTTTTATTTTTATCATAAAAATTTATCATTAATTTTCAGTGAAGAAATATTTACTTAAAATGCTGAAGAAACAATAATGTAATGATTTTTAAGTTAATTATTATATAAAATAAATGATACTAAAAATATGAGAACTGAATAAATTTGAATGAAATATTATTTTCCCTTAATTTTTCAGATTAATATGATATTTTAAATATCTATGAACTTAATATATTTTAATTCCACTATTTTATAGAGATGTTTAAACTTAAATTAAGTAAATAATGTCAAAATTTACCTCAATGTTATTTTAAAATAATTGATATTTTATTAAATGAATTAAAATTACTAAAAATAATATATTATTCTATTTTATTTTTAAATGTTTATAAATATAAAATATTTTCTATTTATGGAACAATTTATATTTTATAATGATCATATTGACACCTAAATAGTATGAACACTCTTATCATGGTTCGGGTTAAATATAGGTTTTTTCACATTACATGGGATTTATATTTTTAAATTTGATATAACATTTATAATTAAATTGGTATATATTTTATAATAATTTTAAAATTAATTTATACTTAATGGATTAATTACATAGGTTATAAAACTAGTTACCTAAATGAAAACCCTAAATAAAAAAATAATGAAACTTAAAGTCTAAGGAACAAAATGATAAAAATGATTTAATTTATTTGTTGTGGGGAGCTCTTTAGTTTTATTCATTATCCACCACTTAAATTATTCTTATATAACGATAATAGGACATCTTAAGTATCCTAAATATAATGATATTTTGTTATATTAAGGTTATGACCTACACATTCCCACAATTCCATCAAATGAGATATGTGATCATCATTCATGTGTATAGTAGACTACCTCCCCACGAACCAATGCTGTTTTCTCCCATTACCACATATTAATGTTGGAAATAATGATATAATTATAGTGTATATATGATATATATGATATTTATAAGTTATTTGTTATTATTTAATTACTATATAATACATACCATCATACTTTACTTTTTTGGGAATACGATAACTTCATTTGTCGACGTGTTGACTACCACCTCCTCAAAGTGATGTGAATCATTCACGCTAAACATGGAATGCATTAAGGGATGGTTTTAATTAACATATGTGATAAATATAAAATTATTATTACTCTTTAATTATAATACACATATATATCATTTAATTTTATTTCTTTTAATACGACATGAAAATGGAAACATCGTTCATGCGTACGTATGGTCTATCTTGTCCATCAATGGTGTATTTCATTTCCTGTCACCAAAATTTATGGATTATTATAAATAAATATATAATAAATATATATAATATTTTAATCATGTTTTACATTATGGTTATGATTAAATCATGATCTATTCAATATTAATGAAAAATAACAAGTCAAGGCACCCTAGGAAAATAAGCCAATTAACACCTGAAATAATGAAAATAACAAAATTTTATTAAAAAATGGGTAATAATATGTTATAAGGGGATAATATATGATATTTTAGTATTAATATTGTTCTGCTATATATTAATAATATTATTAAACCCATTATATATAATTTTAATGAGAATTCAACCAAATAAGAGTGTAAGGTAAGGTTTTTTCATCTCACATTATAAATCTATGAGATAAATGTCATATTCACCAGTTATTTTTTTGTGGTGTGTATAATGACCCTTTTGAGGTATTTTCTCATGAATCCTTTCATATTCAAGGTATTTAAGGTTTTAATTTTATTATCTCATCCAATGGGTTTTAATTGGAAAGTTACCTAAGGTTAAATGTTATTTTGAAATATAACATTATTTTTTGATTGTTAATATCCTATTGAAACAATCAATTAATTATAATAATTTTTCATTATAAATTAAATTTTTATTAAATATCCATATTATTGTATGATGGGTATGATTATTTCCTAAACTATATTAGATTTTCCATATGGTGTATACTTTGAAATTTATTTGATTAACCAGGGAATTATCGATAACTCCATATTATTTATTCAACACAAATATTTAATGATAAAAAAATATTTTTTTAATTAAATTGATTATTTAATAAACTAGGAATAATCTCTAATGTTATTTAATTGGTTGGTACTTGTTATAGATAGACCCTCGATGCATCGATAGTTTCTCATAAGAGAAATTAGTTGGAAAAATTTTATTTATTTAAACTTTCTTGAGAATAGATCTCGAGGTAATGGTATCATGTGCATGGAAAACATAACATCTAATTATTAATCATTTACATTATTTATAATTTCATTTTTATTATTATTCATGTGATTTTTCATTAACATTATCTATAGATGAATCTCTTTCTCAGTTTTTTGATTAAATGGAATGTGTTTTAGTTATTTATCATGCCAAATTGATTATGCCCCATACAGATATTTAAATGGAATTTGTGTTTAGTTATTTAATTTTCCATTAAAATTATTCTCATTGATTAATTATTTTTTCTGTTTTACTTACCCTTATCGAGAATCTGAGCTCACACTTATTTTTTATCCATTCCCTGGGATATGAAGATGAATTCATGGAATGTGTTTCAATGGTTCAGTTTATTTGTGGTTGTTAGGTATTTTGTTTTATTTTTTTAAATTCCGAACGGGTATCATGTATGTAATACAGTCTTCCAAAACATCTAAAATAATTGTTCCTTTGGGATTTTATTCCTTGTAATCATGCCAATTTAATAAAGTATGACACCGAATATGGGATTGAGGGTCGTGGTATTATACTAGGAGAATATGAATATACAATGTACCTATAAGAACATATCACATGTTTATGGCTCAAAGACACCCATATCATAAATCCTAAGGTTCTATTGGTCCACATCTGCACTACCTAAAATCTTTCCAATATATAAATATAAATGAACACTACTTTAAAATATTATATATGGTTATGAATAATAAGGGAAAACTATCTCAAAGAGAGTCACTACCCTACCCATGGTCTTCCAAACCTCATCTAAACTCTCTAAATCCATATAAAATCCCATTTACAATCCCAAATCATTTCATAGATCAATAAAAGAAAATAATAATTTATAAAATTTATAATTAAATATATAATTTGACCCAATTTGGAATAATAGAATAATTACTCACCATACATCACTTATTCGTTTGAATCTAAACCCACTAAAACTAGGAGGTAAATTGAACAACCTCAATACCATATCAAGAAAAATAAATCTACAAAAATATAATGTGATGGTAGGAATATAACATATTTATATTTTCTATACCCAATATGGAAAAAATCTCCATTAATCATGGTCGATTCCACCATGCTCTGGTGAAATCAACACCAAATCCTTATATGAAGTCATATTAAATATGTTTTTCATAGAGGGATAACCATTAATTGAATAAAAATATGATATCAAATTGGTTCTTCATTATAACATGAAAAAAATTACCCCCCAAGATGGATCAATAGAGTATCACCAAGAAGATAATTATACCAAAAAAAGCTTTTTTGATCCTACAATTCATCCAAAACCTGAAGGCCCATGGCATAAACAATTCTAATTTTCAAATAAAAAAATTATCTTATCATCATTGACTACCCACTTGGCTACAACAGTGAGATGGTGGCCCACCGTTTGGCATCCGCTATCCCACTGACTATTTAGTGAGCATATCCAATTTATAGGGATAATTGTCTACTAAGTGATTGGGTAGTGGTTTCAACTAGTTTGAAACAACCCCAGTGACCCTAGGTATTATTTTGAGGCTTTCCCAAACCCTAGTCACCACCCAACCTTAAAACTCATCCAAACACTCCTCTTATAGACATTATAAAGCTAAGAACAGTAGTTTGATTCTTGTTTATAAAAAAACCATCCACCAAAAGAAAAGATTATATTTTTTATGTAATCTTAAACCAATAATGATACATGTTTTTAAATATATATTCAGTAATAATAATATAATAGTGATGTTAAAATTCATAACCCCTATCAATTTTTCATTTTCAACCCTTTTGTGATAATGATTTCCTCACTGCCTGACATAAAACCACGTTGTGTTGTTCGATCACATGTATTGGAAATAGGTGTATCAATATACTAGTTATTTAATTCATATTAGTCCTGAAACTCAGGAGGCCCCTCTTTGGTTCAAAACCAACATCCAAAATTCTCATACACAAATTTCTCCATATTACTGATAAAATCATTCTTCATATTGAGGAATCTATTTCCCCTATATAACTACCACATCATTCGAATATGGGCCATATTCTTTATGACCCAATAAATTTTCCCTCCTATTATTATCTAAATAAATCTTCATTAGTTTATAACTCCTTGTAAATTGATTAGAAAGTGTCTCTATGGGTAATATCTATAATAACAATCACTATGATTAATTATAAAGTATTTCTACAACATAAGATAATAAAGTAATTTTCATAGGTCCATGATACAAGAAATTAAAACATTTAAAATTTCAAATTATATAACAATGATCTATATGTATTTTGATTTCAGTCAAAACTATTCCTATGAAACCGTTATAAGGTTTTTGATCCCATCACCAGGAACAATCAATACCTATCGAGATAGAGGTAAACACTAATGTGACAATCAATATAGATATAAAAAATTGTATAATAATTTATGAATAATAATATTATAAAAATAATATATAGAACCTATGATTCTTATAGGTTTTACCATTAATGGAGAACCCCTAATACATTTATATATTGACATTAATGAAAGTATTCTCAAACATAACATGTGTTCAAATCAGTGTGTCCTTTCAACCAGTAGCATGAATGGTCTTATCTAGACCCATATTAGGAATTTAGAAGTAAAAAATATATATTTGAAATCTATAAGAAAGTACCATTGTAGGAAAAAGTTCCCCATAAAATGGAGATGTTGATCATAATCTCTTATCCTCTTAACAAATACTCATTTAAATGTGTCTTTATAAGTTTCTTAGTGGATATTTATCTCTATAAACTATGTATGTCCCAAATAAAAACAAAAAAAGTAATTTTTATTAGATCTATACATCATAATTAATATAGAAATAAGGAGATGAAAAAAATCAAATATAAATCATTAGAAAAATGGATGCATAATGTGGGGACTTCAAATCATCATTTTAATACTGAAGAAGATAGTAAAAAAACATACATTGAATGTCATTATTTTAAGATATATTATTATATTATGTACTTATATAGTAAGTATTTTTATAACCCATTAAGTTTTTTCAAATCTTCTTGAAAGAGTATCCACATTAGTAATGAGAATAAAAAACATTATTTTAGGGAGTTAATGGTGGATAATCATTGAAATTAATTTGATAACTAATTATTTAATATAAAATGAGTTAACTTTAAGTGTGATATAATGGTAATGCATATTCAATCGAATAAGGTGATAATGATCATCAAAAAATATTATTTGAATCCCTGAATAACTCCATGTTAGTAGTTTTAATATAATGGAAGGGAAAGTGTTTTTTAGAATGAAGGGGTGTTATTGTAAAATGGGTGGTGGTTGAGTTGTGAGATTTTCTCTTTCATATATTGTAATATTTAGATAAAAAAGAGCACTATTGGTGTGGAATGAGTAAAATGGAATGTATTTTTTGGTCGGGGTCAAATCCAATGATTTAAATAGTTCACTAATGAAGTGAAGGATAATATATTAGGAAGAACAATCAGCTTTTAGTTTATACAACTCAGGGAAAAAATAAGATTAAATAACTTATTAGTCATAATAGTAAACATTATGTGTTATAAAACTTTGATTCAAGTAGTGGTTACATGGTGATTGAGTATTGTTGGAAAACATTTCCTTGGAATTATAGTGGTATTGAAACTATAAATAATTGATGGGGGTTAAAACAAGTGGTGGAGAACATGTTTTAGTTAAAAAATGTATGTCACCTCACCCACCCAAGTATAGACAATCTCTGATTAGAAAAAAATGGATGTAGTGTTTAATATAAAGTACTTACAACATTAGGCATATGTTCACACTGGAGTTATGTGATTTTTCCCATCATTACTTATGTGATATCAATGTTTCATCCAATAATGATATCTGTACTGGATTTTATAGAATTGTTGTGATATTTTAGTCACTCCATTGAAACTATATGTAAGTAGCTAGGATAATTCTAGTTTAGGTTTTGGTTCATCAACTCATTCATGGAATAAGGAGTACATGACATATCACCTCACACCTAGTGCATGGGTTCAATTTCATGAGTGATGGAAATATATTAGAATAATGGTGCTATGGTTTACTAGTAATATTGAAATGTACAGTTAAGGATTATTAGGAGTTTCTATGTAAATTAATTTAGAGATTTTAGGTTCTTGGAATACTAAGAGTATCGATTTCAAATGATGGTATCTTAGTTTATTAATTGATTCAAAGAGATAAATCTCGTTCCAAAGGAAGAAATTAGGTGTGAAAAAGTTCCCCTGGGATGGTCATTCATCAACATATGGACTCATTGGACTAGTGTTCATATTTAATAGTCTTTAAAATTTTCATTATGATTTAACTATTTATATTATGGTTCATATTGGGTTGTTGGTGGTGAGAATTTCATGATGTAAGGTCATTCCCTGTCACGATTACCATGAAATTACCCTTAAAAACCAAGTCACTCATAGAAACTCACAGTGAATAACTTCATGTCTCAACATGGGAATGATCCTAGAGTTTGTCATTATGTTTAGGATCTATCTTTTAATTCATAATAAGAATCTATCAGTTATAGATTATATATTGAATTCTTTTTGTTTTAATTTGGTACATTGGCAGTGTGTTTGATTTATGTCACATTATTTAATAATAATAACTCTATATTACCACATGAATAGTTAGTATTAGTGGGTCAAATCCAATTTGACATGGTTAAAGATTTTTTGACAGAGAAATTATACTTGTTGTTTTATGTGGTAATGGTAATCATGAATAGATAGTTCACAAACTATGTTCGAGGAAAAAGCGGATTCCATAATCAATAATTTATATTTTTCTATATAAATAGGATTCTAAATTTGAAAAGGATATTGATCATAAATTATCATTCCATGGTGAATCTGTAACCTTTCCCTACATAAAACACATGTTATACACATTTTTTGGTCATATCCTATCACATCGATTTATAGCTCACTCCCACATCATTGTTAATAGTATGATTGTATATATATGTATAGAAAAGGGTAAAAGGTGATCAGCTAATTCTTTTAATTTTGTGTGTGGTGGGTCTAGTTTGATTCATGTTATCACCGAAACCATTTTCTGATGGACAAAAATCATAACATGGTTATTATAGGGGTGATTATGGATATAATATGTTATTTTAGTTCTATGGCCCCATCGATTGGCATTATATAGATAATTCATGAATTTAAATAGTAAATTATATGGTATAATCATTATATCAGTTCAAACTATGGTTCATTAAATTTTTTATTACATATATCTAACTCATTTATTATGTGGTTTATTTTTTCAGTCAACCCCATAATGTGAGAATTTTAACAACTTATAATGGAACCATTATGGTAGAATGTTTCATTGGACCAACTCAGACCTCTCTAGACTATATAGAAAATGTGTAATAAGGAATTCAATAATCCATAAAAAAGAGAGAGTTGATTACCAACTCGACTGGTCACATAGATGTGCTGTTGATTGTTTATTGTCAAGGGGGGGGATTGAGTCTCACTACACTAACTATGGTACTTGGGCTTCAGCAGTATGGATATACATTTTTGAAACTAAACCATAAATATTGATTTCCATATATATTATCATTGGATTAGGCATAAAATTATGACTAAATTGGGAATGAGTTTCAAGGTTGTTTATTACAAAAATGATATTAAGTAATGAGGTTTTAGTATGGCTGACATAAGAAACCCTATGAAATGTCAAATTTTTATCAATAGTCTTTTGAGTAGAAATAATAAATTGCATCCATTATGTACTTAGTTTTTTGGTAGGTATAGTCCTAGATCCAATCGAAAAATAAATAGGCATATAAAGTTTTTTAATCAAGAAAATGTTTATAGAATTACCATAACTCAACCATGGAATTTATTGGGAGTAATATATTAGGGGTCATCATATCATCCGTCCTCTATCTAATGAATTTGGAAAACATACAATAAATTGAATATGTAGTTTTTGAATTTTTTTTCTGTCCTTTGTATATTATATGTAACCATATCGTGTTCTTCATGTCCACTACATTTAGGGAAAGGAAAAGAATGATTGTGTATAGAAATAATATTTTTTAATCATTGACATATCCAAATCATGTGTGGCTACCTGACCAGGATTATAATCATTTACTCCCAAAAAACCCTAAAATTAAAATCCATCATATAACATGGAATGCTAGTTGTAATAGTTTAACAGTCATGTGTATTACCAATTAGTAAACTTATGAAGTGAAGGATATCAAGAGAAGATATATAATTTATTATGAATAAATAAGATATTTGTGGTGGTTAACGTGGTGTTGTGAAATTCATTGGAGTAAAAAATGAAGATAAGGTCATTTTATGAGAGGATATGGGGGATTTGGGTAAATTGGAATAGTCATGTCCATGGTGTATCATAATTGAATAAATGTGTGCATCTCATTGAATTTATTACCTTTTAGTGTTCTGATCTCATTTTGAGGATCCAATTATCACTCAGTCAATCACCATAAACTCATATCTCAATAAAATTGTCAACTAATACAATATCTCTTTCCACTACTACATATAAATTCTTATAACTGAAAACATGTCATTTAAAATAGACAGAAGGGATTTTTCTTGTCTTACAGATACTCAACATGTCCCTACCATAGTATTTAGGAATGTTAATAAAGAATGTGTACAATGACATAAAAAGTGGTATATAGTGTGGTTTCAACTGAACTACTATAAAAACTATGAAATAATAATGAAGCTAGTATTATTACATGGAATGGGTTGTGGTATTTATCTCACCATCTCTATAATTTTCCTGAATGTGGGTTCAAATGGATCATTAATGTGAAAAAAGGATGGGATAATGAATTTATTTTTTGATAAGATTCACCCACTCACATCGGTCCATATAACTCTTAATCTATATATATTCTATCAAGATTGATGGTGTCAAACTGGTGGGATGGAGTGTGGTTATAACATGTAAACAACTACCAAAAAAATTTCATTTAAATTTATATAGTAATTCTAACAAAATTATCACTGAATCATGATTCTAGGTCTACCTTTTTTTAGATACTAAATAGGAACCTTGCCTACTAGGATAGCACCACTACTATAGTTTTCATTAATCTTTGTGATTATATTGTAATTAAAGTATTTCATGGGGTTTAATATCTTATTGTTTATGTGATGGAGGATGATCCACTCTAAAATGATTCCAATAGGGATAGAAATGGCTTGGGATACCATGCATGATGATTTTTTTACATTATTTTTATTCAAAAAATATCGACATAGACCTACACAATCAATTACAATGGGATTGGGAAATATATATTTCTCATGTATAATGATGAGACCTAGTTAAATTGGTTGTATAAATAGATTTCGTATTTCCTTTTTGATATGAATTACATTAATAAAAGGATCATGAAAATTAAAACAATTCTATATCCCATATAAATTATTTTCTTACTTGATTTATTGAACCATAAAGTGTTTGGGATCAATAACATAGGATCAAGTACCCGAGTTCAAGTACATGGGATGATGTACTATGGTCATAGCTCATGGAAGATGGTGGAGTGGCCAATAAATAGGTATTAATTCCCAAGAACAAAAGATGACCAATAAAATTAATACCATAAGGAAAATGGTATTTCTTCCCCACTACACAAGTGCACACATTGGGGAAAACACCTGAGGTTTGGTTTAATTTCTAGAACCAACCGTAATGAAAATTTTAATACCAATGGTCCAAGATTTCAATATGTCATCATAACACACTAATATTCTTTTTATGTAATTTCCATTAAAAAGATCATGTTTTTGATAGCTTGTGGTATGTTTAACACTAAACTAAATAGAAAATCGAATTCATTCATTATGGTATAATACAATAATATGAAATTAAATACATTACATGTTAGATATATGAATAATAATTATTAATATTACTAAAGGAATGAAAACACAAGAAAATAAAAATACTAATTGATTGAAATTATGTTAATCAATATCTTATATGAAGAACTTATTTCTGATGAAAAAAATATAAAAATTATAACATTTTCGGAACGTAATAAACATATTGATAATGAAATTAGACAATAGAATGAATGATTATAAATATGTATGTAAGGATATAAATATAAATATAATATAAATTTTATAAATATTTTTGTTGGACATATTGATATTGAATATATGGTAATCGGTTATATAGTCATTGGATATAATTATATATATATATATATTTATGATTGGTTATTTTTAGAGGAAATTTTAAACTTTTACTCACATATAATAAATAATTTATGATGATTATTTATTAGAATTTTTTTTATTTTTTCATCAGTATAATTATTATAATTTTTTTAGTGGATGGATTGATGTTATTATAAAATAAAAACAAAGTTTAAGAAACCAATTAATTTATAATAAATAGTTAAGTGATTAACAATTTAATGAATGTGATTACAATCATGAAAATTTAAAAATATATTTTTTTCAACAAATATTTTTTAAAGAGGTATGTATATTTATTATAATTAATTAAATTAATCACTTTTGAAGTATTATTATAATAAAATTTAATTTCTCAAATTATATACCATTTAATTAATAGTTAAGTAATTATAAAATATTTTGAAATCATATTAAGAACACTTATGGATTCAACGGTTAGTTTTCTGTCAAATTGTTTTATATATAATTTTTTTATATTTTAATAGTTAAATTATGTATACCTATAGATTGAAATAGTTAAAATGGTGTCCAGATTTTTAACCAGAAAAAATAAATTAGTTATGAATTTCAGATTCATTTTTACTAATAATTTAAATTAAATATTCAAAATATATTTACATTGGTAAAAACTAAAATAATGAAAAAGTTTAAAATTTATGGATAAAGACAAAAACAATAAAAAAAATTATTTTCAAAATATTTTGATAAATTTCCTTATTAACCTCCACTTATCTTATATCAATTATATTTCATATTTGGATTATCTTTACATGAAAAAAATACATTTCATACAAATTAAGAAATGGTTATTTGTGTAAATTCTACACAGAATCACTTAAAAAATGAACCATACTATTCTCAGATAAACACATGATATTAAATTTATTTTCTGTTAAATATCATCAAAACTTATCTCCCTTAAATACTCTCACACATTTGGGATTCTCTGACACAAGATGAATTCCCAAAATCCTTCATTTATCGTACACTATCTAAGAGGAGATTCAAGTATTATACAAAAGTGTAATCCATCATTAGTTATATTATTTCTCAAAATATGAATAAATATGATTTATAACATGATGAAATTTTTTAATTCATTAATAATATGTAAATTTTATATTATTACTATATAATAATTTTTTTTAAAAATTCAATCCTTGTAACTTATTTTTATAGAGAAAATTTTACAACCTAAATAAATGATGTTATATTGGTCAAATCACGAAAGAATGAGAAAAAATAAATATTGGTAGTTTTATGTAATAATTAATTAATTAATTATTATTATAATTATTATTATAATTATTATATAATTGTAATATTTTTAAATCTTGTATAATAAGTAAACTGTAACTATTGTTACATGCGTTCTATTTTTGAAGAAAGAGATTATATTCCTGATTTTACATTAAAATTTCATTTGTAGATTTTTAAATATTAATTTAATAAAATATTATTAATTTTATAATCATCGCATCTTAAATAAAATACAATGAGTTTTTTTGGTATTTTTTAGAAATGATTATTTTTGGGTGAATTGTGGTAAATATCTATTTTTCAAATATGATCACTTTTATGACATCATCAAGACCAAATATTGGAATGAATGTTTTTGAAAGTTTTTTTTCAAGAAAATTATATATATATAATAACAATAATAATAAATATAATTCCTTCAAAAATATTATATTGATCTTAGAAATCTATGATTGAAATTTTCAAAATACATGTAATGTTTTTATTCCAATAAATAATGTTTTTATCTTTTCTTTTAACCATGTGTTCAAAATATAGTTTTTTGTTTTTGTAAGATTTTAATATAAAATTATTCTCCTTTTATTATGAAATTTTTAATAATTTTATAGGAATCATAATTTTTTATATTTTTATATAACTTTTTTTATATATTAAGGATATTTTTATAAAAATAATTTTTATAGCGATACACATTTTTTTTAAAATTTAATGTTTAACCCTTATATAAATTTAATCATATAAAATGAATTTCAAATTTTGAATTAGGAGAATCAAATTTTTAAATGATTTAAATTATATTTTTTGTCATAGTGAGTAGTAAATATGGTAAAAATTTATAACCACAATAGCAGTTAAAAGATTTAATGAGGGGTTTTTAACCACGAGATAATAATTAATAGATAAAAAGTTAAAATTTGATTAGATTAGTGGATTTCAACTCTTACTCATCATATAATCAAAATAAATCAATTTTTTTCCACTTTCATGTGGTAATGGAATTTATATTAATTTAATGTCAAGGATATTTATCAATGTGCCACTCCCCTAACTTATAAAAAGGAGACACCTATTCTAACATATTGACACATTTTTTGAAATATATATTGACCATGACCTACCAAAATTACTCCCCAACAATCCTACCCATGTCCTAGATGTGTTTATATTACCAGAAGACCATCATATGAAGACTGAAGTTACAACCCAAATGAAGTTTCAAAAAGAAGAGGTTTAAATCTTAATCTGGTTCATTATTGTTTATTTATTCTAAAAACTACTTAAATCCTTTCATTACCATGATTATATAACAATATTATTATCTCAAATTGTAACTTCCCATGATTTTATGACTTTTTATTTTTGAATAAATCAAAATTCTTTGAAGTATTGTATTGCACACTGTATAAAGTTTTTCTTAATTTACACACCACACCAAGTTATTATTTCACTACATGAAACAATTATATTATATTTTTGAAAAAAACACTAATTTTTTATTTTGTTACACACAATATTGAGTTCCATTGATAGGTTTCTTTACATGAAAACCCAAGTTTTACTAAACCAAAATATACTATTAATGTTATTATTTAATATGATTATTGACACCTAGCTATTTAATGGAGGGTATTAATAATATTAACCAAATTATGAAAATATTATCTATAAATTTATATCTATATAATTAATTTTTGACCAATTAATAAGAAATTAAAATAAAACATTTTTAAAATTAAAAGGATACCTTTCTATGAAAGAATATTTTTATGTGAAAAAGTGTGTTTTGTATCAATAAATTATCCAAATCACATTTAATGAAATATTTTAATTAAATTAATATAATATACCTTAAAATTTTCTTAAAATTTATTTAATTTTGTTTCTAGCAAGGAGATACGAATTAATCAATTCTAACACTAAAAACAATATTTTTATAAAAAATAGTTTAATCACCTTTTGTTTGCGCGTTTATTTTATAATTAAAATTTTATACTTATAGAAAATTAATATGTTAAAAAAAATAATTTTCTAAATCATAATATAAAAATTATATTATCATTATTTATTGGTATTTTTCAAATAAGTTTTATGTTTTGATGAATAATTAAAAATAATGGATTTCAAATAAAAACTATGTTTTCATTTAAAAAAATTATAATGATAAAATATATTTTTAATTGATTTAAAACTATAAATATTTAAATTATAATTATATTAATCCAATTTTTCTAATTTTCCTAATTTTCATATTTAAATTTTATTTAAAAACATTGTAATATTCTAAATATTTTCACTTTAAAACCCTGTTTTCTTTACATGTATGCATGATTATTTTGATAAATATTTTTTTGACACATATGTGAATTAAATTTATAAAATAGGTGTAAATATTTTATTTAAGTATTATTTATAATTTATATTCATTCCAAAATAATATTTTGACCAAAATGATGAGTTAGAACAGTTAAAATTAATCCTGACGATTAAGAGAAAAACACGTTTACCACTGGACTAATCATTAATCAAAATGAAAAAATGACCTAGAAAGTTGTCCAAAACCCATTGAATTACCATATATAAACCTTATAACTTATATTATCTATATTATTCCACTTCTTTAGCAAATTTGCATAAATAAAACATGTTTTGAGTTCTCTCAATTAAAAAATTATAAGAGTGGCACTCGTCTCACATATAAAAGGAAACCCCCTCTCTCCCTCTCCTCACACCATAAAACCCCTTTTTTCAGCCAATTCATGACCATATAACTTCTCTATTTTCATCCTATAATCATATTATACTTTATCTAGTAATAAAACAAACCATTTATTTTATTTTGTGAAAACCAAAATGAGATACCCAATGAAGACTTAACATTCATCAGTAAACTTTTTTGTTTTATTTCTTCCTCAAACCCCTTAAATTATTATATAAAAATTATAAAATAACCTAATAATCTTAAATATAATGATATTTTTTATTTTAATGTTATAATAGAAAAATACACACATATCAATCAAGTGGGATACAAAATCGTTAATTATGTGTACGGTGGACTACCACCTCGTGAACTGATGTCGTTCTTTTTTCAATTACCACCTCTCATGTTCGGGAATAATTATGGACTTAGTTTTTATATATTTTATTTATATATATGATATTTATCATATATTTATGCTTATTTAATTATTATATAACACATATATTCATTGTTTATATTTTGTGGGGAAATGATAATGTCATTCGTGTGTACAACGGATTACCCCCTTGCGAAGTGATGTGATTAGTTCACACTTCACATGGAAAATGTTAAGTATGTTTTTAATAGAAATATGTGATATATATGACATAAAATTACTCTTTACTTATAATATTTATATATCATTTAATTTTATTTCCTTTAATAGGACATGAAAATGGAAACATTGTTCATGAACATGTATGACCTTCCATCTCCATGAACTGTATGTTTCACTTCATATTACTTAATTTTAGGTAATAATATAAATACATATATACTGAATTTATTTGATAATTATATCATTTTTTACATTTTTGAGATTATGAAATGATGATATAAGTAATAATACCAACAATAACAATTCAAAACATGTACGAATAACCAAGCAGTTATTACCTAAAACCGAACATTAACATGAACTTGATAAAAAATAGGTAATATAATGTCATAAGAAAATAATATATTTTATGATATATATGAATATTGTTCTATAATATATGTATAATGATATTATATTTATCATATAGGATGTTTGAAAATGTATGATGGGAGTGAAGACTTAAGGTAAGTAGATTTCTAGTCTCATTTTTATTTCTGTGACACTTATTCCACATTCACCCATTTTTGTTGTGTATATAATGAACTATGAAATGTTATATCATGAATTTAATATATTTATTGATATTAAAAGTTTTAATTTATTTTATTTATTCATGGTCTCATGATTCAAAAGTTACTCTAGAAGTTAGGTATTTTCCTGTAACTTTTTATTATTGTGAGACACATGCTATATTAACCACCACTATCATCTATATAGTATATATAAAGCCCAAAAATGGTTATTATGATACTTATACAATATTTTAATGGTAATTTATAATCTATTTGAGGATATATATTTTAGGTGGATTAATATTACAAAGTAAACAAATCATTAAGGCAATGTTGTCTCAATTTTCCTTTGAGATGTTCGTTATGTTATGAACCTATATTATTTCACGAGGTGTACATGAAAAAATTAAATATAATATCAAGAATTTATTCCTCCACATAGTATTTTAATTTTCATTATATGTTATTACGACATGGGTCTTATTAATCATTGTTACCAAAGTGGTAAAGATTTTATTTTACAATATAACCATTTATCGATATTGTTTATGATTAAGTCTCTAATTCATAAATATCATGAAACACTAAAGAATTATCATAATTTTTTTTCTCCTATGGTTTTTAATGATATATTAAAGTAACAAAACCATTTTTACATTCTATATAACATAAGATAATAAAGATAATGTTTTAAATAAAATATGGATTTATCTTTCACTTTAGTCAGAAATGTTTTTCTTCCAAAATATTTTAAATTTTTTTTCCAAAAAGTTGTTAAATTATATTTTATGCTCATTTTAAATTATTTTTTTAATTTATTTTATATTTAAAAATTTATTTTAAAATATTTCAAAATCATACTTTATAACTTTCAAAAGGTTTCTTTCAAATAAAAGGATTTTATAAAATTATTATGACTAAAAAGATATTTCAATGATTTTCGAACATTTCATTATATGTTTTAAATTTTATTTTCATATAAAATATTTTTAAAAAGTTTTTTCATCTCTAAGTTAATTTTTGGAATTGGAATGTATATTTTCCTTTATAAATGTTTTAAATTATATTTCAAATCATTCGTTATAATTTTTAATGAAAACAATGTTGAAAATGTTTTGTGAAAGTGATTTTCAATGAAAGGTTATTTTTGTTATGAAATTTTACATATGATTTTTAAAAATACACACACATATATAAAATGAAATCATTTTATATAATTTATTATTTATTGGGTAATTTTCCAAGGATACAATTCATATTATTTATCTGAAATAGTTATGTTTTGATGACACGATGTTCACAAAACCTCTTTCTCTTACATGGGTTATAGAAATATAAAATTATTATGAAACTGGCTTCTTTTCATGGTATATGAAATAATGTAATGTTTTAGTGATTATGAAACCTATCACTTTGACACAAGTTATGATACGAAGAAATTTATATGATACCTATTTCATTTCATAGGTTGTGATATGATGAATCTATATGATCTTAAAGCACACATAAATATGGTTTTAATTATGTGAAGGGTGGAACAAAAAACTTTCTATAATATATTTTGTAATGATATATGTTATATGAGATTAGAGGATACACAAGTGTTTAACCCATGACCAAAGATGAGGGTACACAATTGTTTTTCCTAATCCCAAAAATGGGGGCACACAAGTGTTTATCCCAATCCCAAAGATGAGGGTACACTGGTGTTTATACCAATACAAAAAAGAGGGTTTCATTGGTGTCTAGAACAATTTGAAATATGAGGGTATACAGGTGGTTAGCCCAATCCCAAAAAAGATAGTACACTAGTGGCCAACCCAAGCTCACAAGTACACAGGTGATCATCCCAATGATAACATGATATGAATGTCTTGATGGTCATTCTTAATAGAATATTTTATATGATTATGTGTCTTCGAAAAATTAAATTTCATATGAAATGTTCTTATCCCACGACTCATGTTTCTTTATTATCTTTTTAATAAATTATGATGAATAACTGGTCTTTATTCCATGAATCATTATTAAGATATTTGATATGTTTAGTAATATTTTAAAATGTTATCCCATGTTATCATACCTTTATGGTCATGTTATTCTTATGTATCTCATTAATTTACCCCTACTGGGCATCTGAAATCACCCTTTCTAATGTTTCCTTTCCCCAGGTTTTGATGAAAATTTTAATGTAGGAGTACTAAATGGGAATATCTTTCTGAGAAAAATTTTATATCTTTCACCATATTATAATATTGTTTCCTTGTTTCCAAAGACACTAAACTATTATAGTCCTCATTCATGTGTTTATATAATGCAATAAATGTTCATAAAAAATGATTTCATATCCATTAATGATAATATCAATTATCTATAGTTAGTATCAAAAGAAAGGCTTAGAAAACCATTAGAAACTAGGATAAGAAAACATTAGTGAGATCCATAGGGATATTTATAATTATATTTCTAGGGAGGTCTCTATGGATATTTCTATGGATGAGTTAGTGTATAGGAAAATGTCCTAGAATTTTAGTATATGATAAAGTGATTGACTTACAAAAAACACAACCCTTTCTAGATACTATAAGTGTATGTGGCTCTAGAATAGATGTATCCATGTGTATAACAACGAAAACACACTATTGACATTGAAATAATTGGGAACTGGTGTATGGTAATAGACCTTACTGTAGAAATGGTTTAACACTCTTGGGGGATATTCTTTTTAATTTCACAAACTCGTTATGAACCACCCTGAAGGATCTAAATAGAATATGACTATGAATAACCTAGGATAAACCTAAGGTGTAATATATTAATAAATAATTTTCATTATTTATAAAACATATACGTGGATTTTCATGATTATGTGGTTCCCCATTATGATTATCATTGCTCACACTATAAATTATGGTTTTATTCAATTGGAGGAACTAGAATAAATAATGTTACCCTTGAATATTATATAAAATTTAGTGATTATGAACAAACTGTTGGATGATAACTAGAGAGAATGATATTGTGATTATTCCTAGTTAGTTATCACTATATATTATTAATACTACAAACATTAGTGAGATTAATAACATGTAAAATAAGAGGAAGATGGTATTTTTTGAATGTTCAAGTGTTAATAAACATAGGGGAATGGAGACTTTAATTCCTACTTATCAAGAAGGAAGGAATAAAAACCTAACGAAATGTATCAAATGGAGGGGAAGATGTTATAAGTGTGAAAAAATTCTCATATAGTGAAAATTTGTTGAGGAGTTCAATTTATTATCTATGGAGAACATGGGAGTTACCCAATATAAGGTGATTAACCAAGAATTTACTTCAATACTATGGAAGGAAATACTCTCTACCTATCATTGAAGTGAAAGGACTGAAGTATTTATGTATTTGGAATCATCAATTATGAATTGTGAAATATATAAGGATTGTTAAATATTTAGTTTTCAATATGGATTTGAAAGGATATGATGAATTATGTGAATGGAACTAAAAATTGATTTAATGGAATAGTGATATTTTTATTATTGGAAGTTTCACCTTAATATGTTCAATAAGATGAGAAAATGTTTTTTACTTTAGATAAAGATATTTTTATTGTTGATAATGTAAATTAGATTGTATCAATGACCTCATAACTGAAAAACTATTTTTTTTAAAAAGTGGATTTTGATATCATTAATAGAGTTTAAAAAATTATTTAACATATGGAATATATTAAATAATTTTTGGTTTTATTCATTGAATGAAGAATAATTTATTCTCTTAATAAGGTTTTATGTGGTTTTTATTATTACCATGTCTTAGGAGAATACATGATGAAGGTATTCACATATTTGGTATGAGATAATCAGTGGATCATTTATGATATATTGGTGGATAAATGTTAAGATCATTTTGAGAAAAATATTTACCTTCTTTATAATTATACATATTTTCATATTTTGGAAGCATCAACTGGATAACCATTTATGAAATTGTTTTTTTAATCTTTGAATGTTTTTTAGTGATTAATATATTATTTTTCCATATGATGATTTATTCATATTATATAGCCTCTGATTATATTTTTTTTGATGAAAACTAAAGATATATTGAATGAAAAATCATTATATATATCAATCATATGATCCATTTGTGCTTTAGGCATAAAAAATATACCATAATTTCACAGAGTAAAAGATGAAGTTGAAATTGATCAAGGCACAACTACAGGGTGATATTACTCTTATTAAATAGAATGAAATTAGGCATGTATATGTTTTCACGAAAATTCATCAACATTAGGAAAAAGGCCTTCATATAAAATTTTGTCCTATTATCATCATTTTTTATGATATCAATTTCCTTTTTCATGCCTCTTTGGATTATGTCATTGCGATTGATAACTTATCTTGATTATGGTAACCATCGCACTCTGTTAGTTATTGGGTGTTATTTTTCACTTTTATGTCTATGTTTTCACTTCCCTCCCATGTTTTCTTATATTAAAACTTAGTTATGACCTACTTTAGGCAACCATTTTGTTTCCAACTCTCAATTATTAATAGAAAATTTATTATTAAATTTTAATAATAGGGTTTCTATGAAAGTTACTTTCATGTTTTAATCCGTTTATAGCCTAGATGAATTTTGAGGGAGTAATTAATTTTACTTGTGGTATAATGTAACACCTAGAGTTTTTATAAATTACTTTTTTAAAATGAATAAAAATTATTTAATGGATTGAATTGGACACTACACTAAGGTAATCATTATTAATTCACAACACCATATCAATATTTGGATATAAAAAACATTTATATTTGATTTTGGTACATGAAAAACTATGTTTGACTTGTGTTCCTCACAATATCGAGTTCCGTCGATAGCTTGTGTTACACACATTATTTAATTTTACCAAAAAACAATATAATATTAATATTATTATTTAATATTATAGATATCAAAAATCTATTGGAATTATAGGTATGAATAGGTTATCTAAATTATGAAAATATATTTTACACATATTTATATAATGATTTATTTCATGAAAAATTAATTAAAAACAGAACTAAAATTATTTTTAAAATAAAAGGAAACCTTTCTAAAAATTACAATTTAATTCACACATGTGTGTTTTATATCAATAAATTTACCAAATAAATTTTGGTTATTTAGTTTAATGAAATATAAATATTGTAAATAAAACAAAATATTTAATATTTATCATAAATGTTATCTATAAAGAAGATACTAATAAATTTGATTTTATGCTAACAAATATATTTTTCTAAAAAAGAATGTATGTTTCCTTTTTATAGTGAAATTATTAAAACAACTAAAATTTTATAAAATTAAAATGATAAAATTAACATCATTTTTTAATAGTAATATCAATATTATCTAAGAGTTCATTTTTGGTATTTTTCTGACACATTTTATTTTCTTGATGAATGGTGAAAAATAATGAATGTTAATTGAAAACTTCATTTTTTTGTAATAATTTATAATGGTAAAATATAATTTTAAAAGTATTTAATGTCAAAATAGATCAATTGTACATCTATTAATCAAATTAATGTCATTTTACTCATTTTTATATTTATTTTTTATATAAAAACATAGTAAACTTTTGAACATTTTCACTTTAAAAACCAGTTTTATCAACATGTCTGCATGAAGAATTTTAAATTATGTTTTTCCACTTATATTACTTTAATTGGAAAAAAATGAATCCTTTTTTTTGAAAGAGAATATATAATAATTTATAATACATCCAAATTAAATAGTTATTTAAGTTATTAGTGAAAATAGTTATAATTAATCACAACAATTAAGAGAAAAACAAGTTTACCAAAGGACTAAGCTTTAAGCTTAAAAGAAAAAAGATCTTAAAACATGACCAAAACCCAATTTATATCCATTTATCAACCTTATAATTTCTATTATAAATATATTTTCATTATTTTATCCACATAACTTATAAGAAAACATGGGAATAATTCTCTTTTTCCAAAAAATACAAGAGGGCCCCTCACCACCCTTATAAAAGGACAACCCACTCCTCCTCTCATCAAAACATAAAAACTAATTTTTTGGGAAAATATCCAAATAAATAACATCAAAAAATCCATCGTATCATTTAATAATATTTACTTTTAGAATAATTAAAACCATGTAATTACTTTTGGGAAAACCAAATTGGGTTACTTGAAGAAGAAGAAATGTTCATCAATGAAGAAATTTTTTATTTCATCCTCAATCCCATTTAATTATTTTAATATAATTCTTATATAATAATGACAATATATTCCATATAAATATATATTTTTTACTTATTTTTATTACCAACAACCACACACACTTCCATCAAATGTTTTATTAAATCATTATTCATGTGTATGGAGGACAACCCCCATGAAAACAGATGTCGTTCATTTTTTCACTTCCACCTATAAATGTTGTGAATAATGATAAAAATACTATTTATATATGATATATATTATATTTATGATTTATTTATTCTTGTTAAAGTTTTATATTACATATAACATAACACATTACATTTTTTTGAATATGATGACGTTGTGCGTTTGTACGATGGACTACCGCCTCACAAAGCGATGTGACTCATTCACGCTTTACATGGATTGTATTAAGGATGAGTTTAATAAAAGAATGAAATTTATATGAAATAGTAATTATACTATAATTATAATATATATATATATATCATTTAATTTTATTTCTTTTAATATGATAAGAAAATAGAAACATTGTTCATGCATACATACAACATACCATCTACATGAATAGTGTGTTTCATCACCTATCACTGGATTTTATAGATTACTATAAATAAATATATACTAAATATATATGATATTTATATCACGGTATCAATTCTGATGATTATAAAATCATGATATAAGTAAAATGACTAGGAATAACAAGTCCAAACATGTATGAAAAATAAAGTGGTTTTACCCAAAACATAACTTTAAAAAGGAATTATTAATAAATTGGTAATATAATTTCATAAAAAAATATGATAATATATATATATATGGTTAATTTATATCTTTATAATTTACTTAAATTTATTATATAGTGTGTTTTAATGACTATGACGAGATTCAAGACATAAGTTAAAGGGATTTAGGGTGTCGCTTTTATTTCTGTGAGATTATGCCATATTCACCAAATTTTTCTTTTGTTTGGTGTATATAATTCCTTATTAAATGTTATATAATTATTTTCATTTATTTATTGATATTCAAATTTTAATTTTTTTTATTCATCTCTGAGACTCATGAATCAAAAGTCACTCAAGTTGTATGTGATTTATGTCTCAATTTTTTACTTTTTTGAGACACATGCCATATTCACACATATTTCTTATATATGGTTTATATAATTCAAATGAACTTATTTTATAATTATTATACTAAAATTTATTTTTACTTAAATATCAGTTTTACAATCTCACCTTTATGGAATTTATGGTTATGAAGTTACCAAATTAGTAAGGGAATTTTTTCTAAATTTTCATTCTTTGAGATGTATATTACACCATGACCCTATATTATTTCATGAGGTGCATATACATCTCATTGAATTGTAGTACCATTAATTTATTCATCCCCATGATATTTTGTTATTATTTATATTTTACACCTTTATAGGGATTATGAATCAATTTCACTAAACTGGAAATGATTTTATTTTACAATCTCATCATTTATCAGGATTGTTTTTGATTAAGTCTCCAATATTGGAATCTCATGACCTATCTCTCAGGAATTCTGATGAAATTTCTTCTCCTATGGTTGTTGACGATATCTTCCAGAATCGAAACAGTTTTTATACTCTATGGTACTTAAGAAATTTATAAAAAAAATTAAGGAATATCTGAATTTATGTCTCACTTCAGTTGGAAATCTATTTTCTTCGAAAATAATGTTTTTAAAAAATATTTTCAATTATTATTTTATGGCCATTTTGAAGGAAAATAAATTGTAAATTTTTTAATGTTTTAAGAAGTGTTTAAATTATTTTCAATTATTACTTTATAATTTTTAAAAGGTGATTTTAAATTAAAAAGGGTTTAATAAATGTTTTATGTTTATAAAAGTGTATTAAATTATTTTTGAGTATTTTTTCTAATTTTTGAAGTTTATTTTCAATGAAACTATTTTCAAAAGATTTTACATTTTAATAATATTGTTTCAAAAATGAAAGTATATTTTCAATAGGAAATATATTAAACGAATTTTCAATGATTTCTTCATAAGTTTCCAATGTTATCTTCAAAGAAAATGATTTAGAAAATATCTTATGAAATAGATTTTCCAAGAATGTTTATTTTCATTAAGAAAAGTTCTATGTGATATTTAAAAATCCATCCTTATATAAGTTGAAATAAATTGATATTATTTATTATTTACTAGGGATATGGTCAAAGGATACCAATAATGTTATGTTTTTGAGTGGTTTATTTTGTGATGACAAGATGTTTCTGAAACCTGTTTATCTTCCACATGTTATACCATGATAAATGATTATGAACCCCTCTTCTTTTCATGAGTTATGTAATCATGAAATGTTAAAATGATTATGAAAACTAATTCTCTTCTATATATTTTGACATTATGAAATGTTTATGATACCAATTTCCTCTCATGGGTTATGATATGAATAATGTTTATGATCTTGTGGCACACATAAATATTGTTTTCATTATTTGGAGTGTGGGGATTATATCTCCCTCTAATGCATTGGGTAAGGATGAATTCTAAATGAAATAAAAGGGTAAACTATTGCTTAACCCAAGCCCCATGATGAAGGTACACATATGATTAGACCAATCTCAATGATTAAGGTACAAGGGTGTTTAGACCAAGCCCATAGATGAGGGTACTTTAGTATTTAGATTAAGACTAAAAAAGAGGGTACACTGGTGTTTAGCCCAATCCCAAATACGAGGATATATGGGTTTCCATACCAAGCCTAAAAAGGATGGTACATGGGTGGAAATCCCAAGCCTAAATCAACTATACATCTGGTCAATCCAAGCCTAACATTTTATGATTTTCATGGTGGGTAGACTTGAGATAAGAATATCTATGCTTGTGTGTATGAAAAAAATTATAAGTCTTATGAAATTTTATGTTCTCATGTCTCATTTTCATTTATTATTATAAAAATAATTTATTTTGTACTACTAATATTTATTCTATGAATCAAGATTATGATCTTTGATATGCAGGGTATTATTTTGAAAGGTTGTGCTCATGTTATCATACCCTTATGGTCATGAAATGATTACGTATCACCTTTATTAAACCAACTATGAATTTTAGCTCACCCTCTCTTATGTTTCATTTCCTTAGTCTATTAATAAAATTTTTAATTAGAAGTATGAAATGGGAAGATATTTGTGGAAAACAATGAACATCACTCACTAGATTAGAATATTATGTTCCATGTTTCCAAAGACGCTAAACTATTATGGTTTCCAGGCACATGTTTATGTAATGCAATTAATATTATTGAAAATTGATTTAATATCCATAATTCTTAATATTGGTTACTATATAAATATAATGAAGTGTTATTGTTATTATTTTAAAACACCTTTTCATCTTCTTCCTCTGGAAAATGATAACTTCACTAGATAATAAGTGTGGACTACCATATCAATGAATTGATGAGATTTTTCTTCATTTATACATTATGTGGATGGTAATAAGGGTGGGTTTATTGAATAAATATTTTATTCATAATATTAATATTAATCTATGGTTTTAATATTTTTCTATTTAATATTCATTTTGCAACAAACCAGCCCGAGTTTCCCACAAACCCAAAACCTGACCCGATCCATCACATACTCGAAGGGCATTCTAGATCCCGAATGCCTTATGACAAGCACTCGAGAATTGAAGAACAAAACTGAGGGAATTATTTTGGTCAAACTGAACCACCACATGACATACATATATAGATAAACAAAGGAATAATGGAATACTAACAAAATATATGCCATAACACAAAGGGAAACAACAGAAACAGAATAACTGAAATAGTATCTAAAAACTCCAAAAGACATGTCTGGATGCAGGGGACTCAAAATAAAATAGCTACTCTAAATATGGAATAGGCGAACTTTAAACATCTCACTAACAGCTACCCATATCAATAGACACAAACCTCACTACCTCATTGTGGCATCTTGCCTTTCCCTATACTATAGGAAAAACAAAGGTCTACTCACCACAAAAGCAGTGCGTAGGGTCTCATCTAATATGCTAAGTAGGATCCCACCCATGTCTTCAATAAAAATTATCTTTATAAAAAATATTGTATGCTCTTCTTTAAAATAAAACATGGAATGATAAACAATAAAGAAGTTTTTAGAAAACATGGTAAACATTTCCCCTTTCCAAAGTTCTAAAAAAAGCAAGTATAGAAGTTTCAAATCCTATTTTTAATAAACAAAATTCACAAACATGAACATGAATATCAAGGATAAATTAGAAATACAAGAAATAAAAAATAGAAGCAAAAGTATCACACAATAAAAAATACTAGAGGTCTAGGTAGTAGACTAATCATACCATAAGAATCAAGTTCACAAATCCAATCCTAGAACAACTGGCCTAGGAAGCAGAGGAATACCCCATGAGTAAACCCCAAAAAATGTAAATATCTGTCTTCTAGAACAATAGGCCATGGAAACAGAAGAAATCCATAAGATAAACCTCCTTAATAATGACAAATCAATAGACAATGGTCTCAAGCTAAACTGTGTAACAATATACCCAAGGTAACCCATGTGCTGTTTTTCACAAACCCATTTCAATGCCTTGAAAACCATTCAAAACCATTTATAACTCATTTATCAAAATACAAATGAAACCATTTTTCTTTCAAAAACCTTTTCAACATAAACAAAAATCATGCCAATTTTGTAAATAAATCTATAAAGAAATTTTCAATGATAAACAAGAAAGTTCATTATCACAGGCTAGAGACAGAACCACCTACCTCAAATTTCAGGTCGCACACGCCTGCAACGGAATAAAAATCCAAGAATGAAACCCAAAATAACCAATAGAGACCCTAGAATCCAATACATGATAATATTGATTCAAATCTAAATAGAAAAGCTCAGATAAAGAGAGAAAACCCACATACCTCGAAGAAGGACACCCACCACACCACCACCAATGAAAGAAAAAGACCTCTAGAATGAGATTGTATAACATATCTAGAAGAAGAAAATAAGAATCATCCATCATGGATCAGTGGATCCAATAATGCAAGGCTAGGGCACTACCAAAATCAACCACAAGGAATAACCAGAAGGAACACTTACCCAGATAGATGCACCACAGACGAAACAATGATCCCAAGCTGATCAGATCGATCCAGAAGGTGAGAAGCCTATGAAAAATGCCTAGGGAGAGTTTGGTTTGAGGGAAATGTAGAGCCAAAGGAATGACTAAACCAAAACATCCAAACATATGACTTTATCATGGGCGCATGTCGGTTCATGACATATAACCCTTGGTCATGATGTGTAGGTCACACAAGATAAGATACTTTGAAAACCCATCGACTTGAGTTAAAAATATGATATTTAACCCCTACACAATGTGTACCTCATGTACGAGACATGTACTGGGTCAAAACAAGATTTATCCATTCACAAAATGAGTCCTACAGCTATTACATGATGTGTACCTCAGGTACACTATGTGTACCTATTCTACAACCTTCAGTAAACCTAAAAAATTCTAACTAAGGATTTTTAAAACTATAAGGGAACTTAAAAAAAGGGAAAACATACCCAATCAAGGTAAAAAGATGTTACAATCTCCCCACTATAAGGACTTTCTATCCCGGGGAAGTCTTGTGGAAGTTTTACTCCCTAGGTGAAGATGAGTCCACTTCTCCCTCATCAATGACTCATGTTCCCAAGTTTCATGAGAATCTGATCCTTGTTTCAATATAACTATGATCAAAATAATTGAATTCCCACACAAAACTTTATCTTGAGAGTAAATGATAACACCTTGTTCATACAAAATATAAGAATATGGATTTAACACAGTTTCTTCCTAACACAGGATGTCAAAGGGATCAGGGTGATACTTCATAATCTGAGATATGTGAAAAAATCCATGAATTATAGTCAACTGAGCTAAAAATTATAACCTATAAGAAATATTCCCAAGCTATTCAGTGATCTCAAATGATCCAATATATCTCTGAGTCAAATTTCCCTGTTTTATAATTTGACAATGACCCAACTGAAGAGAAACTTTCAAGAAAACCCCAATCACCAACGGAAAACACCAAATGACGAGGACACCGATCAACATATGATTTCTATCAAATATGTGCTATAACCAGAGAACGTATCACCTCCAAAATCTTTGTGTATGTCTCTTGAACTAGACATGTTCCAACCAAAGATAATTTTCCCACCTCTGTCCAAAAAATATGAAATCTGCACATGTGACCATACAACACCTCAAGAGGAGCTATTCTGATCAACAACTAGTAACTATTGTTGAAAATAAACTCAACAAGTACTAGATGGCTATCCCACGATCTACAAAAAACCAAGACACATGCACGAATAATATCCTCTAGGATTTGAATTACATTCTCCATCTAACCATCTATTTGTGGATAATAAGTTGTGATCAACATGAACTGAGTCCCCATTGCCTCTTGAAGACTCCTCTATAACCTTGAGGTAAACTTAGGATCCCTATCCGAAACAACAAAATAAGGACTCCCATGTAACCTCACGATCTATTGCACATAAAGCGTACCCAGATCGTCAACTTTAATGGTGTATTTGACTGGAATGAAATGAGAAGACTTTATCATCTAATCAAAAACCACCCATATAGAATTTTCCCTTAGGGTTTCTGTAGTAACCCAACAAAAAAAATTCATGGACACCTCATCCCATTTCCAAACTAACACTAAAAGAGGCTGATGCATACCAGAAGATTTCAAGTGCTTTTCCTTTATCCATTGTTAGGTGTAACAGTGGAACACATAATCTACAATGTCATGCTTCATTCTCAGCCACAAGAACTATCTTCTCATGTCAAAATACATCTATGTAGTTCCTAGATGAACAAACCATAAAGATCTATGACAATTAGAAAATAATTAACTTCTCACAGGTGATAGGAAAAAAACTCACTTCCTAAAGTTAATAATGTCATCTAAAGAAAGAGACCAACTAGGAACTGTCTCCCCACTATAAAGGTTATCTTCAATCTTCAGAAACTCATCATCTTTTTTTTTGATTTTTCAAGATAGACTCTTGGAGAGATGATAACAACTGAACATTGGTTAGAACCCTACTCGAGACATCCTCCTGAGCATCCAAGTGAAACTGAGTGAAAAACCTCATATGATTCCCCTCCTGCTTCGATTCTAGAACTGCATGTGATGGTACCTTCCTAATTAAAGCATCTAAAACTACATTACCATTCTCTGGAGTATAGGAAATGTCGAAGTCAATTTTATAAAGGTATTCTACCCATCATATGTATCTGAGATTCATGTCCTTATGGGAAAATATATAGCTCATAATGTTATGATCATAGAAAACCGTGAACTTATCCCCAAAGATATTGTTCTGCCCGCACTTAAGCTCATGCATCACTACTGCAATATCTAAATCCTGAGTGGGTAGTTATTCTCATGTGTTCAGATATGACGAGAGATTTAAGCTACTACATGATCATCCTACATCATCATGATTCCCAATCCAGCACCAGATGCATCACAAAACACCACGAACCCCTTACTGGTGTTAGGTAAGATAAGAATGGGTAATGATGTCAGAAGTTGTTCTAGTTCATCAAAGGAAGACTGAACCTTCTCATCCCATGATAATTTCATTTCTTTCTTGGTAAGATCAGTCAAAAGTTATTCCATATTTGATAAATCCTTGAAGAACCATCATTAGTATCAAGAAAGACCAAATAATCTTCGTATCTCAAAAACATTCCGTCGTTCCTTCCAGTAAAAAAAAACTTTTACCTTATCTAGATCAATTGATAATCAATGCTTAGAAATTCTGTGTCCTAATAACATCACTTATCGAATCCAGAAACTACATTTATAAAGCTTTATATATAGATGGTGATTTCTTAGAATCTCCAGAACAAAACTTAGGTAGTGCTCGTGCTCATGCTCATACATTGAATAAAATATAATATTATCGATGAAAACCACCACAAAATTGTCATGATATTGGTGGAATATCTGATTAATCAAATCTATGAAAAATGTAGGATAGTTAGTCAGAATGAATAGAATAAAAATATATTCATAATGGACATACCTGTTCCTGAATTCCATCTTTGGTATATCATACTATCAGAATCTTAACTGATGATAACTGGACAGAAGATCGATATTTGAAAACCACTTTTCTCCCTTCAACTGATCAAAAAAATAATTCATATGAGGAAAATGTTATTTGTTCTTAAACATTAACCAATTTAACTTCTAATAGCTCACTAATAACCAAAGTGAACCGTCCTATTTCTTGGAAAAGAAAATAAGGGATTCTCAAGGAGAAACACTAGGTTGAAAAACCCATTCTATAACAAGTCATCCAACTGAATCATTATCTTTTACAACTCCTCTGGTTCTATACTGTAAGAAGGCATTGATATTGGTTGGGTTCTTGACACTAAGTCAATCATAAAATATAGCCCTCTCTCTAGAGGAAGACTAGAGAAATCCTTTGGGAAAACATTAGGAAAGTATCGAACCACAACAGGAAGATCACCAATAGAAGAAACATCATCGGGATCAAGCAAAATGGTATACAAAAAACTCCTGAGATCCGGGTGGGAAGGCCATGCACGACTTAATATCTGATCCCACTCCACCCAGAAACACATGAGGGCTCCAATATATACTAATAAATGAAACATGATAATGATAAAAATCAACCTTAGCTCGATGAGTGTCAAGACAATCCATATCGATGATGATGAAAACTGATCCATATCTAGAATGAGAAAATCCTAGACCAACTCCATCTTGGCTCTCGTGAATGAACAAGAAGGAAAACTGAACCCCTACTCTTTCCTCTTGCCTAGAGGTGTCACTAACTCCACTGTAAAGGGAATAATTTCCATAGGAATTTTATTCCTTTCAACAAAACCCGCTGATATAAATGAGTTTGAGGCACCAGTATCAAACAAAGTAGTAGCTTCTGAAGCTGTAATAAGGATCATAACTATAACAATTGCTGGATCTACATAAAAATACATTGCAAACTCTTTTACTGTGTGTAAATTATTCACTCCTAAGGCCTGTGGATGGATCCCTATAGTTATTGAAGCTTCTGACTAAACTGCAATTGACTTTGGAGCCTGTGAACACTAACTATAACGAGTCATATTCACAGCCTAAAAGAAACTTTATTGATGAATAAAAAATTCACAACTATTACATATCTTCAAGGGTATAGAAAAATAATGTCTCGTGTGACCCCCTTACTTCACTGGTATCTAGTTAAGGGCATATTTCTAGTTACAACAGACAGTGTGGAGGAGGCTTGCTACTAAGACCCACCTCCACCACTCCCGCAACGGCCCCACAACTTCCTCTTCTTACCATGAACAATATTGAAGAAATCACCAGTGGGAAGAGAAGAGGTAGTAAAGCCAATGTTTCCTGCCAATTCCATCTATACCATCATTTCTCTATCCACTATTTCTGCATAGGTATAAAGCTTCAACATGAACACCTATGATTAAATGTTCGATCACAAAACATGCAAGTACTTATGCGCCTTCAGCTGGTCATTCCTTACCACATCTGGAAAAAAACTGATAATATCAACAAAACAGTTAGTGTAGGCTAACACCAAAGGCTCTCCCAATTACAATGATAAGAAATCTAGATATTTTATAATTCTAGAGACTCTGGAAAAAACTATTTAAAGAATAGGGTTTTGAAACCCTTCCAATACAAGCCCACATGTCTATTTCCCTGGACCATAGAGTCCCACAAACACTTTCTAGAACCATTGAGTCTGAATACTGCACACTTAAACTTGATATTATTAGGTGTCTCTAGGACATTGGAAATTAGATCGATCCTATCCAGCTAATCCTCCACCTATAGAGGTTCAATCTTCTCTTTAAAGGATAATGGCTTGTCTCGCAATAACTCCCGTGATTGATCTCTATCTCTACCAGCACCTAGTTGTACTTCAACCACAACGTTCTGAACCTGTGGAACATCCAGATTGACAAAAACGACTGTCCGTACAATAGTCTCAATGATATTTTTATCCATAGGTGGATTTCCTTGAGAATCATTAGCTGCACCTTCCCATGGAACCTATGAAATACATCTTAGAGGCATACTACTGCATACAAAAACAAAAGAACAATCATACACAAAAAAAATCTCAGTTCAAACTAGAAAACCCATAAGAATAAACCGATATTTTAAAAGAATAAACCAACACTATAGACACATATCCTGATATCCCATGGTAACTTGAGTCTCGTTACTACCAGAGTTGGCCAGACACTCATCGCAACATGTATGTCAAGTCCCGAAAATTCTATCACAGCTCTAGCTGAAATCCCAAATAAAGATTCTTGAGGATGAACCCACCTTTCATATGAAACTATAATGAACTGAACCAAGTTTCCCTCAAACCCAACACCTGAATTGATCCATAACATACCCAAATGGCGTTCCTGATCCCCACGATCTGTCAAAAATCACCCAGACATCGAACGATAAAACCGAGGGAATGATTTCTCCAAACCTAAACAACCACATGGAATGCGTTTATTGATAATGAAAGGAATAGTGAAATAATAACAAAATATATTCCATAACTGTAAGGAAAATAGTGAAACAGAACAACTGAAATAGTTGCTAAAAATCCAAGAGACAAGTCTAACTGCATGGGACTCAAAGCCAGACAACCACACCAATGATGGCATGGGTGAACTCCATCCATCTCACCACCAGCTACCCATACCAACTAAAAAAAACCTCACCACCTCATTGTGATACCTTATATTTCCATACAATAAAAGACAAAAAATGTCTACGCACCACCAAACAAGTGCACATTGTGTGAGATAACATGATCAGTAGGATCCCACATAGGTGTTATATAATATGTCCCTATATAAAAAAATATTGTATGTCATTTTTTAAATAAAACATGGCATGATAATCAGAAAAAAAGTTTTATAGAAAAAATGGTAAACATTTTCCTTTTCTATAGTTCTAAACAAAAGTATGTATAACCGTTTCAAATAATATTTTCTATAAAATTTTTCCACAAGCATAAGCATGCATATCAATGATAACTCAAAAATCCACATAATACAAAATAGAATAACTGGTATCACACACCAAGGAATATAATAATTCTAGCAAACAAACTAATTGTACCATAGGAATCAAGTTCACAAATCTGATCCTAGAACAATGACCCTAGGATGTAGAGGAATACCCAATGATTAAACCCACCAAAATGTCAATATCGGTCCCCTATAACAATAGTCCTAGGAAACAGAGGAAATCCCCAAGACAAACCTCCTTGATAATCACAAAGAAATGGATGATGGATACAAGCTAAAACTTCCACATAAGTACCCAAGGTAACCCATTAGATATTTTTCACAAAACCATTTCAGTGCCTTGAAAACCATTCAAAACCATTTATAATCCATTTATTAGAAGCCAGGGAAAACTATTTTGCATTAAAAATCCATTTTCAACACAAAAAAAATCATTCAAATTTTATATATCAAATTTTAATGAAATTTGGAAAGAAAAACATGTAGGTTCATTATCATAGTTTAGACATGGAACCATCTACCTAAAATTTTTGGTAGCACATGCTCGTAATGGAATCCAAATCTAATAATGAAACCCAAAAGCACCAACGAAGACCCTATAATTCAATCCAAGAAAATGTTGATTAAAATCTAAACACAAATGGTCAGTGGAAGAGGGGAAACTCACATAACTTGAAGAAAAACACCCACCACACCACAACCAATGAAGGAAAAAGGCCTCCAAAAAGAGATATCACAATAGATCTAGAAAAACAAAACACAAATCATCCATCTTGGAACAGATGATCTGATAATGCAAGGATAGGGCACCACCATGATCAACCACAAGGAGGAACCAGAAGGAACACTTACCCAGAGAGACACAACAAAAACACAAAGACGATCCGAAGATGATCAGATTGATCCGAAAGGAAAGATGCCTCTAAAAAATTCCTACGGAGAGTTTTGGTTCAAGGGAAACGAAGATCCAAAGGAAATACCAAACCAAAATCGAAAAACTCTTAATGTTAACCTAGGTATTGGATGGGTTACGATGTGCACCCCTTGGTCATGACGTGTAGGACACACTAGATAAGTTACCCTAAAAACAAAATGACTTAGGTTAAAAATCTTCTATTTAACCACTACATGATGTGTACCTCAAGTACACGATGTGTACTAGGTCACAACATAATTTCTCTGTTCACGACATGAATCCAGCAGCCAGTATGTGACGTGTACCTCAGTTACATGACATGTACCTATTATACAACCTGTAGTAAACCCAGAAAATCACAACTAAGTATTTTTAAAACTATTAGGGAACATAGAATAAGGGAAAACATACCTGATCAAGGTAACGTAATGTTACACATTTCTCCCATTATAAAAATTGAAACATCTTTCATGTGTACATATGAACCACCATCTCCATGAAGCAACATGTTTCATTTCTCATGACCACCATACATGGTTAGTTTTGATAATATATAAAACTTATCAAAAGGATAAATATTACATGACTTATATAATACAGATTATAGAGAAGTTAACTCATTGACCATGGTCAACCTACTGAGTTGTTTTGCGTTTATGAGAAAAACAACCTCAAAAAAACTTATTTAACACAACATTTTTAGTAAATAAACATGACATGGAAATAAATTAAATGAAGGTAATTATTATAACTAAATAAAACTTAATTTTTTTAATGAATGAATATTATAATTATATTTTTATTATATTAGAGGATGAATCATAGCTGATGAAGTAGAAATATTTTTTAAGGGTTTATTCTAAAATATAATTTTCTATTCGGGATTGTATGTATTTAAAATACCATTAGGGGAATTATATGATATTTATATTTTTAAATACATATATATTATTATAATCTATTTATTTATGGAGTTAAAATGTCTCCCATTAATGTTTCTCTCTATGGTATATAAAAAAATGATAAAATGTTTTTAAGGAAAACATACCTTACTTCTCTATTTAGCTGGTAATCTTCCTCCTCTATAAATATGATATCTAAATTTTTCAATATTATTTTTACTATTATATTATAATTAAATAAATTCATTTTAATAAATATTTAACTCTATATGAAATGGTTTAAAAGGATTTTTTTTGGTTTTCAAACAAGTAACTTCATAATTTTTTACCAAATGTGGGAATAGAATATTTGTTTTCACATTAACTAAATGGATATATTTTCTGGCCACAAAAAATATTAATTAGTTTAGATAATGCATTATATGTTTCATGGATAATTTTCAAGGAATTTATTTTACCTAATATTTTTGAAATTTCTATTTAAAATTTTATAAAATGATATTTTTCTCATGTTTTGGATGAAGGGATCAGATGTCATTCTAAAGTTATTTTAATCTATGTCAACATACATTAAGGATCATTATTCATCATTTTATATATAATCTAATGATACTATACACATTATTTAATGGATTTATTATTTTCATTTTTTTCTAGTTATTGACTGTGGGAAATACTTACATATCCCATACTAGTTTTACAATATGATTTTTTTATATTGTTTATGGACTGTGTTATTATTCATTTGATTTATATGATGAATGCATTATACTTAGCATGTGATTGGTGGGGACCATTATATCCACTTAATGAATTAGTTAGTATAATGGGTCAATATATTTTGGGAATTTTGTGTATGATTTACTAATTATGTATTATTTATTCCCAATATGCAATGACAGTATGATTTTGATTTTTATCATTACAAATTAAATCATTATGAGCTCATTTATTATTAACAATGTGAATATTTATGTTGTTATGTAATCAATCTATATATTCCCCATTCATGATATTATTTATATAGAATATTGTTTTTATTTTTTACTTGTTCTATGTTATTAATGTTTTATTTATTCTTTTATTGCTTCTAATACATACCTTCCGTTAATTAAAATCTTACCTAACCCTTTATTATGATTTAATTTCCCTGGGGATTAAATTATTGAACTAAGAATTATTTTGGTGATATAATAGATGAAATTATAACTTTATCACTATAAATTTATGTTTTATTTATTTTATTTGAATAAAATGGGAGGATGAAATATGTATCCTGTTTTATAAGACTAAAATACTATTCAATTCTATGGGATGTCATATATCGAATTTTTCTCTATTGTATCAATTTAATCACCAAAATCCGGTTACTCAAGTTAGGGTTATTGTAGTTGGTATCAATGAAAATTTATAATGATCTTAGGGAACTAGATCTAGATAAACATAGTAGATCAAAATGAATCCATTACAAAAAGTCATTAATATATTCTAGAAAAACATCTAGAATAGTTTAAATTCATAGGAATCATATATTATGATATAATATTCATGTTTTTATGGTCCAAATTGTTATATTACATTACTTAGAAATGGTTCATTAGGGGAATTAAAGGGAAACACAACAATACCAAAAACCTATATATATATTTTCCTCAGGATCAGGTCACTGAATTCAATGATCTTGGTGTAAGAGATGAATAGATTATAATTATATTGGTTTAGTTGAATATGATAAAGACCAATATCCATTCCTATATTTATCCACATTTTTTTATCCAACAATGTGAGTCAATGTTGGATTAATTCATGTGATGAAACACCATGTCATTCAATGGAGCTACATATAAAATATAAGTTAAGAAATTGATCACTCCCTAGAGAATATATTTCTTTATTTCGAAAGTAGTGAATGATAGAATGACATCATGCTATTTTATTAAGTAATATGATATATAGATCAATAATAGAAATTTATCCAAAAAACTAAAGTGGAATAGAATTTTGAGAGTAAGAATGTACAATTTTTAGGGATATATTCTTCAAAAAATGAATTCCTCATGAGAAACATTCTGATACAGAATGAAAATTTTTCAATATATTTTAAAAGGAAGTGAAAAATATTACTGAATATAATGGTAAATTTACAAGGTTGGAAAGTCATGTTATATATTATTTCTATAAATTAATAACTAAAATTGATCCCTACATTGATGGGATAAAACCCATCCATTTAAATGTATTAGCATCACAATGTTTTTCAATATACATGGATATAGTATAATGTTCTATCTAGATAGGAAAACAATTCAAAAAGTGTTATGTTTTTAGGAAAATTAGCAAAATAAGTCATCGACTGAGGACTCTACAAAAAATTTGGAAAAAGGGAAAAGGTAATAGTGGAATTTCCTACATGAAATAGTTTCTTAAAGAATCTCTATGGAAATATATTGAATAAAATGAAAATTTTCTTTAGGTGTAGAGATAAGGTGTGTCTATATCATGATAAAAAGGTCCTAAAAACTTTAAAATGTTTAATGATTTGATAATTAAGATATAAAGGCTTTATTAGAATGAATACACTATGTTTCATGGTAATTTACCTTATAAAAGGACAAGGGAATAAGGCTTATCATATGTGATTACTATTGTGAAGGTTGATGTTTCAAATGAAATAATTGCAGGTATATTGAACATAAAATTAATTTCATTGATTTATTTATTTTATTCTAAATCTATATACTTTTTTATAACTTTCATGTTTTTTGAAATAATTAAATCACCCCTAATAGTTTGAGTAATGTGTTATCAAACATATCACATAATTTGAATATTAGTTTTATAATAATATATCATGATTTATGTATTCATATGCATAGATATTGTCTAGTTAGATACTTGATTGTCATACCAATGATTTAATCTAATATAATACTCTATATGGATTAGATTTAAAATGTTAATGATTTATTTTTTTATGAGATAAATATATTAAAATATATAGAGGGTGTGGAGAATCCCTTGATTCATGGGAGAAATTTTTTTATCCAAATACTATATAAATATATATATAGAAGATCACATCAATGAAATTATGAGATAATTTGAAGATAAATGTATCTATATAAATGAGAAATATATCTTAAAGATATAATATATACCCACTGTATAAGAATACATTAATGTTTTCTATATTTATAATTGGGGAATCCACCATAATGTGATATTGAGTTTTTTATTAAACTCATCCTTTATGAAAAAACTATATGAAATACTGCCAACATAATGGAATAAGTATAATTGGCCGAGTTAAGGAAACAAAAAGTGGTCTTTGGTGATTAAGGATTTATACGCCTTACTATTTCAACTTCAGGATCCCTTGTCCAATATGTGAAGGAGAAGTATTATTATATGTGGTTTTTAAAAATTATAAGGAGATCAATTCTATTAATATAAAGAATAATTTTCATTTTACATGTTTTTATGAATTATTTGATTAGAATTAAGGAGGTCATTATTTTTAAAAGTTTAATATTTTATCAGGTTATCATTAATTATGGGTAAAGAGGGATGATATGTTGAATATGGAATTTCATAGGAATTATGTACATTGAGAGATTGTGGGAATTCTATTCAGATTGAAAAATTCATTAGCTATTTTAAGGATATTATAGTAGAATATTATAGGTTTTTATTGATTAATATATATTTTTTCATTAATGATATTTAGATATACTCTATGCTCCATTAAGGGAATGAAAATCATTTGTAACTAATTATTGAGACTATTTGAAAAAGAATTATACTAGAAATTCAATAAGTGTGAATTTCAGCATGAGTAAGTTTAATTTTTTGTCTATATTTATCTAAGAATTTAATATCAATTAATCCTTAAATGATTAAGGTAGTCAATGAAAGGATCAAACTAATAAATATAATAGAGATATATAGTTTTATTATACTATTAGTTTATTATTGGTGGATTCAACAAAATAGTTCCCGATTGGCCAACTTTTCATAAAAGTTGAAATGTAATGGGATTAAATTCACCTAGTCAAGGGAATTTGAATAATGTATTGAAGAAACACTTAGGGTATTATTTGGGGAACTATTAGTGTCATTATAAATGGGAAATGTATTTTTTTGTAGTAAATTATGATTCCTTGATTAAATTACCATGTTTTTTCCTTATACAGAATGGTATAGTGTTTTTATATGGATCATATTAATTGTATATCCATAAAATAAACTATCAATATCATAATATTGAGTTGATGGATTCAATGTTTTCATTAATTATATAGAAGAGATACCTTAATAGTGAAATATTTGGCGTATATACATACAATTGTTTTTTGATGTACATAATTTCTCATGAAGAGATCAATATGATGAAATGAATATGGTTATAACTACTCAATGACAATTATTTCATGATACACTACCACCATGGGAAGGAAAATAATTTATCATACTAATTATGTAGGAAGTTACATAAAGTTTTGTATTTTAAGATAATTAAATAGTTCCTTATATTAAATTATTTACTAATGTCATATATGTTAATTATTAGGGACAATAATGAAACATTTTGTATGAAATTTATAAAATATCATTACAAGAAAATATAGAGACTCCACATCTAGAATATAAGGACATATAAATTAATATTTAATGAATGAAGGAATGGAAATATGTAGAAATTATTTATAATGATGTATTATTGATATATAGGAAGTTTTTATGTGTTTAATCCATATTGGGGATTGAATGGTATAACCTTTTTTTATAATGGTTTGAAGCATGAAATAATGAACAATGTGTATAGATGATTGGTGTTTTTAAAGGTAGTGGTTAAGTGAAAACATCACAAGGGAGTATTGGAACCTCTACTAATACTGATATGGATGCGAGACAATGTTAAAATAGCCGTTATCACCAGAAATATGAAGTCTCATAGTAAAAATTATTCATTATAGTTCATTATTGACTTCCTTACCATGTATGCACATTTTCTATTAGTAAGGGATTATATACCCATTAAGAACATTTCCCAACTATTTATTAATTTTGTTGTGATACATCATGTTGTTCTTCTATAAATTGTATATGATCACGAACCTTAGTTTAAATTAATATTTTTTAGGATCCTTGAATATTTTCTCAATACTGAGTTACATCTGAGAACCACCAATCATCCATAGGTAGGTTCGAATTATAAATGGGATATTTGGAAATTTTATGTTTTGTTGGGATCATTTCCATATAAATTTCATGTTATGTGAGAATGGTATCTAACATTGAATTTTTTTTCAAAAAGTAATACATTCCATTAAATCGTCCAGAAGGAACCCGATGAATAATTTCCTAAGAGGAGGTAGCATACGGAAACCTATTAAGATAATTTTTTTTGAAAGGATGATAGTTTGAGTAAAAATTGTCAATGAGACATCTATTAAAGTTCCAGATATTTAGAAACATATCAATTCATCTCATTAAAGATAAAAGGGCCATATCTATAATCAAACATTGGACATGTAATTTCACCTCTATTATTTTGTAGTCAAAAAGGTTTCCCATCGAATAGGGATTCAAGATTCACTAAAAAGGTAAATTTTAGACCAAGGTAAGTTTGGACATTCGAACTATTAGTGATATTTAGTGTTATATCATAAAAAGTGTCTATGAAACCCAACCATTCTAAGGTACATTACATATTTCATTTTGTTCAATTTAGGAAATATAAGCTGAATAAAATGTATGTACTCACATTTTGGGGTATATATTTCAATCCTTACATATCATTTAGGGAATATAATTTCCAAATTCATTATATTAGAGATATAGTATTTTAGAATCATAAAACTATGATGTTGGAGGTTCTATGATAAATCACTATCTAGTGGAGGAAATAAAGGATCCTAAAGAATCTATGAGGAATGATTACCCACATATCTTTAAGAGTTTTCTTTTATAAAACATTCAATGATAAGTATATATATATATACATGAGGGGAGAATGTAATATCTTTTAATCTTATATAATTGGTAAATAATAACTATTTATAAGCACATTATGTTTGTAATGAAATATATTTTATTCATAAATTAATATAATAATTTAGTTAAAAGATTTTGTAATTTTCATTTTATAAAATAGAAATGATTATTATGAAAATAATATTTATTTTTTGTTTAGATGATTTTACTTATTTTTTTTATAAATAGTTTATTTTTGGGTTTTTAATGAAAAATAAATATTTCTCAAATATTATTTTTTATGAAATTTTCATGATACAATATTTACGTGAAAGTTTGTAAAGAAAAAACTCAAATAAATATTATATTTATGATTTAATATAATACATTTTAAAAATTAATATTGAGTGTGGGATTCTATGATTAAAAGTTTGTGAATATAAGTAAAATTTATGTTCAAACAAAAACATTTTTATGTGATTTTCCTCAAATATAGTATTCCAAATATTTTTATGGGTTTTATTTTAATTTTAAGGTCTTATTTCTCTCATTTTATTAAAAAGTATTTCTTTCATTACCTAGGAATCAATATTTTATTTGATTTTCATTTAAAATGATTTTTTTGTAAAGATTATTTATTTTGAATTTTTTCCCCGTGATGCACATATTTTTTTACATATATCATTTTCAAATTATAGAAATATAATTTTATAATATATATTTAATTTTATTTATTATGATGTTTAAATTTTGGAATTATTTTAATTTAATTTGTGGTTATAATGAATAATAGAAACGATAAAAATTTATCACCCTGGTAATTGTTAATAGAGTTATCGTGGGGGGTAAAACTAAGTGATAAGTTTTATAATACTAAAAAATAATTTATTTCAATATATTATTTTAACTTCTTCACTACCTATCTTATAAATATATCAATTTTTCCATATTCATGCGAGTTATTGATTTATATTAATTTTAATTTAAGGATATTTTTATTCGATACATGCCCCTCACTTATAAAATAGAACCTCTTATTTTAAATTATTAAAACAAATTGAGCCATGGATATCGTACATTATTTTCCCAAATTACTCCCAAAATAAAACCCACATGTCTTAGAAGTACTTATCTTTCCAAAATACCATCTTAATAAGGCATAATATGAAAATCATATTTGGTTTTCAAAAGAAGATGTATTACTCCTAATCTAGTTTGCATATTTTTTACTTATTCAAAATATTTCAAAACTATCATAATAATGATGATATGAGAAAATAATTATCTAAAATATATTTATATCATATTATATATATATTAAAAAAAATTTCTTCTCCTTTAATTAGTTTTAAAATGATAATATTCATCTTTCATAGATGTGGACCACCACCTCTGTGATGAGATGTGATTTATTATTCATTTACTCTCTCTATGTATGATAATAATGATTAATTTAGCTAATAAATATTATATTTATATATTTTATTAATCTTTAAAATAAATCCTATATCTTTTTAATTTCATTTTCATCCATTTGAAAAATGAAAACATCATTCAAACATATGTATGAACTATCATCTATATGAAGTGAAATGATTCATTTTTACCGACTGATATTCATGGATGGTTATAAATTTTTTATTAATGAAAAAAGATAAATATTTTGGGACAAATATTTTTGATATTATGGAGTTATTCCCACTTTTATTATACTAAAACTAATGATATTTATTATCATTAATAAACAAAACATCCTGAAAACATGTGACAAGAAAATGAATATTTTTTAACTACATAAGAAATGGTAATAAATGAAATATGAAGCATTATTAAAAGGAAATTAAAATTAAAATTTTTCTTATAAATTAAAATTATTAATAATTTTTATTACATATAAGGATGGAACAAGTTCATTCAAGATGAAATCAATGGTTAGGTTTTAATTTAAAATCCTCTTTTTTATACAGGATAATCATAAATTTAAATTTACACTTATGGAATTATATGATAGTTCTCTTTTTAAATTAGTGAATTTTATAATACTTAGTATTATATATGGAGTTAATTTTATTCCATTCCATTTTCCAAAAATTAGTACTAAAAAGACTCTAAAAATGTTTTTTAAATAATTGACCTTACATATTCTATTGTTCCATATTCATTCTTCTTCTAATATATGTTATATATAATGTTTACAATAAGGTTTTTAATATTCTCGAGTTACTGTATAAAATAATTTTAAACTATATTTTACATATGTAATAAAGGGTTGAATGGAATATTATTTCCTGTTTTCAAACACTGTACTCTTGATTTACTACGAAAACCGTAAAAGGAATCATTGCTTTGATATTTATCGAATAAAATTATTATACCTCCATAATGAATATTATTTTATTTTGAGAATCAATTACATGATTTCATGGGTTTATTTTAAATATTTAATTGTTCTCAAATTTCCTAAAATATTTATTTAAAATTGTATTAACTAAGAAATTTTACAAATAATTTCAATGAAATGTTTCACTATTATTTTAATGTTATTTTCATATATGTCAATAGAATATAATAATAATAATTATTTAATTGGGATATATTCCAATTATATAAGAAATTTTATTTCTATGGATGGATTATGATCATATTTTTATATTATTTAATCAGGTAAAATATTGTCATTTAATATTCTAGTTTTTCTGTATGAATGTTTATATTGACGATGCATTTTATTTTTATTCATTTAATTAATATAGAAAATTAGTTGGTGTTTTCATGGGATGCGTGGTAACAATTATATACCCTCCATGTATCAATTTCTCTTGTCACATAGAATAGTTTAGGTATATGGAATATGTCTTAGCTATTAATGTATGATTTATTGGCACAAGACTATGATGATAATATTAGGATGTCTGTCACTATGAATTCAATAATTATGATATTTCATATTTTCATCCACATTAATATTTATGTTCTTATTTCACAGTTTTATATATTAGTATTTTAAGTTATTATTTATTTGGAATATTTGATTATTATGTACATCTTTTTTATGGTTGATATTATATTTATTCTATGGTAGCATCCACCGAATGATATCTCTTATTGAGAATCTAATATAAAATTTTATTATGTCTTCCATTACACATAGTTATATGAACTAAAAATGAATTATTTTACATATATAGAAGAAGAAATAATAAATATTTCGTGAGAAATTTAATTTTTTTATCAGAATGTGAGAATCATGTTTTTTTCTAGCATATCAAGACTACATATACATTTGATCTTTTATGATATGATCCATTGTATTTTAATCCAATGTAATAATTTTAACATATACAATAGTTTACTAATGATGAGGTTTTTATAATAATTGTAATATGATACATTATATTCAACAATTAATTTATATATTTTGTTTGTTAAACAATCAACTAAAATGAGATTTTTAAGTGTTCCATTTTAATCAACACCATATGTTCCCTAAAATAACTACGAGGCAGCAGAAATAATTCCAACACATATGATATTTCTTTAGGAAAATTATGGATTTGATTACCTCATGATAATGGTGCTATTACTGAAACTTACAAATAGAAGCATGCAAGGATGATGGATCAATTAAGACTTGAATGTGAATTTTTAAAAGAAACAATTAGCATGTTTGTAATCAGGAATAATAAATGAGTATTATGAAGTATAATATAATAATATGGTTCAAATATATATATATTAATAATAATACTAAATTTTTTATATATGTAGTTAGAGTGTGTCCTACTATATATAATTCCGAGGTAAGGGTTCATTTTCTAATCGCACTCTATAATCGATATTTTGTAAGTCTAAATATATATCTCTGAAAATATATATTATTTTTCACAAAAAATACATATATATTATTATCATCCAAATCCATATTTTTTATATCTATAACATTTTCTATAATTTTATGATTTTAATAGGTTATTTTCATTATATTTTTACCTCATTTAAAATTGTATCCAAGGAATATAATTTTTAATACTATAAACAAAATTTTTATCCTTTAATATTCTTTATTTTGTCATTACAAATATTCCGTTACATTTTTTCTTGTATTTCAAATATAAATATTTTTATCTTTTTCAATAACTTATTTCTGTTTTAAATAGAAGTATTTAAAAATATATATAGTGTTTCCTATTATTTTTCAAAATAATTTTCTAATTTTATTATAATGTTTTTAAATATATATCGATATATATTAAACTTTATTATGTTACACTTGGGATTTAGTCTAATGATATCATCTAAATTATCTCTCAATAATTCTTTTGATCATGTGTTTTTAATGTTTTCAAGAAACTTGTTTCATTAAAATCAGTTAATTATTCCATGAATAACTTGAGATGGTTGTCATGTTCATATGGAATAAATATGTATGGTTTTCCTGACATGGCTGGTTATATCAGAATTATAAATCCCTCAATTTTGTTGGGTAATGATTTATATCTCATGAGATTAGATTTAAGGGATTGGGGAGAGATCCTACTATAATATAGAACTTCTTACACAATGATGATTGGAATGGGAAGTGAACCCAATCCACTTCGAGACTCTTTATTCAATATGATATTGGCCTTGATTTTCACACATTATGTAAAGAATTATTTTCTTCTTCTTTTCCAGTACATTCATACTTAACATGCCTTTTTTATACATCATACACATGTTATGTTTTCATGGATTCTAATTTTGCACCCACATTCCCAAACTCCCATGACTCATGTCTAATGATATTCCAAAATCCTTATGCAATGATTCACAATTTTTAATCCATATTCTATTGGATTTTTTTAATATGTTATATTTATAAACATAGATTATATTTTCAAACATATATGTATATTTATGCTCAAATGTGATTTTCAACTGTTATCACCTATATTCACCCATTACTAAGTATATGACCTCACCCATTCAGATGATTTAATTCCATTGTATTTAGAAAAGATTACTATATAAGAAAACCCTATAAGGGTATCATTTACAAATATTATTATTTTTGATAATGTTATAGAATGTTTTAAAAAATATTTGATTACTTATCATGTTTCTAATTAAAATAATCATATTGGCTCCAGGGTATGATTTATTATGAAATTTAAAATGTATTTATGTAAAATAATGTATTTTATATATATATATATATTTGAAATGATTGGTTAATCATAGCCATAGCTAATTCCATTATTGAAATAATGGATTTTCAAATATGATATAACTCTTTTTATGATTATATATATATATGGTGTAATGCACTCGGGATGCATAAACTAGTCACTTTATTGTTGAGATATCCATTTATGGAATTTCAATTCTAATGAGATAAAAATTATTAATTTTTACTTGTATGCCTTGGCCACTAAAATTGTTTTAGTGATAGAATGGAAATATTTGTGATGTATTATTCTAAATAATTACATGTGAATTCATATAGGGCCAACACACACATACTTATTGATCATTTTATGATTCATATGGTATGATGAACATTAAATAGTTTTATTTAAAATTTAATGATAATGAAATCGGAAGATGAAGTGTATAGATAACTCTAAAGATCAATCGACAATTCCCTAGTCCCCTATAGATAGTCATACATGGATAACTTAATATAGGAGGACTTCAGAATACATATTTGAAATTAATGAGACATAGGAATTAATAATGGGTTTTTAACTGATATACTAAGAGATGAATTCTTTATAAATTGATTAGTGTATTTTTAATGTCTTATACAATGTGCCGATCAAGATAATGTGTTTTAAAATTTGATTACTTTATCAAATTTACTAACATTATTAATCTACTGTTCATAAACTAACAACCCCAATGATAAAACCCATTTATTCACTTTTTATTCCTTATTAAAAATATCAAAATAATTAATATTAGAATAATTTCATAGATATTCAAACTATTTTCCATTTGGAAGGCTCCTTCGATTGTTCTATTTTTTAGAGTGGAAGAACTTTTTAGTATTCTCACTAGTGATGGAAATCATTCTGAAAGAAATTATTTGAGATAATGTCTCCCATATTCCATGATATATAGGTTAGTCAATTTTTATTTTTCATTCACACCCACACCTTGAAAAATAAGTATTCATTGGTTTTAAATAAAAATTTATTTCATATAGTTCATAGGTGATTACCTATTATACTTTTTAAAATTAAATAGAGATGTGATCCTATTTTATGCTACCAATTTTTATATTTTCAATGTCAATCCAATAAACAATTATACCCAAGATTCCTTAGATAGTGTAAATTATTTTAAAATATGTAATCACATTCACATTATAAGGAAACTATGTTAATACACTATATATAAACATATATATTTATCTATAATTGAATCCCCTCTATCCCATGGGGATATGATTACGAAACACTAACCATTTTTTTGAAATCCATAATGAATCAATTATATTTATTCCTAAGAGTCCATAATGATATTTTTTCTCTTCATAAAAGCAGCAATAAAATGATGTATAATATGAAATTAATCACATTGTATCCATTCTCTTATAATCATTTTATCTTAGTCGATAAATGAATTAAACTATTTTTATCTAACTTCAACCACCCATCTCATGGCCTGCAAATTATTAATACCATGAAATTATTTTCTTCCTAAACATATTTAAATCAATGGTGGAATTTATAAACTTTACTATTGATAAAATGTCACTTATTGTTAAATTTTTTCTCATGGTTGTATCCTCCAATCATCTATATACATTATATAAGTATCCAACCTCAAATATGATCAAAAGGTCTTAGGGGTGGGTTCTTTTATCATAGTACTATTTGAGGAATATATGGTCATATATTTTCATTCCATCACTTTTTAAGTGAGATTATTTATGAAAATAGACAATGTAGACTCAACAAATATCCATTGATAGCATATTATTGGAACTAAGATAGTTAATTTATCCTACTTATGCAACTGGGGGAGTATATAACATTTTTCTCTATAAGGTGAAATAATGAATCTATATTAATCTAATAACATGGAATAATTATAATAACAATTTATTTTGTGGAGATTAATGATTATATTTTTTCAATTTAATTATGATTGAAAAATAATATTTATATGTGAACTCCATTAATATATAGGTTTTTTCAATGAAACCATCACTCTATATATTCTAACCATTATGATATGAGTAACCTACTCTATTCCAATCATCATGAGTGCAGAATAGATTTGATCTATTTTATATTGATTGGAGGTACCTGGATCCATGCATTAATGAATAATAATATATATATATTTCATTAAAATAGAATATTCATGTTCCAAAATCATATGAATTATGAAGAAAAATAATTGAAATAATTTTGAGTCGACCGACCAATGACATATCAATCAGATATTACATGATGAAAAAATAGAAAATTTGATTGAGATCAGAATAAGTAGACTTTAAATGAATATAAAACTGAGTATAAACTAATCCAAGTGGAGTGGGATATTTAAAATAATTTTTATATACTATTATATTTCGAAACACCTATCCAGAATAGAATGAATGAATGAATAAATTTTAACCATTATAGGATGACAGAGACAGAAAATAAGAAGATGAACATGAACCTGAATACTTAAAGGATATAATATATTTTTATAGATGAAGATTAATTTAGTGAATCATTAATATAATAAATATGTGTATTAGGAAACAAAATCAAGAAGGATAAACAAATGAAAGTTTTTTAAATGATTGGACTTAATCTATTAAATGAGTCTAGTGTTGATGATATACCACTTTAAAACCACATATTAAAATATTTTGAAACATCAAAAAAATATTCCATAATATAGAAACTAGTTGATTCACCTATAAGTCATATTATTATAGTTACAGATACCTTAGTTAGTGTTGTAATACAGGGATGTGTGATTTGATCAACCACTTTCCAGATGAATGATGAACCATTTCACATTATTAAATAAATTCAAGCAAATGATAGAGCCTCATATCATAGGTTAAGGATACATTCTTGTAATTTAAAACCAATAAACTCATATTCACAAGATAATAATAATATTAGAAAATATATGAGAACACTTCATGTATCTTTCTATAATAAAGTAATCTTTATAACTAGTGCACACATTAATGAATGAATGGTTAAAAGCAAGAGGTTATTAAAGGGAAAAGGTAACACACCAAGACATTAAAATATTTTAATTTTAGAATAAAATTAATTTTGTTTCTCTTTATATTTATACGCAGTACCGTGTTAATCTTATGCTATATAAAACAAGGGATTAACTTATACGCTATATCGAATTTAACCACCTTTTGTTAGAGAACCTAATTTTAAACTAAATTATGAATATTTAATGAATTTTATTTTTAAAATTAAACATATTTTTTGAATTTATAATGTCAAAATTATCTTAGATTGAATTTTTTGGATTTTTCTAAGAAACTTCATTTTTTTATGAATAGTGAAAAGTACTCTAATTTTGTTAAAACAACCTTTTCATTTAAATAATTATTAGTGTTAAATTATACCTTAAATAGGATTCTAAAGTAAAAATATAAAAATTAAGAATTTAATAAACCAATATGGGTTAATGGAATCATTTTAATATTTTAATTAGATATAAAAACTTATAGATCTTTTTGAAAATTTCTACTTTAGAAACTCGTTTTCTCACCACATGTGCGAGATTAGCATTAATCTTAATTTTCCCAATTCATTTATTTGAATTTTTTAAAAGGGAAATACATATTTGTAATCAGTTCAATATTTTTGTTTTAATTATATCAACTTAATTTTTTAAACAATATACCAGTGAATGTGATTAAAATTAATTATGATGATTAAGGTATGATTAAGTGTAATAAGGGACTAAACCTTAATCATAAGAACCAAAATGACTTGGAAAATTTTCCAGAATCCAATGGCCTCCAATAATTTGGCCAAATTCCCACTTTTTCCAAATTTTATGGGTTATTGGGATATTATTAAATGGAAGATCCCAATATTAAAGTTTAAGGAAAAAAGACAAAAAGGGAACATTCTTTACCATTAAAATTTATAAATCTTTGAGATATGTACAAAACATAATATTTTCAGTCATAATATTTTTTAAATATAAATGGGTTGTTTTATTATAATAATTTATGAAATATATTTATATATGGTTATTTACTGAAAATTCTTAAGGAACACCAATGTAGTGATTATTTAGTTAATATCAAGCTAAAATAAATGATACTATAAATATTAAAAGTTAAGTGAATTGATAGAATTATTGATTTTATTTATTTATTTATTTGAATATGTCATGTTACCCCGGTTTAAAAATAATATATTTTAATTCCAATTATGTGTTGATAATTAAAAATTAAAAATAAATAAATAATTTCAAAAGTGTCATTATTGTTATTTTACAATAAATGATATTTTATTAAATGATTTAGAATTAATAAATATAATATATTATGTGAATTTATTTCTAAGTGTTAATAAATATTAAATACTATCTATTAATTGACCAATTTATCTTTTATAATTAACGTATTAACCCATATATTGTAAAAACATTATTATCACGGTATGGGTTTAACTAGTGTTTTAGTGTGTCATAAGACCTTATTTTAAAATTAATTTCCAAAAAACATGGTATTTTTATTTTAAAAATTATATATAATAATAATAATTAAGTGGGTCTATATTTTATAATAAATCTCACTCTATTTTAGACTTAACGGTTAAATTAATTTGATTAGAAAATTAGATGCTTTAATGAAAACCAAAATGATAAAATTGGGGGATCATTGAATTTAAGGAACCAAATTATTAAAATGCACATATTATTGTGTGGTGGTTGTTTTAATGGAACAATATTTTCCTTTTAATCCATTATTTGTAAATTTTTGAGGAACTTAAGTAATTTAGACCTCCCATTAATGAATACCTTTTGGTATTTGCAAGAGTGCCACTCCCCATCCACTATAAAAAGGAAAGAACTCTACCCCTTCTCACACATCTCAAGACACATTTTATCAGGGAGATTATGATCAAATAGTCTCCAAAAATATCTCCCATAGACATGAAATACTTCATTTTGGCTTAAATATATCCTAGTAAAAGTTTATTTACAAACCAAAACGTGTTACCTGATTACGATGTAACAAACATCCTTAAGATTTTTATTTTCATTTCCATTATCCAATCCCTAAAATATAAATATTTTAATTATTTTATAAAAAAATTATCAAGGATATAATATTAGTTTTTTATAATAATGGTTTTATCTACACATACACACACTTCTATCTAATGATAAACGAACATACTATTTCTATATACGATGAACTACTACCTCACAAAACGATGATTGCTCATTTTTCCTTTAACACCTATCATGGTGGCCATTATGATGGAAAATATGTTTATTTATGATATATATGATATTCATAATGCCTTTATTCTTCTATAATTCTTAATTAGAACATACCTTTATTCTTTCCATCTTATGTAAATCTGATAATTTTGTTTGAGGAAGTGTGGACTTCCACCCCCTCAAAGCGATATGATTCATTCATGCGATACATAGAATGTATAAAATATGTTTTTAATAAACATATTTGACATTTCTAACATAGATATGATACTGGAATTATAATATACTTATTTTTCATTCTTTTAATAAAACAAAGAAATGAAAGTAGCATTAATACACATGTACGACCTACCGTCTCAATGAATGGTGAACATAATTTTTAATCCCCTAATATTATGGAGTACTATAAATACATATATATGGAATATATATGATAACTAATTCATTGTTTACATTATGTATATGAATAAATCATGATATAATTAAAAGGAACAACAAATCAAAAGTCAAAACATACTTGAGAAAACTCGGTAATTAACAAACGAAAATACTTAAAATAATGAAAGAGTGTTGATAAATGGGTAATAAAATTCTATAATAAGTTAATATATGAAATTATTGACAAGAATAGAGTTCTTTTATTAGTTAGTAACATATTTTAGGCCACTATATAGGATTATAAATACTATACAACAAAAAAGTAAGCATACAGTAATGGAATTTCATTGGAAATTACATTCCATTGAGATTATTTATTATTATGCACCAATTCATTTTTATTTGGTGTATATACTAACTTTTTAATTTTATATCTTTAATACCCTTATTCACATTATATTTTATGTTTCATTTAATGTCATTCATTATAGATATTAGGATTCAAAATTTTCAAAGTTGTATATGACACTTTGGAATGTTTAAAGATTATTCCCCTTATGAATGTTCTCAATGATACAATTTGAAATCTCACTTACTTTTATAATAATTTTCAATTTAAATTTCCTTTAATATCCATATTTCCATATTATTGATATTATTATTTACTAAAATACATATCATTTCACATATGGTTTTTACTTTTATAGTTCTTTAATTTACTATATAATTATTAGCAAATTTGTATATTTATTCGATATAGATATTGGATAAGGAAAATTTTATGTTGATAAAATTGATTATTCTATATGACGAATGATTTTGAAATACAATGAAGGGTGAATCTCTAACTTTATATTACTTCTAGATGAATCAACTAGTTCCTGTGAGACGATTAAGTTATCCAAATTATATAGGTTTAAACTTATAGTTTTAAACTTTCTAGAGGATAGACCTTGAAAGTATAGGTCCCCATGTGCATAAGACATGATTTACAATAATTAATAATTTCCTTAATAGATATTTCAGTTATTATTCATCTATGATATTTTTTATTGATATATCTATGGATACATTTCATTTTCATTTCATTAATTAAATGGAATGTGTTTCAATTTCATTCATTGTCATATTGAATTTCCCTTATCTAGTATTTTTAATGAAATTTGTTATTAATTATTCAACTTTAAAAGTTGTCTTATTTAAATTTATTCATTATCTATTCCACTTTATTTACCCTTATTTAGAATTTGAGATCATCCTTATTTTTTTGCTTCCCCGAGTTACAAATAAGAAATCATTTAAAAGCATTCAGGGACTCAATTCATCCTATTTTATTATGTATCATGTTTTTATTTCCTATTTACCAATGTAATATGAGTATCATGTTTGTAATATGGATTTCCAAGACTGCTAAACTGATTTATACTTCTATATTTGATTCCTTGTAATCATGCCAATGTAATAAGATAATGCACTGGTTCCAGGCTTCTGGGTTTGGGGCATTATAGTTTGTATCAAATGAAGTTTATCAACAAACTTGGAAAATATATTTAGAAAAGTTATATTAGGGATTATAAATCTATGATAGACGTTGAGTATATTTATAGAATGACATCCTTGAATTTTGGTAAGATAAAGATTATGTAGTTATTCCTAGAAATAAATTCTTATGTGCATACTATAAGTGGGCATGGTTATAGAACAGATGTAACTATGAGTAATAACTCAAACAAGGTGTTCCAATCTAGACTCAAGGTAACCTAGTAGATGAAAATGGTCCTTATTGTGCACCTGGTTTGACACTATCAGTGGATATGATTAGGATAATTCACATTTTACTTAACTACCATTATGAAGGATTTAAAATAAAGGATTTCATTAAAGTAACCAAAGTTTATGATTCTAGCATTTATGATGAATAAATGTATGCTATGTGTTATACCATATTTAGAGTTATACAATTTTCATAATCTTAGGAGATAATATACTATATTCCATTGTTTATAAATGGTGCCTAGTAGATAGAATGAGAACTCCACAAATGAATGAGATCTAAATAGTAAGAATAATGATATATTTTATGATATTAAGTCAATATTTATAATGTAAGTATAATCCAAAGTATTCTCATAATATTAAGAAATATTATCACATTCTAATGAGATAGGTATAAAATTATCCAAGTCTAATGGATTTGAAGGGAAGTAACAGAAGAATAGGATGGCATATAAATATATGCATGAAGGGAACGATGGAAAGAAGTAATTTCCCACATATAATAATTTTGGAAATAGACACTCTAGTACTTGCTAAAAAGGAATGGGAGTTTTCTATAACTATGGAAATAAAGGAAACCATTCTTGTTATTTCAATGGTAAGAACACATTTTCTGACATATAATGCGTGAACTTAAAGGATATGAGACACTATGAAAATCAATGTCTCAAGCATCAAAGGAATATACCCCAAATAATGATATTAGATAATTATCAATTTATTCTATGGATGCAGATAAAGATTAATGATTAATATTCCTATTCACAATTTATGTCATTTGAATATTTTATTAAAAATGTATTGGTTATAAGAATTATGTAATATATGAGTATTTTACTACAATACTTTTTCATTACGTATTTGAGATCATATGTTGAAGGTAACCAAGAAAAAATATTAAGTGGAGAGTTAAAATTTTAGGAAAAAACATCCTTGAGGGAAAGAAATCCCTTAATAGGTTCCTAATGTCGAGATAAGGATGAAGAAAGGATTTATTTGGATAATTGTTGACTACCTTGGAACTGATTAATGAATTTTCAACAACTAATCTATGTTTGAGTTTATATCAACTCTAGATTAAAGGAAAATATAAAATAACATGTGTCTTATTAAAGGAATAAGGAATAATGCATGTTTCAAATTATGTTTTATGGTAATTAGAGTTATTACCATATTTCAAGAGGACACATGATTAAGTTATTCAAATGTTTAGAGTGTGAAAATTTAGAGCCACTTCATATTGATTAATGGATAATAAAAAGTTCATTTTGGAAATTCAGTGACTTCCTTCAAAACTGATTGGATCATAATCTATTAGAAAAGTTAAACATTTATAAAATGGTTTTAGTTGATCATTGGTATATATTTTAGAGGTTAATATATTACTTCACCATATGGTGCATCTTGTGATAAGAGATGAAATATAAATAGTTCAAGGTAAAATCAAATCAAATGATTATGTTTATAGAAACATGTATTCCCTTATATTCTTTTAGATTGATATAATTCCGATTTTATTAAAAAAAGTGTATTGATAAAAAGATATTGTCCAATTATCATCATTTTTTATGATATCAATGGAATTTATTCATACCTATTATTTATGGTTTTGTGGTCAACAACATTCATCTGAACATGTTCTCTGTCACTCTACATTAGAACATGATTACTAGATTTTTTTCATCCATATCCAGGAATCTATTTATATCTTATGTTCTCATACTAGGTAACCTAGTTATATGACCATTGTAATTTCCTTTATCTATTATTTGTAAGATGTGATATTAAACCTTTTTACGATGTGGGTCTTTCAACAATTGTTTATTTTAAATTATTAATCCCTTGATTATTGAGATTAATTTTAAATTTTGAGGATGAAATTTAAATAAGGCGAGAAGAATATAACACCAAAATTCATTAAAATATTTTAATTTTATAATATAATTAATGTTTCTCTATTTATATTTATATGAAACAACATGTTAAGATGATGTTATATGAAACACGAGATCAGCTTGTACACAAGACCGAGTTTAACCCCTTTTAATGGAGAACCTATTTTAAAACTAAATTATGAAACTAATTATTTTTATTTTATTTAAAAGATAATTTTTGAATTTATAATGTTGAGATTATCTTAGGGTGAATTTTGGGGATGTTTCTGAGAATCATTATTTTTGATGAATAGAGAAAATTACCGCAATCTAGTTAAAAACTGCCTTTTCATTTAAATAATGATAAGTGTCAAATTGTACTTTAAATTGGGTTTTAAAGTTAAAATAGATCAATTATTGATATATTGATCCAATTTAGGTCATTGGAAGAATTTATATAATTAAATTAGATATAAAAACTTATTGATCTTTTGAAAGTTTTTACATTAAAAACCCCCATTCACACCACTTGTGTGATATTTGTGTTAATTATTAAATTCCCACCTCTCTGGTTTGAAATTGGAAAAAATGGAAATAAATGATTCTAATCAGTAATATATTTTTATTCTAATAATATCAACTTAATTTTTGACCCAAAATATTAGTGAATGTGATTATAATTAATTATAGGGATTAAGGTAAGATCAAGTGTAATAAGGGACTAAACCATAATCTTAAGGACCAAAATGACTAGAAAACATGTCCAAAAGACACTGTAATCCAATAATTCTTCCATATATAAAATGGTTTATTATTTTATGGGTTATTGGGAAATAATGAAATGGATGTCCCCTAGATAAAAGGTTAAATAAGGAAAAAATATAAAAAGTGAACTTTCCTTACCGTTAAAATTTAGAAAACATTGATATTTGTAAAAAAAACTCATATTTTATGTTATACATATCATTTTTAAATAGAAATGGTTTATTATCATCATAATTATTTATCAATAATTTTAGATATGGTTTATTTACTTGAAATACTTACAAAAAGCTAACATAGTGATTATTTAGTTAATATCAAACCAAAATAAATCATACAATATATATTAAAAGTGAAGTGAATTGATTGAATTATTATCTTTATTTATTTATTTTGATGAATATATAATCTTACACATATATAAATTTAAAATATCTTAATTCCAATATTGTTTTGATATTTTAAAATTAAAATTAAATAAATAATGTCCTAATTGATATTTTTCTATTTTACTATAATGATATATTATAAAATGATTTAAAATTAATAAATATAAAATATTAATCCTAATTATTTTTAAATTTTAATAATTATTAAATATTTTATATTAATTTACCAATTGATCTTATATAATTAACATATTGAACCATATACTATAAAAACATTATTAAGGTGACTCGGGTTTAAGCCGTGTTTTAGCACGTCACATGCACTTGTTTTAAAATTAATTTCCAAATCACATTTTATTTTTATTTTATAAATCATATATCATATTAATAATTCAATGGATCTATATTTTATAATAAATATACCTTTATTTTAGTTTTAATGGGTAAATTATTTAGATTAGAAAACTAGATTCTTTAACAAAAACCAAAATGATAATATTGGGGAATCTTAGAAGTTAAGGAACCAAATTATTAAAATGAACATATTTTGTTATTGTGAAGATTTTAATAGACCATTATTATCATTTGATACATTTTTTTCCATTTTTTAAGCAAATTAGGTATGGTAAACCTTGCATTAATTAATACATTTTTGGATTTACTAGAGTGCCACCCCCCTGCACTATAAAATGAAAAGAACTCTACCCCCTTGTCACACCTCTCAGAACACTTTTTTTCATTGAAAATATAAAAACTATAGTCTCCCAAAATCACTAAACATGACTATAATCCTCCATTTGGGTAGAAATACATCAATGGAATCGTTTTCGTATAAACCATAATGAGATACACAATTGAGAAGTAGCAAACTTCCTTAAGCCTTTTAGTTTTATTTCCATTCTCCAATCCCTAAAATAATACTATTTTCATGATTTCAGTACCAAAAAAGTATCCTAAATATAATAGGATGTTTTTATGATAAGGTTTAGACCTAAAATTATACACAATTCTATATAATGGGTAACAAACATACTGTTTATATGTACAATGAACTATTACCTCACGAAATGATGATTGTTTATTTTTCCTTTCCCACATATCATGATAGACATTATGACGGAAACTCTATTTATATTTGATATATATGATATTTATAATGTCTTTATGGTTCTTTAATTTTATTTAGAATATACATTTATTCTTTCAATCTTGTGTAAATACGATAATTTTGTTTGAGGAATTGTGGACTACCACCCCCTCAAAACAATACGACTCGTTCGTGCATTGCATGGAACATATAAAGGATGGTTTTGATACAAATATATAAAATTTAAAACATAGATAATAAACATATGTATCATTTATTTTTCATTATTTTAATACTATAACTAAATGAATGTAGCGTTCATGCATACGTGTGGCCCACTGTCTCCATGACTGGTGCACTTCATTTCTAATATCCAAATATTATGGAATAATATAAATAAATATATAATGAATATATATGATAAACATGTCTTGTTTTACATTTTTTAAATGATGAAATCATGATCTAACTAACAGTAAAAACAAATCACAAGTCATAGCATACTAGAGGAAACTAGGCAATTAAAACCTGAAATAATTAAAATAATGAAAGAGAGTTAACAAACTTGTAATAAGGTATTTTAATATGTTAAAATATGATATTATTGATATAAATATAGTTATTTTATTTTTTATTAACTTCTTTTAAACTACTATACATGAGGCTAAAGACAACATAACAAAAAGAAAGGATAAGGTATGGGAATTTGGTCTCAAATTACATTCTGTTGAGATTTATTTCTTATTATGAGCCATTTAACTTTTATTTAGTGTATATATTGAATTTTTGATGTTATATAATTGTTTTAAATGCTTTCTCTGGGGTGTTCACATCCGTCTTCTTGAGGACGAAAGGTACGGTTTTATTACCCCTTATTCTTGATTTCCAAAGGTAGGTGATATCCGTTCCTTATTCAGGGTTGTTTTCTCCATGATTGAAACAGATTAATGTGATGTCTGCTCTTCCTTCTGTGGGTTCCTCCTCAGAGATCGTTACCAAGTCCGGGTCTTCCTTATAGACTTAAGACGTTTTTCATGAAACTCTTCTTGGTTCCATATCTTCATGGACACTGATTAATTACGCATCTTCTGTCAGGACATTCTAGGGGCCAAGCCAGGGAAGCAACCTTCAGTCAGGGGAGTAGTCATGTTGGGAATCACTGGCGTGTTTGGGTGCTGGGACACTGGTGCATCTATCTTCATTCCCTTATTATAGGGCTTCTCGAGGGCATGATATCCTGAGGCATCCCGCATCTAATGTGAGGAATTATATTCCATATGCATGTTTCTGAGGGTTTCCTCAGCTTCTAATGTTTAACACAGAGTATTCCTCAAGTTTAACTTCCAACGAAGATGGATCAGACTGATCAAAACACATACTAGAGTGGATCAGATGAGTGTAACCCCTAGAGGACACACTGATGTTGGTGCGTTGACATGACATCACCGGGATGTGGCGGCCCAGGTAAGAATCAAGATGGATGATGAGGTGCTGATTGAAATGGGTGGTGAATGGGATGGAACTTCCGTGAGGATGATGGTAATGTTGGTCTTGAGTCCCAGGGAGACTTTCTACGTATCCCCTTGGCGGGGAATCAAATTCTACGTAGTTTAGGAGGATGATGGGACACCCAAGGAGGCGGCCCATGAGAATGGATGTGCGGATGGGACTCGGAGGAAGTGGAATCTCTGGGTTGGGGAATGACCTTCTTGAGACACATAGGCTCAAGGGAAAGGTCAGGCGATGAGCTTGAATTGGTGTGTACACATAGGAAAACAACCCGATGATGTGTATTGGGGCCTATGCATGGTTAGTAGATCGGGTTGGTCTGAGGCCACTAGGACGAACCAACGATGTGGGTCCCAGTGAAGGGGATTACAATGGTTTGCCGCAGAATAGGGGATGCAGCGTCTTACCACTAATCGAGATACAATGACTAACTACTAATTGAGGGACACAATGACTTTCCACTGACTAGGGAACACAACGACTTACCACTGTAGGGGGTTATAGTTTAACATCATGCAGGATGAAGGTGAACCGACATGAATAAGGACCTGGGGGTCCATATGGATGGTGTGGGAGAACTGACGTGAAGGGGGGGGGGAGAATGGGTATTGGGATTGAATCTTATGGAGCCTTCCTACGTACCCTGCCTTGGCATGGATCAAAGACTACGTAGTTCAGGTGGTGCGGGAACCGATGTGAAGGGGTCAGAACCAATGGGTGGAAGGCTTGAACCTCATGGATGCTTCCTACATACCCTACATTGGCAAGGATCAAAGACCACATAGTTCAGGTATGGGTGTGAGGCTTACACTCTAGGCTGCCCAAGGTGTTGGTGAACTGATGTGACGGAGGTCAGAACGACTGGGGTGGTGGGCTTTAACCTCGTGGAGGCTTCATACGTACCATACCTTGGAAAGGATCAAAGTACTCATAGTTCAGGATATGGGTGTGGGGATTACACCCTATGCTTACCCGAGAGGATGTCATGGATGATGTTTAATATAAGCCCACGTGATTCATGCTCGGTGTGAGAAACAAGAGGCAACAGATTCCTGACGATCACATCGTGAAAGGTGCATCTATGGGAAGTGAAGTAGGGATCATGTGTGGTTAGCAGCCCCAAGAGAAAACAGGGGCTTACACACGGTTCGAAACCCATAGAGATGGATATTAGGACTTACTTTAGGGTGGAGGCCTGGGTGGTGGCAAAGCCCAGCGGTAGAGGGATTCAGCATGGAAGAGAGGAGGAGCACCATTCCCCATAACTCCCTTTACTGGCCTTGGGAACTGGAAAAGAAAGGAGGAGTAGCGGTGCAACCTTCTGAAAGAAAGGATAGGGTCTTACACCAAGGTTTTTTTCCCTTCCCCATGGACAGACGCAACCTCAGCAAAAAGGATCTCATTCCATGTGAGGAATATTTCACTCCTATTGAGATGAGTGGACGTGTAGAAAGTCTACGGTGGGGGAACCCACATAGGATGCATGGGGTGAGGTCATAGTTTAACTTCATGTGCTGAGGACGATGGTGCTTTTTAGTTTAATTTCCTGCAGCTCGGATGATGGAGGGTTCACTCTGCACCCCTAGGGATTACATAACTGGAACCCTCTACACCTTGGTGAAGAGAAGGGACAGGCAACGCCATGACTGAGGGGTGTCCTGAGGTGATCCCATTGGGGGTCCACTTTAGCGTGGCTATACGAAGAAGCGGTATATGTTAGCATTCCTATGTGAATAATCATGAGGTGAAGCAATGTAGTGTGAAAACCACCCAATGGACTTTGAATAAACTTCGTATGAACCTAGAGGGTCGTACGAGAAAAGGGTATGTGACAGAGATGTTTAGGGCGTAAGAGGCACCTGAAAATGATGTCCGGAAGAGGGACAAGGAACATATGCGAAATGGAACACCCCAGGAGGATGGGTTGTGCACAAATGGAGTAGTAGTGGATAAAAGGTTGGGTTGAGGGGTCCTAGTGGATTGCATGCAATTGGAACACAATAGACACGATTGCACGAAAAAGACCAGGTTGGCGCGAAATCGAGGGAGATTGGCACATAAAGTGGAGTGGAGGTTTTGCGTGAAACTAGAAGGGATTGCATACAAGGATTATGGGTTGCACACATGGAATGGTATTGCGTGCAATTATAGGGGATTGCATGCAAGGATAGAGGATTGCGTGCAAGGACAGGGGGTTGCACGCAATTGGTAGGGAGGAGGCGCGCAATTGGCATGGATTGCGCACAAGGAATCTGGGACACAAACAATTGGCCGGTTTTGCACGAAATTGGAAGGTATATGCGCAAATGAAAATTATTTCATGTAGGGTATGAGAATCGAAGGGATTTGGATGTTGGTTAAGATAGAGGGGCCTCGTGCGAAGGTGATCCACTGGGTGACCTGGCGCAAAAAATCCCATACCTGAAAGCCATATTTTGCACGCTTGATAGGTGGATTTCACGTAGGGGAGATGGTGTAGATTTTTCATCCCCGGAATTATAAGGGTCACACATCTATTTATAGGAACTTGGGTTTTTTGGATCTGCATGAAAACTTTCTCGCACAAAATTTTGCTCACTGGTGTTGGCAACGCGAAAATTCAAATGCGTGGGGCAGTTGTGTGAAACTTTCTATGCTCACGGTTGGTGGTGCAGAAATTTCCACGCCTACATGAAAAACATTCACAAATATTGGAGTTTTCCACGCAAGTGATTTTTTTCACGCAACACTGATTGTTTTTGGCGCGGACCCTTCGGGCCCCCCAAAATGGATCACCGGGTCCAAATATGGATTCTAATTGTTGCGCCAAAACCTCCTTCATCCCTTGAGTGTTTTTTGGTGTCTACAAATACCCCCCTTGGAATCAGATCAGTGAGGGGAAAAAAAGGTCGGATTTCAAGGGAAACACTGATATGCAGAACTCCCCGGGGCCCGCTAGTTCTAAAACCTAGAGTGGCGCATAAAACTGAGAAGGTGTTCGAAATTCCCCTTTGTTCACATGCACGGAAACCAATATCCACTCCAATAAAATCCCTCAAAGTCCCTCATTACATATGAATTTTCTCGCGTGACATGTCCTGAGCTCCCGTGTGGGAAAAATTCCCCCTGGCTTGCGCGAAAAATCGTCTTGGTTGCACGTAATTCCCCGATTTCAGCTGACATTTTAGGTGCATACCTGAGGTTTTTCATGCCGCCTCCGAAATTTTCATGCCGCCTCCTGCTTTTTCACCTAGAATATGACTTTTTCACACCGACTCCCACTTTTTTTGCGCAGACTTTTTGAGACCTTTCCAGAAAAAGATGGCTGTTAATCGTGCTGACGCCAAGGGAGAGGCCGCGTTCGCCGCTCAATGGGATGAGATGGTTTCCAACCCAGATGTAAATGGAGATCGAAGGATTGTATCCAGTAACCATACTCTATTCAACATTTTGACCCTAGTCCATAAGGAGTATGCACTGTCTGACAACTTTCCAATATGGGACTTTGGTATCTTAGAGGAGGTACCCGTGCCAGGATTTGATGTCGACAGACCGCGATCATGGGTGACCCACGAGGATGACCTACCATGGTATAATATCACAAAAAATGGCCATCCTACCAGAGAAACCAGACATATGGACATTTATGTTCTGAATCCCAAGACCAGAACCATTTCGGGGAGTGACCCGATTGTGGAGGATTCTCTGGACCTTTACGCAAGTTACATTTGTCAAAGTGTTACCAACGAGACTAATGGCTGGTTTCAGTATTGGGACCTATGGTCAGGAGGAAATTTAATAAGTGAATGGGCCTTTTCATACTGGGTATTCTAGATGCGTGATTAGTTTGGGGCCGAACTGTGGCACATCGGTTTGTTCGAGGCGGTGTGGAAGTTGCAGTTTCATTTCTACCATTAGCATGAGCTCGTGCCGGAGCTATTTACCCAATGGTCCCTCGACACAAATACCTTCCATATTCACCATGAATAAGATGAAATCAGACCCTAGGACATTCATTTTATTAGGATTACCCCTTTATATGAGCACCTGTACAATGAATTCCTCCCGACGAGAAACATCTGGGGGGACATATCACGAACTCCTACAATAACATGGAATCTATTGGAGCTGGCTTAGGAGAGGCTAGGGGTCAAAGATTTTTTGAACGAAATAACCTATAATAAATGTTTTCGCTTGTTCCTATAAAGGGATAAAGAAGTCAAGATTTCTGGGCAAGGAATATGGTGTCTGACCATGGTACCGAGAAGTAGAAGCGGATTGTACGAGCGGATCCTGGAGGAGGGGGAATATCAGTCATGGGGCTTCAGTATAAAAGACAGTCGGGACTAGAACGTCCAATACATCGGATTTCATGAAACCTTACTGAGTGGGTGGCTCCTACCAGTGAGGGACACAAGGATGGGGTTTCATCCAGGGATATTGGTGATAAATGACATCATGGCTGTGAATCAAAGGTTCAACCTGGGGGTCCCTATGTTAGCTTGTTTGTACGCCATTATGGGGAGAATCTTGAGAGGGGGATACCTGAGGAGGATCTGTGGTCCCTTCCAGATCCTTCATGGCTAGATCGTGGCTCATTGTGGTGGATATACCTTTCCAAATGCCATCTTTCCACCAGGTAATGGCCTGCGACCTTCCTTGCTGAACATTACCGGGGTTATGCCATTGATGGTCAACGAGAGGGAGTAAGGATCAGAATTGGTAATCAAACCAATTTCACTTTTACCCCATTCCCCACTCTTACTATCCAAATGATAGACAACGATAAAGGATCGCTGGAGAAAAGAGAATACTTCTAAGGCATCAGAGGTGGGGTACTTGTGGCCCAGATTGATGTGAAGATCCTTTGAGAGCCCTATGTGCCATCAAGATTCGTTAGGCAGTTTGGATTCCTCCAGTGGATACCGAAGAAAGTGTAAACATGTGTCCGTGAAGAAAGGCACCCCTACGTTCTCCGAAAAATGAGGTTGATGTTTACAACTCATGGATCTGACGACATCATGACCATTCCCCCACCAGATTTGACGTTGGCCTCTCAACAGAATATGACAACATTGGGCCATAGCGTACCCTAAGTGACTTTTGGGGAAGTTATTTCAGCAACTCAAGGTAGCCAGTGTAGAACCTGGGCGATGAGAGAGAAGACATGGTGCTGTTGGGAAAGAAATGTCGGAAGCTTATCGAGAAACTGGGCCCACACAGGCCGGAATTCAGTTGTGGGGACTTCGCATGGCGTTTTCGTGCCCTCATTTCCTAGCGGGAGAGGATCTCATGGAGCGGTTAGGGAACTTCCTGGGAAGTAGATGAGGTATCTTCTTCAACTTTGTGATGACACAATATTCCCGGCTCTATGGTCGGCCTGGATGACCCTACGATAGTCGATGGGTACCAAAGCCCTCTTGAGAAAGATAATATGAGATGGAATTCAGTTTCCAGAGTTCAGGCTCATTCGTATTGATGAAAAGGTGAGATTCCATCATTGACATGCATACTTTATGGCCATGGACGTGTATGCACACTAGCGGGGTTAGCGTGAGGAAACATCACTCCTAGTGAACGTAATTCTCGGTCAGGGGCATGTTCTAGACAGGATTTCATCCGAGGATGATGACAGTGATGAGGAGCTGGAGGGAAGTGAGATAGAAGAAGAAGAGGCAGAAGGAGAAGGTGAATGAGGGGGTGAAGGAGAAGATGATCTTGGAGGTGGATGGTCTCAGGGGGAATCCCACTAAGGGAGTCTTCGGGAGAGTGACGATATGATTAGCTCTAATATAGATATAACTGAGCTACTTGAGGTATGTCTCAACCCTTATCTATCCTTTCCCCCTTCATTTTTTTGTAACCCTCAATCAGATCTCCTTATCCTATTCAAGGGCATATTGGTGCCGACTAAGAGTCTCCATCCAAAAAGGGGGAGGAGGCGTCAATAGAAAAAGGTGGGGAGCCAATGCCCCTTATTGAGCTTACGAGTGCTGAGGGATCCCCTATAATGACATATCCTATATTAGCTAGAACAACGAAGGCTGATTCTTTGGGATCTTGTAAGTTAATTACATGAACACTGGTATTTACCATCAGAGAGCTCAGTTGATCAGGGTGTTCATTGTTTGTGCAGTAATCACAGCCTCAGAGGCTTGTCGGGCTGCTGAATCCAGGTCATCTGCAATTGATTCAATAGAAAATGTGTCATCCCATTTAGACACACATCCCAAAATGAGCTGTACTTGACACTCGGTGAGAAAAGAGTTGTGGATGTTAGTGGTACTAATGTTGGGGCAGGGCCGAAAGTTGGCAAGGTAGCTACCGAGACCGAGGTGAGAGGGGAATGTCGCCTAGGTGTTGAAGAGCCTAACACCTTAGTAGTAATACCCGATGAATACCTCGCTGATGGTCTCTTGGATGCTTTCCCCAAATATAGGCCTACAGATCCCAAAAAGTTAGATGATTCAGACTCAGAGGTGGTCGGGGAGAGCCAGATGACATGGCACAAAGGATGGAAGTGCATCAAGTGATTTCTCAGTCAGCCTCAAACAGAATGGCTAAAATGGATGGGATCGCTCCACACCTGGCTGCGCTTTCTCTTTTCTGGAGTGGTGGATGCTCATCATCTCCATTTGATAGTCCGTGACTACATTTCCAAGAAGGTACGCAAGAGAAGCCAATGCTACAATGAGGCCCAATGTCAGAAAGAGTCGGGGAGTACCCAAGAATTCCTGAAGGTGGAACAAGAGGCCAGATGCCTTGAAGAATATATGAAAGAAAATAAAGTATTCATTGAAAACTATTATGAGCTTATGGAGTACTGGAGGGCCCATCTGGAGAATTCCCAAGAGAAGCTAGTGGAAGAGGGTCACCAAATGACTAAACTTCAAACTAAACAAGATAAAGAACAGGATATGGAAAGTGCACTTCGTTCTGTGGTCGCTGATGAAGAGAGGGTTCTTAGAGAGTGTGAAGCAATCCTGGGGGCCACAATCCAAAAGGTAGAAGCGCTGGAATGATCTATCCAAGATGCTGATCCTTAAGGGTCCTATTTTGGTTGAAATCATAAACTCATTTCTCCTTACTGCCTCTAGTTCTGAACTTCATGTATGGATAGATTTATTTACTAGTTTGTTTGGTTTAATGAGTTCAACCACAATCCTGAAATAAATAGCAATCCAATCCTAAGATCATGTGGGTCGTACCCGATGTGAGAAACAAGGGTTTTTCACAATATTACTTAATTTTTATTAAATGTAGGAGTGCCAACCTGGCTTCAGGAACCCGAGGGTAGAACAACCAATCCAGATTCCTGGGAAGAGAATATGACAACCCCAATCTTTTATTACATAATTAAATGTAATTTATTACATAAAATTTACTTGATACAACATAGAAAATCAAGAGGTATAGTGTCTTTGGGGCTTATGATTATTACATAAAAACATAAAACATGAAATACAACATCTTTATTGAAAACTTCTTTTACATGATCACTACATTCCCTCGTATATAGCATTGCATTGGATAAACTGAGGACATGCATAAGAAATGAGTGAGATATAAAGCTTAGTAAGGGAATAATCACGGAATAACATGAGGAATACAATACATGTTAGAAAATAGGCATATAAATAGAGAACAAGAGATGAATAAACATAAAGGCATGATAAATCATGAGAATCATAACATGTAAATGTGGAAACAACACTTAACATGGAATTATCATGAGCTAAGGCTCATTGCACATGGAGCATGAATAAATCCTCATTGGACATGAAGCATGAGTAAAACCTCATTTCAATTGAATTATCATGAGTAAAAAACCATTGCACATGACATATCATGATACTATTCTTAATCTAATGCATTTGAGTGCTATAAGGGTGCACCCTTCTTAAACATTTCATTTCATGCATAAGTGTGCCACAAGGATCATATAACATGGATTCATAAAACATCATCATTTATTAAAAGAAAAAGGAAATTGCAATTCATACATGAAGATTTATAATAAATAATTAAATGTGCATAAAGTTGAATACCATTTATAAAGAAATGGGTATGGTATTCACTACACAATGATATTGGCTTGGAAAATCGGTGCAATTTCCGCAGCATAACGGTGTGACATAAGAATTCATAAAAATGGTTGATGAGAGAGAAAGGGGTGTCTCATCATATGTACATGAAATGGAAATTAAGTGGTTTATATAAACACATGTACCAAAAATTTTAATGGAATTTAGATTCATTATACAAAATAATAGCTTGAATGTAAATGAGGAGAGAGAAATTCCTTTTGGAATTTCGGTATAGTAACAGGTGTACATGGGAGGTATTTAATGAGAGATAAAGGGGTCTCCCATCATTCAAAAATAAATGAGGCAGTATGGGGGAGGTTCAAAACCATACCCCAATATTTGTAATTGAAATTAAAAGGCCATAACAACATTATGAAAATTGGACAAAAATGAGAAAGGAAGAAAAAAAACCCTTACTAGGAAGTATGCTTCCAAAGGCTTGAGAGAGGCTTCTTGGGAGCTTGGGGAACCTTGGAAGGATTATAGAGAGAGAAGAGGGCATAGGTTTGACAAACTCAAAAGGCTTTTAGTGAGGAGGAGGTGGGATCTTGTGTGGGTTTATATAGGAAAGGTGAGGGAATTCATTATTATTTAGGTTTGGGACCCTCACATTAAACTAATCCAAACCACAAAGCAGCCCATTGTTTTTTCCCATGGTTTTTGGAAAAGGGAAGTGGCAAAAATATTTTATAAGGCCAAAGTCTAAACTTCTTTAAGTAATGGGGTTGCTTATGTGCAGGTGAGTCACACTCCCAAGGAAAACAATTTAAAAAGACAAGATGTTTAATAAGTTTTGAAGGGTCCATTAATGCTTTGTAAAATAAGTCAAACAAGCCGAAAATAACATTATTTTAATGGTAAAAAATATATTGGACGAACATGAGGTTTATTTTATTTTATTACATCACTATTGGGTCATTATGATGTCATAAAACACATTATATATTTAAACAATATTTAATTTTTACTCAAAAACTTGAATTTCTCAGAAAATTATGAAACATTCACCGCTAGATAATTTTGAAATCTTGATTCCATAAATAATATTCATTTTATCTAAATAATTTTCTAAATATGTTAATTTTCACTTTTAAAATAAAAACCTACATTTATCAAAAATTCATGGGTTTTGACCAAAATGGATTACAATCCTTAATAAAAATTACAATTGCATTCATAAAATTATATGATAATTTATATTTAATAAAAACTAATTTAATAATAATAATAATAATATTTTATTAAAATGTTATTTCATTCAAAAATCCATTAATTCATAAAAATATATTTCTTAGTTGAACATTAACTAAAAATACTATTTGTGCTTTAAAAACTATTTACAAGGTAACAATAATATAATGAATGTATATTAATTATTATATAAAAAAATAATGTACATAACCATAGTGCTAAAGTATTTTTATGTAACCCCTTATAAAACCCGCATAAGACCGAAGATTAAGGTGTGTGATGGTGAAAAGCTCTTGGGGTGGCTCAGATAACATTTCTCGGGTGGTAATCTCTATCAACTTCAACTTCTCTCGTAGACAGTTCCATTTGAGCTTGACATGATGAAGCTCAGCTTGGGATTGTTCAATAGCGAATCCCAATGACACCAACTATTTTCCGAGCTCTAAAAAATGGGCTTCATATAGAGTAATTCTACTGGATGAGGCCATCACTTCCTTTTTCTGAGTAAATTAGATGATTAAATCCCTATATTTATACTAATTATGTGATCACTGTTCAATGGATATATTGACAATGGTTACAATTCTTAAAATAAAACCAAATAAATTTTATATAAACATTTTACATAAAGAGACATTTAATTATATTAGGAGGGATTTCTATTAATGAAAGTTTGAGTCGTTACAATCTTCCCCCCTTAAAAAATTTCACCCTCGAAATTTTCTTTTCCCACACTAAAACAGATACGGCTAACTCTGCTTCATCATTTCCACAGATTCCCACGTCTCTTCTTCAAACTTGTGGATTCGCCACAAAACATTGACGAGGGGAATTGTCTTATTTCATAGAAGTTTTTCTCTATGATATAAGATCTTCACTAGTTGCTCCTCATAAGAAAGATCATCCTCTAATTGTACCACCTCTGAAGAGAGTACATGTAAAGGGTCTGGTATGTACTTCCTTAAGAGAGATACATGATAGAAATCATGTACCTTGGCCATAATAGGTGGAAGTGCTAGTCTATAGGCCACAAACCCGACATGATCAAGAATCTTGAAGGGGATGATGTACCTTGCACTTAACTTCCATTTATTTCGAAACCTCATGACCTTCTTCCACGGAGATATGCATAGAAATACCATGTCTACAACTTTAAACTCAAGGTCTCATCGACAATTATCTACATAACTCTTTTGTCGACTCTAGACTTCCTTGATATGCTGCTGGATGGTTTTCACCTTCTCCATCATTTCTTCAACCATTTTTGGTCCAAGCAGCTTACGCTCACCGACCTCATCCCAACACATCGGTGTTCTGCACCTTTCCCCATAAAGGGATTCATATGGTTCCATTTGGATGCTCGAGTGGAAACTGTTATTATAAGAGAACTCAACCAGAGGAAGATGTTGATCCCATCCTCCTTTAAAGTCCATTGAGCATTCTCTCAACATGTCCTCAAGTGTTTGAATAGTCCGCATGGATTGGCCATCATTTTGAGGATGATAGGCTGTATTGAAGTTCAGTTTAGTATTTAGAGCATGTTGAATACTCTTCCAAAACATAGAGGTTAACCTTGGATCTCGATCGGACACAATAAATAGTGGTACTCCATGAAGCCTTACCACTTCCCTGATATATATTTGTGCCATTTGATCCAATGAGAAATAATCCATAATAGCAATGAAGTGTGTAGACTTTTTAAGATGATCGAAAAATACCTAGATTTCATTGTTGCCTTTGGATGTCTTTAGAAGTCTAGTGACAAACTCCATGGAGATGTTCTCCCATTTCCATTCTAGTATAGGCAATGGTTGTATCATCCCCTTATACTCTTTCCTCTCTGCCTTCACTTTCTAACACACCAGGCACTTTGATGTATATTCAACAATCACCTTTTCATATTAACCCACAAATAATGCTCTCAGATATCTTGATACATCTTGGTTTTTCCTGGGTGAATAGAGAAATTCAAACTATGTGCATCATCCAAGAGTTCCTTCTTTAGATATGTACATGATGGAACACATAGTCTTTTCCCAAATCTCACAATTTCTTCTTCATTAAAATTAAACACTGAGGATTTTCCTTTTCTGATAGCTTCCACTTTTTCCTGAATTCCCATATCATCCTTTTGAGCATCCTTTAACCTTCGCAAAAGTGATGGTTGAGTAATCATTTATGAAAGGATTGATTATGTTCCCTTATTTATGATTCCCATATCTATCTTCATGAAATCCAAAAAGATTGGATCCTTTTAAATTCTCATAAATGATAGAATCACTGGGTCCTTTCTACTCAGGGCATTCACCACCTTGTTCACTTTCCCAGGGTGGTAATGGATTGAGAATTCATAGTCTTTGATCAGCTCTAACCATATTCGTTAGCTCATGTTCAACTATTTATGTGGGAATATATACTTGTGGCTTTTGTGGTTTGTATATATTTCACACTTCTCCCCAAAGAGATAATGCCGCCAAATTTTCAAAGTGAAGATCACTACAGACAACTCTAGGTCATGTGTTGGATAGTTCTGTTCATGGACTTTCAATTACCTTGAATCATAGGAAATGACTTTGTCATTTTGCATTAACACACATCCCAGGACCTTTTTTTAAGCATCACTGAATACCACAAAAATTTCTCCACTTGTGGGTAAAGTGAGCACGGGCGCAGTGATAATCCTAATTTTTAACTCCATGAAGCTTTCTTCACATTCATCACTCCAAGAAAAATTTACTCCCTTATGAGTTATCTTGGTAAGAGGGTTGTACAACCATGATAAATTTCTCACAAATTATCGATAATATCCATATAACCCCAAGAAGCTACGAATATCTGTTACTGTTGTTGGCCTTGGACAACCCTCAATTGCATCTGTTTTGGAGGGATCCATAGATACCCCATTACTTGTGATGATATGGACCAAGAATGAGACCTCCTTCAACCAGAACTCAGACTTGCTGTACTTTTCACAGAGCTTCTCCTTCTTCAAGGTCTCTAGTATAGTTATTAGATGCTCCTCATGATCCTCCTTGGTTTTGGAGTATATCATAATATCATCTATAAAGACTACCACAAATTTGTCGATGTAATCTCTAAAGACTCTATTAATCAAGTCCTTGAATAGTTTTTGAGCATTAGTGAGTCCGAAAGGAATTACTATGAATTCATAGTGCCCGTATCTTGTACGAAAAGTCGTTTTGGGGATATCTTCCTTCCTCACCCTTACTTGATAATATCTGGACTGCAAATCCACCATTTAGAAGTATTCTGCTCTACACAGCTGATCGAACATGTCATCAATTTGTGGGAGAGGATACTTGTTCTTTATCGTGATTTTCTTAAGATCACAATAATCGATGCAAAGGTGCATGACCAATCATTATTATTGGTGAAGTTGACTGGTGCACCCCATGGTAAAGCACTTAGGCGTATAAACCCTTTATCCATTTTCTCCAATAGTTGTTTCTTCAGCTCCACAAGCTCCACAATAGCCATACTATATCGAGTCTTGGATATTGGTAACTCCCCGGGTATAAGTTCAATTGAGAATTAAACATCTCTTCTAGGAGGAAGACCAGACAATTCCTCAGGAAACACTTCAGTGAATTCCCTCACAATAGGAATTTCTTCTAGGATGGTTTCCTCCTTAGACTCAATCTTCTGATCCAAATACGCATTCTCATAGAGTAGTAATATCCACACTTGAGATGATGGAGTTAAATAAGATTCGTCTTCCACTTTGCACTTGTAAAGAATCGGGGGTCGATTCTCCACATGGAGAGTGATTTCCCCCTCACGACAATTTATGTTGGCTCTATATAAGTAAAGCCAATTCTTGCCAATAATTGCATCAAATTATACCAGCGGGAGTATGAAGAGGTTCTATGGGAAGTTTAATGCACCGATTATGACAGGGGAGGAGTTATATTCATGGGATGCAATTATTTCCCCATTTTCCATACTCACTGACATCTTCACTTCCATGATTTTTGGTGGTGCTGGGACTGTTCTACTAAACTTCCGAGATATAAAATAATGCATAAAACCTAAATAAAAAACTACATTCTCCATTCTTGAATGAATAACTAGCGTACCTTTCACCACTTAATTGTCAGGGTTCACATCAGTAGTAGGGATGGAAAAAGCTAACCCTTGCTGCCTCGAAGGTTGTTGGTTACCTACAAAAACCCTTGGCACAGGGAACTGATTTGCAAGATGCCTTGGTTCTTTGATGTGTAGCAATGAACCACCCGTTGAGGTTTGAACGGACCATTACTCTCCTATGTCACAGCCACGGGTCTCTCTTACCGACAGTTGATAGCTAGGCACCCTTCTCTTCCACACCTAAAGCATTTTCTCATACCCTTCAGGCAATATCCATGGTGCTTCTTTCCGCACCTTTGGCAAGTGGGGTGCTGAATCTTCTTAGCACTATTGGATTTATCCATCGGACTGCCAGCATTGAAGTCCACCTTATGCTTCTTATCCCCATGATACCCATGATATTCTCTGATCTCCATTTTGACCTTGAGGGCACATCAGACAATTTCCTCATAGCTGCTGAAGTGACGGATCACTAGCTCTTTTCAAAGTCTAGGTTTTATCCCACCAAAGGAGTATTAAAACTTATATTTGGGGGTAACAACAATGCCAAAATCATATCGTGAAATCCTTGTGAAGTTTTCCTTGTATGCTCCAACATATTCATCATCTTTTTGCTTGAGGTCAAGGAAGTCCCTTTCCATCTTATGTCGGACGGTGCACGAAAAATATTTATCAGAAAACATATTCCGTAAATCCTACCAGTCCAACACCTCGATCTCCTCCTCAGGCTTCATATTTTTGATCAACGTACACCATTGATCAGCTTCACCTTCCATACGATAAGCATCCAGGAGAACCTTCTCTTGTTTAGAACATTGAAGGATGGAGAAGATATTTTCAATGGAGTTGATCCATTGTTTAGCGATTGATGGATCAGATGATCCATTAAAAGTATGAGGCCTTTGTCTCATGAAGATCTTGATAGAGACTTGTTCTTTCTTAGGGGGGGGGGGGGGTTTGAACGTTCCTGTTGACCCATGTTTCTATTCAAATCTTGAGTTAGCTGAGAGAGAAGCATGACAAAGTTCACGATTCCCGCTCCCATTGTATTGGGAATCTCATTAGTACCATCATCGCATTGATCTTTACATCGGTTGTTATCCCGATTCCTCCTATTACCAGCCATTGGATGGAATAAAAGGAAAGTTAGGGTTAGCACATAAAGGGTAATACAAGGAAAAAACTGATGACTTATAAATAACTTTTATTTCCTTAACATATGAATCTATTGGCTTTAGTCTATATTATCCATGATATACCTTCTAACATATATTCTTGTTGCATTTTTTTCCACTTAATAATGGTACATACTAAGCTTGCGAATTTACCAAAGCATATCCCCTGGGGGTGTCGTAACCAAGAGTGCTTCAAGTCCCATTTTTGTGCACCAATTCCCGTTTGATTCTAGCTTAAAGTAGTGTTTTCGAGTCTTACCCCTAGGATACATTTGTGCTAGAGCCACCTCTACCTGCTCGTATCTAGACAGGGATGCATTTTCTTGGTAAACCACTTACTCAATACTCCCCAAAATTTTTGGGATGTTTTTATTATAATTAATATTCTCTCTAAGTCTTTACTAGGTTTTTCTAAACCTAATCCCAAAAAATAACTAAACCTATCCTCTAATACCAACTATGACAACCCTGATCTTTTATTACACAATTAAACATAATTTATTACATAAAAATCACTTGATACAACATAGATGATCGGGATTTCTAGTGTATTTGGGGCTTAGGATCATTACATAACAACATAAAACATGAAATACAACATCTTTATTTAAATTTTTTTTACATGACCACTACATTCCCTCGAACTTAGCATTGCATGGGATTACCTGAGGACATGAATAAGAAAAGTGTGAGCTATAAAGCCCAGTAAGGGAATAACAATGGAATAAAACGAGGAATACAATATATGTTCGAAAATAGGAATATAAATAGAGCACAAGAGAATCATTATCATAAATTCATGATAAAGCATGATAATTCTAACATGGAAATGTGGAAACAACACTTAACATGGAATTATCATGAGCCAAGACTCATTGCACATGGAGCATGAGTAAATCCTCAGTGCATATGAAGCATGAGTAAAACCTTGTTGCACTTGAATTATCATGAGTAAACATCCATTTCACATGACGTATCATGATACTATTCTTAACCCAATGCATTATATCACTATAAGGGCGTACCCTTCTTAAACATTTCAGTTCATGCATAAGTGTGCCACATGGATCATATAGCATAGATTCATAAAACATCATCATTTATTACATGATAAATGAATTTTGAATTAATACATGAATATTTATAATCAATAAGTAAATGTGAATAAATGTGAATATCCATGATAGGGAAATGGGCATGGTATTCACTACACAATGACATTGGCTTGAAAAATTGGTGCAATTTAGGCAGCGTAATGACGTGACGTAAGAATTCAAAAAAATTGTTGATGAGAGATAAAGGGGTGTCTCATAGTATGTACATGAAATGGACAGTAATAAATACATGTCCCGGTAATTTTAATGGAATTTAGATTCATGATACAAAATAATTGCTTGAATGTAAATGAGGAGAGAGAAATTCCTTTCGGAATTTCGGCATAGTAACGGGTGTACATGTGAGACATTTAATGAGAGAGAAAAGGGTCTCCCATCATTCAAACATAAATAGGGAAGTTTGGGTGTGGTTAAAAACCATACCCCAACATTTATAATTGAAATTACAATTGCACAACAACATTAATAAAATTGGAAAAAAATGAGAAAGAAAAAAACCCTTACTTGGAAGTATGCATCCAAAGGCTTGAGAGAGGATTGAGAGAGACTTATTGGGAGTTTGGGCACCTTGGGAGGATTCTAGAGAGAGGAGGGAAGAGGTTGGACGAACTTCAAAGGCTTTGAGTGAGGAGGAAGTGGGATCTTGGGTGAGTTTATATAGGAAAGGTGAGGGAATTCATTATTATTTTGGTTTGGGACCCTCACATTAAACTAATCCAAACCACAAAACCGTGCGTGGTTTTTTCCCATGGGTTTTTCAAAAGGGAAGTGGAAAACAATATTTGTTAAGGCCAAAGTCCAAAATTCTTAAAATAATGGGGTTTCTTATGTGGAGGTGAGTCACACTCCCAAGGAAAACAATTTAAAAAGATAAGATGTTTAATAATTACTGAAGGGTCCATTAATGCATTGTAAAATAAGTTAAACAAATCCAAATTCACATTATTATAATGGTAAAACATATATTGGCCAAAAAATGGGTTTATATTATTTTATTACAATGCTATTGGGTCATTATGATTTCATAAAACACATTATATATTTAAATGGTATTTATTTTTTACACAAAAATTTGACTGTCTCAGAAAATTATGAAAAATTCACTGTTGGATAATTTCAACATCCGAATTCTAGAAATAATATTTATTTTATCTAAATAATTTTCTAAATATTTTAATTTTCACTTTTAAAATAAAAACCGACATTTATCGAAAATTCATGTGTTTTGACAAAAATTGCTTTCAAACCATAATAAAAATTACAATTTCATTCATAAAATTTTATGATCATTTATATTTAATAAAAATTAAATTAACAATACTAATAATATGTTATTAAAATATTATTTAATTCAATAATCCATTAATTCATTATAATATATTTCTTAGTTGACCATTAACTAAAAATACTATTTTTTCTTTAAAAACTAATTACAAGGTAAAAATAATAAAATGAATGTATATTCATTATTATATAAAAAATAATTTACATAACCATAGTGATAAGGTCTTTTTATATAACCCCTTATAACACCTACATAAGACCGAAGAGTAAGGTGTGCAATGTTGACAGACTCTTGGGGTGGCTCATATAACATTGCTCGGGTGGTAATCTCTATCAAATTCCACTTCTCTCGTAGACGGTTCCATCCGAGATTAACATGATAAAGATCGTCTTGGGCTTGGTCAAGAGTGAAGCCCAATAATGCCACCTCTTTTCCAAGCTCTGACAAATAGGCTTCATATGAATCAATTCTACGGGATGAGGCCATCTCTTCCTTTGTCTGAGTAAATTATATTATTAAAGCCCTATATTTATACTAATCATGTGATCAAAATTCAATGGTTATATTAGCAACGAACATAATTCTTAAAATAAAACCAAAGAAGTTGAAATTTTATATAAAAATTTTATATAAAGATTCATTTATTAGATCAAGATGTATTTCCATTAATTAAATTTTGGATCGTTACAGAGAAGCGAGAGACCCGACTAGAGAATGAATCTCTTAGAAAAGCCGAATTATCATTTTCCCAGTGCGCTCTTGTGTGCGAACGGGGTAATGCCAGGGTCACTAGAATAAATCTGAATAGGGGGGGGTGTAAGGTGTGAATCTAAATACCCAGGATTTGGAACACTAAAGTGATGGAATGAAAATTAAGAATGATTGTTAACTATTTTTGAAACATAGTATCCTTATTTCATTAGACTGAAATGGGGATAAAAAATGGGGGCCGACCACTGACCATGTTCGAAACATGGGTCCTGACTCAAAATGTCATCCATTAGTCTTCCGGAATGTTGGACCAGGACAATAGGCGGTCCATTGGCTGAGCATCCATACTGTTAGGGGGTCCCTTTAGACGTGAAGGAGGATGTGGGTCCAAATAAAGGGAACACAAAGCGTGAAAGAGGATGTGGGTATGAATAAAGGGCACGAAAAGCATGAAGGTGGAGTTGTGTTTTTTTGGACAGAATCCAACACTCTTGAAATTAAACCACCATGGTGGAATCATCGGTTTGATCATGGATCATTCCTTCTTTTAGATTGGACCTCTCTGGTGAGGAACCTATTTCTTCCCAATGTTATCACGGGGAATCCTGGACTTGTTCAGGGTAAAGGTGCAGGGTTCACTGAAGGAACTCGGGCCAAGGGTCCAAAAGGGGGGGGGGACCAGATTTGCGATTCTTGGGGCTGGACCCAAAGGCAAGATGCTTTAGTGTTACTATGTATCACATGAGGATACGAATCAAGCCACATGTAGTTCTTGAAGATGTCGTATAGTTTAACGTCTTATGACAAGGATGCAGAGTGATCTTAGTTTATAGTCATTGAGCTCGGACCATGGATTGATAAGGAATAAGGGGGACACATGGTGAGGTAATTATGAAACACGATGTGAATGAGGACCCAGAGTCTAGATTACCATGTGTTCCTTAGGGAAGTGTTTAGGTAAAGGGACCAAACACACAAGTTTTGATAGGCCTATAAAGATGTGTCTGAGAATTCCTATATATCTCATTAGAATGAGAATCAAGCTGAACATAGTTCTGAGAGGTGGAACGATAAGGTACCAGTGCCAGGGATAAAAGGGTTTTGCGGGTCTGGCCCTCGCACCAAAAGAAGCGGCATTTGATAGGTCTCGTTTTCCTTTTAAGGTGAATGGAGGTGTTTTTTGTGAATTGATGGGCCTAGAATATAAAATCCAGGCATCGAAACAAGAATACGTCCAAATGAAGGCATAGAAAAATGGTATGGTGTTTGATCGATACCAAACATGATGTCCCTTGAGCGAGGACATCACAATGCAGTGGCATTTTTCATCGTACAACCAAGACGATATTGTCACAGTTTAGGGTCATGTGATAGGACCAAACATGCATTCTAACATCATGCGGCATAGACATAGTAGAGAAAAGGATAAAGTGGGAATGTGCACGGTGCGATAAAGCATACCAGACGTGAATGAGGACAAGTTCCACATCCCACCACGCATGATTCCCAGAAAAAAACCTTGGGCCGAAGTGCCTGGAAAAGATTAGGGAATATGGGATAGGAGAGGCTATCTCTCAGTTGAGCTGGATCTGAAAATGAGATGTTTGGGTGTTCCTATATATCCCATGAGGATGGGAATCAAGCTGTATGTAGTTCTTACTATGGGTCAATAAGAAAAAATCTTAGATTAAGGTCTTAGAACTTGGACCATGGAAAAGAGGGACTATTCCATGTAAGTGCGGACCTTAATTCAATCCCTTAGCCTATGTGAGTTGAAATCAGTGTAGGACATAAGGGAAGATAAGGTATTTTCAATACATAAAATACATACAATGGGTAAATTGGTGTGGAGCCCCAAATTGTTGCCTTATCATGGCTTTTTCCTCCTAACACGCGGATCCGCAATGAGTAATAGTACCAAGAGTTTAGAGGTTCTAGTTGGACTTGATGAGGTGGATAAGAATGTGATTCATGTGAATGACATTTTGGGATTAATGGGGTTGGAGTGGTGATGGAGGATAACTATTGACCATGTAATAAACACATCATCCATATCATGTGACCTGAGATGGGAACAACCAAGGAGCATCGATCGCTGACCAAATTCATAACGCGGGACCCATATCAATTTTTTTCTCGAAACCCATGAGGTCATTGGTCCTTAATGGTAGGGGGTACCTTAGGCCAAGAATCCATGCCATTCAGGGGTCCCTTTGGATGTGAAAGGTGATGGAATCCCTAATGAAGGGGAACACCATTCCCGAGAAATGGGTGAAAGCATGTCCAGGTAGAATTTGACATTCCAGGTGCTAAAATAGAGTACCCTTGGGCACATTGGTTAATCACCGAAAAGGATTGAGGGGCTCATCTTGAGAGAAACCGATTTGAAAAGATTAGTATAGAATAAGGGGATGGAGAACTCTTAGGAGAAGGAGGTAAATGGGGTGGTTGTTACAAAACCCAACGTGAATGAGGAAATAATCCCATACCACACCATATACTCATCTCCTTGGGGGAATGCAGGTCAAGGGACCAAGATGAGGCTGGACCTGAGGACTAAACGTCCGAGCAGTCATACGTATCACATAAGGATGGGAATCAAGCCATAAGTAGTTATAGAAGAGAGAAAGATATGGGTAGGATACCCCAATGAGGGGGGGGGGGGTGTATGGAATGACCAGTAACTCAATGTGAATTAGGAAGTAATCCCATACCACACCATACAAAACCATGTGAGAACTTGGGCTAGAGACACGAGAAGGTTAGGGAACCTGAGTTTGGGCCACAGACAGGATGTTGCGGCCAGATTGCTGTTTAACATATTGCAGTGAGGACGAAAGTGGGTAAGATGCCCCAACGAGGGGGGTGTACAACATGAATAGTAACCCCAACATGAATGTGGACATAATCTCATACCACACTATACTACCCCAAGTGAGAACATTGGCCAAAGGCTCGAGAAGGCTAAGGGACCTGAGATTGGGCATTCAGGCCAACTATTTTCATATGACCTCTTATGTGGGTGCTACCTCCTCATAGATCCTAAGACCACATGAGAAATGCTTGGTGTGGGAATCAAGGAGTAATATTTGGCTCTACCCATTATATAAGGGTCAGATAACTGGCATCACCTGAGGGAGACCACATCTTGGAGGTGCAAGGGTGTAGGATGAACCACTACACTCACTATTTGGGACTTATGGGACTGGAGATAACGACAAAGGATTTTTGTTGACCATGTTCGAAACACAACTTCCATATCGTGTGACCTAGAATGGGAACAGAAAATGAGGATCGACTGCTGACCGTATTCGCAACACGGGACTTGTATCAATTTATTTTTCAAAATCCTCGAGGATGTTGGCTCGAGATGGTAGGAGGGCCCTTGGGTAGAGAATCCATGATACCCGGGGGTCCTTTCGGACATGAAAGATGATGGAGTCCTAAGTAAAGAGTCTGAGTGAAGCATAAGTGTGCCTATACATTTCAACATCAAGAAAGATGGTGAAAGAGGTAGAAGTCTCTGAGGAATGGGATGCACTAAGGGACCATGATGAACTCAACGTTGATTAAGGCAAAAGCCTACACCACACCATATATTTTGACCTGAGGGGAGACTCCAGAGTTTGGGATGGTCCAACAGACAAAATGTCCAGGCGTTCCTACATATCCCATGAGGATGGGAATCAATCCATATGTAGTTCTTGAATGCCATGCATTTTAGCATTGTGCAGTGAGGACATGGGGGAATAAAAGAAAAAAGAGGAATCACATAGTGTGGTTGTCACAATTCTGACATGAGTGAGGCCAAAGAAGACTTCACTACACCATATAAGGACCCTCAGGGAGGACTACACCCAAGGGGGGATAGTCAAAGAGAAGATTTTGGGGATGGACTCAAGATGAGGTGTCTGGGCATTCCTATGTATCCCATGCGGATGGGAATCAAGCCTTATGTAGTTATATGGGTGTAGTTTAGCATCTTATGGGATGATATATAGTTTAACGTCATGCGAGACATAGTAGTTTAAGGTCTTGTAGGACCCAATACAGTTTAAGGTCATGTGGGACCTAAGCAGTTTAAGGTCATGCAGGACCCAGTAGCTTAGGGTCATGCAGGACCAGTAGGCTCAGGAAAAATATTGCTTGAGGAACTAGGCATTAGTAGGAGGAGTTATACACTCACCATATATGATTACCAAAGAGTATGCACCATTGGGATAAACCTTGTGGACTATATAAGTTCCTTCCCATTTGGGCTCCAACTTGGGTGGTTTTCTTCCAGGTATCATTGGTGTCCGGAGGGCCAATAACAAGTCGCCTTGCAAGAAGGAATGGAGGAAAAATTTCTTGTTGAAAGCTCTTTCCATATTATTATGATGACTTTTTATATTGTGCAGGGCACGAAGCCTGTTCTTGTCAAGTGCTTCCATTTTAGCCAGACAAATTTTAGCTACTTTATCTGGCGTCTCCTGATCATAGACCACTATGCATAATGAAGGCAACTAAATATCAATAGGCAGGATGGCCTCTACCCCATACACCGGAGAGTATGGGGTCACCTAGGTGGAATTACGAGTCGTTATCTGATAGGTCGAGAGGACGTTGGGGAGCATGTCTAGCCAACTATTCTTATTCTAATCAAACATTTTCTTTAAAATGTTAGAGAGGGTTTTGATAAACACCTCAATGTTCCCATTTTCTTGTGCGTGGTAACAAGAGGTATGATTAAAATGGATGTTGTACTTGGCCTACAACTTATTCAACTCGGTTTCCCAGATGTTGGTTCCATTATCGGTGAGAACGGCGTGAGGGAATCCAAACCGGTAGATGATATTGGATCTCACGAATTCAATGATAGAAAGGATCTTGACCTCCTTGAGCGGGAATAACTCTTCCCACTTGGAAAAGAAATATGTAGCGGTCAGGATGAACCGACACGAGAAAGTTGTCACTGGTGGATATGGTCCCACGATATCCAGTCCCTAGAATGAAAAGGGAAAAGAGTACTTGGTAGTGTGGAGAGGATTCAGTGGCCGATGGATGAAGTTGGCATGAAGTTGGCATGAATGACATATCTTGGTGAACTTGATGCAATCATGGATCATGGAGGGCCAAATGTACCCCAGTCTCTAGATCTGGTGAGATAGCTTTGACCTGGTCTGATGAGCCCCACAGGAACTGGCATGAACCTCCTGCATGACCTGAGAAATCTCGACTCCTTGGATGAAAAAGAGGATAACACCATCAAACCTGTGCTTGTAGAGGATATTATCAAAACTAGGACCACTGTGGAGGGTAAACTACAGCGCACAACGTCATATTTTCTTGCACTCAGCCCGATCAATTAGGAGGTAGCCATTTTAGAGATACTCGACAAAGGGAGATCTCCAATCGGGAGTCAGTTCAACCACTGCATCTGAGGGACCAGGGGTTCCTGACTTGGAGGCTCCGGCGGTAAGATGGTTCACTTGCTTGATATCGTTGTCACCTAGGGTGACGGGAGAAATGACTCTCTGATGTGCCATGTGGATAATCAGATCATCCTGCTCGAGTTCTGTAAGTGATGCAGCCAGGCTGGCTTGAGCGTAAGCTCAACCATTCTGATATCGAGGGACATGAGAAACTTCTGGCCAAGATGGGAATTGGTCCATTAGCTGGAGAGTGCACTCTAACAATGGTACAAGCTCCGCCTTTCTGAAGACTTAGTCACCGTTGATCTTTTTGATGACTAGTTTAGAATCCCCTTACACATGAAAATTGGGCACATCAATCTTGAGGGCTAGCTTGATGCTAGTAATAAGAGCCTTATACTTTGCCTCCTTATTAGTGTAGCCATCTGAAAACAGGAATGAGTACAACAAAATAGATTGTGTCGGGGTAATAAAAATGATACTTAAGCCTACCCTATAAAGCCCAGGATCATTGAGCCACCTGCCGGTGGGTATCTAGGAAGAACCATCTAAGTTAATATTCTAGAACAACATGACATGATCTACTGAGAGGTTTTCCTTATCAAGAAAATTGAGATACAAGGAATGGTCAGCAGGAGTTGGATGGGCAATAAGGAAGCTTGCCAATGCTTGCCCAATAAATGTTTTCTGAGGGAAAAACCTGATATCAAACTTCTGAAGAATCACTGCCCACTGAGCTAGACACCATGTCAACATGGGGCGGTTAAGAATGTACATCAGTGGGTCTAACCGAGACACCAACTATACCTCGTGGTGCTGCAAGTAATGCCAAAATTTATATATTGCGAATACCAACGCAAGGCAGCTCTTTTCATTGGGGGAGTATCTAGTCTCTGTATCGATTAGCATATGACTGAGGTAGTAGAGGATAATTTTTTCCCCTCATTGTTCTTCAGGGTGAGAAGGGTGCCGAGAGATCATTCTAGGTCGGTCACATAAAGGCCAATGGATTCTTGAAGATAAGTTGAATTAAGATCGGAGGCTGGAGTAGGTACTTCTTGATTTCCTTGAACGCGGTCTGACACTCTTGATCCCACTGATAAAAAATGCCTTTCTTTATGAGCCAATAAAAGGGATTACACTTTCCAGCCATATTTGCAATGAATCGGAATATGTAGGCCAAGTGGCATTGGAATCCCTGATGTTCTCGAATGTTTCTTGGGGGAGACATCTGGCTAATGGCCTTGAACTTATCAGGGTCAATCTCGATACCCCGGTACCAGAAAAGAAAGATAAAGAACTTCCCGTAGGTGACCCCGAAGGCACATTTCAATTGGATCATCATCAAGTGGAAAGAACGAAGGAAGCCAAACACTTTATCAAGGTCTTTGATATGGTCTCGGTGCTGGTGATATTTGATGACAAGATCTTCCACATAAATTTAACCAATGTCCCCAGGATTGGCTTGAATATGCAATGCATGGACCGCTGATAGGTGGAACATGAATTCTTTAAGATGAAGGGAATGTCTTGGTAATAAAACGTACCTCATGGTGCCCTGATGGCTGTAGAATTCTCATACTCAAGGGCCATCCGAATTTTATTATATCTGGAGTACCTATCCATGAAAGGGAGGGCTTGGAACCCAGCTGTATCATCAATCAGAAACTCCATCATTGGGAGGGGAAAATAATCCTTTGGGAACTAATGGTTGAGATCTCAATAGTCAATGCAGACTCTGATCTACCCATTATTCTTCTTGACTGGCACTATGTTGGATAGAAATTTGGGGTACTGGACCTCCTTGATGAAGTTCGCTATGATGATCTTGTCAAATTCGGCCTCGACCATGGTGTCGTGAGAAGGGTGAATCTTTCTGGGATGCTTCTTGAACTCGTGATGATTTTACAGGAGAACGAGGTGATAGACATCTACCTATAGATATAGTTCTGGAATCTCGCCATAGCTCCCTGAAAATACATCATGATGTTGTTTTAAGAAGTCTATGTATCGTTCTTTCTCCTTGAGAGGCATGGTTGCACTGATCAATGTGGGTCTTGGATCTGCCTCACTACCGAGGTTCACCTATACCAATTCATCAACTGTGGTGGAGACACCCTCTTCAAAGGTGGGGGGAGCATCCCCCAAATCCTCTTCTTTGCTTGCGGAGGAGGGATACCCAGTGGGAGGAGCTTCCTCTGGGTCATCAGATCCTGAAGAGTGGCTGTTATGAGCCTGAGCGGCGGTTGTCATTGCATTAGGAGATCCCTGTACAACCGAAACCATAAAAATGAAGTCTTTCAACCCTGTCCCATTTGTTCTTTGGGCCAAGGGGCCATGATTGATGATGTCAAAGTAGTAGTGGCACGTTGGCTTGGGTTTTTGATTCCAACCCAGTGAAACATGCAAGAATGACGTATCACCTTTTCCATGGGAGAGACATCTTGATACCTTATGGGAGTAGGGGACTCAGGGATCTCTGAGGCTTGATTTTTATTAGAATACGAAGTGATCTCTTGACGTCACTTGGACATGAGAATATGATTCCCCCATCTACCATAGAAAACAAAACATTTCCCCATATCAGGGGTTGTGGCCTCTAATCGATGGATCGGGAAGACGTAGGCATCATCTAGACCTACCCAGGGGTCGGTTGCAATTGTGACATGCTCAACCTCACTGGCCTGAATCTGATTTTCCACACTCTTGTAATAGTCAACATCAAGGTAGCAGGCTTCACAAGAGGAAAAAGGAGACGTGTCACCTTGGTGCACGCCCACTTGACCAGTGAGGGAGTACTTGAGGCACTGGTGATACGATGAGGGAACCTCTGCGTGTAAGTGGATCCCTTGTCTTCCCATAAATGCATTGTACATGGTGTCTTGGGAGACAACCATAAACTTGGTACTGGTAACTAAGCCGCCAAATTGGGTCTTCAAATGGATCTTGCTGATCGGGGTATACTTTTTCCGGTCATATCCCTGGATCTTCAGGTCGAAGGGTGTCAAGTCATCTTCAGATAACCCCAGCTTCTGCAGTGTCCGTTTCAGGATAAGGTTAATCTTGGAGCTGGTGTCAACAAGACAATGTCGAACCTCCACACAATTTAATTGACCAGTGATGTATAGTGGGAGAATGTGCCCCTGTATGGAAGAACCTTTATATTCTCCGTAGAATAAGATAATGGCCTAAAATTCATCATTCTCTATCACTTCCTCATGAATGGCCACTGCAGCTGCTACCTCCATCTCAAACAGGAGGGGCTTCTTAAATCCTCAGCGAGGGCCTTACACATATCTGCTGAAAGATGAAGGGCCTCGAGGATGGAAAGCCTTACTGGGATGCTGAAAGTTTCTTGATAACATCATACTTCTATTCCTGGCATGAAATTATGATTATAGGAGGTCTCTCTATGATAGGTGGTATGGTGGAACCTGCCGGGTGGGGCAGTTGCTGACTGGTGCTAGGCATATCTTGATTCTCACTAGTTGGAGCTTGAAGAGTGGCTACCGGATGATGACCAGACAAATGAGACCAGAATGTAATAGGGTGTGGCTAGTAGTGGCATGGTCGAGGGGGCTTTGCCTGATCTGGTATCCCAAACGGCGGTGAAGGCGGGCCTGATGACACCAGATGAGGAGGCTACGCATGCTGAGCTAAGTATTGGGCCTGTTATCTAGTCTCAGTGGCGTGCACATCCTAGAATAATGTTCTGGCTAATGTTCCTCAACGAATGATATGGACACGGCTCCACCGATGTTGGAATTAGCTGTCGATGTTGGGGAGATCCACTTTGAGCTCCCCGTCGTTGGGAGTCATGTAGGGGTTTACCAGCTCTACGGTGTTAACTGAAGGATACCCTTGACTGTCACTCGAAGAGTCTTTCACTACTGGGTGGATCTTGGGAAGAATCCACATCTTTGGGGGCATGAATTCATTGAGAGTATGGGACAAATATGGCATTGGTGGGGCACTTTACTTTCCCTTGCGCCATTGGTGTTTGCTCCTCTGGGAAGAGGTCGACTGAGATGATGATGCAGAAGTGGTGGATGCAGCTTCTGAAGGCTTTTGCGGATTTAGGAATGCATGGATGATACCATGGGAACAGGAAACCATTTTGAGAGTCATCCAGTAATCATAATTGTGAGACCCATGGTTAGAAACCTACTGCCACTCGCCCTCGCTGTCGCTGCTGCTGTCTGGACTTACGACGACGCATGCCACTTGAGCCGAGGCCGGGCCCAACCTGACTATGTTGTTATCAACCTGATATTGAAGCTAGTATTTTAACACATATCACTACATGAGAGTGTGTCCCAAGATTTGGTGATAAGGGCAGTAGTTGGGGGCGATCAATGAGGTTTCCCTCTTCTGGCCTTCTGCAATCAGGAAAATGCACAACCCCTTGTTCCAAGGAACTTCAGAAATAGTCGGGAACCTGATTCTCATTAAACGAGTAGGTTCAGTTTATTCTATCCAGAAAGGGGGGCCATGGAGCTTGGCCCTGACGAGGGGATGGAAGAGCTTGTCGAGGAGGCAGATTCTAGTTATTTCGCCTGGGTGGTTACTATGCATTGCGCAAGGTCACCTACCAATTCTGATCTGGCCGCTGCTGGGATGGAGACAACGCCTGTGGTGGAGGGCCTATGTCAGGTTGTGGAGGTAGATCCACTAGTAATAATTCAAGATATCTGGGGGCCTCTATTTGGGTCACCGTGGTGGGCTCGGCTTTGGCATCCCTCCTTGCAAGAATTACAGGGGGCAACAAACGTGCCTGGATAGCCTTTTGCAGGGCTTCTTCCAGGCGTTGGGCCTTATCAGAGAAGTCTCGAAATCCTCTAGGGTTGTTCTGGGAGATCAGAGAGGGAACCAGTTCCATCTTAACATTTCCCACACACATTTTCAATAATTTCTCCTAAGTTAGTGGCATGTCAAAGGAGTATGTAAGACCTTTCCATCGAGCAATAAAGTCTGCGACACACTCATCAGGCCTCTATTTTCACTTGAAGAGGTCTGTGATGCTCATTTTCTGTGTGGTGGAGTTGAGCTGGTAGAGGAATTGCCTACAGAGGTCCTCCCATCTAGTCACTGATCTAATGGGGAGTTGGTTGTACCAGAAAAATTCATGCCCCTCCAATGTCTGCACAAAAATTCGGATCTTGGCATCCTCCTACTACACTGGAGTCCCTTACATGGGCCACACCTTGAGGCGAAGTGGGATAGATGTTGTGGTGGATCACTCGTCCCATTGAATAGGGAAATGGTGGGATTCCCAAAACCCAAGGGTGCCGACATATCATCCACCCTTGCTGTATATGTATCGCCATCAGGTGGGAGTCCCCCTTGTCTTGTTTATAGTTCCTCAATGTGGGAAATGAGTGCCGCCATTGGATCGTCTGGGTGGGGGTCCCTATCTTGATGGGGATCCCAAACCACGAGCGCATTGGCGGTTTCTTAAACATGGTATGTTGTATTGATGACTCATGGAACAACTGGTGGAGCAAACTGCGGGGTAGCCGGGGGAACCCGAGTTGGGTTCCTTGGATTGTCACACCATTCTAGAGGGTTTGGTGAGACATACCACACCCTCTTGTCATAAGTTCCGGACTTAACCTTGTCTGTGGGGGTAGGATGGTCAAGGTCACCTAGAGGTATCTCGTCAGGGAGAAGTTGTTCCTACCCCTTCTGCCCTGGACTACGATTTCTGTAGTCTGGTCGTTGCTCTGTAGTGTGTTTAGTGAAGAGATCATCAACCAACTTCTTCTATTTGGCAAGTTGTTGGCGCAACGTGTCCTTCTCAAGGTCCTCCTCTATCTTCTACACTGAGGAAGATGGGTCAAAGTTCTTGGCAGCTCCGAGGAGCTCTTTACCCTTACCATGATTTCAGCTAAGGACTAATCCTCGGTGGGTATAGGGAGACCTAGCAGATTCTTCTACATAAGAGTAACTTATCTTGATGGATCTAGTGTTGGTGGCATTCCCTCAGGGGTTATGTCCCTGTCAAGAAGCTCCAGCTCATTCTCCTTGTCCAATAGGTCGACCATGTTGACTGTGACCCTTCCTGGGGCTATGACCTCAATATTGCCTAGCGAGTGGGGCTACCATTGGATAGTAATGAAGAGGAGGGAAACATATTTCCCCTAGCCACAGATTTTCACATGGGGGGAAGCCTCCTTGATAACCTTTTGGAGTACCTTGAAACATTGAACACATTGCTGTTGTAGGGCCTTATGGAAGCCTAGTGAGTCGGGGAACTCAGCCACATGGAGTGCAGTCAGATCAACCAGATGACATTGCTTGCCGATGTCATCAAAATGCGTCTGGCTCCAGGGATAAGCCACCTGTTGGTGACGAAGGTGAAAATGTGTCACCCAGAGGGTTTGAAAAAAACACTCAACTTTCTCTGGGGTGAGGGATTCTGACATGCGGAAATTCGGCGCTCCCACGGGCTAGAACCTCTCGGGGAAGTGGTCCGCTATGAGGATATTACAGAAGATCCTTGGCTCGGATTCAGGGTCTGGACCTTCATTACCCCACTATTCAACTAGAGTCTGGTGGGGAACTGGGAGCGGTATTGAGACAGATCACTGGGACAGCAGGCTGGCTAGTGGGGAATACGGTGAACAGGCTGACTGGCTGCAGAATCTCATGCTGTCCTCTAAAGAGTGTATACAGGTCAGCTATGTCGTGATAAGATGGGCTGACAACATCAGTTCCGGGAATAGTGGCTAGGGATACTTGCGATAGGCTGCGCTGATGCTCGCCCACCATTAGTCCCCAGAACCACTTTTCATGATCTTTATCCAAGGTAGAGAGTGTTTCTAGTGACTATGGTGGTGATTTCACGATTGTAACCTATGGGGTTTATAAATTTTCATCCTCCAAGATATACCAATGGAGGGAGGCAGGAATCCGATGGAACTCACATTCATGGAGTACTAAGCTGATGTGCCTCATTCTGGCCCCAGCCCTTGACTCGAATGAGCGAGTGGAGGGTTCCCGAGCTGAGTTGTATTCCACTTTAGATTCTGAGAAGTAGACTGGTTTGATATCTATTCAGAACTTCCCCAAATCCTTTTTATAGCAGCGATGAACCACCTTCCTGCCCCTGGATGGGACTTATGGACAGGGTAAATTTTTCGAACGAGGAGGTCGTTCAGCCATACTGGCGCTGGTGTGGGGAGGACTTCCACTCGAGAAAGCTGGGCTGTGAGGAGAACTGGGGCAGATATCAAAAGGGATATGGGGAGGACCTCTGTGGGAAGTTCTAGAGCGGGTAGGACCTCTGCTTGAGCTGGTAGGAACATGGGAAGGACCTACATGTTTACTTACCCTAGCGACATCAGTGAGAGGAAGCTCCTCATACCAGTCAAACTAAACACAGGTAGGACCTCATTGTTGGGCGCTGGTGAGGCGAAGTCGGCCCTCACTCCTCTGATTACTGAGGCAAGGAAAACCTTCACCCGCTGCTATGAAGACATGGGGAGGGTCCCCACATTGAATAGTGAGCAGATGTGCAACGTCCCAATACCAATGGTCTATGGCGGGAGGAATGACTCAATATCTGGTGTAGTTGGAATGGAAGAGACTTCCGTGCTGAGCATCACTTCCACGGGGAGGACCCTCATTTGGAAAGAAGGTGGCATGGGAAAGACCTCAATGCTGAGCTTAGAAGAGGGGAAGATCCGTGTTCTCCATGGTAGTGGTATGGGTAGGACCTCCGTACCGAGTGTCATTGGCATGGGTTAGTTATCATCTGCCACTGCCTATACCAGAAACAAAGAGAGTCGACCCAGCCTACCCATGGAGAGGATGGGGCCTTGATCCAGGTCGGGCATATGAATGTCCCTTTTCAGCATACATAGGAAGTTGCTGGTATGTGTTAGCGGTGGATCGGGCCATAGTAGCCACTGACGTTGACTCCCCTTGGGGGGCGTCCTCTTTGAGTTGCACCCAACACTAGCATTGGGTTAGAAGGATTGAAGCTAATGGTGCAGGTTCATGGCTTACCAACTCATCATCTAGTTAGAACGAGCGACGGTGTTAACGTGGCCGGGTGGGAGCCCTCGCTGGGATCCCCTGAAATGGTACTATAACCGGGGTGGCCCAGACATCCCCTACCTCATCGTCATAGGGAAGGGAGTCGTCGAGGTGTTCTCGGGATAGGCTCCCCGAAAAAATTATATGTTGGGGTGGGGAGCAGTGGCTCCCTGCATGGCCCTTGGGGGAGGCGTTGATGAAAAGGCATCGACACCTCTAAATCCAAGCGGGTCATATCCCTTATAGTGATGATCCCCTCCTCCTCGTAACGATGCATGAGGTCGTTGATTACCCTCTGATGAATAACCTTGGATGGAGATATGGGGCATGGGTGCCTTATGGCCATTGGTGTAGAGACCATTGAAGAAGAGGCGGAGTTGTGCGGAACTACCATGTTGGTACCACCCCGACCCCTGAATTAGTGTGCGGGCGGTGATCGAGTTCCAGACACAACAACTTGATTACTGAAGGAAGGGAGATTAACTCATCAGTGTTGAAGGGAAAAGGAATCAACGACCAGAGCCCCAACATCATCCCATCTTCCATGGCTGGTAAGATGGATCCATGATGACAACATCGCAGACCAGGACATCCAACATTCTACTTCCCCAACTTGTGGTGAATTTCACCCCAGGCCCGCTATTTTCTTGGTGGGACCAAGTACTAAATAATTGGATCCAGTGAAACGTTAATCCAATTATGTCTCGAACACTACTAATCTCCATATTGTGGAGAAAACATTCACGTCGGGTTCACCAATTTTGTTTCCGACACTTTCTCTAGGGCGCGCGCGTCTGTCTTCTTGAGGATGAAAGGCGTGGTTTTGTTACCCCACATTCCCGGTTTCCAAAGGTGGGCGGATTCCGTTCATTATTCAGGGATGTTTTCACTTTGATCAAAATGGGAGGATGGGATGTCGAGTCTTCCTTCTGTGGATTCCTCCTCGGAGGTTGTTACCTAGTCCAGGTCTCCCTTATAGACTTAAGACATTTTTCGTGAAACTCTTCCCGGTGCCATATCTTCATGGATGCTGGTTAATTACGTTTCTTCTGTCAGGACATTCAATGGGGCTAAGCCAGGGCAAAAACCTTCAGTCGGGGGAGTTATCATGTTGGGCATCACTAGCGTGTCTCGGCACTAGGACACTGTTGTGTCTGTCTCTTGTCCCTTATTATAGGGCTTCTCGATGGCACAGAATCCCGATGAATCCCACATTGAATACGAGGAATTATATGACATAGTAATTTCTCATAGGTTTTCCTCAGCTTCCCATGTTTAACACAGGGTATGCCGCAAGTTTAACATCCAGCGGAGATGGATCAGACTGATCAGAACACTAACTAGAGTGGATCAGATGAGTCTAGCCCATGGAGGACACATTGATGTAGGTGGGTTGACATGACATCATAGGGATGTGGCGGCCTAGGTAAGAATAAAAATGGATGATGGGGTTCTGAGTGAAATGAATGGTGAATGGGATGGAACCACCGTGATGATGTCGGTAATGTTGGGCTTGAGTCTCATGGTGACTTACTACGTATCTCTGTGTCGGGGAATAATAGTCTGCGTAGTTTTGGGGGATGATGGAATGCCTATGAAATAATAAATAATGCACGTTTCAAATGAGGTTTTAGAACAATTCTAGATTAAAGGAAAATATAAAATAACATGTGTCTTATTAAAGGAATAATGAAGAATGCATGTTTCAAATGAGGTTTTATGGTGATTGGATTTATTACCATATTTCAAGAGGATACATGATGAAGTTATTCACATGTTTAGAGTGTGAAAATTTAGATCCACTTCATGTTGATTAAAGGATAATGATAAGTTCATTTTTGAAATTCAGTGACATTCCTTCAAAAGTGATTGGATCATAATCTATTGGAAAAGTTAAACATTTGTAAAATGGTTTTAGTTGATCATTGGTAGATATTTTAGAGGTTAATATATTACTTCACTATATGATGCATAATGTGATAAGAGATGAAGTATAAATAGTTCAAGGCCTAATCAAATGAAATGATTATGTTTATAGAAACATATATTTACTTATATTCTTTTAGATTGATAGAATCCCGTTTGTATTAAAAAAAGTGTCTTGAGACAAATATGTTGTCTTATTATCATCATTTTTAATGATATAAATGAAATTTATTCATACCTATTATTTATGGTTTTGTGGTCAACAACATTCATCTGAACATGTTCTCTATGGCTCTTCATCAGAACATGATTACTAGATTATTTCATACATATCCATGAATCTATTTCTATCCTATGTTCTCCTACTAGGTAACCTAGTTACATGACCATTGTAATTTCCTTTATCACTTATTAGTAAGATGTAAAATTAACCCTTTTTATGATGTGGGTCTTTCAACAATAGTCTATTTTCAAATATCAATCCCTTGATTATTGAGATTAATTTTAAATTTCGAGGATGAAATTTAAAATAATGTGGGAAGAATATAACACCCAAATACATTAAAATATTTTAATTTTATAATATTATTAATGATTTTTCTATCTATATTTATATGAAACTCCATGTTAAGATTATGTTATATGAAACATGAGATTAGCTTGTACGCAAGACTGAGTTTAAACCCCTCTTAATGGAGAAACTATTTTAATACTAAATTATGACACTTTAATGATTTATATTTTTATTATAAAAGATCATTTTTGAATTGATAATGTTAAAATTATCTTATGGTAAATTTTGGGGATGTTTCTGAGAAGCTTTATTTTTTATGAATAGTTAAAATTACCGCAATTTAGTAAAAAATAGCATTTTCGTTTAACTAATGATAAGTGTAAAATTGTACTTTAAATTGGTTTTTAAAGGCAAAATAGATCAATTATTCATATATTGATCCAATTTAGGTCATTGGAATAATTTATATAATTAAATTAGATATAAAAACTTATTGAACTTTTGAATGTTTGTACTTTAAAAAACCCCCATTCACACCACTTGTGTGATATTTGCGTTAATCATAGAATTCCCACCCCTCTGGTTTGAAATTTGAAAAAAAATGACATAAATGATTCTAATATGTAATATATTTTTGGTCTAATAATATCAACTAAATTTTCGACCCAAAATATTTGTGAATGTGATTATAATTAATTACAGGGATTAAGGTAAGATTAAGTGTAATAAGGTACTAAACCATAATCATAAGGACCAAATTGACCAGAAAACTTGTCCAAAAGCCACTAGCTTCCAATAATTCGGCCATATATCAAATTTTTTATTATTTTATGGGTTATTGGGATATAACGAAATGGAAGTCCCCTATATAAAAGGTTAAATAAGGAAAAAGATAAAAAGGGAACTTTCCTTACTAATAAAATTTATAAAACATGGAGATATGAACAAAAACATCATATTTTATGTTATACATATCATTTTCAAATATAAATGGGTTATTATTATCATAATAATTTATAAATAATTTTAGATATGGTTTAGTTACTTAAAATAATTAAAAAAATCCAATACAATTATTATTTAGTTAATAACAAACCAAAATAAATCATACAATAAATATTAAAAGTGAAGTGAATTGATTTAATTATTATATTTATTTATTTATTTTGATGAATATATCATCTTACACATATATAAATTTAAAATATTGTGATTAAAATATTATTTTGATATTTTAAAATTAAAATTAAATAAATAATGTCATAATTGACATTTTTTTATTTTATTATAAAGATATATTATTAAATGATTTAAAATTAATAAAAATCCAATATTCGTCCTAATTATTTTTAAAATTTAATAATTATTAAATATTTTCTATTAATTTACCAATTTATCTTATATAATTAACATATTGAACCATATACTGTAAAAACATTATTAAGGTGGCTTGAGTTTAAGCCGTGTTTTAGCACATCACATGCACTTGTTTTAAAATAAACTTCCAAAATACATGTAATTTTTATTTTATAAATAATATATCATATTAATAATTCATTGGATCTATTTTTTATAATAAATATAACTTTATTTTAGTTTTAATGGTTAAATTATTTATTTTAGAAAACTCGATTCTTTAACAAAAAAATGATAATATTGGGGAATCTTAGAAGTTAAGGAACCAAATTATTAAAATGATCATATTTGTTTGTGCTGGAGATTTTAATAGACCATTATTGCCATTTTATCCATCATTTTTCCATTTTTAATCACATTAGGTATGGTATACCTCGCATTAATTAATACCATTTTGGGATTTACCAGAGTGCCACTCCCCCTGCACTATAAAATAAAAACCACTCTACCCCTTTGTCCCACCTCTCAGAACACTTTTTTTCATTGGAAATATGAAAGAATAGTCTCCCAAAATCACTAAAATTGACTATAATCCTCCATTTGGCTATAAATCCATCAAAGGAAACCTTTTCATATAAACCATAAGGAGTTACACAATTGAGAAGTAACAAACTTCCTTAAGCCTTTTAGTTTTATTTCCATTATTCAATCCCTAAAATCATATTATTTTAAGGGTTTTATAACCAAAAAAGTATCCAAAATATAATAGGATGTTTTTATGATAAGGGTTAGATCGAAAATTATACACACTTCTATATAATGGGTAACAAACATACCGTTTATATGTATAGTGAACTATTTCCCCACGAAACAATGATTGTTCATTTTTCTTTTACCACATATCACGGTGGACATTATGATGGAAGCTATATTTATATATGATATATATTATTTTTATAATTTATTTATGGTTCTTTAATTTTATTTATAATATACCTTTATTCATTTAATCTTTTGTAAATATGATAATTTTGTTTGAGGAAGTGTGGACCACCGCCCCCTGAAAACAATATGACTTATTCCTGACATGCATGGAACATATAAAAGATGGTTTTGATATAAATATATCAAATTTAAAACATAGATAATAAACATATGTATCATTTAATTTTCATTATTTTAATAAAATAATGAAATGAAAGTTGCATTTATGCATACATGTGACCCACTGTCTCCATGACTGGTGAACTTCATTTCTAATATCCAAATATTGTGGAATAATATAAATACCTATATAATGAATATATATGACAAATAAGTATTTTTTTTACATTTTTAGATGATTAAATCATGATCTAATTAATAGTAAAAACAAATCACAAGTCATAACATACTTGAGAAAACTAGGCAATTAAAACTTAAAATAGTTAAAATAATGAAAGAGAGTTAACAAACATGTAATAAAGTATTGTAATATGTTAACATATGATATTATTTAAATAAATATAGTTATCTTATTTTTTATTAACCTATTTTAAACCACTATACATGAGGATAAAGACCACATAACAAAAAGAAAGGATAAGGTATGGGAATTTGGTCTTAAATTACATTCTGTTGAGACTTATTTGTTATTATGAGCCCATTAACTTTTATTTGGTGTATACATTGAATTTTTCATGTTATATAATTGTTTCCAATGATTTATTTGGGGCATACGCATCTGTCTACTTGAGGATGAATTGTGTGGTTTTGTTGCCCCACATTCCCGCTTTGCAAAGGCAGGCAACATATGTTCCTTATTCAAGGACGTTTTCTCCATGATCGAAACATGATGATTGGATGTCAGCTCTTCCTTACATGGATTCCTCCTTGGATCTCATTAACTAGTCTGGGTATCCCTTATAGACTTAAGACGTTGTTCGTGAAACTCTTCCTAGTTCCATATCTTCATGGACGTCGGTTAATTACGCTGCTTCTCTAAGGACATTCCAAGAGGCCAATCAAGGGCTGCAACCTGCAGTCAGGTGAGTAGTCACGTTGGGAATCACTAGCTTGTTTGGGCATTGGGACACTTTCTCATCTGTCTTCTGTCCCTTATTATAGTTCTTATCTACTGCATGTAATCCTGAGGTATCCTACGTCAAATTTGAGGAATTATATTCCATAGGTAGGTCTATGAGGTTTTCCTTAGCTTCACATGTTTAACACAGTGTATGCCGCAAGTTTAACGTATAGTGGAGACAGATCAGACTGATCATAAAACTGACTACATTGGATCAGATGAGTGTAACCCCTAGAGGATGCACTAATGTAGGTGGGTTGACATGACCTCATCGGGATATGGCGGATCGGGTAAGAATCAAGATGGAAGATGGGGTGCTGAGTGAAATGGGTGGTGAATGGGATGGATCCATCGTGAGGATGATGGTAATGTTGGGATTGAGTCTCAGAGATACTTCCTATGTATCCCTGTGGTGGGGAATCAAAGTCCATGTAGTTCAGGAGGATGATGGGATGCCTAAGGAGGCTGCCCGTGGGAATGGACGTGTGGATGGGACCCGAAGGAAGTGGAATCTCTAGGTTGGGGCGTGACCTTCTCGAGACACATAGGCTCGAGGGAAAGTTCATGTGATGAGATTTAATTGGGGTGTACACATAGGACAACAACCTAATGATTTGTATGGAGGTTTATATATGGTTAGCTACCCGGGTTGGTATGACGCCACTAGGATGGACCAAAGATGTTAGTCCCAACGAAGGGGATTACAATGGATTGCCGCTGAATAGGGGATGCAGCAGCTTACCATGAATCAGGATACAATTGATTACCACTGATTGAGGGACACAACGGCTTACCACCAACTGGGGGACACAACGGTTTACCAATGCGTGGGGTTTACAGTTTAACATCATGCGGGCCGAAGGTGAACCGATGTGAATAAGGGCCTGAGGTCCAGATGGATGGTGTGGGTGAACCAACATGAAGGGTGGTCAGAATGGCAGGGTGTTGGGCTTGAACCTCAGGGAGGCTTCCTATGTACCCTGCCTCGGCAAGGATTAAAGACTACATAGTTCAGGTGGTGTGGGAATCGACATGAAGGTGGTCGGAACCAATGGGTCGAGGGCTTGAACCTCAGGGAGGCTTCCTACCTAACATACCTTGGAAAGGATCAAAGACCACATAGTTCAGGTATGGGCATGGGGATTACACTCTAGGATTCCCAAGGTGTTGGTGAACCGATGTGAAGGAGGTCAGAACGACCGAGGTGGTGGGCTTGACCCTCGTGGAGGCTTCCTACGTACCCTACCTTGGAAACGATCGAAGTACTTATAGTTCAGGATATGGGTGTGCGGATTACACCCTAGGCTTCCCAGAGAGTATTTCATGATCATCGCTTACTCTAAGCCCACGTGAGTCATACTCGGTGTGAGAAACAAGAGGCAGCGGAGTCTTGACAATCACATCGTGAAAGGTGTGTCTGTGGGAAGTGAAGTGGGGCTCATGCGTGGTTAGCATCACAAAGAGGAACCAAGGGCTTACGCATGGTTCACAGCCCAATGAGATGGAGATTGAGACTTACTCTAGGGTGGAGGCCTAGGTGGTGACAAAGCCCAGTGGGAGAGGTATTCGGCATGAAAGAGAGGAGGAGCACCGTTCCCCATCACATCCTTTGCTGTTCTTGGGCACTGGAAAATAAAGGAGAAGCAGCGGTGCTACCTCATGCAAGAAATTCTAGGGGCTTACACCATGGTGGTTTCCCTTCCCCGTGGATTGGCGACACCTCAGCAAAGAGGATCTCATTCCATGTGAGGAAGATTTAACTCCTGTCTAGACGAGTGGTTGTGCAGAATGTCCATGGTGGGGGACACCTCATAGGATGCATGGGGTGAGGTCATAGTTTAATGTCATGTGATGAGGAAGATAGAGCATGGCAGTTTAATTTTTTGTAGCTCGGATGAGGGAGGGTTCACTCCGCACCCCTAGGGCTTACATAACTGGTACCCTCTTCACCTTAGTGAAGAGACGGGACAAGCAACGCCGTGACTGAGGGGTGTCATGAGGTGATCCCATTGGGGGTCCACGTTAGCATGGCTATGCAAAGAGGTAATAGCTATTAGCATTCCTATGAGAATAAGCATGAGTAAAAGAAACACAATGTGTAATACCGCCCAAGGGACTTTGAAGTTACTTCGTATGAACCTAGAGGGTCGTACGAGAAAAGGGTGCATGATGAAGATGTTTAGGGCGTAAGAGACACCCGAAAATGATGTCTGGAAGAGGGACATAGAACACATGTGAAAGATAACACCCTTGGATGATGGGTTGTGTGCAAATGGAGCAGTATTGGGGAAAAGGCTGGGCTAAGGGGTCCTAGTGTATTGCATGCAATCGTGGAGGCTTTCACGCAATTGGCACGCAATAGGTACAATTGCGCGGAAAAGACCGGGTTGGCAGGAAATCGAGGGAGATTGGCACGTAATGTGGAAAAGAGTTTTTTCACGCAACTGGAAGGGATTAAATCCAAGTAGTATGGGTTGCGTGCAATTGGAATGGATTGCGTGCAAGGAAATGGATTGCACGCAATTATAGGGGATTACGCGCAAGGATAGGGGTTGCACACAATTGGTAGGGTGGAGGTGCGCAATGGGCATAGATTGCATGCAAGGAATCCGAGACGCATGAAAATAGAGGTTTTTCATGAAATTGGAAGGGTTTCACGCAAATATAATGGATTCTATGCAGAGGATGTGACTCAAATTGTTTCGGATGCGGGTTAAGATAGAGGGGTCTTGCGCGAAGGTGAACCCTTGGGCAACCTGGCCCAAAAAAGACTGTACCTGAAAGCCATATTTTGCACGCGCGAGAGGGGGATTTCATGCAGGGGATATGGTCTAGATTCTTCAGCTCCAGAAGTTGATAGAGAACCCTTTTATTTATAGGAGCTCAGGTTTGTTGGATGATCACGGAAACTGGCCTGCGGGAAATTTTGTGCGCCGGTGTCAGCAGCGTGAAAATTCAACCATGCTGGACGACTGCACGCAACTTTCCGCACATGCGGTCGGTGGCGTGGAAATTTCTATTCCCATGCAGAAAACTTTCATGGATCCTAGAGTTTTCTGCGTGAGATATTTTTTCCACGCAACACTGAATTTCTTTTGTGCGGCCCCTCAGGGCCCCCTGGAATGGATCACCAGGTCCAAATATGGATTCTCTTTGTTGCACCAAAACCTCCTTCTGTCCTTGAACATTTTTCTGTGTCTACAATAATGAATTAAATTTATTATAATGGTATTATATGTCTCATTTAATGTCATAAATTTTGGATAATATGATTCAAAAGTTTCCATGTGGTGTGGGACACTTTGGAATGTTTAAATATTATTATTCTCAAGAATGTTATTAATGATAAACTTTGCGATATCACTTCTTTTTTGAGTAATTTTATATTGTAAATTTACATGAATATAAATATTTTTAAATTATTTAAATTATTATTTCTTAAACCTTATATCATTTCATATATGGCATTTAATTTGACAATTATTTGATTAACTAGGGAATTATTGATAAATATGTATCTTTAATTCAATACAGATATTTGATAAGACATATTTTATATTGATAAAATTGATTATTAGATATGTGTAATGATTTTTACATGCAATAAATGGTGGATCCTAAACATTATATACCTCCTCAATGCATTGAAAGGTTCTAATAAGATGGTTAAGTTGGCCAAATTAAATAGGTTTCTTCCTATAGTTTTAAATTGTGTGCAGGATGGTTCTTGACAGTATAGGTCATCATGTTCCTAAGAAATTACTTCCAATAATTATGCATTTCATTCATAGATATTTCAATTATTATTCATCCAGGAGATTTTGTGTCAATATATACATGGATACATTACAATTTCTATTCATTGATTAAATGGAACGTGTTTCTGTTTCTTACCTTACCATATTGAATTTTCCTTATCTATTTATTTGAATGACATGTGTTATCAGTTAATTATCTTTCCATGTTGGTTTATTTCAATTGATTAATTATTAATCCCATTTTATTTTCCCTTACTGAATAGTTGATATCTCCCTTATTATGTTTCTTTCTCTAGGTTATGAAGAAGGAATATTTGAATAAGCATTCAACGATGTAGTTTATTTCATTTTATTATGTATCATGTTTGTATTTTCTTTTTTCTAATGTAATATGGGTATAATTCCTTCAATATGGATTTTCAAGACTACCAAACTGATATGCCCATCTGGATTTGATTCTTTATAATCATGTCAATGTAATAAAATAATACACTAGCTCCGGGCTTCTAGGGTCAGAGTGTTAAAAAACACGGATATTATTGTCATATAATATCTCAAAAAGTAAAATAATTCATTTTAGGGTCACTATAAAACTAATATAATAATATTATAGATTATGTTCTAAAAATGGAATTGAGTGAATGAATCATGTATTCCCAATAGCTGTTGGTCTAGTGGTGTCAACCATGTGTCATGTTAATAGTTCATGCTCTCATCAATATTAATGTATTGAAGGTAGGATTAGTACCACTAGTAATGGTATCTATTATTTAAATAGTCCAAATTAATTCCCATGTGACCTTAGTTAACCACTCAAAAACCATCATAACTCATATATTGGATCAATGGTTGTGTTATTAGGAGTATTCATGTTTTTTTAGTAGTGGGATCATCTGAATTACCTAGAATCTATGTTTGGATAATTCTGTATAGTTTATGTTGAACTAGATATGGGATACTTATGGATTGATTCCCTCATATTAGAGTAATTCTGAATGCTATTTTGTGAGAATGGTGACCTCAAAACAACCAAAAACACCAATCCTTCCAGCCACACCACTATATACCCAGGGTTTAATTAGGGGCCTGATAATTTATTTCATCCCATAAAAGAATCATAAGTACCCTAATTTCCACCAATGTATATTGGAAATTCCATGTATGTTTTGATTCCATACCAACCCATTATAATTATATTATAAATATAATTTCATTTTCTCCAAAGGACATGTTATGTACCGAGAATGGGATGTTCATAGTAACGTTTGATTGGATTATTCAAGTGTGAATATAATTTTTTCAAAGTTGGTTTTTTACTTCATGGATATGGTTGACATGCTACTGAAATCAAGAATATATTATTTATGTAGTATCCATAACATTATATCATATCCAATCCAAAATTTGTTATACACCTCCATGAAACATTTATATAACACTAATCTCATTCCAATTTGAGTCTTATCCCATCAATCTAGAAGTATCATACTCAAAAAACTATACGTTAATTTAATGCACCTCAATATCATCTCTAATCCTGTAAAAAAATTCTTCCATATATTATCCCATATTTTTAATTATTCACACTATATATGTCTCATCTCAATTATTAATAATAATGGCATCATATTATTCCACAAACATACATGAACTACACTAGTTGGGGTAAAAAATGTTTTTCATTGCCCACCCTCCAATAAAAAAGGAAGTGAGTGTAATTTATCATATCCCTTAACATACTAACATACTTCACAATTCACTATATTTTCTTTCATTAACACATAAACTAATGTAATCCCAATATAATTACTTAACCAAATATGGTTTAAATCTAGAAATTGAATTCCATTCCCCATAAAACTAAACTCTAGAAACATGATTTTTATATTAAGAGTTATAAATGAATACAATTCCCATACCAAACCAATTTAGGAATTTCAATAAACAACATGTTTATAGAATATAATTAATATTAAGTCTTTATAACCATTGAAAAAACCCACAATTTTTTCAGTAAAGTGAAAAATTCATAATATGTTAATTCAGAAAATAATGAATAATTGCTTTAAACATTAAAATTAAGCATACCTATATTTACCAAAAAAAATTTCAAAAAAAAATTTCATTATAAATAATTAATTTTAGAAATATTTTTCTAAAAAAGAAAATTTAATTAATATGAAATCATGCATCTGTACATTATATCCTTCATGCTAGGTATGATACATGTACAAAAAACTCTTGAAACCATAAACAAAATATAAACTAATAATTAATAAGTTACAATATCACTCTTAATGAAATTTACACAATCATAATAATATAAATTTATAATAACAAATATTTTTATAATACATGTCCAATATTAACATAATATTGGTTACATATGACGATCCATCTTGTATTACCTCTATATATGAATCTCAAAATATGTAAGACAACAAAAAAATGATCTTAACCAATTTTTAATATCCTCTGACCGATCACTAACCTATTAACATTGTTTGGGCACTATGAGACCTTGGTAATGCCTCCTAATATTCTAGAGGAAAATGAATAGTGAAATGAGACTATAAATAATGTTGGGAAGATTATACCTATGATATCATAAGAAAACAATTACATGTAAACAATGTAAATATTTTAAAGAACAATAGATTATATATATATATATCATTTTACGATAACAAGGTGACAATCATAATTAAAATATAAAGAAATACTATAAGAAAATAAATTTATAATAATCAAGAAATTCATATATCAAGAATATATTCTCATATTGTGAAAATCATATATATACATATAAATTCTAAAAAAATAAGAAAGGATAAAACATTTTAAAATCCCAATATAACATCCATGAACTCTCACTCTCGAATATGGTGATATAAACATGATCATTAAATTTTTTGATTTAATACCAATAGATGTGATCAAATTTTAGCTATCCAAAACATAAAAAATCATTGTAAAATATTATATCATTTACATACCAAAGAACCATTTAGGTTTCATGATTTTGACAATTAGAAAAAACTCTTACATAACAATACACATGTCTTGAAATATATAATTTTCCCATTATTACAAATTATTATATTTTTAGATTATATCTTTTTAATCTGATAAAAAATTCACAACATATGAAACCTTTATAGACACAAATATTTTAAAAAAATTCTTCATAACCATGAAAAAAATGAAACATAATAATGGTGTTATCAAATGCTACATATGTGTATTCTTAAGCATTGAAAATTGAATGTATTCTATGGGAATGAGATGATTATATGGGTATCATGACATAATAAATGTTCATGATATTAATATAAATGAGTATATACCCATAAAAATATTGATCAAAGATCATGAGACATGTTATAAAGCTTCAACATAAGACAAGAGTCATATATGGAAACAATCATGAGTAGTGTGGAAAGAATCCTTGAGTAAAGGATCTTGTAAAAACTCAGAAATTAATGATAAAAAATATTGGTGTATTGGAATATCATTGTCATTTCATTCATAAAATCCATCTTATAAATGGATTAACCTAAACTATAAATTCCAACAATAAATTAGGAGAAACCTATAGCTAGTTAACTGCATCTCTCTACTAAATGAATTAGAGGGCTATGAAAGACCCAATCATCCATTATTTATAACATAACCAACCATCCTTGGATTATAATGGAACCTCCCATTCCTAGTTTATAGCAGATCCACCTATTATCATAAATAATGGCCATGAACCATAATGTAAATACCCTAACCCCATTAGCCCATAGAAAGTTCCTACTTTAACACATTGGAATATGATATAATGAATCGTATCCCAAAGGAATGAATAGTTTAGTAGTAATGGTAAAATAGATACATATATTATTCCCATTTTATATTTCAATAGAACATATAATAAATAATTTTTTTATAATAATATTATTCCCTCTAATAGAATCTTGAATATCATTCATACTACACTTCCTGGATTCATAGGAATGGAAGACAAATAAGGTTGAGCTGAAATACACTGTAAGGGTTAACTACAACAGAAAATATCATGTATCAATGATCATAATAAACATGGAAAATTAAATAACTGAAAAAAAAATCTAGTTATGTGATTTGACTTTAATAATAAATAAGTAAAGGTAAATAATTGAAATCACATACCATTTAATAAATAATAGGAATATCATAACTCTATAAGGCATAATCAATTTGGAAATGTAAATAACTATAAAACACCGTCCAATTAATCAATAAACATATAATGAAATGCTTTAAGAGATAATATCATAGGGAAAAGATCATGTATTGTAATAATTTAATTGTTAATGAAATAAAATCTTAATTACTAGATATCATGTTTCCGAGGAATATTATAACTCTACCGTTATGATCTATCCTCAAGAGTGTTTAAAACTAATGGGTATAAACCCATTTGACTATGTAAATCCAACTGATTCATCCTATGAGACTATCAATACATCAAGGGGAAATATATAACAAGGATCCAACCATGTCGTGCATGTCTAAATAATTCCTCATTAATATATCTATTTTATATACATATTTTGAAGGGATTTTATATATGAAATCATTTAATATTAATTGATTTAATATTAGAAATGTGCCTAATATTACTGTTTTTTGAGTTCTTATGGAGGAATGAAATTTGGGGAAATACCAAGGAAAACAAGGAAATTTAGGAACATAATGGCAATTCATGTCACAAGCTAAGTGAAGCTGTGTGACACTAGATTTTCAAGATTATCATGGAGAACTTTTGGAGACACCAAACTAAATAAGAAAGATGAAATTGAGATTCCAGTGTGGAAATCTCATTTTACACATCAATAAACATCATTACATGATGTGTAGTTTCATTTCACAAAATACTAAAAGCCATGAAGAAAGCTGTGAATCATCATTAAACAATGTGAAATCCAGTTACACGACATGATAAGAGTCTAAATTCAAAATCCGAGAAGAAAGTTTCATAAGATATGCAGAGATTCAAAATCTATAGAGAATATTTTGGATCATCTTTACATGAAATTACTACCCATTATACATCGTGTAATTCCCCAACATAGTAAAAAAAATACTAATTTATAATAGATCTTACAATGGGATTTTATGAAACTATTTGACCTGTAGTAGCCATTGAAGGCTATTTTTTACCATGGGAGGGCCGATGATGAACTCCTAGCCGATTTATATGGATTCATCCAAGAGTTATTGCATTCCATTCGAATCTAGATGCATGACCATTGAGAGGATTTAGTAGGATTCTAACTTGTTGTAGATAGGTTTCCATTATGTTTTTATTTCCTTAATCATTTATAATCATTGGATAATTTCTATTTAAATTTTAATATATTTATTTTATTCCTTTTCCTTCTCAATCCCTCTCTTCTATTCTATTCCCTATTGAATAGAGTTTTTTCATCATGGGTGATCACCCAATAATGATTGGCTAAATCCAAAGGGGAGATAAGGATCCGTCAAAAGGGGTGTGTACTATCATTGTTCGATTTTCCATTACTCATAAATATTATTTTATTTAGAAATATCATGTTGTGCATACTTTTCTATTTTATTTTTCATTGAATCATTGACCATATGTTTTCATTGATTAATGAACCCCAACATGATTATGATGAATCATTCATGACTAATGAATGGAATTATTCTTCCATATTTGGAATTCAAACTTAATGCATCTTAGTATTTTAATCCATATGACTAGGAAGGATTGGGATTATAGGGTATACTGATAGATAATGAACATTTATTCTATTGATACAATTGTTTGGTTGCACAGGTATTTGATATAATTATTTTTTTATTAAATTGGAATTAATATATATAGAAAAACCACCCATGTAAGTTGATTCCCCCCTCTTCTATTTCACTTTTTAGAATTTATTTATTTCAATTCCATTATTAGACGAATTAACAAAAAATGAAATTGGAGCGACCTAACCTTTAGTCTTGAGTTATCATCGTAACATTCCTCACAATGGATGCTACAGGTCAAATGGTTTTATAAAATCCCATCGTAAGATCTTCTAGAAATCAGTGTTTTTTTCTATATCTAGGAATTACATGATGTGTAATGGGTAGTCATGTCATGTAATGCTGATCCATGGTTTTCTCAACAGGTTTTGAATATGCAAGTATCTCATGTGAATTTCGTCCGAGACTTGGAATTTTGACTCTTTTAAAGTCATTTAACTGGACGTCACATCATGTAATGATGATTCACGAATTCCTTCATGGCTTTCATCATGTGATGAAATAAAACTACATGTTGTGTAATGATTTTACACGATGTGTAAAATGTGATTTCAACACAAGAATCTCTATTTCATTTTACTAATTCTGTTTAGTATCTCTAGAAGTGCACTATAATCATCCTAAAAATCCAGTGATATGCACCCATGTACTTCGATTGTGGAACAAAGTTTCATTATGTTCGTAAATTCCCATGTTTTCCTTGGTATTTCCCCAAATTTCATTCCTCCATAATAATTCAAAAAATATTAATATCAAGCACATATCTTATATTAAATTAATTAATAATTTGTGATTTCATAAATAAAAACCCATAAAAATATGTATAAGAAATATATACCTCACTCATAAATTAAATAATAGATTAAATTCATAAACACTATGACTTATCATCACGTATCTGTAATGATTAACAGATAATGATTTATCAAAATTTCCCCAGTTAATCAAATAACTTTCAGTGGAAATACCATATGTAAAAATAATATATAGATTATGAAATTACAATATCCATCATAAAATAATATTGATATTTAAGATAAATTTAATTTCCATTTATAAATGATTAAAAAAAGTCATTGTTTCAAGAGAATGTTAACAATCATGAAAGAATGTGATATTTCACAAAAACTTTTACAACTTGGTAATTTCTAGGTCAAATGCCCTTGGATAAAATGATTCAATGTGAGACATAAAATAAAATGATGTATGAATAAATATTGATATTATATGTCAAAGGGTTAGTATATAAACTACATAAAAGTGATTTGGTGAATAATAAAAAATAAGTCTTAAAGAATTGTCAATAGGTATGAAAAATGTTATGTAACACTGCTTTCTGGATAAATGTGCTTGAATATATTATACACTGGTTTTAAAATGATATTAAATTATACCATAACTATACTAATATTTATCATATAATATAATATGCTTTTATATTATCTTATCATTTATTCATTAATAATATTTAATTCATTTTACTGTCTCATGATTTAATTTCCTTGTTTTCTCAGGTTGTTTGTTTTCATGAAATATCTAGTTCTTATGCATATTATATAGTTCCATAATTTTCATGTAAAAACCTGGTTTTATATGATGTATGGGTTATTTTAACGTTGGTTTAATTCCTTGGTTTTGAACTAATATGAATGCCTATTGAGGCTATTGGGGAAATGCGGGTGTTTAGGGCATGTAAGGAGTCCGAAACCATGGCCTGTAGATGAAAAACCGATCCACAAGATTAGTATAAAACATGATTTCTAATCCATATGGTTTCTCATAATCATACGAGTAGTTTTAGGGAGAACAAGTGGTCCAAATTATTTCCCCTCATAGTGTGATCAAGTCCTCAAGCCCATGAGAATGCTCTGTAGTTTTTAACAGATCTATCTAGCATAGTTTTTACACATTTTTCCAATCCATGCATATGACCCATGTGAGGGCCCCTATTTGATAGTTAATAGAGCATGGTTGGAGAATTTCTTGGTTAACCATGTATTCAATACATGGGACCTATATATGTTTGGTAAAATGACTATTTTATCTTAATGTATTTAAATTATTAACACCCCTCTACGTTTATTATTTTTCTCCAGCGTTAAGCATTCTCTTCTCCCATTGAGAATTCTAAAGATTCCACCAAGGTTCATGGATAAATATTATACATAGAATTATATTTGACGTCCATCCATCTCATTATAGTCCACTAGGTAAGTTCTCTACTACTTAGTCTCATGTCATCATATTTATTTCTCTCAACTATGCTATTATGGTGCAATATTATATTCATAATTTTCGAAGAACTGGTCTCCTCATCCATTTTCTTCTCATCCAAGGCATGTTAAGGTTCGATATAAGATGAGGCATATAACACATGTATAATGTAGGTGGTCCATACCTTTTACCATAGTTTTTGTATTTAATTTCTAATTTTCTAATATGTTTCACGATGATCATTCCCATCCTTGATCATAAATTAAATTTTAAGGCTTAAATTAATTTTTGGAACCTTGATGAGTTTCCTTTATATAACCTCTTCATGATTAAATGTATCTGACCTCATCCTAAACCAGCCATGATGTTTTTTCTTTCATCTACCACTAATAAAACCACCCCATTTTGTGTGTTCTAAAATAATCACCTGATAAAACTACCACTATAGGTTTTTTCTTATACACTAAATTGATAAAACCACACCCTTATATGTTTTAATAAATCTTCCATTCCTAAAACCACCCCTTTGGGTATGTAATATCTCTATAGTTTAGTGGTAACCTTATGAAATTTAATTAGTTTCAAGGAGTAGATCATTACTCATGTTCCATGATATTAAATTCTCTAAAAATAATTAAATGGATATCTAATGGATTAATATTATAGAAGTAAATATATTAATGGTATAGATCCAATGATGAGTAAAGGTGATTCACCTAAAGAATAAAGGTGTGGAACCTATTATAAGTAATGGTATGACACCTATTGATCAAATATATGGAACCAATCAGCTAAAGGTATGAAACCTATTATTATTGATGGTATGGAACCAAATTATTGAAGGTATGAAACCTATTTTTTGATGGTATAACACTGGAAAAAGTAAAATAATGGAACATATTACATCTTCATGTGGCACCATTCAAGGTAATTATGTATGCCACCTGTGTCCATAAATATGACTATTATTTTATGACATTATAGAGGAAGATCAAGTTCTTCAACGTTAGACCTCCATATACTCTTAAATCTTCAGATATAGGTTTCCTTGGTTACATCCTTGAGACCTAGCCCATGTAGTCTTAATATGATATTCACATTGGTATTATGCTGATCCAGTTTATACCGGATGTTGGCACTTTATATATTGATTCTCACATATTATATCATTATATTATTATAGATTTTTGTTATGGACATGTCTTTTATATTAATAATTTTATATGATACATGTCATATCCAAACATGGTTATAGTCCATATACACAAACTTGAATTTTTACATATTCCATTGGTGGTGGACTTCCTAATACCCTTTCTAGGACACTAATTGGAAATAGAAATACTTCTTGGATATATGTTGGGATAAAGGAAATAACCCAGTTACTAGATTAATTTAGGATGGGAGTGGGGAAACATAGGACTGAGACATTTCTCATAATGCTATTAGAGATAATCATTTGTTCTTTCTAACTCATGTAATATACATGTATGTATGTGTGCCTATAGCCATGTCTAACTATTTATTTTTCGTTTAGAATCATTACATTACATCATTAAATATAAGGTACTGGGTATTTCAATTTTTTATTATTATTATCATTATCTAAGTTATTTATCTTATTCTAATGGTTGATTTTATTCTTCCATTGTTTTTCAATTATTTTTCTACTATGTTACTTTGTTAATGAGGTTATATTCTCTGCACTATATCACCTTGGACCCTTGTTGTTAGTTGGTAGCCTCTGACATACGAGGTGGCGTTCTTGAGGCCATGTGACTAACCTGATCAGGGAACCAATTATTGTATTCTGAGTCAGGATATTACAAATTGTTATCAGAGGCTTCATTTATTAGCTTTACACTTTTGGTATTGTATAATGTAGAATAAGAAATGTAAGAATTTGGTAATGAGCACATGACTCGGAGTAGCTCACCCACGTATGGGAAAAAAATCCAAAATTACATGGGATGGGATAAGATGTTCTGGATTATATAGGTTATAGTTGATTTAATTTCATCATTGGTTTATGAACATGATATGTGTTGTTAATAATTATTATGATGATGGATTAAAATATCCCCTTGTCCTAGTATTTCATGAAAACATCGATCACAAATCATTTTTGGAATATTATTGTATTATTTTTTCAAGCATTATGCCATTGCATATAAGGTTCATTTCATGATTTTATGATATCGGTTGTATGAGTCAAGAGTGGTATATTTGTTTTATAACAAGCATTACTATTGGATAAAGGGGATTAGATAATGGGATATTAATGTTTTTGCATCAACTTAAATGGATTTTTCCAATATATATTGATGATTCCACATTAATTAAAAAAATATCACTTGTTTAAGTTATATAACTGAGGATAAAATAATGGGATATTATTTTATTTTGAATACATGATTGTGATTTGTAATTTAATGAGTTCATTCACCTATATAGATTTATAATGATTATTCATAAAGTCAAGTCATCTTATACTTCCTACTACATTAATGTATACATATAGATAAATTTATTAATGATTTCAAATTATAAATCACGAACCTGTATAAATTTGGAATACTAATTCAATTAACTAATATATTAAGTAACTACAAGAATTGATAAATATAAATTCTAATATAGTAATCATTAAATGTTGATGAAAATTGAAACATAAAGTGTGTATTTCTCAATCTATTTCAATTGACAGTCTATACACTGAAATCCATACAAGGAAAAAAGTTTTCAACCTAGACCCAACCTTAGTGGTATATAGGTAGCATCTATTGTGTTCATTATAACCATTAGTATCACATAGACTAGGATCTATGAGTGGGAATAGGGGTGTGAATTTTTTTTAGGAATACTTGTACATGTTATATTCTTATATCTATAATATTTATTTTATTAACTCTAATATGAGGAACATTATTTAAATTTGTATATCTATTCCACTATGACAACCTCATGTCATGTGCCAAGAGGGTGGTGATGAAGATGATCTGGTGGTGGGCTCAGATCCACTAGAGTTACCTCTAATAGGGCCACTTATGGAACCTCTAATTTTTCCCAATGTGTGAGGTGATTCTAGGTTTCAAGGGTAATTTATGTGGCATATGCATACTGTGAAAAGAGATTCACATCCATCCCTTTACATGGGAGAGTTGATGTGGGGGTTTCAATAGAAACACCCACCTACTTTTTTAGGGGATGGTGACCCCCATGATACAATGTTGTGGATTTATATTGTCTTATCTATTTTCGAGCATCTAGAGACACCACTAGAGAGGATATTGAAGCTTTATACTTATATTATTTGAGGATACAAAAAATTTTGGTGGGATGTTATAAACCACGATGGTTAGTACTGGTAAGTGATTTTGAGGTATTTCCAATCTAGTTTCTAAAAATAATTTTTATTTGAGACACTTAGGTCTGATTATTCTAGGGTTTTCATGATCATATTTTAGGGTTTTATGTCTGATATGGATTTCACACATTATTTTACAAATATTCAGTGCAATCCACCTATATATACCACTGATGAGCTAAAAATGGTGAGTCATTTTGGGGATGGGATTACACATCCTATTTGACCATAGATGAAGGTTATTCAGTTGACTATTATGTCTAAAATAGTGAATCAGGCTCTTATTTCAAAACATAACTTAAGGGATGATGGAGGCCAAGGACATAGTAGATCTACTTCCCAACCTAGTAGTATAATATTTGGTTTTAGGAAGTGCTGCCTTGAGACCTCTCCTAAGGTGAGTACTAGTCAACATGCCTTTACTAGAAGTTTCTAGTACTTATTCAGTGTGGGAAGAAAGCGAATGTGAAGACTCAATGTGATCTAGATCCATTCGAGTGGAAAGCTTGCAGTAAGATGGGGAATATTTAGAGATTCTATCAGGTCTTTCCATTAGATCCTAGTGGGAGAGGGTCCGCACTAGATCCTCCATCTAGAATATGATTTATGGCTCTGATTTTGGATGGAATATGGAAAACCACATAACGTATAGGAAAAGGAGGTGGTCATTGTTAAGGAGTATAGACTAAGGATACACCACATTAACAAACCAGACCCACTCCAGTTTGTTTGGTTATGGAACAAGGCTCTGGATCAAGCTATATTAATTTAGGACATCTTATATTTGAGGAGTAGGGTGTCAAACCATCTACCATTAGAGGTAAAATATTAGTATCCCATACTTTAGTGTCTTCTATTTTTTATTCAAGAACGTCACATTATTTCATATCTATAACTATTTTAGAGATCCATGGGATTGATATTCAATACTTATTTCATGTGTTGACACTTGGTACACTGTTGGGAATTTTATGAAACAGTTCTTATGAGTATAAGAAATTCCCCTTGAGGTAGGAAGTTATCATTTCTTATGGTACCTCTATATCCTAGAGATTATAAGATTCGATATCTTTCTTAGGATAGACTGGTTGGTAACCTACCATTCCAATGTGCATATCTATCACTACAAGGTATCATTTACATCATCATATGGTTAAATTTATCTGTATAAAGGTGAATGAAATTTATAGTAATGTAGAGTAGGACTAGAGAATTTGGGAATAAGAAAAGTGAAAACTCATATTTCTAACTATTATATGGGATATTAGGGAAAAAATTGGACACCTTTCATCTGATAGTAGATAATTTTTGGTATGTATTCCTGGAAAAATTTTCAAGAGTACCTCTCAATAGTGACGTAGAGTTTTTGATCAAGATAATTTGAAGAGCTTAATTTGTATCCCTTCCATGTTATTTTATAGTTACTACTAATTTGAATAAGCTCAAGATTTATTTAAGGGATTTTTAGTTGATGGGATTGATATATCCTAATACTTCTCCTTGGGGTTCAAAGGTCCTCTTTAACACAAAGGCAAACAGGTCCTTCATGATTTCTACAGATTGCCAAATGTTAAATCAGATTACAATAAATTAATAGCATCCTTTCCCTCATATGGATGAACTCTTTAACCAACTATGATAATATTAGGTTTTCTAAATGATTTATTTGTGGTCAAGTTCCATCAGGTATGATTGAGTCCCTCATACACAACTTATACAAAATTTCATAGATGGTATGTTATGTATGAGTGTATAATAATTCCTTTTGGTCTTATGAACATTAAAAATGTTTTCATTGATTTGATTAATTAGGATTTCAAACTACATTTGGATTCATTTTCATTAGTCTCTGTGGTTTAAATTTTGGTTTATTCTCATACTCAACACGATGATTCCAAAGTGTATTTGAAGAGGAAGGATGGGGAACTCTCGAAGCGCGCTGCAACGGTAAACAAACCCTAACTTGTTTCTATGATTTTCCCTAGATCTGTTGATGGCTGGCTTTGATCTGGCTTGGGAGAATGCTTATCCCACTGCCACTGTCTCTATAGATCATGATTCTAAGAAAACCGAAGTCGGATCCGCTGAAACCCCTCTTCGCATTTTACCTATTTCCTTTCGCGATGCTTTGAAAGGAGTGGATCTGAGAAAACCAAAGGTATGTAAACAACCTCTTTTCAGAAAGCTTGAGGATGGAAGTTTCTTGGTTGATGCAGATCCGGAAGCCATTGTTCAAAGGGAACAGCTGTGCAAATTCTCTATTATTGGCCGAATCTCATACAATACAGGAGATCGGCCTTGGTCTCTGCTTGAACTCAAAAACCGGATTGCACATTGCTGGGGCTTCTCTAAATGGAAGATGGTTCCTATAGGTAAAGGGTATTATCACATTTTATTCAGCACAAAATCTGAGCTTGATCAGGTATGGAAATTTGGTAATTTGCGTCTTAAGCCAGGCTTTTTTAGGATTTTGGATTGGGATGCTGATTTTAATCCTTTTACTCACAAAAACTCGATGGCACATGTTTGGGTTAGGATTCATGGACTTAATTGGTTTTATTGGCATCCAAAATTTTTGAATGATATAGCTTCCTGCATAGGTTCCCCTATCAAAATAGATTATAGAACTCTGAATTGTGACCTTGGTTTAAATGCTAGATTAATGGTTTATGTCAACCTAGCCAGTGTTTTACCAACAACTATTGGTTTCAATACACCTACTAATAGAATTGAAATCACCATTGAGTATGAAAAGATACCTCCTTTCTGTGAGGTGTCCAAAATGATTGGGCATAATTTTTCCACATGAAGGGTGGCTAGAAAACAAATGGATCCCTCTATTAATAATGATTGGAAAGAGTTTTATTATGGTAAAAAAGGAAAATTTAATACTGATAACTCTGAGAACTCTAAAAAAAGCAAGATGTTTGGGTTAAAAAGCTTAAAGCTCCTGCTTCTCTAGAAGGTAAATCTTGGGGTGTCTTAGTTGATCAAGAAGAAGCCTCTCACAGGAATGAATCTACTGATTTGGGTTTAGAGGCCATAGTGGATGGGGAAGCTAGAAATAGCATTGATAAAAATCCTCCCACTATCCCCAACACATCTTTTACTGCTTCTACTTATGGAGCTGTAATTTTACAGGAAAATGTTAATAAGGTCTTGGAGGTCTCACCTCCTTCGGCCCAGGAAGGAACTTCTGATGTTTTCTCTAAAGCACATGGTGAGAAGGGGATAATTCCAGACTCAGGTAATCCTGTATTAGAGACTTCTTTTGCAAATCCTGTTATCTCCAATTCTGATATTCCTAGTTTAGAGCAACACTTATCCATTGCTAATGCTGGTGATTCTATATTTGCGCATAATACTACATGTGTTTCTGATTCTTTTACATAGCCTATTACTGTTTCTGCTAACTTAGAAATCCCCAAGCCTTCGGCTGACTTACATAATGCTACACTGTCAAATCTGTATACAAAAAATCATAATCCTGTAGCTCTTCCAGTTGTTATTGTTTCTGCTCCTATGCCTGAATATGCTCAAGATTCTACCTCCTGTTTGGTTAGCAGGGGGAATCTAGTTTACCTATTGGAGAACAGAAACCTGCTTCTAATTTCACTCCCACTACTGATCCTCAGATTCCTGAGGGTTTGATTTCTATTTTTCATATTGACAACTCCAAATCTTTATCATATTCTGACTCTATCATGGTAGAGGCTATGACACACACTCATTCTGAACATTCCTCTGCTCATGCAGCTGTCTCCATGTCCAGTCCTCATTCCTATTCTGACATGGCCACTCCATTTGATATGGATGCACCACAATCTCTTTATGATCAGTTACCTGTTCATAGAGTTATGCGAGAGAAGCAACTGGATAGTTCTGAAATTAAAGAACCCTTTACCCCTATCATAAATCCAAACTCTAATCCGAGAGAAAATGACTTGCAAAACTCTGCAAACCAAGATACCAAAATGGATACCAAACAAAATCCCCTATCCTCCCCAATGGTCATGAGATCTCAAGGGATTAAAGGTGCTGGGAAATCAAAAAATAAGAAGGGTTCTAACCCAAAACCCAATTAGTAATGAATTTACTATATTGGAATTGTCAAGGTGTGGCTAATCAAGACACCTCCATCACTCTTAGGAGGTTTTTAAACACTCACAAAACTCTGCTTTTTGCTACTTCTGAACCGAAAGTTACTTTCAATATGAATTTCTTGAGGTTTGGTTCTCTCAACTACAATTTCCTAGGCTCCTGAAAAAGAGATTCTCACTCTGATTCTATGTGGATTTTTTTCCATACCTCTTTGAAAAATGTCAACATTTTTAGATCTTCTGATCAACACTTTACTTGTAATTTTTCATGGAATGATCGTCATACTTTTTGTACTATGGTTTATGCCAAGAATAGATATCAATATAGAAGAGACTTATGGAATGATATTCTTGATTTGGATAAGTGTATTCAATCTCCTTGGATGGTCATGGGTGATTTCAATGCCATCCTCAGCCCCTATGAAAATATTGGGCCCTCTCACCTTTCTATATCCTCCAGGGAATTCAGAGCGGCTATTGAAGATTGTAATCTTTTTGAAATCACTCTTTCTGGAGCTAAATTTACTTGGTACAGAAATCACCATAATAAAAAGGTTTCTAGTAATCTTGATAGGGCCTTTGTCAACATGAAGATTCTTGATAATTGGGATAATATTTCTAGTCTTACTCTCCCTAGGCTCAACTCTGATCATCATCCTATTCTTTTTAGCCTTCTCACAAAAGACAAGAAATATGTCTTTCCTTTTAAATTTAATAATGCTTGGTCTTCGAACCTTGATTGTGTTGCTTTCATTCACAACATCTGGAATTCTATGAAACATCAACAAGACACTTTTGCCTGTTTATATAAGTCAAAAACTCTTAAACATGCCCTCAAAGGCTGGTGTAAATCTTCAATTTCTCAAATTGATTTGAATATTTCCTTACTTGAGAAAGAGATTAGTTGTTTTCAAACTCAAAACACCAACTCAGATTTCATTTTGGATCCTCAATTGGAAGTGAATATCTCCGTCAAACTTAACTCCTTGCTTACTTTCAAAGATAACATTCACAAACATATGTTCAGGACCAAATGGCTCACTGATGGTGATCTTAATTCCAAATTCTACAATTGCCTTCAATGAATTAGAAAGATTAATTGTCCTCTTTCCAAACTTAATATTGATGGTGTGATCACTTATTCTGAAGAGGCCATCACAGATCATGTTACCTATTACTTTTATAATCATTTTAATGGCCCAGGTTTAATCACTGATCTTAAACCTGATATTATTCCTCTATTGGTGGATGAAAGGGACAATGACTTGCTTTTGAGCACTCCTCTTGATCATTAAATCAAAGACACTGTCTTTGGCCTCAATCCCGATAGTTCTCCTGGTCCAGATGGGTTTAACAGTGGTTTTTTCCAAAAACATTGGGACATAATTCACAAAGATGTTTGTAACCTAGTTAAAAACTTTTTCACTCATGGTCTACTCCCACATGGAATCAATGCTCAATTTTTAACTTTAATTCCTAAGGTTGAGAATGCCTCTGAGATCCACCAATTCAGACCGATTGCTCTCATTAACACGATTTTCAAAATCATAACCAAAATCATTGCAAATAGACTTGCTCCTATTTGCAATAAAATTGTTTCTTGGAACCAGTTTGGATTTATCAAAGGTAGATCCATTCAAGATTTTATTTTCCTTGCCTCTGAATGCTTTAACAGTTTAAATAAAAGTAATAGAGGAGGATGTGTGGCTATCAAACTGGATATTAAAAAATCTTTTGACACTATTGATTGGAATTTTATCTTTAAAATTCTAAAAAGCTTTGGATTTCATGATATTTTCATTGAAAGAATTATGATCTTATTTCTTTCAGCTTACATTTCTATCCATATTAATGGCACTCCTAGAGGGTTTTTTAACTGTTCTAAAGGTGTTAGATAGGGTGACCCTCTTTCTGCTATCCTTTTAGTCATTGTTGAGGATTGTCTTAGTAGACTCCTCAGCAGTTTGGTTGATCAAGGTAAGATTAAACCTATACAGGTTTCTAGAAATCCTAACGCCCCACTCACCTTCTATATGCTGATGACATTATCCTGTTTCTAAAAGGGGACCAAAAGAATATACAGACTCTTAAGGAATCCATTTCTCATTATGAGGAGGTCTCTGGTCAAGTGATCTCTTGGAATAAATCTTTCATTTTATTTGGTAAGAATTTTCTTGTCGGTAGGAAAAATAGTATTACCAATTATTTGGGTATTAAAGAGGGTCTGATTCCCTTTACCTACTTAGGAGTTCCTATTTTCTGGGGGAGACCCAAAGCCAGTTATTTTTCTAATGTTATTGATCAGATTATAAAACAACTTTCCAATTGGAAAGGGAAATCTCTCTCCATGGTTGGGAGAATTTTCTTGGTCAAGTCAACCATTGTATCTAAAATGGTCTACTCCCTCATGATTTATAAATGGACTGCTGGCATTTTCAAGAAAATTAATACCTATATTAAAATTTTCATCTGGACTGGAAGTATTCTTGAAAGGAAGCTTGTCACCATTCCTTGGAATTCTTGTTGTATACCTATTAAAAAAGGTGTGATTGGCATAAAAAATTTAAATATTTTCAATGACGCTCTCCAGGCTCATCTCACTTGGCATATTATCAATCCCTCTTCTAAAGCCACTAATATTTTGTATCACAGATTTCTTTCTAAGCTCTTAAAAGTGAATCTTAATTTCATTATTTCTTCCATCTGGCCATCTATCAGGGACTCTTATCATAAGATCATGGAGAAATCTAGATGGATGGTTAGTGTTAATTCTTCTATTAAATTTTGGTGTGGTAAATGGTATGATAACCCCTTGATAACTTTGTTACCTTATAGTCACATTCTTGAGGACACTAATCAAACTATAAAAGATTTTATTCAATCTCAACGTCATGATCTACCAGATAATATTATGGAGATCATTGATAATCATTCCTTTTCTCCTGATGGTGATTTCCTGGTTTGGGAACCTGCCCCTAATGGTGTTCAAGACTCCAAAAGATTTTATAAGCAGAATTTTTCTCACTTTGAATCTAGTTATATTTGGGTGGGACAGTTTAATAAACCTTGGATTAAACCCTCCATGCTCACCCTCATATGGCGTATTTCCCATAATAGATTGCCTACTGATACTATTCTCCAAAATTTTGGTATCCAACTATGTTCTAAATGCCACCTATGTAACCAACACAGGGAGGATGCAGATCATCTTTTCCTGTCTTGTGCGACAGCCTCTGCATTATGGAATTTTGTTTTTTATCTCTTCAATTACAGATGCTCTTTTACTGATTCTATATCTGTGTTTCTTAAAAACTACACTAGATCTGATCTTTCTTTGCAGATCAACAACATCTGGATGGCGGTAGTGGCAGAGCTCATTCACGATATCTGGTATGTTAGAAATGACCTTACTCATAATAATCATTCTTTTAACCTTAATGCAGGAAAATCTCGGATCCTTGTGGCGATCCAAGAAGCTGCTTTTATTCAAAAATATTGTTGTAACAACTCAGTTGGGGACTTTGAGATCCTTTGCCGTCTCCGATTTCCTGGAAATTATCCAAAGCCAAAACGCACTTTTGAGGTTTTCTGGCAGGCTCCAATGCAGGTATGGATCAAAGTTAATGTTGATGGTTCTTTAAAAGGAAATCTAGGTCTTGCCAATTGCGGTGCTATTTTCAGAGAATCTTCTGGCCAGTGTCAGGGCTGTTTATTCATTGGATGTGTCCACTCGTCATCGCTGGAGGCAGTACTGTTGGGTGTCATCCATGCTGTTGATTTTTCTCTTCAAAGAGGCTGGAGGAAACTATGGATTGAGAGTGATTCTTCCACTATTATTCATGCCATCTGGAATGGCAGCACTCATCTGGCCTGGAAGCATACTGCTCGTTGGATGAACTGCCTTAACTCACTCCACGGGTTTGATTATTTCGCCACCCACACCTACTGTGAAGCTAACTCCGTCGCTGATGCTCTTTCCAACAAAGGAGTCCACCAGCGAATGACTTGGATGGACTCTCTGCCTGCTGATTTATTTGAGCTCTTTGATAGAGATTGTAAAAAATCCTCTATTTTAGACTCTTGTAACTTTCTTTCTTTTTTAATAATGATTTGTGCTTTGGTCTTTGACTAAAGAATTACCTTTTAGAAAAAAAAACGATGATTCCAAACATCTAGATACTGTTTTTAATACACTGAGATAAAATTAGATATATTCTAGTAATAGAAAATGCCACTTTTAGATCGATAAATTCTACTTCATAGTTTACATAATCTCAACGGTAGGAGTATAAATTGACCCATACATGGTATGAGTGGGGGTTACCTAATAATAGTCCAATTTTTTTAAAAAACATATATTTTTAGTAATGGATAGATATTGAAATTGCTTTGTTTAAGAGATTTATTACTATAATAAAATCTTATGGGATTTAATATGAAGGGAGTGAAATTTTTATGGACATAAGCCTATGAAATACCCTTTTAAGTGTTTAAAGGGAGGCCTAATTCATCACTGATCTTGATTCATCCAAATCTAATAGGAATTTATACTATTTCTTTTGATACATTAGGTATTGTGTTAGTAGAAGTTTTGATGTAAGATGATAGAGTCATTCTGTATGGGTCTTGGTAGTATAGGCCTCATGAGAGTAATTACCCAACCCATGACCTTGAGATAGAATTAGTGGTTCATTACATGAATTGTTGGAGGAATTATTTTATCATAGATAATTTTCTGTTACTTATTGACCCCAAGAGCCTCAAGTATATTTTCATACAGTGTGGCATGAATCATAGGAAGATAACATGGGATGAGTAGTTAAAGTAAATCAATTTTTTCTTTACTTATACTCCTATAAAAGGAAATGTAGTTTTTGATGCTTTGAGTCATAGGGTTCAGACACATGCAATGTAGGAATCCAATAGTTAGTGGTAGTTGAAAGATCTATTATCTAAGCTGCATTTAGTGGTACAAGAAAAATATAGAAGACCAACTATTACATATTTATTGGTGACATTTTCACTCTTAATGATAGTGAAGATGAAACAATAATTATATCCCCATGGTCTAGTATTAAGGGGTAATGTTTCTTATAAGTACCTAATGTTGGTATAAATCATTAATGATGATCAGATCCTTCAGATCCATGAAATATTATGGGTTCCTAAAAACATCTAGGATGAATTGATGAAAGGGAATGATTCTTATTATTGGTTAGTACATCCAAATCTTACCAAGATGTATCTTGATCTACATCACCAATACAAGTTATAGGGGATGAAAAGGGAGACAACTAGATTTGTTACTCGGTGTTCCAACTATCATCATTTGAATGTGGAACATTAGTGATTAGTAGAGATAATAAAAAAATTCCAATTCCTGAGTGGAAATGGATTGATATCAACATAGAATTTTTGAATAGATTACTTAGATCCCCTCGAGGAAATGATGCATCGTGGGTGATCATAGATAGAATGATGAAAGTCAATCAATATTTACCAATTAGAGAGAGCATATAAGTAGATGATATTTGTAGAGACCCAAAGCTTAATGTACATCGACATTACATTACTTTTGTGGAATACTTAGTACATAAAAAAAACATACACACAAGGAACGTAATAGTTTAGTGTCTTTGGAAACTCCGAATATAATATTCTAATCGTGGTGAAAGATCTTCAACATCTCCCATAAAGATCTTCCCTTTTTTTCTTACCTAAAACCTTTCTTTATATACTAGGGAAAAGAAAACAAAAAAGGGTGAGCTCAAATGCTTAGTAAGGGTAAACAAAAGAAATATCAATCACATCATATTCATAAGAACATAAAATTTTGGAAATCTTAACCTTAAAAAAACATAATATCATAACATGGAATAAATCATAGTAGTGAAATGTAATCCCAATATTTATAACTTAAAACATGAAACTTTGTGGCATACACACATAATCATAGAGAATCATTTCTTATTAGTCAAGGCTCATTTCCAAGACTATCTTAGTGGACAAAGTCCATTTCTAAACCGAGTTCACTCCTCGTTTCAGTCCTGTTTCACTGAACCGGTTTAACCTGCCGTTCCAGCCATGTCTATCTCATGAGATATGAAATCGTTACCCAACAAATTGGAGGGAGATATAGGTCCCACCTATCTCATAATGAATTCATTCTTACTTGTGCCACAAAATAAACATACATCATTCATAATAACCCAACGAATAAAATGGGTTTTATAAACATCATCCCATCATCACATAATCCATATAAAATAAATGGATATCATTTCCTAATAAGAAAAGTGAAACCATGTCAATAATAGAGAAATTACACTTGAAACATACACATATGAAATAATTTCATCTTAGATGGAAAATGGTTTTGATAAAACACTTGTAACGAATTCTTGAGGAAAATATCATTTCTTCTTCAAAATCAATTTCTTTTCACAAAACGTCATGAAATTTTAAAAGAAAGATATTTTGTTAAAGATAGTACTGAAATATTTTGGGGGAAGCTTCATGAAAATAAGGCTTTATAAAACCGTAAAAATCTGTTCGTGTCGTATAAGTTAAAAGAAAAACATTCTTTTCGTACTATTGCCGGAAAAGTCAAAAAGTACCTCTTAATGTAAACAAAAGAAAGATTCCTTATATACCATGTTGTAAAAGTCAAAAATGGGTAAAAATGACTTTAAACATACATGAAAACACTTTTATAAAACATGGACATGGATGATAGAAATAACCCCAGTAAATACTTACGAATAAGCAATCTCAGATAAAAATGAGATTTGCAAAATTATCCCTTACCTTAGGTCCGATTTTCTTCGTAAGTGTCTGAACCTCCTGTATAATGATTTAAATATTGTTATTGAATTATTCCAGAATCATACTGATTGTTATGATATCATATATGGTCATATTCTTATCTTCTTATTAGTAATATTTCATTACTACTTGTTATTCGGGTGTTTATTACTTTTTGTTCTTATGCGTGTTTTGTCGAATAAATTCTTATTCATCTCTTTAGGTTATATATACCTCATTTACAGAATGGTATTAGTGTAATATATATCATATTAATTCATTAAATTCATTTATATAATCATTATGCAATGAATATCATGTAGAATGAGTCACGTCACATTGTGGAGACGGTATTCCATACGTACGCACGAGCGAAGATATCGTTCCCATGATCGAGGAATTTTATTGGAGTGTATGTATACTATTTCAGAATCAATATCGCTTTACAATAATGATAAATAGTTATTATTTACACCATTATACCCATCCAAGTAAGGTGGTGGGGGAAAATATATTATACCACGGCGTGGAGACGGTATTCCGTACGTACGCACGTGCGGTGATTTCTTTTTCCGTAGGATGGATAGATGGTGAAATAGGGTTGTTTCATACTTATAATAACATATTAGTATATGAGTGATACTGATGTTATTACTTCATAATGAAACAACTAATGAAGAATAAGTGGAAGAAGAAATAAATATTAAAGAATCGGTAACGGACATTACCTCTTCTTTGAAGTGCTTCTTTGAGACCTCCATTTAGGGCACTAAAATAGGTCTTTGAAGAAGACCAGATCCTCTTGGATGTTTCTATGGAAGTGGATAGGAGAAATTGGTAGGTTTTGGCCGAGCATGAAGGCTCAAATTGGTGTGAGGAAGCGGGGGAGGAGGTGCCTTTTATAAGGGAGGAGAGGGGCACCTTTGGAATAACTAAAACTATTATTTTATTATAAAGTCAAATTCGGTTTTAAATAGCTCATAATTGATTTATTTCGAAGCTAAGGTGGGTATGGGTCGAATTAATCTCATCCAATATAATTTGGACAAGTTTAGTTTATTATTTTAACCTTATCATTTAGTTTTAACTTTAAGTTAGATAATTTTACTTTTACCGTGTATTTTTGTGTTCTTACACTATAAGGTTAATAAACATAATATAACAAGACAAATGAACCCCAAGTTGTTTATTATTAATATATATAACCTTATCTAAATCATTTGGCCGAACCTTAGATTTTTAGAAATAAAATAACAATTAAAAATATAATATTTGTTTTAAAAACTATTTTATGTCAATTTTGACACTATTTAGTAATTGATTTTTGTGAAAATCATAACACAATGATTAGTTCGCAAAAAGTTACTTAAAGAAATACTAACATGTCATATTTACCTAGATAATTAGTGGAAGTCATAAAAAGTCTCAAATTACATTTATTTGGGTATTTATAACATCAATTATGTCAATATTTCATTAATAAGATAATTACTGCATCATCGTCGTGTCATAAATAAATTAAATTATTTAATGTCTAAAAATTACAAATAAAATACCATTATGTAGGAAATATTGTTATCTTTCTAATGAATATTTATAGTCGAATTTATCTTATGTATAACCCTATATTAAAAATGATATACTTATTAAACATTGATTTTAACTATTTTAACACTTCTTTAAATATATTAATAAAAAATGTCCTAATCTAATCCAAGTGGGCCTAAATGGTCATATTGTATTACTAAGGATGTTTTTGGTAGAATTACACTTATCCAATAGAATTAGGACATGTGTTAGGGTAATAATAATATCATTTTTACCCTTATTTACCCTATTTACTTTTAACTGTGGTAAAAAAAAGTAAAAAGTTACTATTCACCAAAAATTATTTTCATCTCATTGATCCACATTTTACTCACTGACATCAACCATGTCTCTCGGATTTTTGAAATTCCACTCACAGAAGCGGTAAAATTAAGTTTTATGAAAAATTCATTTTTTTACTACCACTTAGTGGTTTCACTATTCATCAAAAAAATGAAAGTTTCCAGAAAAATACCAAAAATCAGGCCTAAGATATATTTAATATTATGAACTGAAAAATGATGTCTATTTTACCAAATTCAAAACATATCAGTTCCATTACTTAATTTAAAAATTAATTCCCATCGTCAAAACAAATAGCGTGTTCTTAAAAGATAAGAACTATCAAAAGATTGACACTTGTTTATGTCTGGTTTAAATGTGAAATTACATCCAATTACCAACATTGTATTAAATTGTAAAAATATATTCTAAATATACTTTAAAACCACTCAAATTAATAATTTATCATTATTAATTATTTCGATTAAAAAGGTTGTTTTTAATTAAAATTTAGTAATTTTCACTATTCATCAGAAAATGAATGTTATCCGAAAAGTACCAAAATTTCACCCTAAGATAATTTTGATATTCCAAATCCAAAAATGAAGTCCATTTTGAAAAATAAAATTTAAAAAATTTCAAAAAGTGGTTATTACTATTCATAACGGCTAGTTTTAATAATATTTTAATAGCATATCGTTGTTTAGTGAAACTCGTTATTGCGTACTACACACGCTATCGAGGAAGGTCGCGATTGAATGTAATGCAAGGAAAGTCAATGATGTGTGTTGTGAATGCTACCTTTGGTGTAGCGTACAACACAAGACATTAATGAAATTAAAAAGATTATTTTTCATAAAATCTCGGGGTGTTACATTCTACCCCCCTTAAAATGAATTTCGCCCTCGAAATTCATCAGGCTTATAAATGGTTTACTACTCGAAAGTTTCTTTAATAGAAACCCACATCGTAAAAAGGAATACCAAAACCAATCTTTAAAAACAAAAGTATGAAACGTAATGGTTACCCAAATAAACTAATCACTGGGTTTCCACATAGGTGAAAATAGGGATATGGAAGAGAAATCTAACCATCATGTTCTGATGGAGAGTGGTAGAGAACATGGCTATGGAAAAGCCAGCAATCACAAAGCCATAAATTTGTGACGATCTAAGGTACCATCTGATTCATCAGATATAAGAGCACTAGGACAACATTTTTTGTTTTCAAGATCATTTCCCTAAAGTTGATGAAATTGGAATTAGAAGAAATACTTTCGTGATTTTGGTATAGTCTCATTGTTGGTCGTTCTTTGGACAATTTACACTTCATATCTTAAAGAAATGAAGTTGAATTTGTCATTCATGATGTTTTAGCAGATCATGTGATATAATGACGGGTCATTCCATCTGTCTCAAACAAAAGGTTAGAAAAGTTATCAAAACTTACACAAGTCCATCTATAGTGAGATTAATCATATATAGTTCCTAAAATGGACTTATACTTCTTATATTACACTGCTTAATATAATAAAAATAGTTTCTAATAAACAGGGACTTCCTGTAGGCCAGTGGAAGGTGATAAAGGCCAGTCACACTTCGGTTGTGGGTTCGATTCCCACAGCCTTGTCCGACGCGATGGGTTGTCGCCCGTCCTGCAGGTTGTCCTTTTTCTAAAGCTATATTACTATAACATCCCATAAACAATATCAAAAAAATTTCTATCCTTAAACAATACCAACTTATGTCCAACATAATCCATTCCAATCTTTAGGCTTATCTAAAATACTTCGGTCCAAGCTCACAGTATAAAGAAAACGATCACGTGAATGCCATCATTTATCCCCCATATATCATAAGATATATCTTGTTGGTCAAATTAAAAACTTGTGAATACCTTAATCATGTATTCTCTTGAATAATGAATACCCATTGAACCTTATTGAAAACATGAATTCTGTTAAAAGTTAACTCTTTCCACATACCAAATTCCTCAAAATTCTATATACTGAAACCATGATATCACTTAGTCCTTATATAAATCAGGAGCTCATGAATACAATCAAACATATCATTATCTTCTTATCCCTTCATTAAGCGCATATCATCTGTTTACCAAAAATGTCTCAATCACTTTTCATGGTTACTGGTACCATAAAATTATTGAAAACCACAATAGACCAATACATAAATATTCCAATATTCCACGATACTATATACAACATTATTTTGGCATCCCATTACATAAACACGTAATCATTCCACCACATCGTTGTCATATTCAACATCTCCAATAGTGATCGCATGTGACTTCCCTTTGTCCTTTGCCTTAAGTGGTTGCTCATGTCGATCATCACTAACCCTTGGATTAGGGCATTTATTAGCATAATGCCCCATTTCCTTGCACTTGAAGCATTGAAGTGTTGGTGGTGCGTTCTCTGTAGTCTTTTCTTTATTCACATCATTAGAAACCCTTTTTCCATTACTTCGACACTCAACTGCTCGATGAACTTATTTTCCACACTTAAAACATTTTCTATTCCCTTTAAGACAATCTCCACCATGCTTCTTTCCACACTTTGAGCATAAAGAAACATTCATCTTCTTTTCACCATTATTCTGAGATTTCTCCTTGAACTCCATCTTTCGTTTCTTGTCAAAACTATGAGATGGATAAGTAACACCAACTTCCATTTCTACCTTGATAGCACAACGCACAATTTCTTCATAGCTACTGAAGTCTCTTATAGCTAATTCCCTTCGAAGGTTTGGTTTTAAGCCACTGAAGAATCGATCAACTTTACTTTCAGGTTGGATGATAAAGCCAGATGCATACCTTTCAAGCCTTGTAAAATTTGCTTCGTATATACCAACATATTCATCATCCTTTTTCTTTAGTTCAAGAAACTCCTTCTCCAACTTTGTTCGAAGAATATGAGGGAAGTACTTATTGAAAAATAAGTTCTTGAACTCGTCCCATTCCATGGACTCAATTTCATCTCTTGGCCTCGTATTCTTGATAAGATTCCACCATTGATCAGCTTCACCTTCCAAACTATATACTGCTAAGATGACTTTATCATGTTCAGAACATTGAAGAACTGAAAATATCTTTTCAGTGGTAATGATCCATTGTTCAGAAACAAGCGGATCAGAATACCCACTGAAAGAAGGTGGACATTGCCTCATGAAGGACTCAATAGAATATTATTCCCTTCTCTGATCATTTGGAAGTCCAGAATGATTCATAGCTTCTGTAAGTATAGAAATAAGATTTTGCACTCCATCTCCCATAACATTTGTTTGTTCAATAGTATAATCATTGCATTGTCCATTACATTGATCAACACGGTTCCTTCGGGTTCCAGCCATCATCTAAAACCCAAAAAGAATAGTGTGAGAGGAAAAAATAACCCTAGGGAAAACAACATAATAAAGGGGGAGTACCATCAATATCTAACATCTTGGGTTACCGTAATTCTAGTACTATAACCTATACTTAACCTCAGGGACATCCCTAGACATACCTTAAAAATATCTCTAGGGATCTTACTAAAGTTCTCGCATCCTAGTTTCCAAAGGTTGACTAAACCTTTCCTCTGATACCAACTGTAGAGACCCAAATATTAACGTACATGGAAATTACATTACTTTTGTGGAATACTTAGTACATAACAAAAACACACACACAAGTACCATAATAGTTTAGTGTCTTTGGAAACTCGGAATATAATCTTCTAATCGTGGTGAAAGATCTTCAACATCTCCCATAAATATCTTACCTTTTTTTCTTACCTAAAACCTTTCTTTATATCCTGGGGAAAAGAAAACATAAAAGGGTGAGCTCAAATTCTCAGTAAGGGTAAACAAAATAAATATCAATCACATCATATTCATAAGAACATAACATTTTGGAAATCTTAAACTGAAAAAAAGCATAATAACATAACATGGAATAAATCATAGTAGTGAAATGTAATCCCAATAATCATAACATAAAACATGAAACTTTGTGGAATACACACATAATCATAGAGAATCATTTCTTATTATTCAAGGTTCATTTCCAAGACTATCTTAGTGGAAAAAGTCCATTTCTGAACCGATTTCACTCCTCGTTTCAGTCCTATTTCACTGAACCAGTTTAACCTGCCGTTCCAGCCATGTCTATCTCATGAGATATAAAATCTTTACCCAATGAATTAGAGGGAGATATAGGTCCCATCCATCTCATAATGAAATCATTATTACTTGTGCCACAAAATAAACATACATCATTCATAATAACCCAACGAATTAAATGGGTTTCATAAACATCATCCCATCATCTCATAATCCATATAAAAGAAATGGATATCATTTAATAATAAGAAAAGTGAAACCATGTCAATCATATATAAATTACACTTGAAACATACACATATTAAATAATTACATCTTAGATGGAAAATGGTTTTGATAAAACACTTGTAACAAATTCTTGAGGAAAATATCCTTTCTTCTTCAAAATCAATTTCTTTTCACAAAACGTCATGCAATTTTAAAAGAAAGAGATTTTGTTGAAAATAGTCATGAAATATTTTGGAGGAATCTTCTGAAAATAAGGCTTTATAAAACCATAAAAATCCGTTCATGTCTTATAAGTTAAAAGAAAAACATTCTTTTCGTACTATTGTCAGAAAAGTCAAAAAGTACCTCGTAACGTAAACAAAAGAAAGATTCCTTACATACCATGCAGTAAAAGTCAAAAATGGGTAAAAAGGACGTTAAACATACATGAAAACACTTTTATAAAACATGGACATGGATGATAGAAATAACCCCAGTAGATACTTACGAATAAGCTATCTCAGATAAAAATGAGATTTGCAAAATTATCACTTACCTTAGGTCCGATTTGCATCGTAAGTGTCCGAACCTCCTCTATAATGATTTAAATAATGTTATTGACTTATTCCAGAATCACACATATTGTTATGATATCATATATGGCCATATTCTTAGCTTCTTATTAGTAATATTTCATTACTACTTGTTATTCGAGTCGCATCACATCGTGGAGACGGTATTCCGTACGTACGCACGAGCGAAGATATCGTTCCCATGATCGTGGAATTGTATTGGAGTGTATGTATACTATTTCAGAATCATTATCACTTTACAATAATCATAAATAGTTATTATTTACACCATTATACCCATCCAAGTAAGGTGGTGGGGGAAAATAGATTATACCACGGTGTGGAGAGGATATTCCGTACGTACGCACGTGCGGTGATTTCTTTTTCCATAGGATGGATAGATGGTGAAATCGGGTTGTTTCATACATATAATAACATATAAATATATGAGTGATACTGATGTTATTACTTCATAATTAAACAACTAAAGAAGACGAAGTGGAAGAAGAAATAAAGATGAAAGAATCGGTAATAGACATTACCTCTTCTTTGAAGTGCTTCTTTGAGACCTCCTTTTAGGGCACTAAACTAGGTCTTTGAAGAAGACCAGAACCACTAGGATGTTTCTAGGGAAGTGTAGAGGAGAAATTGGAAGGGGTTGTCCGAGCTTGAATACTCAATGTGGTGTTAGGAAGAGGGGGAGGAGGTGCCCTTTTATAAGGGAGGAGAGGGGCACCTTTGGAATAACTAAAACTATTATTTTATTATAAAGTCCAATTCGGTTTTAAATAGATCCAAATTGATTTATTTCTAAGCTAAGGTGGGGATGGGTCGAAATCCTCTCATAAAATAGAATTTGGACAAGTTTATTTTACTATTTTAGCCTTATCATTTAGTTTTAACTTTATGTTAGATAATTTTACTTTTACCGTGTCTTTTTGTGTTCTTACACTATAAGGTTAATAAACTTACTATAACAAGACAAACGAACCCCAAATTGTTTATTATTAATATATATAACCTTATCTAAGTCATTTGGATGAACCTTATATTTTTAGGAATAAAGTAACAATTAATAATATAATATTTGTTTTAAAAACTATTTTACGTCAATTTTGACACTATTTAGTAATTGATTTTTGTGAAAATCATAACAGAATGATTAGTTCTAACAAAGTTACTTAAATCAATACTAACATGTCATATTAACCTATAAAATTAGTTTTATTCATAAAAAGTCTCAAATTACATTTATTTGGGTATTTATAACATCAATTATGTCAATATTTCATTAATAAGATAATTACTGCATCATCGTCGTGTCATAAATAAATTAAATTATTTAATGTCTAAAAATTAAAAATAAAATACCATTATATATGAAATCTTTTTATATTTCTAATGAATATTTATAGTCGAATTTATCTTATGTATAACCCTATATTAAAAATGATATACTTATTAAACTTTGATTTTAACTATTTTAACCCTTCATTAAATAAATTAATAATAAATGTCCTAATCTAATCCAAGTGGGCCTAAATGGTCATATTTTATTCCTAAGGTTGTTTTTGGTCGAATTACACTTATCCAATATAATTAGGACATGTGTTAGGGTAATAATAATATCATTTTTACCCTTAATTACCCTATTTACTTTTAACCGTGGTAAAAAAAAGTAAAAAGTTACTATTCACCAAAAAATATTTTCTTCTCATTGAACCTCATTTTACTTATTGAAATCAACTGTGTCTCTTGGATTTTTGAAATTCCACTAACAGAAGCGGTAAAATTATGTTTTATGAAAAATTCATATTTTTAACTACCACTCAGTGGTTTCACTATTCATCAAAAAAATGAAAGTTTCCTGAAAAATACCAGAAATTAGGCCTAAGCTATATTTGATATTATGAACTGAAAAATGGTGTCTATTTTACCAAATTCAAAACATATCAGTTGCATTACTTAATTTAAAAATTAATTCCCATCGTCAAAATAAATAGTGTGTTCTTAAAAGATAATAACTATCAAAAGATTGACATGTGTTTATGACTAGTTTAAATGTGAAATTACATCCAATGACCAACATTATATTAAATTGTAAAAATATATTTTAAATATAATTTAAAACCACTCAAATTAATAATTTATCACTATTAATTATTTCGATTAAAAAGGTTGTTTTTAATTAAAATTTAGTAATTTTCACTATTCATCAGAAAATGAAAGTTATCCGAAAAGTACCAAAATTTCACCCTAAGATAATTTCGATATTCCGAATCCAAAAAAGAAGTCCATTTTGAAAAATAATATTTAAAAAATTTCAAAAAGTGGTTATTACTATTCATAATGGCTAGTTTTAATAATATTTTAAAAGCATATCGTTGTTTAGTGAAACTTGTTATTGCGTAATACACACGCTATAGAGGAAGGTTGCGATTGCGTGTAATGCAAGGAAAGTCAATGATGCATGTTGTGAATTCTCCCTTTGGTGTAGCTTACAACACAAGACATTAATGAAATTAAAAAGAATATTTTTCATAAAATCTTGGGGTATTACAATATTGGTCGGATCCATTACTAGAAAATTATCCTACTTTATACGGTTCTGTGAAACATAGTGTAAGAAATTGAATCTCATTTTACATCATGTTTCTAGTTGGTATTTTTGAGGGAATTGGCTATGCTGGTTCTTCTATGCACAACATACCACCCTCATACTTACTGGTAGTTTGAGTAGACGATAAAAGTTTTAGAGGACATATTTCATGTATATAACTTCAATTTGGGAGGTTTATGGGAGAAACTTATATGACTAGATATATTTTCAAATGATAAAATATTTTACAAGATGATTAGTATAGAACCTTATGAGTCCTTATTTGGAAGTCCATGTTCTTCACCTTTGCGCTTGCTAGAGGTATGGGAGTCAAAGCTAATTGGACCTCATCTCGTTCTGGAGAATTTAGAGGATGTTAATCTAATTTGGAAGAAAATTTCTATAACTATTTCTATGTATAAATATTATATAGATCAACATTGAATACCTATAGAGTTTTAGGTTTCTAATCAGGTATTACTGTGTCTATTAACTAGACTTGTGAATATACTATTTATACAATAAGGGAAAATTTTACCTCAGTTCATTGGACCTTTTGAGTTTGTGGAGATAGTTTGGATAATATTCTATCATTTTCAGTTGCCTCAGAGGTTACAATATATACATGATGTATTATATGTTTCATATTTATTATAGAATTATTAATATGTGTCATATAATTCAGCTTGATGAGGTGGAGATGGATGTAGATTCATCGTTCAAGGAGTTTCTTATTTGTATTATAGATAAGATCATGAAGGATATTAGAGGAAGTTAATTCCATATAATGAAAGAGATATGGAAGAACATATGTGTATAGGATGACTCATGGGATTGGGTGGCCAAAGTATGTGCTTAGTGGCTGAAGTTATTCTCAGACATTATTTTACCAACCTTGGAAGGGAAACTGGAGGATGAGTTGTTTCAATGGTGAAGATTATAAGAACCTGGGTTTTTTATGATGTGTGTATCCTTTAAATTGAGGTTTAAATACTTGGTATTGACTTAATATGAATTATTACTGAGTATATAAATGAAATAATGGTTTTTGGGTATTTTTGAATGCTCAAAATCCTGGTCATTGTAAGAAACAAATAGGATGCACAGATAGTAGAAACCCGACCACCCAGCCAACTAAGTTTCCCCGAACTGTACGGGGTATCTCAGTGACAAGAAGTAGTCCACGTAGTTTTCCTGAACATTGTGTCTATGTCTCTCACACTTGCAATGTATCTTCATTTTTTATTAGACATGTTTTATAGTTTGGGAATGTTTTTGAAACTATAAGCATGATCCTTATAGGGTCCCTCTTTGGACATTATGTGGGGAACACTTGACACATGGTTTAACCAACCGTGTGACCCAGGTATATTGGGTAAAATGATTATTTTCTCTTTGGGGATTTAAATATTTAACACCACTCTTCCATTATTATTATTTTCCAGTGGACATCCTTATCTTCTCTATTTGATCATCCTAAATATTCTACCTAAAATATTAGATAAATCATCTATCCAGACTCTAGTTAAACTTGTCTTCATTTCATTTAATCTCTATAGATAAGTGATAAAATACTTGGTCTCCTAAAATCATTTTTATTTCTCTCAAAAATTCTATTTTTTGAGAGATTATATTCCCTCATTTAGGGGAATTCATTTGTTCTTCTATTTTCTTCCTATCCATGCCATGTTAAGGGTTGATACTGGATGATACATCTACATAGGTATATAGTAGGTGATTAATAACTTTTCAAGAAGGATTTATGGTTTATTTATTATTCACCATTATTCTGCATTCCATATGTTCTGGTTGTTTCTCTTAAATTAAATATTACACATTAAATTAATTGTTGGCACCCTGATGAATTGTGTATTATTGGTCAGATGTTTTCAACCTCAACTCGAGCGATCCAAGGGGTGTGTTCTTGCATCTTCCACTTATAATACAACCCCTTTAGTTCTGTTATTACATATTACATTGATAAATCCACCACTTTATATGTGATCCTACATCATACATTGATATAAACACCCCTATAGTTGTGTTCTAACATCTTCCCTTGATAAAACTAACCCATCAGTTATGTAAGATCACCACCATTTAGTTGGAGACTTGTTTAATTAAATGAGTTTCTAAGAGAGGATCTTGCCTCCTTTTTCATTGTATTAAATTATATTAAAAGTATTAAATACATGACTTATGGATTAATGGTTTGGAACTGAATATATTAAAGGTATGGAACCTCTGACGATCCAAGTTATGGCAGCTATATACTAATGTAGTGGAACCTATTATTTATAATGGTATGAAACATATTGATCAATGTTATAGAACATATTAACTACTTCTATGGAACCTATTATTAATAATGGTATGAAACCTAACAATTGATGGTGTGGAACCTATTGTTTGATGGTATGGTACTGACTATGGTAAAGGTAACAAAACTATTATATCTTAATATGGAGCCATTAAGGTAAAGAGGTATGAGACCTGCTTCCCTATATGTTATTATTACAGTGTGACACTATAGAAGAAGATTGAGGTATGGAACCTAATAATCTTGTATGGTCATATATTTCTGGATATAGATCGGCCTTATTATTACCTTGAGTCCTATACCGTGTAGGTCTAATTTTTTTTCACATATGAGTTAGGTCTACTAGGTTATTTATGACTATTGGAACATTATATATTATTTCTCACATGTTACAAACTACTCTTAATATTGAATATGTTTTTGTGCATTTCTTACATTTTAATCATTTTATATCATAATTGTTATATCTACACATGGTTATAGTATATATAAACATACATGATTTGTTATGGACACCAGTGGTGGTTCCCCACTGATTATATCTCACACCCTACCCGATACACTAATTGATACCTAGAAATACTTCCCGGATGCATGTATGGATAGGTAATCATATATTGGTTGATGCTTGATTGATTTATCAAGGGAGCGGGGAAGGATAAGAAAAATTATTGCTCATAATAAAATTGGAGATAGATATTTGGTTTTTTTGACTATGTTGATATTCATATATTTATGTATTCTTATTTACATTACAACATGTTTATTTTTTGTTTAGAATCGTGAAAATACATCATTATGTAGGTGATATTGGGCATTTCCTTTAACGACCATTATTATTATTATTATTATTATTATTATTATCGTGGTGTTTTATATTATTCTCCTAGATATTATTATTCATCCAATATTTATAAATTATTTTCAAAGTATATTTCACTATATATGAGTTCATATTATCAAAATTTTACTATATTGGACCGTCACATCGAGTGGTTAGCCTCTAGAATATAGAGAGGTGCGCTTGCGGCTTTGTGACTGACCAGCTTTGGGCCTCAGTTAGTGGCTTCCGAGTTGGAATATATAATCCATAATAAAAATCATTAAATAATTATCATATTTAGACATAAATTATACTTTTCAAACAAATCATACAATATGGTTTTGAGAAATTATGTATGCTACATTCATGGAGACAGTTGGTAGTATGTATGAATGTGTAACCTTTCTATTTTTCAACGATGATTATTGGAAGGAGGTTAGTAATATTTTATCTTTACATAATGATTATAATATAATAAATACCATATTATATAATTATATATATCATTCATGTGGGTTAGTGATGAAAATGGAGTTACATCACCTCTTGAAGTCAGTTGTCCACACATACATGAACAATGCTTTCATCTTTATGTGTGTGAAAAGGTAAGAATGAAATAATATATTTTCTTTAACGAATGATAAATATGTCATGAATATTATAGTTATGTACCATATATCAAATATAATGGTAAAAAAAATCCTTATCACATTCTATACATATTTTAGTGAAAGATGAATCACATCGCTTCGCGAGGTGGTATTCCGATGTGCACTCGAGTGACATTATTATATCTCCTAAAAAATAAGAATTAAAAAAAGGATATAAGGTAGGTATAATTATATTATAAATTAAATATATATACTTGGGATACATTATCACACCAAACTATGAGTGGTGGTAATGGAAAATGATTGACATTGGTTCATGATGTTGTAGTCCGAAGAACGTTGCGTATTCTTTGGGTATCCAAATTAGGTTTTCTCAAAAATCCTTCATAGGTGGTCATTATTACCAAGATATTGATTATAGGATGAGGACATAAAATTTGGGATGTTATTTGGGTAGTTAAATTATGAACTAAAATAGTTTTATAGTGTAAAGAAGAGAAGAGAGGGGATCTAATTTTATAAGTGATGTGATTGGAACAGTTGTAATTTATGGAAATAAAACTATACCAACGTTTTTTACATAAAAAATGGTCCAAAATGGATTTTTATCATAAATTAAACATTATAAGATATAAATATGTCTATATAATATATTTAGTGATTTGGTTTGACTATTTCAACCCTTATCTTTTCATCTTAAACACTGAAAAAATCAAATTTTACCTTCACTACTGGAAATAAGATCTATACCAAAGGTTTTTGGAAAACTGATGGTATAGTTCACTAATTTGGACCTATACCAACAGTTTTGGGAAAACCATTGGTACAAGTTCATTATAGAGACCCTATACTAACATTTTTTCCAAAACCGTTGGTATAGGTCCCAAAATCGAAGAATCTATACAAACAATTTCAAAACCATTGGTTTAGGTACATGTTTTTTTAATAGAATCTTCTTACAGAGAACATTAAATAAATCAAAATTTAAAATAATTATGATAATACATATATATTTATGAAATTAAGTTCACAAAAGTAAGTTAGGTTAGTGGTTAGTTCGTTCAATCCCAAACCAGAGGTGCTGTGATCAAAACCAACCAAATGATTCTTTTTTGAATTACAAATACCAATGGTTTTATGGAACTGTTGGCATATATTTTCATATTAATTATACCAAAGGTTTTAAAAAACCATTGGTATTAACTAATCCCCACGGCGTACTAGCCAACGGTTCTCCCAACCATTGGTATAGGCTATACCAACGGTTTGGAGGCATATGCCAACGATTCCAAACTGTTGGTATAGGGTATTTTTTCCAGTAGTTCATAACCAAAATAAATATTTTTTACAATTTTTATTATTAATTATGGTATAAAATTAATATTAGATTATTAAATAATATAAATAATTCTTATTCCAATAATGGAATCCATTTTTCCAAATTCCATTCATAAAAAGTAAAAAAAATAATTTCAAATTAACCCTGAAAACACAATGAGAATGCACGTTTTCAAAGTGAAAATGTTAAAAAACATACCAATTTATTATATCAAATTTATTTTAGAAAGTAATTATAATGAAATAATTTGTGTTAACTGAAATAAAATTGAATCAATTTTACTTAAAATCAAATTCAAAATATAATTCACGATTATTAATTATTTAAATAAAAATGCAATTTTCAATTAAAAATCTGTATTTTTTACTATTCATAAAAAAATGAAACATATATGAAAAATAAAAAATATCCCTAATATAATTATGATATTTTTATTTCAATAATTAATTAAATATTTTCACATAAATTTTTGAAAACTGGAAAAATTACTTTTAAATTAGTTTAAAAAATAGGAACTAAACCATCTTTAAAAACAATATTATTTTTCATAAAAGATTTATTTTTCTTCCAAATGATTATTATTTTATTCATAATAAATAGATAAAAAATGATTTTTGTACATGTTTATATAATAAACATATCATAATTTAGTTAATAATATTCAAACCTAGTAATTTAATAGATCTTCTATAATGGTATGCAACATTAATGTTCATTTAGACTCGATATTGTGTGTCTTGTAAGCAATAAAATAGATTAAATTTATAGAAATATATTTAATATTTTTTTAATGATTGGTGTTTCATTTCACATATTCTATGAAAATGTTCTTCGTTTAGAATATTGGGGATTTACAATCTACCAACCTTAAATAAATGTTTTCCCCACCATTTGATCATGATATTGGCAATCAAGGGTTTGATATTTGGAAATTATTGTACTGAAAACCCAAATTGTAAAAAGTTTTTATAAAATATCAACTTAATAAGAAATAAAGGGAAGTGAAAATGTTTATATTTAATAACACATGTTTGGGTCTCTAATTTGGAGAACATTAGTGGAAATTGATTATATGGACAAGGACAAAACCCATAAATAACTATAGAGAGTGATAAAGGTCATTTGTTACATGAAATAAAATGATAAAAGGAAACTTAAGGTCCTCAAAACTATAAATCTAAGACGATTTAAATCAGAATATGATTCATCATGTATAAAGGTAAAATAATTATTTTTCATGATTGTCTTCCAAATGTTTATTAATTATTTCATAATATAAGATTATAAGGAAACATACATGTTTGAAACATTACAATTTCATAATTATAAATTCATCCTTTGGTTATGATTTTATCAAAATTCAATTAATTTGTTAATATATTAAATGAATATAAAAAAAATATTTTTTTAGGAAGCACTAAAATTAACTATTAACACATCCTAATATACATAAAAGCATGGTATTTATTTCTACCTGTCCCAAACTATTTTTCAAATCCAATAGGTAATAAAAAGTTATCTAATATAATAAAGAAATACTTAAACCTCAATAGTAACAACATTGGTTAGTTATTAATATTTATTCTTTAAAGTATCTAATTAAAAATAGTGACATGTTAACCAGTGCATCATGTAAGTCAGTGGTAGGCAATAAAAATTTATCTTTCTATGGTCATGTGTTCTAGAACCATGGCCTTTATTTATGAAACAAATTATCACCAAGAATATTTATTCTCCATTTATATTATTATAATTTAAATAACATTACAAAAAAAAATATGATGGATATCCTGGAAATAAAATTAATCATTGAATAAACATTTTCTATGGTTTTCAAATCAACCATTTTTTCTATAGAATATAATAATCAAAATTTACAATTATTAATTCTCATTAATGATCATATCAACCCTAAAGGTTATATATACATTGAAACTTATGTTTATAAAATGTAATGGAGTTATTCCTAAATTATGTTTTTCACTAAAACATATACTAATATAATAGAATATATTGAAATAAATTTCTCCCATAGTACCCTTAATCTTGGTATACTCCCATCACATATTACATAAAAATGATTTTTTAATACATTGAACTTATGATAATATTTAAACTCTGGAACCCATGATGGTATCCATAAATATAATGGTTATGAGAACACTTATGCTTCTAAAATTTAACACCATCCATATAAGTTTCAAGGTTCTTATAACAAAAATACCATTGAAAAAATAATTCAACAAATTTATAGTTGAATCACTATACATAAATAATTCATCCATTTTATTTTTACATAGTTCCTTCCTTTTTCTAGGTTTTAGCCTTTTAGAGAATTAATTTACTTAGATAATTCCTATGTTTTTCACATTTAAGAAAAATAACTGTTAATGTATCCCTTGGATGAAGTTCATTTCCTTGTATTATACTCTTCATTTTTCCTTGAAATTATATGCATTATGCCCTTATTTTCCACACATAAATAATTTTATCATTATATTGATTCACTTTTATGGGCATCTCTTTCCACATTTTTGACATAAGAGATATTGGGAATTCTTTCCTCCCTTTCATCACCAATTGAGTTCTTTAAACATACATCCTTCTATTCATTGGTGAGGCTTGGATTTTTTTTGGTATAATTACTTTTTCATAATTCATAATAACTTATTATGAATAATTTTTGTATCATTCAATCCAATCATCATCCCATTTTTTTCTTATAGTCACCACAATGTCATTCATGTTCAATTATAACATGATAGCTTTAAGTTCCATCCATTGACTAAAACCAAAGAGTATAATGTGAGAAATAATAAACATAGTGGAAAAAACATAGAATCAATTATAATATTTTAGAATCATGACATAATATTTTCAATATATGAAACATTAGGTTCAACCAAGGAAATAAATTATCATCATCTACTCAAATACTTCAAAATGTTATGTAAAGAAAATGTGAATTATCATATATATACATCCCCTAGGAGTGTCAAAATAGGTGCACAATAAGGAAACTTTTTATGAACCAAGTGACTATTATGTTAAGATAAATTTACCCTTGATGGAGTTATTACCCATAGATACATTAGTTCTCAAACCAAATTCACTTTTAGTATCTATATAGAGACTTATTAGTAGGAAAACCACATAATCACTACTTTTCTAAGACATTAGGTTGTTCTTATATACTTATACTCAAATTATATTATTGTTTTATGATTCCTAATATATTTTTTCTTAAATATTATTCTCATGGATTCTACTAAACTTCCTATTTTACCAACTATAGTAGCCCTGGCCCCTATATCCCATAGTTGGTGATTTCTTTAATAAAATTAGAATTTGATATAAGGAATTGTATCCTAGATGAATTAATCGTTTATTAGACTTAGTTAACTAGATACATACATGATTAAAATTTTAAATTTGAATACCAATTTTTTTTTTGAGAATATCATTATTCTCTATAGTATATTATTGAATATCATTTGTAGTGCACTTCCTGGATTCCTGGGAAAGGAAAAAATAATTTTGAGCTCAAAAATTCAATTAGGGTTAATTATAGTGGAACATATCATCAATAATATATAATAATAAAAATATAAATGTAGATAACATAAAACATATGAAATTTAAATAAATTGACTAACATAATCAATATGGGAAGGTAAATAATCGAAATTTTTTTTCTTTTTAATTAATAAAATGACTATCCAAATAGGTTAAGTCATAATAAATATAAAAATATAAACATCTAAAAATAAATTCCATTTAATAAATAAAATGACAATTAAATTCATCAAAAGATAATATCATTGAGAAAATTGACACACGCATTTTGGGTGCATATTTTTAAACATATTCCAATGGGTTTAAATAAATTTTTAATCAAAATTTCCCTGAATTATAATGTTTTTAAAAAATGTGGGAATTTATAATAGAAGTAATAAAAATGGTTTTAGAAGAGAAAAATAAATTTTATTTTATTTTTAAATCATAAATTTTAATTTCAAATGAATATTTTGATTATGATTTGAAATTTTCCTTAATTTTTTAGGTTACATTTATAGAAAATAGATCTCAAGACTAGAATAATCTGTAAAAATAGGAAACAATTCCATATAGCTAGCCCAAGGGGCTAGCCGTCCATTTAATTCCATAAGAAGGATAGCCTAGTATGGCCATGCGTAGGGGCATAATGCATATACAGTGGACAAAAAGTGGTGAACTCCCCAAGGAGTTGGGGTGGAAAGAAGCTCGTGCAGGCCATGTGTGTGTGTGTGTGGATTGAATATTTCATGTGTTCTATGTGACACAGAATCCCATAACCCTAGCACGTGATTTTAGATGGTGTTCATATATCTTATCATATAATGGAGAGCCCCCTGCTTCCACGAGTTGATGTAGGATGATATTTCAACCGGTCACTGTTCAAATATAACAAAAACTGCATCATTATGCCTCAACTATTGTCATCCTTTCCTTGGAAAACATCCTACACCAAGATCTACCAACTTCCATCATCATCCGCTATTGACCACCAACTACTGCACCCATGAATTCTATTTCCTCCACTTCTCGAGCTTGAGCTTGGCCCCATCACTACTCTTGATGGCTGGGACCTCAGTTGATCATCTCAAAAGTGCAAGATGATCACTATTATCCCTTTTTTATGTTTTCTCTAGCCATTATGAATGATAGAGGAAGGAGGAGCCTCTAAGATTCACCAACTATTCCGATTTCATAAAACATCATCTCTATTACTGTATCCATGACTGCCAAGCCATGAGCCATGCATGTGAGCGATGCGCTATCGAAAGCTCTATTTCTCCAAGTGATCCCTCAACTAGTCTACGATTCCTGATCTATGTAATAAATTAAAAATAAATATGCCTAAAATTTGTAACACTCTATTAAATTCGTTGTTTCCTTTCCCACACATAGGTATTGTGGGATATTTTAAGTAATATGAACTTAAAGATCCAATCCATTACCTATAAAATGGACATTCACCTTCATTCTTCAAGTGAGTCGAAACCCATAGGGATGGTGAATTCCCACTGTAGAGGTTGATGCTCCATTTTAGTTATTCTAATTTTATTTTGTTTTTATTTTATTTTATTTCATTTTCATTTTTAATTCAATTTTCATTTTCATTTTAGTTTTTAAAATAAGATTCATACATGAATTAATCTTTCAACATGCGTGTCTTTTCTACAATTCCTCTCCTCCAAAATGATTCTTATTTTATTTTATTTTGTCTACTTATTCTAATAAGGATTAATTTTTTTATATTATATATATATATTCCATTTCTTTTATTTTTTTTATTTTTATTCTTTCTATCTTCTTATCTTATTTTTCTATTTTATATTTGTGATTTCAAGTGTTTTTTTCTTAATTTATCATCGCTATTCTTTTTAAATTTTATTCTCTTTTTTCTTGTCAATTTTTTTATATTTTTTTATCCTTATTTATTTTTTATTCTTCCTCATTACACCAAAAAATATCTTACCCAAGAAAATGTGGGGCTGAAAAGATACTTTTCCTAGGGGAGGTCAATGTATTCATTAATTTTAGCTTATATATTATTTTATGTTTATTATAGATTACAATCACATGTATGGGTGTGTATAATTTCGTTGGGCCATTTAATCTAGTTTAATTCTATTATTATTTAAGAATCTTTACAATCTATCTATTTTATGATCTCTTTACATGATAGAGTTGATCTAATCAATATATCAAAAGGAATCGATAAATATGGGTCATGGATGATGGAACACCCTCGATCATGGTGTGTCATAATCCTTGATTACATGAGGAGTTTGAAGTGAGATTTCTTAAGAATTAAAAGATTCCAAAATTTATATATAAAAGGATTTTAATTCATAATTATATTTCACTATTGGATTATAAAACTAAAATAAAAAAAATAAATGAGAATAGTGATTGAACCTAATAACGAAACTCAAGACCAAGTTCTTTCTTCTTCACTCATTATGTTAGAATTTTATGTTATATAATGATTAGAATTTATATTTTTCATGTCATTTAATTATTTTAATTATTAATTAAATCTAAAAAAATATTAATTTTTGTATTCATAAAAAAACAAAAATAAGCATTTTGGTTGATTTAGAATAATTAAGTGAAAAAAGTGTGAATCTCCTTCAGTGAGAAAACCCTGCTCAACCACTATGCTTTATTTTTAAATATGCTAGAAATTTCAATTTTCCATACCCCATGAAAGGTGTTCATTGAAAACTATAAATGTTTCTAGGTACCTAATTAGTAGTTTAATTTTTTTTGTAGTTTATATTTTTATAATTGTTTTTAACAAATAACATAAAAATATTTTCCATGATTTTTTAAAATGACCATTTTTCCAATACATGGAAAAATTAATCACATGTTCAAGAAAAAGGAATTTAATATACTATAGAGGCCCTAAAATATAAATTTTATTCAATTATGATAATGGTCAAGTATAATAAATGAGTCATAGATACATGGATTTCACATCAATATTTGATGAGAATGGTTGAAAAAATCTGAAGTGACATGAAAAGATTCATGCCCAATAAGAATTTGGCAGTATGATTCCCCAATTTCACTTAATACATCAAAGATTCTATGTCCCAACTCAAGGACCATCAATATCCCAACCATTTTAATAACAAAATTAAGAATCCCTAGGATAAGGTAGAGTATATTCATAATTAGGAAGGCTTTCCTACTGATATAACTATGGGAGATCAACAAGATCTTGATGTATTATAGAATGAGTATGAGGTAAAAAGTTATCCCCATAATCCCTAAAAATAATAATATCCACTTCCATTCTATGTCACTCTTTCCATGGAGGAATAAACCACCTAAGTGATGGAATTTAAGGAAAAGTTGGAGGTTCCTAGCTTCCTACCTCAACTTTCCACCATCCAACTCTAAGAGGCACTCAACACCAAATATGATTTTGAAATTGAACCAATATAGAAAGTTGATCTTATCTAAAACTCTATTTAATTTGGATTTATTCTATCTAAATTCAGTTTTAAGTCCAATTGATTTGAAGTTTTAGATTCATAAAATCTTTATAATGCCTTAGAAGAAGATGATGAAACCTGACCTGAACCTATTAAGGAACACATTGATCTCCCTAATTTTTTTGAATGTAAATTTGAGGAGGCCTAGGAATAAGTCCAAGTTTCTGATCCTGATGAAACTAAGACAGATAATTCTCATATTGAGAGGGATAAATTACTTATTAAAAACGAAAATTAAAATTTTACTCGTGTAAAATTACTTGCTTTGTTTTAGTTTGATTATTCAATTCATGTATCCTATGTTAGACCATCACTATAAAAATAAGTGGTGGTTACATATGTATAACAAAAGAAGATAAATATCCCAACATTATCCAACCCCTCTATGCAATATATACCTAACTATAAATGGGTATGATCTTGTATTCTATCTCTATAGATTATTCCTCACCATGAATGATGAAATGGAAGCTGGGAAACACCATATATGGTGAATCAAGTCCATAAAGATCCACCCACCATCAAAATATGGATAAATGTTGGTACATCCCTCTTGAGGTAGTAAATATTTAAAGACCACATGGGGTTCCATGCTAAAAATTATCATTTTACTTTATATCTAGGATATTAAATATCATTTTTAGGATTAGTCAAACATAGTAGCCACTCCATATTATTATTTTGAGCATAAATGACCTAATCCTTGGCCTTAATTGAAAAATTATATTTTTCAGGTTCATGATGGAATATGGAAGACCCAAAAAGTGGAAGAAAGGGACTAATCTTCATCGAAATGGGAGTTCTCTTTTACTGTTTTTATTGTCAACTATACATTTTTTTCAAAAAAATTATTTGTTGTTTAAACTAGAATATTGAATCTCACATTTGAATTTGTTCTCTACTTCACTTATATTGGAGACATGTGTTTATTAGGAATCCAATGATATTTTGTTTTAGATTTAAATTTTAATAAGATATAATGATTAAAATGGAGAATTAAATTATTATAGTGAACAATGGATATTTAAGTAAGGAATCATGATTTGAAGGAATTAGTTTATTGATGTAAATGAAATTTCCCAACCATTTTTCTTGATTGGAATTTTTTAAATGCATGTGAATTTATTTTATTTTATTATCCAATCGAATGAGTGATTGTCCAATATAAAATTTCCCATTATGAAGAATACTTCTAGTATATGTAATTTATATTTATTATTGAGTATATTTCTTGAGAGTTCTTGGAACATGTCACCTACCAGAACTTTTATTTGAACTTGTCAAAGTTATGAATATGGAAAAACACATTTTAAATGATTGAAGAATCTATTTAAAAACCTATACTCTTAAAACAAAAAATTTACATCAATACTTGTTTAAATAATAGAATCCTAGATTTATATTGTCAGGAATAAGCCATGATTCAAGACATTTTTATAAATTCCTACCCTACTCAATGTTATTGTGTGATATTTTAAATATGATGTGTGGGGATGAATGGAGTAATAGTATATGGGATGGGATAATTTTTAAGTTAATAGTGTGGGTGTTCTCTTTTTGAGTGTTATCAAAGGTTTTTTATTCGTTGTACTCTTTACTATGTTTACGCTCATGATAAAAAAGAAATAAAATAAAAAATAACTAAAAAATTATAAATATAATGGGTTGTGATTTTTGAAGACTAGAAATCACCATTAACATACCTATGATTTTTATCATAAGTGGTTAGGTGGTTATGTGGGGTCTCTTTTAGTCATAACATTCAAAAAATAAAAATAAAAAAAAATTATTTTAAAAAATAGTATAAAAGTAAATAAAATTTTAAGTGGATTCACAAATGATTCATTATGATATATTTTGAATAAAAATTTTAGATTCAGTTTTTTGTATGTGGGAGTAACTATAATTTAAAGGGGAGATTTTCATTATACATCCATTTTTAATATAATTGTTTATACATAAGAGAAAAAATAACATTTTTCTTTAATTTTTAAAAATTAATTCCAACCTACCTCATGCATCATTGTCATTTGAACCTTTAATTGAAATCTATCAAGATTCACTGTGACCTTTGATATCAAAAATTTGGCGGATGCATTTCCTTTACAATCCTAATAACAAGGAGCATGATTCTTAGGATACGAGTTTAAATTCTCTTTAATTTTATCATGATAGATGAGTGAAAAGATTCATAAGTGAGGTAAATCGTGATTTTACATTTTTAATAATAATACTTTGAGGAACTTAAATGGAAAAAATAAGTTCCACCATCATCAAAATAGAAAAATTAGAATATTTGATTTAATTGTTTCTTTGAAAATTGAGTAATTGGATTGATATTTTATTTGACATTTTGAAAATTATATTTAAAATTAATAATTATTTTATTTTATTAATTTAAAATTTGAATATTGATAGCATTGTTTCCAAATGATTTTATTTATTGGTATTTTATACTTGAGAAGAAACTTTATTTTTGTGTGAGGTTATTTGAAACACTTATTTTTATGTATATTTTAAATAATATTTCATTGTATTTAAATGAGTATTTAATAAAAATTCTATTGAATTCTATCATTTTCCTCAAAAGTGGTAATTTAGTATGGAAATAATGAAATTAATTTTATAATAGTAGAAGGAATTTTATTTTTTATTTTTATCTTATATTTTAATTTTTTAGGAATATTTTGATTGTGATTAAAAAATTTCCTTACTCATTTCAGGTTACATTACATCAAAATAATTTTTAGACCTAGGAAATCACTTAACCAAATGAAAAAATTCCACATAGTTATCCCAAGGGGATAAAACCCCATATAATCCCATCAGAACGCCATTACAGGATGGCTGATCACATAGAAATCAATATTGTGAAGTGGCCTGTGGGTGGTGAACCTCACCAGGAGTAGGGGTGAAGCATGTGCATGATGCTTATATGTGTAACCCACATAATACATGTCTATTTATTATGAGAGATCACATCCTTAATGAAGTAGATTTTGGATTTTCTTTCACACATATTTTATTATAAGGGAGAGGTTTCTACTGCTACGATTTAATGCAGGATGATATTTCATTTGGTTATTGTTAAAATTTAACTGAAACACCACTATTCCTCATAATCTCTGCTCACTTGTTCTTTAGAACAAATACTCCACTAAGATATAATACCTTTCTTCTTCCTCCATTTTTGGCCGACCAATACTACACCAAAGAAATCCATTAGAGCCACCGCTCAAGCTCGAGCCCAAGATCTTCACCACAACCGAAGGATGAGACCTCCACTAATCATCTATAAAGTCACAGATGATGGCCATAATACCGTTTTGATGATTCCATTAGCCACTTTTTATACTGGTGGATATAGGAGCCTCCAAGTAGCTCTTACACTTCTTATTCCATGTACCTCCTTCTCTTCTACTGATGACACATCCACTATTCCACAATCCATGCATGTGAGACTTATTCCATCAAAGGATTTGTTTCTATGCATGATCTCTGAACCAGTCAACCATACTCGATCCACACTACAAGTTTAAAATCGTGATGATTATTCCATTAATTACCTGATTCCTTTAGGTGTTTCCTTTCCTTTATATAGGTATTCGTGGATATTTTAAAGAATACAAGTACTAAGAACTCATACATTGCCTATGAAAAGGATATTCCTCATCATGAATCAAGATATTCAATGCCTGAGGGGACGGGGAATCCCTATTTCTAAATTCATTTCTTTATTTTACTTCTCTTATTTTTCTAATTTTTATTTTATTTTAATTCATGTATTAGTTTTAATTCAATTGTAATTGGAATTTTAGTTTATTAAATAAAATTCATAAATGCATTATTATTTCAATAAGTGTGTCTATACCTCACTCTTAGACTTAACAATAATTATTATTCTTTTTAACTTTATTTCTTGTTCTTGTTATTATAAATTTTATGTTGTTTCTATAAAATATATATATTACCTTTATTTTATTTTTATTTCATTTGAATTTTTTCTCTCATATTCTCTTCTCCTTCTATTTTATTGTTTTTTGATTTCAGGTGTAGTCTTCTTCTTTTCTCATCCCCATTCCTTAAATTTTTTTTTCTTATTATTATGAATTTCTTTTTATTTTGTTATCTTATTTTTATTTTTGTTTTATCTTCTTCTTCATTCCACCAAGTGATCTATTACCCTAAAAAATGTTGGTATAAATTAGTTATTGTACCGATGGAGTTTAAGGTGTTCTTAAATACTCACTTATTTTTTACATTTTTTAATCGACTAGAGTGACATGCACGGGTGTAGATAATTTCCCCTATGAAATGAATTGAAGTTTATTTATATAATTTTGTCAAAAATTGTTTCCATCTTTCGATTTTATTATCTATTCATATGATGATGTTGATCCAATCAATGGATGAAATGGAATCAAAAGAGCTATGTCCTGGAAGATGGAATACCCTTGACCAAGTTCTTTAATCAATAATTATTATAGGAGGAGGAGGAATTTACATTTGTTTAGAATTAAAATATTCCAAAATTTGTAAATAAAATTATATTAATTCATCATGACATTTAATTATTGGATTCTAAAACTAGAATAAAAAATAAACAAGAATAATTATTGAACCCAAAACTGAACCTCGATACCATTTTCCTTCTTTATATGTCATTCTATTTTCATTTATTGTTATTATAAATTTAAAATTTCCTATTTTCATGACATTTAATTATTTTAGAAAGTAATCATTAACAAAAAATTAATTATCATTGTTTTTATAAAATAATAAAAAAAGAAGTAGTTTAGGTTACATATATTAACTAAGTTAACAAATAGATAAACTCCTCGAGTGAGACTACCCTATTAGCCATTGTGCTTCACATGAAAAAACTTTAAAAATTTGTTGTTTCAACACCCTACGATTGGTGTGAATTATGAAATATAATGGATAGTAATAAATACATTCTAAATAAAGGAAAAGATTAATTATTGGATGGAATGATTCCCAGGAACATGATACCTCCACCATCAAGATCTATCTTCAAGAGAGTTTAAAATTGACATGTAGAAACCCATTAAACTAAGGCAAGACAACTGAATCATCCCCTGAGACCACCGATGCCTAAATTGGATATCTATAACTTGGACCCACCCTTTTATTTCATGTAGAAATCATTACTCATACATATAATAATTTATTTAATCTATAAACACTATACAAAATCAACAATTATCATTATTGAGTAAAGGATAAAAATATATCACTATTTCTTCAATTAATAAAAAACTATTTAAACACCATAACATAAAATGGTATAATATTTAGGTAATAATAATATAAATAGTACAGTAATATTTATATTTAATTGAATTGTGATTTCTAATGAATATTTATCAAAGGAAACTGATTTTTTTTAATATAATGTTATCAATAACAAAAGAAAGTGATATTGCATAAGAACTTTTAATACTTGGTCATTTCCAATTAAAATAACCTAGGATTAAATGATTTTAAGTGAAACATAAAATTCACTAAAGTATGAATGAATCATGACATTACATGTTTAATGGTTATTATATACACTTCAAAAAATTAATTGGTTTCTAATAACAAATTAGTCTCAATAGAATTTATATTGAGTTTAAATGCCTTACCGCACACTTGATTTTGTTTGAAAATTACCGAAACTCATAAATAGTAGTTCTAAACATGTTACTAACTAATAATAGAACCATATTATTATTTATAATATCATATATTATCTTTCTATAATATATTATCTCATTTTCATTAATAATCTTTCGTTAATTTCATTATTTAGGGTGTTAATAGCCTTGTTTTTTCATATGTGTTTGTCATGAAGGTTACAAATCTTGTGCATATTATATAGTTACTTAATATCCAGAATAATAAAAAAACATAATTACCATATTTATAAATCAATTATTCTTTTTAAACTAATCATAAATGATGGTAATGAAAAATTATATATGTTATGATCATGAAGATAGTAGGTCATAGGTTCGCATGAGTAACGTTTCAATTTTTCAAAGATCATTAGGGAGAGAAGGATAGTAATATTTTACATTTATATAATGATAATAATATCAGAAATACCATATTATATACTTATATATATAATCCACATGGTGTGGTTTTGAAAAGAGAGTTTCATTTCTTTGTGAAGTTGGTTGTCCACACACACACATGAATGATGTTATAATCATTGAGTGAAATTTTAATAAATAAAATGATATATATTCTTTCTCTAATGATAAATACGTAATTAATATCATAATTATGTCATTTAAATCATATATACAAATTAAGTTCATCCTTATCACCTTCTAGGTAAATGATTAGTGAATGAAAAATAACATTGGTTCGTCCTGAGGTACTCCTCCATGCTCACAAGTGATGTTATCAGATCCCATACAAAATTAAAAGTAAAATGGTATACATATTATAAGGACTAAAGAGGTTTGATTATGTTATAAGTATAATTTCAATACTTTTTATCCATCAGCATACACATCCTTCAGAAGTGGTGTTGGAAAACAATTGATATTAGTTCCCGAGGTGGTTGTCTGCCGTACACATGAATAATGATTTCATAACACATTGGACAGAAGTAGAGGTACTTTTAGGACATTACCTTATTATAAAAAATATAAATATATTTAACATACTTAGGTTATTATATCAAAATGTTTTAATAATAATTGATGGAGGTGTAGGAAGAAATAAAATAAAAACGTGAATTGAAGAATGCTACCTCTTATTTTGGTATCCTATTTAGTTTTTCACCAAAATCCCACCTAGGAAGGATTTATTAACAAAATAACGATTATAGAAATATTTTTGAGATTTTTTTAAATTTATTTGTTAAGTTCTTATTCAAAAAAAATGGTGTGAAGGTGTGAAGTAGAGGAGATGGGGTGGCCTTCCATAAGTGATAGGAGTTGCACACTTGTTATTTTTGGAAAGGAAAAGGTGTACACGTGTTTTTTAATTGAAAAAGGATAAAAATGAAGTATTTTAGTGAATTTGACATTAAATGTTAGAAATATTGAAGTTACAAAATTTTTTTGAATGGTTTTCTACCATTTCAACCCTTATATATTTAGTTCACCACCCTAAATCCATTTTTACCTTAACCATGGTATATAATTTTTTCTATTTTTAAAATTAATTATTTTTAAAAATTATGTTGATGTTATTAGATAATATAAATTATTATGATTCCAAATATGTAATCTATTTTTATAAATTCAGTTGATATAAGTGAATAAATTGGAATTAAAAGTAATATGATAGATATGACGAGAAAGAAGGTTTTTAAAGAGAAAATGTTTAAAGGGTTACAACCTTTTAATATCATAATGCAATATTAATAGTGTCTCCATGACCTAAATTTTAATAATTGATATAAAATTTATGTAATTTTAATTATCCAATTAAAAATATAATATAACATTATAAATTGTTTAAATTAAAATGGTATCTTCTAATTAAAATTCAGCATTTTCCATTATTAATAAAAAAATTAAATATATTAAAAAAGTATAAAAAATCTCTCAAAGATAATTTTGATTCTATGATTTAAAAAATGAAGATAATTTTTTATTTAAATATCTAAAAGTGGCCAGAATTTAATTTAAATTATGTAAACAAAGAACTAATAAACTCTCTTTTAGAAAACAAATACATTTTTTGAAAACCACTCTTTTTTCCTTCAAATAATTTTTATTTAATTAAAAATAAATTTATAAACAATTATTTTTTTCACGTGTAAACCATATAAATTTATAAATATAGTATTTAATATTCATAACGACTAGTTTAACAACTATGTTATATTGTTATACTGTATATTGGTTATTTTAGACTTTGGGTTGTGTGTTTTGTAGGCTATTGAAGTGATTAAATTTAAGGAAATTTATTTTTTGGGCAGTTTAAGATCAAGATTTAATGTCATTTGTGTTATATAATACAATATTCTTCTTTTAGTATTTTATGGTGTTATGCATGACATGAATAATGAACATTGGTCTTTCTTTTTATTATAGATCCCGTAGAAACATCCATTATTATTTCATAACATGATTAACCAATAGAAAGAAAACATCTTCCATGAAAATATCTTTGTAACAATAATAATTCATATATAAAAGGAATAAGGATGTAATCATATCAATTAATCCCCATTGGAGTGTAATTAACATCAAGGGTTGAATTTGTTTATGAATATAATACAATTAAAAGATCATTAAATACATTCTTGAGGAAAATACCATTTTCACAATAAAAATAATATTTAAATCTCAAAACATCTATAATATTAGTAAAAATATTTCCAATGAAGATAACCATGTAATAATATTAAAGATGATTCAATTAATTTAGTGGTCATGATTGAATGAAATTAATTTTATGTTATAATCGATAAAACAAGGAATTTGTTCACGTATTTGGGAAAAATAACATTTTTAGAGTTGATAATAATATTATTTATAATTTTTTTATAAAAATTTGAAACATGATTAAAATTTCCTTGAAAAAATAATTGAGTCATATTAAAAAAAATTCAGGAAATCATTCTAGAAAACATATTCATGTAAGGAGAATGTTATTCGACAAAGAGGTGAATCATGGTCTGTTTTTTTTAAATAATTTTGAATAATTTAGACTACCAAAGAGAGAGAAATGGTGATATAACATTAATTTTTTTTAAAAATAACCAATTTAGTATAATAAATAAAATTATTTATTATTTAAGAATCATATAATTTTTATAATGGGAAATAAAACTTAAAATATCCCTTTTAAAATGGGATTCAAACATATTGCCCTTGCCACTTTAGTAACATTTGAGTCAAAATAAACCAGACAGAATAACATATAATGACTCTATAAATATCATTAATATAACGGGATTCATGATATTACATATCAAAGGTGTAGTATATGAAGCTCTTAAAATATGATAGTTTTATGACACTAAGGTAAGTCCCAATAGGGAAAATACAAGACAAATAATGATTTCACAAATCATATCACTGAATTCAAAATAAATAAACGGGTATATTCTTTGTAAGAAATGTAAATCAAAAAAATTACAAAATAAAATATAAATAAAGAAATGTTCATTTAAAATAAAATATAAACATAATGTAATCAATGTGGAATTTATATAACCTAATCAAAGGAAATCAAGTTAAGAAAATATTTTTTATTTGGTAACATTCCAATCAAATCCCCTTGGATGATGTTACATGAATTATAACATAAAAATACATAACTTATTAATAATTTAATATACAAAACATAAATGTGTATGTGAATAAATCATATATTATAATCTAGTTTAATAACATTAAAACACTCCTCAATGAAATGAAATTGTGAAGAAATCCCTTACCTTGTGTCTAAACATCAAATGGATGTAATTTAATTCCTAAATAATAAAAATTTATAAATTTATTATTTTCATTAGGAAAATTCCTAGGTATAATAATTAATCATTTAACCATTAACTTCATTTATTTTAATGCTATATTAAACTACAAAACCAGTTATGTCCATATTATGAATTTTAAGGACCTTAGGTCTATAATTACAAAATGTCTTAGACAAGTTGAATATAGTAAAATATGAAAATTTTAAATCTTCTATAGAATAATAATATTGAAATTATTATCATTTTTATACTCTACTGATACTTTTGAAACAAACCATTAATTATGTTGATGAAAAATGAACGAAGTTATAATCCTGTAGATGATAGGTCGTACATTGAATGAGTAATGTTTCCATTTTTTAATGAACATAGTGGAATAAAGGTAAGTGTCATTTTATATTTCAATAATTATTATTATATAATAAATAGAATATTATATATTTAAATACACTTATATATATATATCATCCAAGTGACGTGGTAATGAAAAATGAATCACATCTCCTCATGGACATGGTAATACACATGTATGCACAAACAGTGCATTAATTTTTTAATGGATGGAAAGGTAAAAAAATTAATGATATAATATTCATAATGAATTTAAATTATATAATGAATATATATATGTTAAATCGATCATTATAACTAGATGAAAAACATGGTTATAGAAATAAATTTACATCGGTTTTTGAGGTTGAACATTGCTGTATAAAAGAATGATTGGTTGATTTCCCATTTCATGAGAGATGAGATGCATATATGTAATTAAATTAACATAATAAAATATATATATATATATGATAACAATTTAATTATCTCAAAATTGATTAAGTATATTTGAAGGATATTGAATAATAAATAATACTAAAATATTTAAATAAATCTTTACATCTTCTTTGGATATCCTCCTATTCATTAAACCTTAATCCCTCTAAACATAGTATTATTCCCATAATAATACATCCAAATCATATAGAGGGATTTTAGTAAGAGATTTGGTCGGGGATTAGATGATCTAAATGACTTTTGATGTGTCGAGACGAGTGGAGAGGGGGTTCCCCTTTATAAGTGAGTGGAGGGGAATTATTAAAATTTCATAAATTATTTAATTAATATAAATTAATTTTTAAGGTTCAAATAAAATAAAATAGATATTAATGTGATATATGATGTTTATTTTTATATAAAATCTCATCTAATATATTTTATACAAGTTTAGGGGAAGTTTACACCTTTATCAATTTTTTAAACCCCTATTGTCCCTTTTGAAAATTATTATGATATTAATGTTATTCACAATTTAGATGTCGTGAAGAATACTATTAATGATAAAGTCACAAATTAATGGAATATGGTTGATATTTTTAAGTGTATAAAATTCACCTGGAATAGGATTGTATTTTTTTTGAATTTTGAATCATTTAATAAAAAATTCATTATTATAAAATATAATTAATTTCATTTTTAAAAATACATTAAATATTATACTATAATATGTGCATGACACATTTAAAATAGTTTCAAAATGTCATTTATTTAATATAAGGAGTATACGATATCAATATTATCTCTCAAAAAAATATATCGGTTTTTATATTAATTTAAACCTTATATTTTTTAACCCCTTGGTTAACAAATTTTAACCATAACAGAGATATTTATGTTTTGCCATTAAAGAGTTATAATTTTACTTATAAGTATAAACCTGTAATTTAAATGGATGAGGTATAATATTATAAAATAATTATAATCCTAATAATCCAAATTTAATATTTATATGATTTTTATCAATATAAATATTATTAAACATTACTATAAATTTTTAAAAAATACATTTATTTTAAATTTAAGGACATTAATATAGGAATTAATTTTTAATATAAAATTTTAACTCATTCATAATCTGTTCAATTACTCTATAAAATTCATGGGACAAAATAAAGAACCAAAATAATAAATTTTTCAGTTTTTTTTAAAATCATTTAATTGATTTTTCTATTGCTTTCCTAAGTAGCGTGTCAGTGTTGAATATGCATTGAAGAAAATTATAAAGTTAAAAAAAATTGAAATTAAATATTAATGATTGAAATATAATTTACCATTAAAATAATAATTTATAAGAAAACATAATATTATGTCATTTGTTTTACAAAATATTAAAAATATTAAAAGCAATAGATTTCCATTTTGGACTTCATCATTCAATTAAGATGTTATAATGGAAAAATAAAATCTAAATGGTAAAAAGTGATTATTTTAGAATTTTGGAAGATTAGGAAATAAATATACTCATCCTATGAAATTAATTCACACATTTGAATGAATTTTAATCCATATAAAAATAGTTTTAAACCAAAATAACCTATTTTACCATTACCATGGTAACAAAAATTTAATTCGGTTACAATTAATATTTCACTAATATTAACTTCTCTCTATTACCAATTTTTTTTATTAATCATATTGATACCATTTTTTCAAATTCAATTCAATAATGGGTAATTTTTTCAAAAACTAATCAAAAAATAGGTGATAAAAAATAGTTGTCTAAAAAAATTCCTTTTAATGTAAAGAATGAATACATAACAAAGTCAAGAATAATATTGATTGAAAATACCATAATTGGAATTTTTATTGAAAATAAATAATTATATTTTTTTAAATAATCCAAAATATATTTTTAAATTGAAAATATTGGAAAATAGAATAATTGTTTCCAATAATAATCAATAGTTTCACTATTTGTTGAAAACAAACATTCTATATAATTACCAATAATTAATTATAATATAATTTTGAAATAATGATATCATAAATGATATAATTTTTATGAAATTAAACATAAAAATATTCTATAAATTAATTATAATACTCCCTTATAAAATGAAAAAAACAAATTCAGAATAAAAGATTATTTCAATGACTAAAATGACACTAATGAATAAATTAAAAATGATTTCCTCAGCAATAATCATTAATTTTTTATTTATTAGGGCATATATATATATTTTATAATTTGTTTAATCTAATTAATACTCCACATTTTTATATTTTAGTTATTACAACAATATTTAAATATTAATATTCTATGGTTATTTTAAGCTTGTTGTTGTGTGTTATATAAGATATTAAACATGGTGTTCTTTTAAAATCTTTGGATATTACACTATTCCACAATTTAATAAATTTTATCCTCTTGATTATTTTATGGGCATGAAAATCATGTCTCAAAAATTAGAAAATAAATTTATGAAAATCCCATATCATAAAATGGGTTAATAAAACATTATCTTTAAAATATAGGAAGGATAATATAAATGTCCTCTAGAGTGACACATAGATTGGTTTCCAAATGGGAGGTAATTAGTGAGATGTTAAAATATAGACATTGTAGAAAAATGTAATTTCTAAATAATGATGGAGATTGTTGAGAACAGTTATAACAATATTTTTAATGATCATTAGAAAGTTAGTAACCATAAAACCCTAAACTAATGAGGTCTGAAAAGGGACAATAATTTATCAGAAATGAAAGTAACATGATATTTTTTTTATTTCAAGACCCTTTACTAATATTTGTGGATTCCCCTACGCTTTAGACTAAGAACATATGGAAATACACATACACTATAATAAAAATTAAACCATTTAATAAATTTTCACCACAATTACATATATGTCACTCTTACTAATTCTCATGTCTCCTCTTTCACGTGTCATTCTGTTAGTGCTCCATCTCCCTCTAATTTATCCTCTTCCGTGAATCCATTTTCCTTCGAATCTTCTACATCCATGAAACCATATGCACCATCCAATTCATCTTTATCTTCCTCATAGCATGCATTTTGAGCTCTCCTCATCCCTCCCTAGTTGTTTCTACTCACCCCCATCATCCATTACCCTTTATTTATTCACTAGTGCAGAAAACGTTTTTTATGTCACCATTTTTTACGTCGGTTATATAAAACCGACGTCATAATATGTAAAACGAGGTTTTTTACGTCGGTTATTTAATAACCGACGTAAAAACCTGTGTCTGGTACACCTTTAACGTCGATTATTTTTATAACCGACGTTATTAATCGCGCGGCTTCGTTTTTTACGTCAGTTATACATTAACCGCCGTAAAAAACAGAAGCGGGGGGTGTTTGTTACGTCGGTTATTCAATAACCGACGTAACAAATCGACATATGTACGAGTTATTACGTCGATTATTCAATAACCCACGTAAAAAACGCAGTTTTTGAAATCCTTTTTACGTCGGTTATAAAATAACCGGCGTAAAAAAAGAATCCGCAGATGTTTTTGACGTCGGTTATGGAATAACCGACGTAAACAAACGCGGATTTTGAGCCCTTTATAACGTCGGTTATAAAATAACCGACGTAAAAAAAGAATCGGAGGAAGGTTTTTATGTCGGTTATTGAATAACCGACGTTATAAATGTTTTTAAAAAATTATAACGTCGGTTATTGAATAACCGACGTGATAACTCATTTAAAAATTTACCCAGACCCGTGGATTGTCATTCCTGAGTTTACCTTCGACAGTCGCGACTCGTCTCTCTCGCGCGTAAACCCGAATCGGCTCGTCCATTTCGTTGGTTTAGATTCATTTTGCGATCATCGTTTCTCATATTTAATCTCCTCGGATCAATCATCTAAACTCGCAGCACTCAGGTAATCCTCCCACTCTTTCGTTTTTTTCGCGGATAGTATATATATATGTGTTGTGATTTTTTTGTTGAAACTAGCTAAGATTCTTCGATTGCGAACCCTTTTAACTCGTTTTGGCACCATAATCTTATTTATCATCCCTAGATCTATTAGTTCGACTTGCAATATTGACTAATTTTATGATTTCACTAATTTTTCATCGTTTTCTATAAATCCCCGAGAGGGTTGGGGTGTGTCCCATTTGGATGGGTTGCCCTTTTATAGTTGTTACTACTTTATTCACACACAACCATGGCATAGGTGCATGGATTTGGGATCACATCACCATTTTCACCCCCTGCAAACAAAGTTTCACGAGGAGGACTCGCCAGATTTCCCCTCGGCATGTTAAAAATTTTAGATACCCTCTTTCAGAAAGTAAAAAATTAACTAGTTTTTTCTTCACTACTTATCCTAAACAAATAAAACCACCATTCTTTCTAGAACCTCTACTACATCCATTGCATCCATCAACATACATATTTGGATCTGAAAGCATCCCTTAAGCCTTATGTTCGATGCTAACATCCTTTACTGATCTATAGAAAATATGATGGTCTGCTAAGCTCTCCATTTAAAAGTCAAACCCCACCAATTATTCATCCTCATCATGAGAAAATGGCACAACATCTGAATTTCTGATTCAATCTCTTGGGTCACTGAACATACATTAACTCCTTCAAATCCACACCTGGAATAGACAACCTAATGTCGAGTTCCTTCTCTATCTATTGAAACTCAGTTCTTCCTCCACACCTAAAAACATTCTTTGAATGGCCCAACTTCTTGTTATGGTAAATTTTCAGTGATTCCAGGGGGGTCGGAGGGCTATCAAGAGGGTTGGGGGGTGTCTAGGGGGGTGTCCAAGGGGGTAGGGTGTGGGGGGTGGTGTCCAGGAGGGGTGGGGGCTGTCCAGAGGGGTCGGGGGTGTCCAGGGGGGTTTACAAGGGGGTGGGTAGGTGTGGGGGGCTGTCCAAGGGTGTGGGTGGGTGTTGGGGGGTGTCCAGGGGGGTGTCCAAGGGGGTAGGGGGTGGGGGTGGTGTTTAGGAGGGGTGGGGGGCTGTCTAGAGGGTTGAGGGTGTCCAGGGGGGTGTCCAAGCAGGTCGCGGTGGGGGGTTGTGTCCAGGAGGGGTGGGGGTGCTTTCTAGAGGGGTCGAGGGCTGTCCAAAGGGGTCGGGGGGTGTCCAGGGTGGTGTCCAAGGGGATGGGTGGGTGTGGGGGGCTGTCCAAAGGGGTGGTGGCCTATCCAGAGGGGTCGGTGGGGTGTCCAGGGGGGTGTCCAAGGGGTTGGATGGGTGTGGGGGGCTGTCCAAGTGGGTGGCGGCCTCTCAAGAGGGTATTTGGGGTTGTCCAGGTGGGTGGGGGGGGGGGGGGGGGGGCTGTCCAGAGGGTTGGGGGATGTCCAGGGGGTGTCCAAGGGGGTAGGGGGTGGGGGGTGGTGTCCAGGAGGGGCGGGGGGCTGTCCAGAGGGGTCGGGGGGGTGTCCAGGGGGGTTTACAAGGGGGTGGGTGGGTGTGGGGGGCTGTCCAAGGGTGTGGGTGGGTGTTGGGGGGGGTGTCCAGGGGGGTGTCCAAGGGGGTGGGGGGTGGTGTTTAGGAGGGGTGGGGGGGGGGGGGGGCTGTCCAGAGGGTTGGGGGGTGTCCAGGGGGTGTCCAAGCAGGTCGGGGGTGGGGGGTTGTGTCCAGGAGGGGTGGGGGTGCTTTCTAGAGGGGTCGGGGGGATGTCCAGAGGGGTCGGGGGTGTCCAGGGTGGTGTCCAAGGGGATGGGTGGGTGTGGGGGGCTGTCCAAGGGGGTGGCGTCCTGTCCAGAGGGGTCGGTGGGGTGTCCAGGGGGGTGTCCAAGGGGGTGGATGGGTGTGGGGGGCTGTCCAAGTGGGTGGAGGCCTCTCCAGAGGGTATATGGGGTTGTCCGGGTGGGTGGGGGGCTGCCCAGAGGGTTGGGGGATGTCCAAGGGGTGTCCAAGGGGGTAGGGGGGTGTGGGGTGGTGTCCAGGAGGGGTGGGGGGCTGTCCAGAGGGGTTGGGGGGTGTCCAGGGGGGTTTACAAGGGGGTGGGTGGGTGTTGGGGGCTGTCCAAGGGTGTGGGTGGGTGTCCAGGGGGGTGTCCAAGGGGGTAGGGGGTGGGGGTGGTGTTTAGGAGGGGTGGGGGGGGCTGTCCAGAGGGTTGGGGGGTGTCCAGGGGGGTGTCCAAGCAGGTCGGGGGTGGGGGGTTGTGTCCAGGAGGGGTGGGGGTGCTTTCTAGAGGGACATCACGGTATAAGGTGAAAGAAAAATCACAAGCTGATGTAGAGATTACAAAGCTCCCTTCAAATGTATTTTGGTATCTTTCTATAATTCCTCGTTTTAAAATTTTATTTGCTAATTCACATGATGCAAAAAGGTTAAGATGGCATGTTGATGAGCGGGTATGTGATGGAAAAATACGTCATCCAGCTGATTGTCCACAATTGAAGAAAATTTATGCCCAGTACCCTACATTTGGAAATGAAATTAGAAATCTGAGACTAGGCTTGTGCACAGATGGAATGAATCCATACCGAACCCTCAGTAGCACACATAGTTCATGGCCTATTTTATTGGTAATTTACAACCTCTCTCCTGAAGTTTGTATGAAGCACAAATATGTCATGTTGAGTATCATGATCTCTGGTCCAAAGCAACCCGACAATGATATTGATGTATACTAGTCACTGCTGATTCATGATTTGAAACTGTTATGGGATGATGGTATTAGGGTGTATGATTCTTATAAAATGGAATATTTTCAACTGCATGCAGTGCTTCTATTCACTATAAATGACTTCCCAACATATGGAAATTTGTCTGGATATAGTGTTAAAGGGCATAAAGCATGTCCAATTTGCGAACAACAGACGTCATATTGTCAATTGCATCATGGGAGGAAAATAGTGTACATGGGTCATCGAAAGATTTTGCCTATGGATCACCCTTATAGAAGACTAAAAAAGGAATTCAATGGCCCACAAGAATTTGATACTGCTCCAAAACCTTTATCCCCAGATTTTTATTTTGAGAGGGTGAAAAACCTTGATGTGACATTGGGAAAGACACAGAAATCTGGTAATGATAGACATATTTGGAAGAAAAGGTCAATATTTTTGAGCTACCATATTGGAGGTATCATGAAGTCAAACATAATATTGATGTCATGCATGTGGAGAAGAATATCTGTGATTCTTTGATCGGAACATTGCTAGATATTAAAGGAAAGACAAAAGATGGGTTGAATGCAAGGTTAGACCTACTATCAATGGGAATATGTTTGGAGTTAGCTCCCACTCCTAAAGGAAGACGAACATTTCTTCCCCCGGCTTTTCATACATTATCGAAGAGGGAGAAAAGTAGCTTCTATCAGTGTCTTCATGATATCAAAGTGCCTCAAGGTTATTCTTCAAAGGTAAAAAATTTTGTCTCATTGAAAGACTTGAAGTTGATAGGTATGAAATCACATGATTGTCACGTCATGATGCAACAAATTCTACCAGTTGCACTGCGTGGAATATTGTCCATCCGTGTCAGAAAGACTATAATGAGGTTGTGTTATTTTTTCAATTAAATTTGTAACAAGGCGATTGATGTGAATGCTTTGAACATTTTGGAAAAGGATGCAATTTTTATACTTTGTCATTTGGAAATGTATTTTCCTCCAACTTTTTTTGATATGATGGTGCATTTAATGATTCATCTGGTTCGAGAAATAAAGCTTTGTGGACCTGTATATCTTCGTTGGATGTATCCTTTTGAAAGGTATATGAAAATATTAAAGGGATATGTTAAAAATCCATATCGACCTGAAGCCTCCATTATTGAAAATTTTATTTCTGAGGAGGTAGCAGAGTTTTGTACGAGCTACTTGGCTACGGCGCAACACATAGGTTTGCCTCCATCTCGCCATGAACGGGTTAATAATGAGGGAAAGGGGATTCGTGGATTGAAAGTCAAATCAATGTCAGCTGAACAGATGAAGAAGTTAGAATCATACATCTTGAATAACATAGCTGATGTTCAAACGTATATCACATTGCATATTAATGAGTTGAAACAATGTCATCCAAAGAAGAAAGAAATGTGGATTTTGAATGAGCACAACAAAACTTTTTTTCCATGGTTTAAAAAGACCTTGCTTGGTAGATCAGATGTATCAGATACATTAAAATGGATAGTGGGTGGTCCATCTTAAAATGTGATAACATGGTCCGCTTATGACATTAATGGCTATACATTTCATACGAAAGCTCAGGACAACAGAAGTGCAGTTCAGAATAGTGGTGTATTGGTGTTTGCAGAAGCAATGCATTTTTCGAGTGCTAAGGACAGAAACCCAATTTTGGCATCAAGTGCATATTATGGAGTGATTAAAGACATATGGGAGGCTGATTACTTTAAAATTAATGTTCCTGTTTTTAACTGTAAATGGTTTATCGGTAAAAACAGTGTCAGACACGATGAATTTGGAATGACACTTGTTAATCTGAATAGACTGGAAGACACAGCTGATTCTTTTATAATGGCAACACATGCCAAACAAATTTTCTATGTAGTAGATCAATCAGATATGCAGTGGGCTGTTGTTTTACAAGGGAAAAAACAATATGTTGGTGAGGATGAATTTGATGAAGATGCTGATTTATGTGAGATCCCTACTTCTATGGAAAGATTAACAGAACATAATGATGAGTATGTTGAAGACATGGTTTGTGCCATAAGGAACGATCACGACTAAGGAATTTGGGAAAACAATCCAACTGTACATTCCTAAAATTACATGTAACACATGTTTATTTCTTGTTTACATTTAGTTTTTTCATATAATGTTAGATATTGTAAATTTTTTACTTATTAAAACATGTATCAACCAAAATGATAAAACAATAAAAACCGTAAAGAGGAGAAGTCCTGGGTGCACCGGTCGGCCGGTGGGGGATCACCGGGGGGCCGGTGGTCCAGACAGAGAGGAAGGCTCTCTGTCTGGTCCACCGGCCGGCCGGTGGGTGAGCCACCGGCCAGTCGGAGACCCCAGGCAGTGGGAAAGTCTACTGCCTGGGGTCCTCCGGCTGGCCGGTGAGCTCACACTGGCTGACCGGTGGACTCAGTGAGTCCACTTTTCAGCTTTCTTGGGCCAACTCCTTGGAAACCTTTTTCCTATCAACAAAAACACTTGAAAACAAGTTAGAACATAATAAGAGTGATTGTGATCATTAAAATCCAAGAGAGAGGGGTACAACAGACTGTGTTTACCATGTTTATCATTGTTTAACATGCTTACCATATTACCAATGTTTACTATTATGTAATTTAGTACACTTTTCTACTTTCTGATTAAGTAGTATTACAATATTTGAATTTTTTATATTTGTGAACTAATGTTTGTTTTTTTGATTTGAAGGAAAATGACAGATCAATCAGTTGATCAGCCACATGATTCTGGAGATGAGCATATTGGTCATACATCTGGGGAGGAACATTCACATGCTCCTATTACGAAAAAGAGTTCAAAGGTTGGTAAGCGTGGGTGCACACGTTTACCAAAATTATCACTTGCCCGTACGAAGGAGGAGAGGATAGTCATGGAGTTTTATGATGATGATCTTCCTAGAGGTCCAAATGCTAAAGATTTTAAGGGTTTTGTAGCAACTCAGGGCTAAGAGAAAAGTAAGCATTCTCTATGATGATTGGAGAAGTGTGGATAAGGCGATAATTTCTCAGCTGTGGGAGACCATTTTGGTAATATCTTTTGCTATTTTTTGACTGTTCTTTAAATGTTTCTAGTATATATAACATTTTTAACCTCTTTTTTATCAGATGACATTTGATATTCCTGACACTGGAGGAGTCAGGAAGAAATGCTTATCGTTGGCTGCTAGGAGATGGAGGGATTTCAAATCAACCCTCTCATCTGATTTCATTTATGGTCATAGGAGTCGTGAGAATCCATGTCGTATATATCCTTTTATAGATGAAGACACATGGAGACAATTTTTTGAAAGTATAAGAAAAGAATCATTTTTGGTAAGGGCAATGTAAACTTTTATAAGCTTTATTATATAAATGATCTTATTATTGTTTTGTTAATGATTACTTATTCTTAATTTACAGCAAACAAGGAAAGCTCATCAAGAGATCCAATCTAAAAATGTATACCCTCATAGATTATCTCGGGGAGGGTATGCATTATTGGAAGAACAAATGATGGCAGAAAAATTTCAACAACTAAGAGGTGAGTCTTCAAGCTCTGGAGAGGTGGCCCCTCCATCCCCTCCATCTAGACATGAGAAATGGAAAAGAGCTCGGAAGGGAAAAAAAGGAAAATATCTTTCGGAAGAATCGAGACTCGTAGTTGAGAGGATTGTAAGATATCTATTTTATTTATTTAAGTTTACTATTTTCGTCCTATATTTTCCAATCATTATAGAAATGTTCTATTAATTATTACAGGACTCTCTTGAGGAGCAGAGTTCACAGGGGACATTTACACCATCTGGGAGGGAAGATATTTTATCTGTGGCATTGGGAAAGCCCGAACATCCTGCCGTGTAAGAGGATATCCGGCAGGTGTATCGGTAAGAAAAGTGTTGCCACGTTCCTCAACTTCTAACGTTGAGGGAGTTATAAAAAAAAATAGAATCCTTGGAGGCTGAATTCCATAATATTAATGCGAAAATGGAGGACAAGATTAGAGCATCAGTACAGTTTATGTTTGCAGGACTTGCAAAGACAATTTCAGGGTGCAGCTCCCACTCCACCTCTCCCAGTAGCTCCCACTCCCCCACCTCAGCCTGCGGACCCCATTTTTGATCCTCCTCCTCCGCCGCAGCTACCTACTTATTGTGAGTTGTATGTTGATGATCCTCAACATCATATAGTTGCATATGGGATGGTATATTGTATAGGAGATACAGTTCATCATCAACAGTTAGAGGTAGAGAATCAGAGGGTCACTGTACAGGATATTATAGATAGATCAGCTCGGATACCATTACCTACAGATGAGGTGACGACAGTTGGACATAGTATCGGCCATTTTTTTACTTTTGCCATCCAGACTTCTTCGACTCATTACCATAGAGGTATGGATGTTATATATTTTATTTTATATTTTTATTAATGTTTTATCATTTGAAAACTAATATATTTTTCAATTTATTTTTACAGGAATACTTCAAAGGTAAAGAAATACTGTATAGACAACAACAAAGACAGATAGCTATGACATCAGATGCAGATACTAGCAGTCTTGAAAAATTGTCAAGATATTCAAATTTGTTGGCGGATCATTATGACTTTACAATGGAAGCTCGTGTCTGTGGACGTGAACTAAGTGTGGGGATTATGAAAACTGATATCATGGAGTTTGTCACTGGAGATAAGTTGGGAATCCACGTGGTGCAAATTTTTATCATGTAAGTCTTAACACCTTTTCCTTGCGTTATATTTATTAAAAATGTATACTTATGTCTGCTTTGTATTAGGTATCTGTATAAAATTTGTGAGAGGAATGAGCTGACAGATGTATATGGATCCGTGGACCCACAATTGATTTCCCCTGAAGCATGTGCATTGGATGAGGAACAAAGAATGATTTATATTGCTGATAGATTTGAAAAGAATGTAATCACACAGTGTTGGATGATGCCTTTTTGTGAGAGGTATGAAACACATCCCTCTCAAAGAGTTAATTATCTTTTAACATAAAAACCACTAACGTTAAATTTCCTTTTATCAGGGATCATTGGATGTTAGGGGTTTTTTGCCCTAAGGAGAAAGCACTTTATTGGATATGCTCTCTCCATGATGATGTGCGAGAATGTTTTAAGAATATATTGGAAACGTAAGTTTCAATTTCACAATAGTTTTATATATTATAATGAATTTTAAATTTACCCCATTCGTATTATTTTCTAACAGGGCATGGGTCCATCGAAAAAGCGCAAAGAAAAAGGAATTTCAAGATCAAATATGTACATGCGAAGGTAAATATCCATTTATAATTTGTACATTTTGATTTATTACATAAAAATAATATATTGAATTTACACTCATTCAAACAGAAATGTCATGAGCAACAAGGCATCATCGAATGCGGATATTACATGTTAAGATTTATGTATGAAATAATAACAATTGGGACAGTTCTGAGTTTTGACCTGGTAAGATTTCCTCTTTATCATAATATTTCAATTTGATTTATTCATTATACACGTTGACTACTATCCTTTTCCTTTGTATCTTTTTGATGACCCTCAACCCTTTACTGCTGAAGATATCAAACACATACAAGTGGAGTGGTCAAATTATTTTACAGGTTTGATTGACTTTTAGTTGTTTGTAATGTAAAATGTAATTTTGAATATTGTCAATGTAATTGTGTATTTCGTAGTCGTTTAGGTTGGATTTAGTTTTTTTTTGAAGTTGACAGTGTAAGTTTTGAATGTTATATAAGTGAATGTTTAATTTTTCTCTACTTCTTGTTTTGGTCTACTGTTGATGGTTTTTTTGGTCTGGATTTTGGTATGGGGGGAGAGGTTCCAAGGGGGTGGGTGGGTGTTTGGGGGGTGTCCAAGGGATATGGGAGGGGTGTCCAAGGTGTGTTTGGGGCTGTCCTAGGGGTCGGGGGGGGGGGGGTGTAAATGAGGGTGGGGGGGTTTCCAAGGGGTGGGGGTGTCCAAGGGATATGTGAGGGGTGTCCAAGGTGTGTTTGGGGCTGTCCAAGGGGTCGGTTGGGTGTAAATGAGGGTGGGGGGGGGGGGCTGTCCAAGGGGTGGGGGGGTGTCCAAGTGGTGGGGGGGGGGGTGTCCAAGGGATATAGGAGGGGTGTCCAAGGGGTGTTTGGGGCTGTCCAGGGGGATGGGGGGGGTTTCTAAGGGGTCGGGGGGGTTCCAAGGGGTCGGGGGGGTTCCAAGGGGTCGGGGGGGTGTCCAGGGGGTGGGGGGGCTGTCCAAGGGGTGGGGGGGGTGTCCAAGGGGTGGGGGGGGGTGTCCAAGGGATATGGGAGGGGTGTCCAAGGGGTGTTTGGGGCTGTCCTTGTTTTCGGGGGGTGTAAATGAGGGTGGGGGGCTGTCGAAGGGGTGGGGGGGTGTCCAAGGGGTGGGGGGGGGGGGGTGTCCAAGGGATATGGGAGTGGTGTCCAAGGTGTCTGGGAGTTCTGTCCAAGGGGCCGGTTGGGTGTAAATGAGGGTGGGGGCTGTCCAAGGGGTGGGGGGTGTCCAAGGGGTGGGGGGGTGTCCAAGGGATATGGGAGGGGTGTCCAAGGGGTGTTTGGGGCTGTCCAAGGGCTCGGGGGGGTGTCCAGGGGTCGGGGGGTGTCCAAGGGGTCTGGGAGGGCTGTCAAGGTGTGGGGGGTGTCCAATGGGTGTTTGAGGATGTACTAGGGGTCTTGGGGGTGTAAATGAGGGTGGGGGGGGGGGGGGCTGTCCAAGGGGTGGGGGGGGGGGTGTCCAAGGGGTGGGGGGTGTCCAAGGGATATGGGAGGGGTGTCCAATGGGTGTTTGAGGCTGTACTAGGGGTCGTGGGGGTGTAAATGAGGGTGGGGGGGGGGGGGGCTGTCCAAGGGGTGGGGGGTGTCCAAGGGTTGTGGTGGGGCTCCAATGTGGTGGGGGAAGGCTGGCCAGGTTTTTAGGTGGGTATAGATGAGGGTGGGGTTCAGTTGGGGCTTGGGGGAGGGCTGGCATGGTTATTTTTGTTGTTTGGTTTCTGGTTGCTTTTTGGTGAGAGCAGTGCAATTATTTTAAAAAAAATATATCGCTTTCACGTCGGTTATTTTATAACCGACGTGGTAAATAAATCGGTAGGGGTTTATCACGTCGGTTTTTTTGAGAACCGACGTGCTAAACCGTTCCCGGGCCTTTTATCACGTCGGTTCTTAATATAACCGACGTGCTAAAGGGCCTGGGAATCGATTTACCACGTCGGTTATTGGATAACCGACGTGCTAAAACGTTTCCCAGGCCATTTTATCACGTCGGTTATTTAAGAAACCGACGTGATAATAGGCCCGGGGAAGGGTTAATCAGGTCGGTTATGTTATAACCGACGTGATAAACGATATCCCAGGCGTTTTATCACGTCGGTTTAAAAATAACCGACGTGATAAACACCGTGATGTTAGGGATGTTACATCGGGTTTTAAATAACCGACGTAAAAAATGTTTTTTATAACGTCGTCCGTATTAACGTCGCCTAAAAACCGACGTAATTAATGAAAAATAACCGACGTAAAAAATGTTTTCTGCACTAGTGATTACACTCCCAAAAAAATTCTCCATACCATCATCATCGTCCCAAAACCCTACCCATCATTGAACCAATCTTCATCTACCTCACCAGTGTTCATATTTTAGATCTCTCCCTATCCCTCCAAGGATACTACTATTCACCATCTCTTCGCATCGACATGTATCCATTTATTGGGGATCTATTTCCCATACCTCCCCCACTTCCCCTCAAATCGTAACCCTATTAGATCCTATCTTCTTCACCTTTACCTAACATATAGTTCTCCAACTTTTTCAGTATCTTAATCAAATTATCTACTAGGTTTATATGTGCATCTAGCTTCTAAAAATCCCAGAAAACCTATTCCCCATTATTACAGCCACTTCCCCAAAAAGCTATCCCCTGTTGATAGTTTCTTCTCTGACGAATCTGGTTGAAATCACATACTATCCCCATATAACCTTTGTAGTACCCAATGTCACTCTATACTCTTCTACATCTGCTACACTGGTATTTGAATCCAAACTCAGGCATATGCTATATGTTAACCTTGTACACATTTCTCCCTCATGTCCCCTCAGTTTCGACATACTGTTCATACGAATAGCTTATGACAACTCATCTTCTAACTGTTGTCTTTATCTTTGTCATAACTTTTTTTCTATTTATTTCATTTTGAAATACGATTTCAGGGTGGGAATTTTAGGATTATGTCTACAGTAGGCCCAAAATATTTGTGTTTGAATAGTTTTTCTACATTATTTAGTGTTTTTGGTAAAGAATTGTAATTTGAAATTAGTTTTATTCAATTCCAAATATTATTAACCAATTATGTCCATTAATATGTTTAATTTCATATCATTTCATTATTATTGACTTCTACTAGGTTATAACTGGGTTGTTAATATTAATTTAATTTAATATGTAAAAAAATTAATTTGAAATAATATTTATTTAATTCCAAATATTATTTCATAATTCCAACCATTATGATGTTTAATTTAAAAATTTATAATTAGTATTGACTATGAATAGGATTTACCTGGGATTTTACAAATAATTTTAGTGGTTTTTTATTGACTTGATAATATTTCTCCTCACTAGAAGGTTTTAAATAAATTGATAGGTTATATAATTATTTCTAGTGACACACTCTTTCATTTTTATAAAAATGTACATTTAGTATTGAATGTATGATAAAATTATCACTACATATGACATCCCATGTAATGGAGTCATTATAATATATTTATAAATTTGTAGATAACAGCATGTAAAGATAAGTTTCCTTAACTACGAGATCAATAAAATTATTGAATGGAACTATTTATTGAACTTATACAGTAATCATAGAACTTCTATTAGATATGAGTGAGAATAAAATTTATATGTGAAAAGAGGCAAGACAACACCTAAAGATGATTATGAAGTAGAATGTTGTTATGGATGGATGTTTTTATTATCTTTAATTACAATGATATTTATTTACTAGACCATAAAATATCAAACTAATAATTATTTATTGATTTACAGAGATTAAATATATTTTTTGTTATAGGTAGCTCTACTGGATGAGCATACTCAAGCTCTAAAATCAAGATGAGTAACTCCTAGCGAAATAACTCATTATTATTAATGTCACAAGAAAATACATATGCTAACCATATTCCATTATCTAACATGATTTAAAATGGTACCTTTAACACATTTTGTGAATTTAATGTTACTATTTATATGGAAAATTCTCATCCACCTACTATTGTATTGTTTATGCTAAAATATACAGGCTATAATATGTTTTTCATTATTTCATCAACAGTTTCACACTCCACGACTAGAAAAATCGATCAAAATTTATTTACTCAAAAGGAAAAAAGATCTAGTTATCTATCAAATAATGTTATCCCACTATCTATGATCATGGTGCGATCATTGATTGATGGGTCTGATTTAAGTTCAATACCTCATGATGACATATTGGAATGTTCTATATTTAGGTAACTTTTGAATGATAAAATATATCTTTTAAGGTTCTCAATTTAACACAAATTAAGTAATTTCTTGTATGAAATATAGGAATGAACTTCCATGAGATCATATTTATCAAAAAAAAAATGTTAGATCTTATGGTATAGCGCAACATACCTTGTTTATAACTAGATAGTTTATATAACAACTTCATTTTATGATGAGACTTGTCTTTATATCATTATAAAATTTATTGATGTATCACCTAATGTTTTTTATGTGCTAGGAAAGTAAAATAGTTCATATTATTCATACAAAATCGCCTCAATTGTAAATCCTTAAAGCAGAAATCTCAATAATGAAAATACTAGAACATCATATACTTGCAGTTGACCACGGGTCGACACTATTGGTATTCCATTAAATTCATATTTGGAATATATTATTATAGTTATGTTTTTATATATTCAATTCAACTATGCATCTCATTGATACAACACATTATTCCAAGAATGTTTACTCTTTACAATTTGAATTTCATATATTATTTATATTAATTACCATGTATGTCTGGTGTCATATTTAGTGTTTTATCTGCAATTAGAGTAAAATACCCTATATGATTATAACATTTTTTCATAATGTATTGGCAGTAATAACATATGTATATTTGTATCATATTACTATTATAAAATCTATATTAAAAACTTATTGGCCTCATATGTGTTTTTACTAAAAATTTTTTATTCCATTTTAAATGATATAAAATGATACTAAAACTACAAATTATATTTATAAAGAAATTTTACAATCAAACTATCTATATATAAATTCCTTAGTTATGAATTTTTACCAAATAAATTTAATTAATTATATATATTAATTATGTTTCCCCAGATACATTTATAATTTAGTATTTTATATTATTATCTAAAGCTAGATCATTGATCTTTTAAAGAAACCACAGATGAAACCTCATGAAATTTTATGGGGGAAATAATATTTTTTTTCAAGGTGATGATTATTTAATAATAATTACTCATTCATGAAGTATTAACATAAATTTCTATTGGATCACATTACCAATAGTAGGAAAAAATTATATACCTAATGTATTTAGATTTTAAAAAAATTATAATGGTTCTTTAAAGATAATATATTATAAAAAATGTGTAGATCTTAATATTAATAAATAATAAATTAATCACTAAAATTTAAAAATAACATTATAGTTCTAACTAGATCAATCAATACATAAATAAACTTATAACCTTAATAACATCATTAATCTCCCAATTAAATAAAATTTTAACCTAAAATGTATTCTCCTATCTTTCATCTCCCATACCAAAAAATGTGAAAAATATTCACATGATATAATACTTCACATTAAACCTAATTATTTTATATATCTCAACACAACAAAATATCTCCCTCAATATTACTAATCAGTATAAAATACCATCACTAAAACCCCAAATAGAGGGTTTCTAATAATTTTAAATTATGATCATCCATAAAATTATAAACCTATGATAGTATCCATAACTCTTATGTCAAACTGACATGAAAAATTTCTAATTTACAAATATATTTAAACAATCCCTCAAATACCAACTATAGGAGCCTTAAAACTATGCTCCATGATTTGTTTCAATAAACATAATGTTTTCCTTTTTGGATTAAATTCAGATAAATTTGACTAAATTTAAGCCATTATAAATAGATAAAATCAGTTAAAAACATTGTATTAATTATATACCTAAGTACAATTTAGGTTAGATGTTTAGATAATTAAGAAAAAAATTACATAAAAATACCCAAGTATTTATATGAGTATTATATCCACTACAACAATCTTTCCTTATTATAAATTAAGTCGTCTATATCTCCCATAATATTCTACAGACTTGAAATATTTTTGGACACAAAACATTTAAAAATATTTTTCATAAACAAGGGAAAAAACATAAGAAGGTTCAACTCAATGAAACTATAATGGTATACATAATAATTAATAGTTGATTGTCATCATTGAAAATAATACGAGTATATGGGTATGCTAACATAATAAATTATCATAATCAAAAAATCATATAATCTTTGTACATGAAAATTTGGATCATAATTAATCAAATATGGAATACAGCTTTAACATAAGACATGTTTCATGTACATGAATAACCAAGATCCATGTGAAATAATCATTAGGAAAAGGTTTCATTTTAAACTCATAGAAATCATATAGAAGGAATATTAGTATATTATAACATCATTATCATATCAATAATATAATAACTCTTAAAATGGAATATCTTACACTATAAATTCCAATAATATCTTAGTAGAATCCTATAATCATTTACCTCCACCTCTTTACCTAATGAATTTGGGTGATATAATGGACCCACCCATCATGGATTTAAAACATAACTACCCATCCTTGGATTTAATGAAACCACCCATCCGTAGTTTATAATTTAATATACTATCACCATGAAAAATATACAATAAATATAATATTAATAAAACAAATAGGGATTTCCTTTCATAATAAAACTCATAGAAATATCAATTATTCCTTTTATAGAATGAATAACCAATGGTAAAGAAATTTAGTTTATTAAAATATCTTTTATATAGCCATATTATAATGAGAAATAGATTAAGGGATTTAATAGAACAATATATTCATAGGGGATAATACGTCCCATTAAAAAATTATGTAGTTAATGAATAAAAATAACATAAAAAATCCTTAAAAACATTATGCAGGAAAATTATCAACTCTCTATAAAAATATATTTTAAAAATTGAAAATCTAAAGAATTATAAGGAAACATTTCATTAAAAAGAACCATATAAATGAGTAAAGGATGATTAAAAGAATTAAATGGTCATGATGGTGTAAAATTTTGTTAGTGGTTTATTTTTTAAAATAATGATTATGTTTACACCTTCATTTAATGTTACGTTATTTATATAATGAAGTGAATATACCTTTAAATCCTTATTTTAAAAAAAATATATATGGCTAAAATGACACAAAAAATCATTTTAGAATAATAAAAATCCCAATAAAACATTTAAGAAAACATGGACAAGGAAGAAAAAAATCAGACCAAAAGAGGATAAATATTGTCAAATTTTCATAAAAACATTATCTAAAACATTTTAATTAAAAAACTAGAGAAAAATTCTAATACTATATCAATTTTACAAAAATAACTTGTGGTGGTAATCCCCATATTTTAATAACATCAAATAAATATTTAAATATCAAAAACATATATAGATTTATGATATTAAATGTCAGGGGTAAGTAAATATAAATAAAAAAATAATATAGGTGAATAATACAAACATATGTTCCAATTAATGAATATTTTAGATTAATAACCTATACTATGATAATAACATTGAATTAAGAAGTAAAAAATGGAAAAAATATGTGTAAGAAATTTAAATAGAGAAAATATATGTCAAAATACAATATAAATAAAAATGTTTTCATTTAATACATAATAATTCCATTATATAATCACTAATAAGTTATGTAACCTAATTAAAAAAAATTGAGTTAAGAAAACCTTTACCGATTCGGTAACATCCCAATATAAATCAATTGGATGAAGTAAAAAGAATTTTAATTTTAAATAAATTTAATTATGAATCATTAATGATTTAACATTTAACAAGGTTAGTGTATATATCATATAAAATAAATTAGTTTCATAACATTAAAATTTACCCTAATGAAAGAATATTTAGATGAGATATCATACCTTGAGTCCACAATATCCATGTGTGTCCTTCAATTCTTATATATTAAGAATGTGTCAATTATATTATTTAATAATAACCTATATAATTTAAAAAAATTATAACTAAAGCATTTATTTTATTTATTTTAGTAATGTATTTAATTACATTGTCATTTAAGACAACACATGGGTATTTTGAGTCCGTTAAGTTGATAATTTCAAAATGAATTTTCTATATAGACTATTGTAAATGTGGAAAATATTACATCATATCAATAATAATAATTAGGATATAATTGAAAATTTTATAAATTATTTATACATACAAAACAAACAGTTATTTACCTTTATGAAAAATGAACTACGTTATAATCATGAAGTTTGTAGGACTTACAAACACATGAGTAATTTTTATATTTTTAAATTCTGTTTTGAAGAAATAAATTATCATTTAACAATAAATATATGTTATTATATCATAAGTGTCATATTATATCATTAAATACACTTATATATATCATCTTTGTGATGTGGTGATGAAAAGTGAATAATATCACTTCGTGGAGGTGGTAATACACACATACATATGAATGACATCATAATTTTTCAATAGATGTAAATGTAAGAAGATAAATGATATATTTTTAATATAGAAAGATAATTATGTAAATATATTGATATATCTACCTTAAATCCATCATTTTAACCCTCCATAAAAAGGCGGAAATGGAAAATTAATTACATCATTTCACAAGCTATTAGTCCATCACATAAACAAATGATTGTTTCATTTGCAATTTAATGGAAGAGTAAATGAATACAGATTATTAAATTATAATGGTAACATCACAATAGCTTTAATAAACCACTTTTATTATATTATTACAGTTTAATAATATTTGATGGAGGTTGAAGAAGAAATAAAAATAAAATATTTTGTTAATAGTTATACATATTCTTCATAAAAAATATATTTCATTAAACATTAAGCACAATAAGATTGATATAATACAAAAAATAATTGATTTGGAATATGGGGAGGGATTTTAGAAGTTGAATTGGTCTTTTATAGGATTAAAAAATTACTCTCCGAGTGTGGAGATGAGAGAAAAGGTGTGTTCATTTATTACTTTGGGGTGCAAAGTTCTTGGAATTTCTTATTATATTAAATTAATATAGATTAATTTTCTCATTTAAATAGATCCAAATACGAATTATTAATAAAATAAAATTTGGATATGTTTTGTGGATATTTTTTTCCTAGATCTCTTTATTTTAACAAATTGTTATCCATTTTAACAACTATAGGGGTATCATTGTTTTTTACACTTTTAGGGTTATCAAAGTAATTATAAATAGGAACATTTATCCACAAGTATACCATGGTTGATATTTGAAACCATATATAATCCAATAGGAAAAATATTATATTTTTATGAATTTAAAATAATTAATAAAATATTTTTTATTATTAAATGACATTAATGTAATTATTTGAAGCACCTGAAATATTTTAATATAAAATTAATCTAAATAAAATAAAATTGTTCGAAATTTAAATTTATTGTAACATATGGAGGATATGGTATTAATATAATATCAAAAAAATTAAAAATTTATACATCATTGTAAAAATTATCTTTTAGTTTAACCCCTTGGATTACCACTTTTAATATAAACCATGCTATTGATTTATTTAATATAAAAAGTTATAATATTAAGTAAAATGGAAAATTTGGTTCCGAAATGTTCTAGGAATGAAATTATTGACTAGGTATCATAAAATTTTTATAAAAATTTATTTTTTTGTATTTTTTTTATGTTAATAAAAATATTATTTAACATAAAATATTAGTAATGTCATTTATAATGTTATTCACTTCGTTTGACATTAAATGTACAAGGATGTAAATATATTTCAAATATAAAACATTGATAAATTTTTTATATGGTATGTTACTCTATTAAATTATTGAGACACTATAAATACTCTAAAGAATATTACTTTTAATGTTTTGAATTTCATTTATTTAATTTTTATACTCCTTGCACAAGTAATGTTTTGGTGTTTCTTAAGAATTAATTGTAATTATACTAATAATAAAAATAAAAAAATAATTACCATGATAAAAAAATCTATATAAAAAATCATATTTAAAAATGGAACATAATTTATCTTTATATACATCGAAAAATTAATAATATTAAAAGTAAGAGAGTGACATTTTTGACTTTATCATTTACTAAAAAAATTATAAAGGTCAATATTAAATATACAATTAAAAAAAGGTCACATTTAAATATTTTGGATGATTATAAAATAAATATACTCATCTAGTGTAATTATATAATGTCTTTGAATTAATCACATGTCTAATCACATTTTTTTAAACGTCATTAACCCATTTTAGAATTACCATTGAAACAAAAATTTACTATGGATATTACTCATATTGAACAAAAATTTGGTTAACAATTTTACCTCTTATTAAATATTATTGTTTAAAACATGGTATGAATTTTTTTTAAATTTAAATGATAAAATCTTCAAATTTAATTTTAAAATTAAACCCAAAAAATTCAATGAAAAGCGATCTTCTAGAACACCAAATTTTTTGTAAAAAACTATTTTTATACCAAATAAAAATATAATTTTGATTTAAGAGGAAATAATTATATTTTTTTAACAAAAATTAAGTAATTAAATTTTATAAGTATTATAATATAAAACTTTACTTTTCTTAACCTTGAAATGAAAATAATATTTTCAATAAAAATTAATATTTTCACTATTCACTGAAGAAATCAAACATTTCAAAAAATTACCTAAAATTAATCCTATGGTAATTTTGAAAATATAAATTCAGAAATGGTATCATTTTTTTCAAATTGAATTTCTAAATTTTTCTAAAATTAAGTATAATATTTTATAATAAAAATTAAAAAACCAATTTTTCAAGGAAACATATTTTTTCGGCCTAAAATTATTTTAATAAACTATTAAGTGCATATTTACAAAGAAATTATAAATACATTTGAATGGATTAGGAAATTTATATATATTAAATAATTTGGTAAATAATATTAATAATTTATAATTCAAAATTTATGTCATATAAATAACATTTAAATATTAATATTTGATGGTTCATTTATGTTTGGTGTTGCATGTTGTATACATGATCAAACATAATGTTCTTTTAAAATGATAGGATATTACAATAAACCATCACCTTCTTCCCATCTCGACCAGCTCATTTAGATATTCTTCTAGATGACCTATAAAAAACATGTGAACTAACCTACATGCTAGAAATATAGTATTCATATCCACTAAGGTGCTTTTTCATGGTGTGAGAATAAATCTTACCAAAGTAACAGTAACAAGACTCCTAGTATATTCTATATTATACTATGTGAATTAATGGTGAAATAAATTAAATAATTTACACAACATGTAATTAATTAATTTGGGTAATAGTGTTCTAACCAAGATTGTATGACACCTTAACCAACTTACTTTACATAATGTCAAAAAGTAAAGTTAGTCATAATGATGAATGCCAAGATGATTCGCCAGCATCTTCTTGGTTTAATAGTCATGTGTAAAATAAGACTACCCATATGACATCTTAGTATCCATCTAATTTGAAGATTAATAAAAAAAGAAGAAAACCCAAATGGTCTCCTAGACTCCGCATACTATTCAAATCAATAAAATTAATGTAATACATAAAAGGTGTCTTAGGATTAATCTAGTATATCCATAAAAATAAAGGAAATCCTAAATTATGTCTTATGATTTATCTAGATTTCCCATCTAGTGAAATAATTATTTTTTATCCTAGTTTTATTTCATATATAAGCATTCAAATATCCATCAGGGAATTCATATCTTAATATTAGTACATGATATCACATATAGGTCATTATAAGGTAGAATAAAATCAATTATTTGTCTTTTATTACACCAATTTGAGAACACATCATGTACATAATACATTACTAACTCTTTTATAGTTTCATTTACTCTATACTCACTGAAATATTGAATCATATATGGATTCAAGGAGAACAAATCAAATAAGACATGAAACCAGAGGTCAAAAAACTCATTCAGTCTCTCAGAGCCTATCATAGTTCCCTAAACATAATTACTATCCGACCAAACCACATATAGAATTATATCATATCCATATATAAAATAAAAATAGAAATCTCCGCACTGAGTGTTAACCCTTCCACTACCCTTTTTATAGTAATTACCTTAGTGATAATGTGATACGCTAGGTTACCATGAATTACCTTATATAAATAAACTCATAAATTACATTGGAATAATGATCAATGATTTTAGTCCTCAATTATACGAATTTTATGTTTCCCCTTTCCTTAAACCATAATCAAACCTCAAATCATGACCTTGTCTTCTATTTTATATCAAAGAGGTAAGCATCCATTTGGTGACTATATTTTCTCTTGTCCTAGTTTATATATACACCATCACTACTGTCAACAGATAACCAATTTTCCTCTAATAAACCCATTAACCACACTATGATCCCGTGTTCGTGACTCCCTATACTCACATTTAGGGGTCTGGTGAAAACATTCATACTCTTTATATACTGGTATTCATAAAAAATTTTGTGTTCTAAAAATATCCTTAAATAATTACAAAATTAATGACAAATATTCAATCTCAAGACACACACAATTTTTTTTGAATTATATTTTAATAGAATTTGGAGAACAATTATGTATTAAGTCCATAATATTTATCTCTTAAATGAGAATATCTTAAGTATAATACAAAATCTTCTAACGATACACATATATAAATCTATGCTGAGAAATTTCAAACTCCATATTACTCATCCCTAATACCTATGGAAATCATTTGAAAAAATGGGATGATCAGAAAAAATTTATTATTTTTTTAAAGAAGGAGATTTTTTTAACACTTTTTGGTTCTAGAAATAAAACATACTATTAAATATAAAAAAAAATTTATTGTAATATTTTTTTTGATAAATCTTCTCTATAAATATATATAAAGGAAAAAGAACATTTTTAATCTTTCATTAGGGAGATATTAAATTATTTATAAACTATTTCATAAAAACACAAACCATTAAAATTTTAATATATCAGGATATTTGTTTTTATAGAAACCTTTACCTTTGAAAATATAAAAATATTTTCTTTTAAAATAAAATTCCTTATTTCCTTGAAATATAACTCTATCCATGGAAACTCATTACATGAATTGAATATCCATATAGAATATTGTTATATTGTATTAACATATTTTAAATGGAATGGATTATCTAGCTAGAGTTGATATTATTTATATCGGAATTGCATAGTCAAAGTTAATTGTATATCATAATTATAGGTCAATTCTCACAACAATATAACTGAACAAAATTCATTTGGAAAATGATTCATGCACCATACATGGTACCTCATGATACGAAAATATTACCCAATCAATTGGGGGGGGGTATATAGTTCTCACCCTAACTATAACATCATAAATCACAATAACTATATTTTGAAAAATAACACTTATTATCACGTGTTTCTCAAAATGAAATCAATTTAAAAAATTTATTCATGTCGATACAATATAGGCTTAGAATCAATCCAAAATAATAAGTAATTTCATTAAATGCATTTCTCTTCGATTAAAAAAATAGAGAAGGAAAATCTTATGAAATAAATATTTTAATATATAAATAATTGATTATAAGAAATACAACCAGTTTTTTGTATATAAAATTACTAGAAATAAATTTTCGAGCTAATCCTTGAGATGTTTTTCCAAGTAATGGATTTTTGTTTAGTTTAATGGTAATTAGAATTTTTCAAAGAAGAAATTTTAAACCTAAAAAAATAATTATATATGGAAATACGAACAAATTAGATTCTAATATAGGGATTCAAGAGTGTTTTAGGTGAAATAGGGAATTAAAGTATTAGAAATATTATAATTTAAAACTTATGATAAATGGTTTAAAATTACTACAACGAAACATTAAACCATTTATAATAAATCTACTACAAAATTAGATTCCTCCTTTCATGTTATACCTGGGAAAAAACCTTTATAATTAACTCTTTATCTTTTTATAGATAACAATATACACTTATTCAGAACAAACCTTAACTAAAAATAGATATGATATAAGAAATAGTGGTAGTTATCCTTGAATAACCAGCCTTCACCGCATAACTAATATAAAGTATTAAAAAATTACTAAAACATAATAAATTGATCATTTGGCCACGAAATTGAAATTAAATGAACTTTATTAAAATATGGATTCCTATTTCTATACTTATTAACATCACTTAAAAAAACATATCATTAAATCATTAAATTTTAATAAATCAACATGTATATATGTTCATACAACCATGCATAATAAAACACATTATTAGTCAAACCTCTTTCATAACATGAGAATAAATTATTTCTTATAAAATATACTATAAAATTATCAAAACATATCTATTGTGGGGAATTTATTATTATTTTTTATACAAATTTCCCACAATATAAATAATTTTAATGTGATAAATATGGTTTCATTAATTATTCATAATTAGATGATCTATATTTGAAAACAATACACCTCCTTTTGAAAAAAAATTCTTTTATAGGGGATGAGTGTGATACCATGATTATAATTATGTTAAATATATATATTATTTAATAATTCTACAACTTAGATATACATGGAATAGAAGAAAACATAATACATAGTTGTTTAATATTGGTTCACACATGTCTTTTAAAAAATTGTTAATAATAGATCTGTAATAAGAATTCAACATTAGTTTTTCACTTGGATCCATGATTACCTGTTACCCATGTTGAATAAGATGAACCTAAACATATCCTATAGTGACTAACTTTTCCTTCAGGTTCATCATTCCTCCCCAGACAATACTTCTCTCATACTCATGATCTACCCCACACTTATTAACAGACACAGGCACCAACATTATTCTATACCTCCTCTTTACTCACCATTTTATACTATAGAGGGTTGATTATTTTCACTAGCTCATGGAAACTTGTCTACCTCCTTTAGTTTTCAATTAATAACCATTTTTTATAATAGATTTATATATTACATTAGTAAATAAATTATGAAATTCTATTATTTGATAATATATTTCAATAAATTAAATTCTTAAAAATCATAAAATTAGTTTTATATTTGAAAACATAATTTTTCATTAGTCTATATAGTTAATCAATTAATATTTTTCAATATTTTAATTTTAAATATATTATAATTCATATAATAGTACAATTTCTTATAATAATTTATTATTTACTATTATCATTTAATCATTATTAACATATTTTATATATTTAAACATTATAACATATATATTAAATGTATTAAATTCTATATATATTAATTATAATTCATTTACAATTATCGCAATAATATATTATTTTAAAAATATAAATTTTATATATCAAAATATTTATATTTATCTATCAATATTATATTTCTACTAAAATTTATATTTTTCATTCACTATTCTTTATCACCATATATCAAATAATTCAAAATCTTTACTAATTTATTTTATTAATATGTTACCCATAATTTCATAGGTAATCAAAAACATAATATCATCTCGATTATCAAATAATTTAAAATATGATTATAATATATTTTTTTAATGAAAAAATATCAAACATTACTTAATGTAAAATATAAATATATATAAATACTATTTCATGCCTAATAAAACAAGTTCAAATATAAATAAAGAAGTGATTTTATAACATGCACATAAAAAATTGATTTATTCCATATCATATCTCATAATTTAAAAGAATCTATAACAATTTTCCCAATGTCTATTTTCATATTAATACCACAAAAAAGAATAGTTATATCTTATATCATTAAATACCAGATCATAATATAATATTATTTCACAAAAAATTATTCTCATATATCCACTTTCCTTCATTAACTTTATAATAATCTTTTATAGAACTATGTTTATATACGATATTAAAAACACGTTAAAAATAACATCATTTTCATTTTTTTCTAATGTTTTACATCCCATTATTAATATAAACATTGAGTTTAATATTTTTTTTTGTAACAATGATTACATACTTTTTGTTTTGATATAATTATTTTTTCATTAAATAAGATACTTATAATTTCATAAGGATATATTACATTCTTATGCCTGGGTTTTTACATTCCCCCAAAAACATAAATCATATTTTTTATGTAGTCATGATGTAATCCCTTCAATAAATATTTACTTATGTTAAAAATTCTACTATAATATTTGGGTGTTATATTCTACCCCATTAAATTAATTAAATCCTTTAAATATTATCATTTATAATAAACATTGGAATATATTACATCTTTGAAACATAAAAACTTTAAACTAGAATTTAATGTTTTATATTATTATATTTTTTATAGTATTGAAAAAATTATTTGGTAACATTCATTCAATATAATATTCTATACGATCCATTTATATGAAATGTTTTATAGGGTATCCCTTGATTTCCATTATTGCTCCAATCATGAGGAGTGAGGGCCAATTATGTGAAACAAAAATTCAAGGAATTTAAAAAATGTTTGACTTCCTTTATCCAAATATATCATATGAAATTTTTATTATATTAATTAAAATAATATTACAATTATATAAGAATGAATTTTTATAAATGAATTTTAAATCATCTGAATAAAACTGGCTATTATAAAATAATAAAATAGAAGATTTTTTAAAATTTTAAAAATCACGTCTTTAAATAATATTATAAATATTTCAATAATTAAAAAAGTACAATAAATATATAGAAGATATATTAATTTATACCAATTTAAAAGCTACTAGATAATAAATTTGGATTGATTCTATTGGGATTGATTAAAATAATTGAAAATATCGTAATGTTAAATATCTTTTCTAGAAAATTGTGGAGTTTTGTTTTCATAATTTTATTAAAAATCTTCCATGATCCAAAAAAATTACTAGGTATATTGGAGGTATTAGATATATTATAAAACTATTTATATAGTATTTTCACATTGTAAATGTTTTCAAAACTATGAGAGCATGAAAATGTAATAATAATTGTATGTACATTTTATAGAAGGGATATGAATTTTTTTGATATCCCCCTTCTATGTTGAAACCAATATTTAATCAATCAATTTCACAAAACATAATATGAATTATTTATATCATGAAAAATATATTGTTTAACTTATCATATAATAATTAGACTTTTCCCTCATTATGATTTATTTTAAAAAATACTACAGATATTGTTTATAGAAATTCCACAAGTCAAATCCTTTAGAAAAAAGATTCATCAAAAGATTCTCTATAGATTCCTATTATTTAGAATTCAAAAAAAAAAAACAAGACCCTAAAATTTCTATAGAATTAAAATCATCAAATATATATCCTATGATTCTAGAATACTTATATCAAAATTCCTCTCTCTTATCAACATAACCTTCATTCAAGTCCCAAACCCGTACTCTTGGATCTTATCTAAAAATTGATAATATTAACATAAAATTTCTAAACATGACTTAAACAACCCAATCATAGTGTTTAATAATTACAAATTTAGTGAAAAGTATCATTTCACTGTATATTAAAGTATTTTTATGCTTAGATAATTAGAGTGTCATGAACCGACCCCAATAGGAACCACACCTTAGACTATAGTGAAAAAAATGTTGACCCCCATAGATTAACTCCAATTATCCCTAAGGTGGAGTCTATATCAATGGGTATAAATATAAAATTGTGAGGTATTTCCCTATAATTCAATAATTCATTAATAAAATAGAAATTAATACCATAATATAACTAAATAAAGATCCACAATAATAACATAATGATATAAATATTATTAAAAACATACTAAAAAAACACTTTTGTGGAGACATGAGATCCAATCCTATAGTCCTTGCTAGTATTTTCTGGATTAGTCAGTCAAATATCCCTTAGAACCCATATATATGAGAATAAAATTAATACTTAGTATGATCATAATAAATACCTGTCATGAAATTGTGGGAAGAATATAAAAAATCATCAGTGAAAAAACAATAGAATTAACCCACAATAACCAGTTAAACTACCATACTACCTCACAAAGTCCCACTCAGTAAATATTATATACATTCTTAGTAAAAAAATATTTTCAGAACAGAAAAATATGTTATGTCACAACAAACCAAATGGTTTTATTTTCTTGAGCACCATTTTTAAATATCCTAGTCTCCTAATAATTTCCACAATCATTCAAAAACACACATGGTGTTTTCAACAATTCTCACATATAATGAAATAATATATCATAAGGATGAAGTTCATAATCAATGTGACCTCATTCCATTCACTACCCCCACGGTATGGTTGTGTCTAATTAGTACCTTTTTGGGTTTACCATTTCACCATATACCTCCTTATCCATACACTACAGGGTATTACAGTATACTATGTACCTCTATTAACACTTTAACCCCATAGGATCTAATAGTACATTATGTACCTATAGTCACATCAATAATTTATTGGTCCTTCTAGTATATCATGTACCTCTAGACACACCTTCACCACATAGGGTTTTCTAGTATATCATTAAATTCATGAATCATCACAACTATGCTATTCCTGGAAGGGATAGTAGTGAAAAGGGTGTAGTGATACATTTTTTCCATATTATTATAGATGTTAAGGGAAATCACAGGATACCTAGACTATGTTGGGTGCCTATAAGGGTAACTGACTCTAGTGGGGTGCATATAAAAATCATATAAAAATAAAAGTTAGAATAGTTATACATAATCTCATACTAAAATATTTATACTAAAAAAGCTCTACCACATCCATCAAATAGTTCCACACTACTACCGACTCAAAACACCACCACTACCAACTAGAGACCCTTAAAAAACACCTCATCCCATGAAAGCATCTACAAAAACTACGTAAAATTCTCCAATTAATCATGTAATTATTTTTTAGCTACTTTTTCCTTTAATTAAATAATTTATATTAATTAATCCATTAAATTCATCAATTAAGGAAAAATAACGCATTCTCAGAACCTAAACTAATTATATCCTCTAACTATTCATTTTTATCATGAATAACTATATTTCATTCCACTAGGAATCTAAAAAAGGATTTGACATCAACCATCCTAGAATTTTCCCCTAACAACCCACCCATTACCACCTTCCAACCATGGGAAGGTAGTGAAATTCACACTACATAATCCATAAAAATAACCATATCCCACTATTCCTCAATTGGAATTTCTGACAACACCCATAGAAAAACCCAAATCCTCAACCATATCACATTATACCAATCATGGAATCTGCTACATCACCCAAGTCACCACACCATAGTAATCATCCTTGGGATTTCTAGAAAACACATTCCCATATCCAATATTACACATTCCCAACAAGCATAAAAAATAAAATTATAGAAATAACCATAGTCCCAGGTAACAACAACCCATTATCATAATTTTTCAATTATTTATATATAACTATTTATTTGAATATTAATTTATGTAAGGTTAATCTTTAATGAAATAATAATATATTTACACAATGTCAAGGGACCTAATTATATTAAAATATCTATACAAATTTTCATCAAGTTCATGAAAAGTTAAATAAATGTAGGGAATATATAAATATCATCAAATTCTATGAATTTTTTTTTTATTTTTAGAACATTATATTTGTTCTGTTAGTAAATACTACTCATCCAATGATTTAAAAAATCAATTTACTCTAAATATTTAAATAGAATAAAGAGAAATTATTGAATCCCATAGATCAACCAGACCATGACAATATATTTTACAAATATGGGGAAATGAAGATATGATTACATGAACAATATCCCACTAAGGATACTAGTAGAAACCTAATTCATATAAGACATCAACAAAAAATTACTAAAACTAGTGAAATATGACCATATCTCATATTCACAACCTTATAAATAAGATGTACATAGAGAAAACCAAGATTTAAAGGGGTTGGTCATACCTCAGATAACCAATAGTCATCACACAAAGAAAAGGTTAAAATACACGAGAGTCAAGGAAATGTTCCCTAAATTAAAACTAGGTTTCCAAAGAGTTGAGAGAAATATAGGATACTGAATGATAATTAAGGGATCCCAAAATTTATACTAATCTTAAAAAACTGAAACTCATAGTTCATGGTTAAAGGTTATTCCATAACCAATATGGTTTCCAAAGAATTTGTGATGTAACAGACTATCCTACACCCCAGTTTATTTAGGTCAAAATGACCTTTGTAATATAGGGTGAAAATTTCCCTTAACTTCTATACGCACTGTGTAAGGTCTCAACACAAACAATGATCCTTGATGTAAAATGCTCATAGGATTTTGAGAGAATAATCTTGACCACTTATACTCCATATTTCTACACCCATATAATATTGTAGCTACCATATAGGAGGAAGTGGTTCTAAAACCATGATCTTGAGTCTCCATATTGTAATGTACAATTCTAAAATGCATGACCTATCTCTTAAAACACACCAATATCTATTGGGGTAGTTACAAGAATAAAATTATAATGTCATTCAAACTAACACCACCATATGTTCTAATTTTAAAATCACTAGAATTAAATGAATTAGATTTCATGAACAATATCATGATTCGACACCCTTATTAAATGCTCTAGATAATAGAATATAGAGAGCCTAACAATAGTATCATGGAGTTAGTGTCTTATTTATTACATTTTCATGAGATACAAGGAATCACATCCAAATATAGTGAATATTTTAGTAGTATTATAAAACTATATACATTCATTAGTCTTATAATATATTTAAATAAACAATTTACAACACATTTTTTTAGAAATAACATTATTTCCTCAAGCATTTCCCTTCATATCAAACATAGTAAACTTCATGGATTCCTTGGAAAGGAAATAAATTATGGTGAACTCAAGTGATCAGTAAGGGTTAATTACAATGGAAGTTAACATGAATCAATTAATATATTCGACATAGAATGGTATGTAACTGACCACACATTCCATTTGAATAACATGAATATCTTGATAAGATAAGGAATAATCTATATGAAAAGGTAAATAGATAAAAACCCATTCCATTTAATCAATAAAATTTGAATGAAATCCATTAATAGATAATATCATTTTGAAAATCATGTGAATAATTATAACTAAAATTTAAATGAATGAAATGATTAATTATTATACCCCATGATATTAGAAATCAAGATACCTCTACTGTGAAAAACTTTTATAAGAGATTTTAATATATTGGTTTAAACCCATTTAATTATTGATTACTGATTCATCTCAGGAGACCTACTGATGCATCATGGGGATATATAATAATGGAACCCACCATATCATGACCCATCCCCTAGGGCCCATGCCGTGACTACCCCAAGCCTGCCTTCCAAAGGCCAGGGGATGGGGACTATCACCAAAGGTGTAAATCCATAAACTAGGAAAGTATTGCCTTCATAACCTGTAAACACACACAACAGAGCAGACATACAGATACAAAACACTAAGTCGAACTGTATAACCAAAAAGTGTTGGAAGTAAAAAGGGTCCGGAAATACAAGCCCAACAGTAAAGTACAAGGAACTGGAAGTACAAGTACAACTGATGAAATGAAAAACAGCTACTGGGTCATCCTCCAGGATTCCTACCGGAAGGGTATGTATATATATCCCCCTCATCACTCCATGTCAGTCAGTCTCCTCTGTGTACCGACTCATCATAATGTCTACCTCCGGGTAACGTCTAGTCTTGGTACTCTCAGCCTCAGTCAGCACTGTATGTTGTCTGCAACCAACACAACAAGGTGCGGTCATAGCCCGTGAAGGGATGAGTATAATGATTTTAGATACCCATAATTGACGTACATAGACATTAGCTTACTTTTGAGGAATACTTAATATATAACAAAAACAGACACACAAGGACCGTAATAGTTTAGTGTTTTTGGAAACTCGGGACATAATATTCTAATCGTGGTGAAAGATCTTCAAAATCTCCCATATAGATCATCCCTTTTTTTTCTCTTACCTAAAACCTTTCTTTAAATCCTGGGGAAAAGAAAAAATATAAAGGGTGAGCTCAAATGCTCAGAAAGGGTAAGAATAGAGAAAATAAAACAAATCATATACATTTAAACAAAAAACATGAACATAATGTTTAAACATCAAAATCTTGAGCAATGACATAAAATATGACAGTACGTACGACATAGATCATAAAGCAACATTAATCATGATAAAATAGCATGGGAATAGTACATGTAATTGTGGCAACCATTAAGCACATATTATGATTTCCATAGTAGCCAAGGAATTGTTGCCAAGACCATATTAGTGGACAAAGTCCCTTTCTGAATCGAGTTCACTCCTCGTTCCAGTCTTGTATCACTGAACCAGATTAACTTACCATTCCAGCCATGTCTATCGCATGAGAGATAAATCTTTACCCAATGAATTGGAGGGAGATATAGGTCCCACTCATCTCATAATGAAATCATTCTTACTTGTGCCTCAAAATAAACATAAAACACTCATCATATCCCAAAGAATAAAATGTGTGTCATAAACATCATCCCATCATCACATAATCCATATAAAACAAATGGATATCATTTCACCATAAGAAAAATTACACCATGTAAATAATAGAGACATTATACTTGAAACATAAACATGCAAAATAATGTCATCTTAGATGGAAAATAGTTTTGATAAAACACTTGTAATGAATTCTTGAGGAAAATATACTTTCTTCTTCAAAATCATGTTTTTTTTACAAAATTCCATGAAATTTTAAAAGAAAAGGACTATGTTGAAAATATTCATGAAAAATTATAGAGTAATCTTCATGAAAATAAGGCGTTATAAAACTGTAAAAATTAGTTCATTCCTTATAAGTTAAAAAAACAATCTTCATATACTTTTGCCAAAAAATTCAAAAAGTACCTCATTTGGTAAACAAAAGAAAGATTCCTTACATACCATGTAGTTTAAGTAAAAAATGGGTAAAAAGGAATTTAAACATACATGAATCCATTTTTAGAAAACAGGGACATGGATGATAAATGTAACCCCAGTAAATACTTACGAATAAAACATCTCAGATAAAAACGAGATTGGAAAGGTTATCCCTTACCTTATGTCTGGTATGCTTTGTATGTATCCAAACCTTCTGTATAATGATTTAAATAATGTCATTGAATTATTACAGAATCATATTCATTGTTATGATATCATATATGATTCACTTATGACTTTATATTACCCGTTCTTTTGTAAATTCCTTGTTAATGTAGTGTTTTGGGTAAAATCGTTTCATTTATCGTGCGTGTTTCGATTTTTTGTTCCTGATATTATTACTCATATCCTGATTTACTTAATCCCATAATGTAAAACATGAATTATATATAATATATATTCATTATATAAATATATATATATGATGGATCGATAAATAGAATGAAATACACCGTTCATGGAGACGGTAAACCGTACGTATGCATGAATGTTGTTTTCGTTTCCTTATTGAATTAAATAGAATTAAGTAAATGAAAAATATATGTACATAGATCCAGTATCATTATTATTTAATATCATTAAATATTATTTATTATATATATAGTTTATAATCATACTTTAATGGTTAATCATGGAAAATGAATCTCATCGCGTTCGTGGAGATGGTAGTCCGTACGTACGTATGAGCGATGATATCATTCCCATAATTATTGAATAGAATTGGAGTGGATGATATAATATCATATAATCAGTATGATTTTATAATAACCATATATATTTATTCTTTACACCATTATACCTATCCAAGTAAGGTGGTGGTGGAAAGACTAATTACCCCATGACGTAGATACGGTATTCCATACGTACGCAAGCGTGGTGATTTTGTTTTACATAGGATGGATAGAAGGTGAAATAGGGTTTTTTCATATTTATAATAACATATTAGTATATAAGTAATACTGATGCTATTACTTTATTATGAATCAACTAATGAATAGGATGTAGAAGAAGAAAGAAACTTGAAAGAGTCGGTAGATGAGATTACCTCTTCCTCGATGCACCTCCTTTAAACTACTTCATATGGAACTGGAGTTGGTCTTTTGAGAAGACCAAAACCACTATTATATAACAATAGAGGTTGAGAAGAGAAATTGGCAGGGGTTGGCCGAGCTTCAAGGCTCAAAAGGGTGTGAAGAGAAGAGGGAGGAGGTGCCCTTTTAAAAGGGAGGAGAGGGGCACCTTTAGAAAGTGTGAAAATATTATTTTATTATAAACGTATCATCAGTTTCAAAAGATCCAAAAATCATTAAAGATGAAAATAAGATGACTAATGGCGGAAATAAAATCATCCATTAAGAATTGGACATGTTTTTGATAATATTTTAATCATTATAATCTTATTTATTTAAATCATTTATTAATGAGGAAAATACTGCATCATTATTGTGTCATATATAATTTAATTTATTTGATGTATAAAAATTATAAAAAAATACCATCATGTAGGAAATAGCTTTATCTTTACAATGAATATTTATATTCTAAAATATAATTTATATAACCCCTTATAAAAATTAATCACTAAAATATTTGTGTTAATGTCAATTTTGCTTTACATTAAATTAATTAATCCAAATTGTCATTATCACTACCAAGTGGCTCAATGGGGTCCCAAAATCGACCCAAGGATGCCCATGGTTGGCCACTACTCATCCAAAAAGGTTAGTACAATTGTTAAGGTAATTTTGAATTATTATAATATTAGTTTAACTTTGAATTACCCTATTTACCTTTAACCATGGTAAATAAAAGTAAAAAGTTACTATTCACCAAAAATTATTTTCATCTTCTTGAACCACATTTTACTTCTTGATAAAAACCATGTATATCGGATTTTTGAAATTCAATTCCCAGAAATGGTAAAATTTCATTGAAATGAAAGAGTCGGTTTTTTTAACTACCACTAAGTGTTTTCACTATTCATCAAAAAATTGATATTTTTCAGAAAAATACCAAAAATTCAGCCTAAGCTATATTTTATATTCCAAATTCAAAAATGATTTCTATTTTTCCAAATGCATAACATATAATTTGCATTAATTAATTTTAAAATTAATTCCTATCATCAAAACAAATAGCGTGTTTTTAAAAAACAATAACTATCAAAAGATCGACACTTGTTTATGTCCAAATTCAAAGTGAAATTAATTACAATGACCAACTTTGGATTAAATGGTAAAAATATATTCTAATTACACTTTTAAACCAATTAAAAATACAATCTAACCATATAAATTATTGTAATGAAAAAAGTTGTTTTTAATTAAAATATAGCGTGTTTTTACTATTCATTAAAATATGAAATTTATCAGAATAATATGAAAAATTTATCCAAATTAAATTTTTATATCCTAATTCCAAGTAAGAATTTTATTTTTTCAAATTGAACTTATAAAAATGTAAAAAACTAGATTTAAAGTGAGTGCCCCATCAAAAGGCGGCAAACCTGCATTTTTTAAAAAATACTTATTTTACTTGAAAAATTTATTTAGTTATCATACCATGTTCTAGAAAATATGTAAGATGAATAATAATGTTATAAAATTAAAAATATAGTTAATACTATTCATAACGGCTAGTCCATAACAATATTATAATAATATATAGTTGTATAGTGAAACCCGGTATTACGTACTACACATGCTATCGAGGAAGGTCGCGATTGCGTGTAATGTAAGCCAAGTCAGGGCTGCGTGTAGTGAAAACTATGTCCGGTGTTGCCTATAACATAATCAAAATGTATTTCATTTATACATAAAAAAAATCTATACTTAATGTTGTGTAGAATAATTTCCACAAAACAAACTTAAAATTGTGTCTAACACGAGCCAAGAATTGTGTTGCATATACTGCAAGCTAATACGGTGGTGCGTATAGAACAATCTAATCTTGGTGTAGTGTATAATATAAGACATAAAAGAAATTAAAAATAATATATCTCATAAAATCTTGGGGTGTTACATTATACCCCCCTTAAAATGAATTTCTCCCTCGAAATTCATCGGGATTATAAATCATTTACTACTTGAAAGATTCATTCATATAAAGCCACATCATAAAAAGGAATACCAAATCATCATTTTAAAATGTAATTTTAGAAACCAAACCGATACCCAAAGTAACTCATCACTTCGGTTCCTACATAGGAGTATATAGCTGAAAATATGGATATGGAAGAGAAATCTAACCGTCAAGTTCTGATGGAGAGTGGTAGAGAAAATGGATATGAAAAAGCCAACAATAACAAAGCCATAAATTTGTGATGATATAAGGTACCATATGATTCATCGGATATAAGAGCACTAGGACAACAGTTTTGGTTTTCAAGATCATTTCCCTAAAGTTGAAGAATTTTAATTAGAAGAAATACTTACTTTATTTCGGTATAATCTCACCGTTGTTCGTGCCTTGAACAATTTCCACTTCATCTCTAAAAGAAATGAAGTTGAATTTGTTATTCGTGAGGTGTAAGAAGATCATGTGATAGAATGATGGGTCATTCCATATGTCTCAAACAAAAGGATAGAAAAAGTTATCAAATATAAATAAGTCCATCTATGGTGAGGTTAATCGTATATGATTCCAAAAATGGTCTTATACTTCATCTATCATACCGATTAAAATAAAACTAGTTTTTACTAACCAGTGACTTCCTGTAGGCCAGTGGTAGGTGATAAAGGCCTTTCGCACATCGGTTGTGGGTTCGATTCCCTCAACCTTGTCCGACGCGACGGGTTGTCGCCCGTCCTACAGGTTATCCTTTTCCTAAAACTACATTATTATAACATCCAATCAATAATATCAAAAAAAAGTTATAGCCATAAAGAATACTATCTGATGTCCAACTTAATCCATTCCAACCTTAAGAATTATCAAAAATACTTCTGTCCAAGCTCATAGAATAAGGAAAACAATTACTAGAAATTTCATTAACCAAGCATGTGAATACCATCATTTATCCCTCATATATCATAAGATATATCTTGTTGATCACATTCCAGACATGTGAATACCTTAATCTTGTATTATCTTGCACCATGAATTACCATAGAACCATAGTGAAAACATGAATGTTGTCAAAATGTAACTCTTTCAACATACCAAAATCCCAAAATTTCAATATTTTCAAACCATGATATCACTTTGTCCTTATATAAGTCATGAGCTCATTGATATTATTTTCCCCTTATCCCTTTATTATACGCATATCATCTGCTTTCCAAAAACATTTCAATCACTTTTCCTAGTTACAGGTACCATATAATTATTGAAAACCAATACATAGATATTCCAAAATTCCACGATACCATAAATGATATTCCATGATACTATTTTCAAATCCCATTACATAAACACTTAATCATTACACAACATCATTTTCATGCTCACCATCACAAATAGTGATCACATGTGACTTCCCTTTATCAATTACTTTAAGAGGTAGCTCATGTTTATCATCATTAACCCTTGAATTAGGGAATTGATTGGCATAATGCCTCATTTCCTTGCCCTTAAAGCATTGAAGTGTTGGTGGTGCTTTCTCTACAGTCTTTTCATTATTCACATTATTAGCAACCCTTTTCCATTACTTCAACACTCTTCTACTCGATGACCTTCTTTTCCACACTTAATAAATTTTCTAGTTCCTGTATGACAATCTCCACTTCTTTTCCACACATAAAACATTTTCTAGTCCCTGTAAGACAATCTCCACCATGTTTTTTTCCACACTTTGATCATGAAGAAACATTCATATTCTTTTCACCATTATTCTGATATTTCTCCTTGAACTCCATCATTCATTTCTTTTCAAAACCATGTGATGGATTTGTAACACCAACTTCCATTTCTACCTTGATAGCACAACGCACAATTTTTTCATAGCTACTGATGTCTCTTATAGATAATTCCCTTAGAAGACGTGGTTTTAAGCCTTTGAAGAATCGATCAACTTTACTTTCAGGTTGGATGAAAAATCCAGATTCATAACTTGTAAGCCTTGTAAAATTCACCTCGTATATACCAACAGATTCATCATCCTTTTGCTTAAGCTCAAGGAAATCCTCTTCCATCTTTGTTCGAAGAATACAAGGTAAGTAATTATTGAAAAATAAGTTCTTGAACTCATCCCATTCCATGGATTCAATTTCATCTCAGGGCCTCGTATTCTTAATTAGATTCCACCATTGATCGGATTCACCTTCTAAACGGTAAATAGCTAGAATAAATTTTTCATTTTTGGAACAACAATGTATGGAAAATATCTTTTCAATGGTGTTAATCCATTGTTCAGCAACAAGTGGATCAGAAGACCCACTAAAAGAAGGTGGACAATGACTCATGAAGGACTCAATGGAATATTGTTCATTTATCTTCTCATTTGGAAGTCCAGAATGATTCATAGCTTGTGTAAGTATAGAAATAAGATTTTGCATTCCATATCCCATAACATTGGTTTGTTCAGAAGGACGATCATTTCATTTTCCATTACATTGATCAACATGGTTCCTTCGGGTTCTATCCATCATCTAAAACCCAAAAAGAATAGTGTGAGAGGCCAAAATCATGCTTGGGAAGACAACATAATAAAGGGGGAGTACCTTCAATATCCAACTTCTTAGGTTTATTTCTAATAAAGTTACCGTAATTCTATAACTATAACCTATACTTATACTTAACCTTAGTTACATCCCTAGAAATACCTTAGAAACATCTCTGGGTATTTCACTAAAGTTTTTGCATCCTGGTTTCCAAAGGTTAACAAAACCTCCCTCTGATACCAACTATAGAGACCCATACTTTCCCTATATAGGCATTACATTACTTTTGCGGAATACTAAATACATAACAAAAACAGACACACAAGGACCATAATAGTTTAGTGTCTTTCGAAACTCGGGATATAATCATCTAATCGTGGTGAAATATCTTCAACATCTCCCATAAAGATCATCCCTTTTTTTACTTACCTAAAACCTTTCTTTAAATCCAGGGGAAAATAAAACATATAAAGTGTGAGTTTAAATTCTTAGTAAGGGTAATCATGCATAAAATAAAACAAATCATATACATTTAAACAAAAAACATGAACATAATGTTTAAACATAAAAATCTTGAGAAATGACATAAAACAGTGTAGTACGTAAGGCATAGATCATAAAGAAACATTAATCATGATAAAATAGCATGGGAATAAAACATGTAATTTTGGAAACCATTAATAACTTGTTATGATTTCCATAGTATCCAAGGCAGTGCTGCCAAGACCATCTTAGTGGACAAAGTCCCTTTCTGAATCGAGTTCACTCCTCGTTCCAGTCCTGTATCACTGAACCGGATTAACTTACCATTCCAGCCATGTCAATCTCATGAGATATAAATCTTTACCCAATACATTGGAGGGAGATATAGGTACCAACCATCTCATAATGAAATAATTCTTACTTGTTCCACAAAATAAACATAAAACACTCATCATAGCCCAAAGAATAAAATAGGTGTCATAAACATCATCCCATCATCAAAAAATCCATATAAAACAAATGGATATCTTTTCACCATAAGAAAAATTACACCATGTAAATAATAGAGACATTATACTTGAAACATAAAAATGATAAATAAGGTCATCTTGGATGGAAAATAGTTTTGATAAAACACTTGAAATGAATTCTTGAGGAAAATATCTTTTCTTATTCAAAATCATTTTCTTTTCACAAAATGCCATGCAATTTTAAAATGAAATGATTTTGTTGAAAATAGTCATGAAATATTGTAGAGTAAGCTTCATGAAAATAAGGTGTTATAAAACCGTAAAAATCTGTTCATGCCGTATAAGTTAAAAAACATCCTTTTCATACTTTTGCAGGAAAAGTCAAAAAGTACCTCGTATGGTAAACAAAAGAAAGATTTCTTAAATACCATGTAGTAAAAGTAAAAAATGGGTAAAAAGGACTTTAAACATACATGAAACCATTTTTAGAAAATAGGGACATGGATGATGAATATAACCCCACTAAATACTTATGATTAAACAATATCGGATAAAAACGAGATTGGAAAGGTTATCCCTTACCTTATGTCTGATATTCTTTGTATGTTTCCAAACCTCCTGTATAATGATTTAAATAATGTCATTGAATTATTAAAGAATCATATTAACTATTATGATATCATATATGGTTCACTTATGACTTTATATTACCTCTTTTTTGTAAATTCCTTGTTAAAGCAGTGTTTTGGGTAAAATCTTTTCATTTATCGTACATGTTTCGATTTTTTGTTCTTGATATTATTACTCATATCCTGATTTACTTAATTCCATAATGTAAAACATGATTTATATATAATATATATTCATTATATAAATATATATATATGATGGATCGATAAATGGAATGAAATACACCGTTAATGGAGACAGTAGACCGTACGCATAAATGAACGCTGTTTTTGTTTCCTTATCGAATAAATGGAATTAAGTAAATGAAACATATATGTACATAAATACAGTATCATTATTATTTAATATCCTTCATTATTATTTATTATATATATTCTTTATATTCATACTTGAATGGTTAATCATGGAAAATGAATCTCATCACTTTCGTGGAGACAGTAGTCCATACGTACGCACGAGCGATGATATCGTTCCCATAATTATTGAATATAATTGGAGTGGATGATATAATATCTCAGAATCAGTATGAAGTTATAATAACCATATATAGTTATTATTTACATCACTATACCTATCCAAGTAAGGTGGTTGTGGGAAAACTAATTACACCACGACGTGGAGATGGTATTCTGTACGTACGCATGCACGGTGATTTTTTTTCCGTAGGATGGATAGAAGGTGAAATAGGGTTTTTTCATATTTATAATAAAATATAAGTATATAAGTAATATTGATGTTATTACTTTATATTGAAACAACTAAATAATAGGAAGTAAAAGAAGAAACAAACTTGATAGAGTCGGTAGAAGAGATTACCACTTCCTCGACGCGCCTCCTTTAAAAGCCTTCTTAGGGCACTAGAGTTGGTCTTTTGAGAAGACCAAAACCTCTATAATATAACTAGAGAGGTTTAGAAGAGGAATTGGCAGGGGTTGGCCGAGAATCAAGGCTCAAAAGGGTTTGAAGAGAAGGGGGGGGGTGCCCTTTTATAAGGGAGGAGAGGGGAACCTCTGGAAAGTGTGAAAATATTATTTTATTATAAACTTATATTTGGATTCAAAAGGTCCAGAAATCATTAAAGATGAAGATAAGAGGACTCATGGTCGAAATAAAAACATACAATCATAATTGGACATGTTTTGGATAATTTTTTAATCAGTATAATCTTATTTATTTAAATCATTTATTAATGAGGTAAATACTGCATCATTATTGTGTGATAAATTATTTAATTTATTTTATGTCTTAAAATTATAAAAAATACCATCATGTAGTAAATATTTTTATTTCTCCAATAAATATTTATAGTCTAATATATAATTTATATAACCCCTTATAAAAATTAATTACTAAAATCTTTATGTTAATGTCAAATTTGTCTTTACATTAAATTAATTAATCCAAATTGTCATTATCCCTACAAAGTGGCTCAATGGGATCCCAAAATTGACCCACGGATGGCCATGTCGGCCACTACTCATCCAATAAGGTTGGGACAAGTGTTAAGGTAATTTTGAATTATTATAATATTCTTTTAACCTTGAATTACCCTATTTACCTTTAACCGTGGTAAATAAAAGTCAAAAGTTACTATTCACCAAAAATTATTTTCATCTTATTGAACAACATTTCACTTCTTGATAACAACGATGTATTTAGGATTTTTGAAATTTAATTCACAGAAGTGGTAAAATTTAATTTAAATGAAAGAGTAATTTTTTTTAACTACCACTAAGTGGTATCACTATTCATAAAAAAATTGATGTTTTTTAGAAAAATACCAAAAAAATCAGTCTAAGCTATATTTGATATTCTGAATTAAAAAATAATGTCTATTTTTCCAAATTCAAAAAATATAAGTGGCATTAATTAATTTTAAAATTAATTCCCGTTATCAAAACAAATAGCATGTTTTTAAAAAACAATAACTATCAAATGATCAACACTTGTTTATGTCCAAATTCAATGTGAAATAAATTCCAATGAACAAAATTGGATTAAATGGTAAAAATATATTCTAATTACACTTTAAAACCAATTAAAAATATAATCTAACCACATAAATTATTGTGATGAAAAAAGTTGTTTTTAATTAATATATAGCGTGTTTTTACTATTCATTAAAATATGAAAGTTATCGGAATAATATGAAAAATTTATCCAAATTAAATTTTTATATCCTGATTCCAAGGAAGAATTTGTTTTTTCAAATTGAACTTATAAACACGTCAAAAACTAGATTTAAAGTGGGTGCGCCATCAAAAGGCGGAAAAATTTCATTTTTTGAAAAATACTTATTTTACTCGAAAAATATATTTAGTTCTCATACCATGTTCTAGAAAATATGTAAGATGAATAATAATGTTATAAAATTCAAAATATAGTTAATACTATTAATAAAGGCCAATCCAATGAAATGATATAAAAATATATCGTTATTTAGTGAAACCGGGTATTACGTACTACACACTCTATCGAGGAAGGTCACGATTGCATGTAATGAAAGCCAAGTCAGGGATCCGTGTAGTGAAAACTCCATTTGGTGTTGCGTATAACATAATAAAAACTTAATTCATTTATACATTAAACAAAATCTATACTTAATGTTGCATATAATAATTTCTACAAAATGAATGTGAAATTGTGTGTAACACGATCCAAGAATAGTGTTGCGTATACTGCTAGCTAATAAGGTGTTTTGTATAGTAAAATCTAATCTTGGTGTAGTGTATAATAGAAGACATAAAAGAAATTAAAAATAATATATCTCATAAAATGTTGGGGTGTTACATCCTACCCCCCTTAAAATGAATTTCTCCCTCGAAATTCATCGGGGTTATAAATCGTTTACTACTTGAAAGTTCCATTCATAGAAACCCACATCATAAAAAGGAATAATAAATCATAATTTTAAAAAGGAAAGTTAGAAACTAAATGGATACCCAAAGTAACTCATCACTTTGGTTCCCACATAGGAGTATAGAGGTGAAAATATGGATATGGAAGAGAAATCTAACCATCAAGTTCTGATGGAGAGTGGTAGAGAAAATGGCTATGAAAAAGACAATAATCACAAAGCCATAAATTTGTGAAGATCTAAGGTACCATCTGATTCATCGGATATAAGAGCACTAGGAAAAAATTTTCGGTTTTCAAGATCATTTCCCTAAAGTTGAAGAATTTGAATTCGAAAAATACTTTCTTTATTTTGGTATAATCTCACCACTGTTCGTGCCTTGAACAATTTCCACTTCATCTCTAAAAGAAATGATATTGAATTTTTCATTCGTGTGGTGTTAATAGAATGATGGGTCATTCTATATGTCTCAAACAAAAGGATAGAAAAAGTTATCAAATATACATAAGTCCATCTATGGTGAGATTAATCGTATATGATTCCAAAAATGGACTTATATTTCATCTATCATACCAATTAAAATAAAACTAGTTTCTACTAACCAGGGACATCATGTAGGCCAGTGTTAGGCGGTAAAGGCCTTTTGCACATCAGTTGTGGGTTCGATTCCCTCAACCTTGTCTAACGCGATGGGTTTTCTCCCATCCTATGGTTTGTCCTTTTTATAAAACTACATTATTATAACATCCCATTAATAATATCAAAAAAACGTTCTAGCCTTAAACAATACTATCTGATGTCCAACTTAATCCATTCCAACCTTAAGACTTATCCAAAATACTTTTGTCCAAGCTCATAGAATAAAGAAAACAATTACTAGAAATGTCATTAACCAAGCATGTGAATACCATCATTTATCCCCCATATATCGTAAAATATATCTTGTTGATCACATTACAAACATGTGAATACCTTAATCATGTATTCTTTTGAAACATGAATTACCATAGAACCATAGTGAAAACATGAATGCTGTCAAAAGGTAACTCTTTCCACATACCAAAATTCCAAAATTTCAATATACTCAAACCATGATATCACATTGTCCTTATATCAGTCATGAGCTCATTGATATTATTTTCTCCTTATCCCTTCATTATGCGCATATCATCTGCCTTCCAAAAATATTTCAATCACTTTTCGTGGTTACCGATACCATATAATTATTGAAAACCAATACATAGATATTCCAAAATTCCAGGATACCATAAATGATATTCCATGATACTATTTTGAAATCCCATTACATAAACACTTAATCATTACAAAACATCATTTTCATACACAACATCACAAATAGTGATCACATGTGACTTCCCTTTATCAATTTCCTTAAGAGGTAGCTCATGTTGATCATCATTAACCCTTGGATTAGAGAATTTATTAGCATAATGCCCCATTTCCTTGCACTTGAAGCATTAAAGTGTTGGTGGTGCATTCTCTACAGTATTTTCTTTATTCACATAATTTGAAACCCTTTTTCTATTACTTTAACACTCAGATGCTCGATGACCTTCTTTTCCACACTTAGAACATTTTCTAGTCCCCTTAATACAATCTCCATCATGTTTATTTCCACACTTTGAGAATGAAGAAGCATTCATCTTCTTTTCACCATTATGCTGAGATTTCTCCTTGAACTCCATATTTCATTTCTTTTCAAAACCATGAGATGGATTTGTAACACCAACTTCCATTTATGTCTTGATAGCACAACACACAATTTCTTCATAGTTACTGAAGTTTCTTATAGCTAATGCCGTTGGAAGACTTGGTTTTAAGCCACTGAATAATTGATCAACTTTTCTTTCAAGTCGGATGATAATGCCAGATACATACCATGAAAGCCTTGTAAAATTCACCTCATATATACCAATAGATTCGTCATCCTTTTTCTTAAGCTCAAGGAAATCATTTCCATCTTTGTTCGAAGAATATGAGGGAAGTACTTACGGAAAAATATGTTCTTGAACTCATACTATTCCATGGATTCAATTTCATCTCGGGGCCCTGTATTCTATATTATAGTCCACCATTGAGATGATTCACCTTTTAAACGGTAAATAGCCATAATGACTTTTTCATTTTCCAAACAGCAAATTATGGAAAATATATTTTCAATGGTACTAATCCATTGTTCAGCAACAAGTGGATCAGAAGACCCACTGAAAGAATGTGCACATTCTCTCCTGAAGGACTTACTAGAATATTGTTCCTTTCTCTACTCATTTGGAAGTCCATAATTATTCATAGCTTGTGTAAGTATAGTAATAAGATTTTTCAATCCATCTCCCATAACATTGGTTTGTTCAGAAGTACAATCATTGCATTGTCCATTACATTGATCAATATGGTTCCATCAGGTTCCAGCCATCGTCTAAAACCCAAAACGAATAGTGTAAACATGCTATGGAAAAAAACATAATAAAGGAGATGTACCTTCAATAGCCAACATCTTAGGTTTAATTCTAATATAGTTACCATAATTATAGAACTATAACCTATAATTATACTTAACCTTAGGTACATCCCGATACATACCTTAGAAATATCTCTAGTGATTTACCTAAAGTTTTTGCATCTTAGTTTCCAAAGGTTAACTAATCCTCCCTCTGATACCAACTATAGAGACCCATACTTTACTTACATAGAAATTACATTACTTTTTCGGAATACTTAATACATAACAAAAACAGACACAATATGACCATAATATTTTAGTGTCGTTGGAAACTCGGGATATAATCTTCTAATCATGGTGAAAGATCTTCAACATCTCCCATAAAGATCTTCCCTTTTATTTCTCTTACCTAAAACCTTTCTTTAATTCCTAGGGAAAGGAGAACATATAAATGGTGAGCTCAAATTCTTAGTAGGGGTAATCATGGAGAAAATAAAACAAATCATATACATTTGAACAAAAAACTTGAACATAATGTTTATACATAAAAATCTTGAGCAATGACCTAAAACATGGAAGTACGCAAGGCATAGACAATAAAGAAACATTAATAATGACAAAATAGCATCGGACTAAAAAAAGTAATTGTGGCAACCATTAAGCACATGTTATGATTTCTATAGTAGCCAAGGAATTGCTTCCAAGACCATCTTAGTGGACAAAGTCCCTTTCTAAATCGAGTTCACTCCTCGTTCCAGTCATGTATCACTAAACTGAATTAACTTATTATTCCAGCCATGTCTATCTCATGAGATATAAATATTTACCCAATGAATTGGAGATAGATATAGGTCCCACCCATCTCATAATGAAATCATTCTTACTTGTGCCACAAAATAAACATAAAACATTCATCATAACCCAAAGAATAAAATGGGTGTCATAAACATCATCCCATCATCACATAATCCATATAAAATAAATGGATATCATTTCACCATAAGAAAAATTACACCATTTTAATAATAGAGACATTATACTTGAAACATAAACATGCTAAATAATGTCATCTTAGATGGAAAATAGTTTTGATAAAGCACTTGACATGGATTCTTGAGGAAAATATCCTTTCTTCTTCAAAATAATTTTCTTTTCACAAAATCCCATGCAATTTTAAAAGAAAATGATTTTTTTTAAAATAGTCATGAAATATTGTAATGTAAGATTCATGAAAATAAGGAGTTATTAAACCGTAAAAATCCATTCATGCCGTATAAGTTAAAAAACATTCTTCTCGTACTTTTTCCAGAAAAGTCAAAAAGTACCTTGTATGGTAAAAAAAGATTAATTACATACCATGTAGTAAAAGTAAAAAATGGGTAGAAAAGGATTTAAACATACAAGAAACCATTTTTTAAAAAATAGGGACATGGATGATAAATATAACCCTAGTAAATACTTACGAATAAACAATCTCGGATAAAAACAAAATTGGAAAGGTTATCCCTTACCTTATGTCTGGTATGCTTCGTATGTATCCAAACCTCTAGTATAGTGATTTAAATAATGTAATTTAATTATTAAAGAATCATATTCATTGTTATGATATCATATATAGTTCACTTATGACATTGTATTACCCGTTCATTTGTAAATCCTTTGTTAAAGCAGCGTTTTAGTTAAAATCATTTCATTTATTGTACGTGTTTCGATTTTTTGTTCTTGATATTGTTACTCATATCCTGATTTACTTAATTCCAGAATGTAAAACATTATTTGTATATAATATATATTCATTATATAAATATATATATGATGGATCTATAAATGGAATGAAATACACCGTTCATGGAGACGGTAGACCGTACGTACGCATGAATGCTGTTTTTGTTTCCTTATTGAATTAAATGGAATTATGTAAATGAAAAATATATGTACATAAATCCAGTATCATTATTATTTAATATATTTAATTATTATTTATTATATATATACTTTATAATCATACTTTAATGGTTTATCATGGAAAATGAATCTCATCGCGTTCGTGGAGACGGTAGTCCGTACGCACGCATGAGCGATGATATCGTTCCCATAATTATTGAATAAAATTAGTGTGGATGATATAATATCACATAATCGGTATAATGTTATAATAACCATATATAGTTATTATTTACATCATTATACCTATCCAAGTAAGGTGGTTATGGAAAAACTAATTACACCACAGCGTGGAGACGGTATTCCGTACGTACGCACGCGAGATGATTTTGTTTTCCGTAGGATGGATAGAAGGTGAAATAGGGTTGTTTAATATTTATAATAAAATATCAGTATATAAGTAATACTGATGTTATTACTTTATAATTAAACAACTAAATAAGAGGATGTAGAAGAAGAAAGAAACTTGAAAGAGTCGGTAGAAAAGATTACCTCTTCCTCAACGCACCTCCTTTAAACTCCTTCTTAGGGCACTAGAGTTGGTCTTTTGAGAAGACCAGAACCTCAATGATATAACTAGAGAGGTTTATAAGAGTAATTGGCAGGGTTTGGATGATCTTCAAGGCTCAAAAGGGTGTGAAGAGAAGAGGGAGGGGGTTCCCTTTTATAAGGGAGGAGAGGGGCATCATTGGAAAGTGTGAAAATATTATTTTATTATAATCATATCTTCAGTTTCAAAAGGTCCAAAAATTATTAAAGATGACGATAATAGGACTCATGGTCGAAATAAAATTATCCAATCAGAATTGGACATGTTTTGGATAATAGTTTAATCATTAAAATCTTATTTATTAAAATCATTTATTAATGAGGTAAATACTGCATCATTATTGTGTCACAAATAATTTAATTTATTTGATGTCTAAAAATTATAAAAAAATTAACATCATGTAGGAAATATTTTTATCTTTCCAATGAATATTTTTAGTCGAATATATAATTTATATAACCCATTATAAAATTTAATTACTAAAAGATTTTTGTTAATGTCAATTTTGTCTTTACATTAAATTAATTAATCCAAATTGTCATTATAACTACCAAGTGGCTCCATGGGGTCCCCAAATAGACCCAAGGATGCCCATGGTCCTCCAATACTCTTCCAATAAGGTTTTCACAAGTGTTAAGTTAATTTTTAATTATTATAATATTCATTTAACCTTGAATTACCCAATTTACCTTTAACCGTGGAAAATAAAAGTCAAAAGTTACTATTCACAAAAAAATATTTTTATATTATTGAACCACATTTTACTTCATGATAATAACCATTTATGTCAGATTTTTTAAATTCAATTCACAAAAATGGTAAAATTTCATTTAAATGAAAGAGTCAGTTTTTTTGAACTACCACTAAGTGGTTTCACTATTCATCAAAAATTAATGTATTTCAGAAAAATACCAAAAATTTATCCTAAGCTTATATTTGATATTTTGATTTCAAAAATTATTTCTATTTTTCCAAATTCAAAACATAGAAGTGGAATTAACTAATTTTAAAATTAATTCCCGTTATCAAAACAAATAGCGTGTTTTTAAGAAATAATAACTATCAAAAGATCGACACTTGTTTATGTCCAAATTCAAAGTGAAATTAATTCCAATGACCAACATTGGATTACATGGTAAAAATATATTCTAATTAAACTTTAAAACAAATTAAAAATATAATTTAACCATATAAATTTTTGTGATGAAAAAAGTTATTTTTAATTAAAATATAGCGTGTTTTTACAATTCATTAAAATATGAAAGTTATCAGAATAATATGAAAAACTTATCCAAAATAAATTTTTATATCCTGATTCCAAGGAAGAATTTTATTTTTTCAAATTGAACTTATAAACATGTCAAAAACAAGATTTAAAGTGGGTGCACCATCAAAAGGCGGAAAAACTACATTTTTTGAAAAATACTTATTTTCCTGAAAAATTTATTTAGTTCTCATACCATGTTGTATAAAATATGTAATATGAACAACAATTTTATAAAATTAAAAATCTAGTTAATACTATTCATAACATCTAGTCCATAATAAATATTATAACAATATATCGTTGTTTAGTAAAACCCGGTATTACGTACTACACACGCTATCGAGGAAGGTCGCGATTGTGTGTAATGCAAGCCAAGTCAGGGCTGCATGTAGTGAAAACTCTGTTTGGTGTTGCGTATAACATAATCAAAACTTATCTCATTTATACATTAAACAAAATCTATACTTAATGTTTCATAGAATAATTTCCACAAAACGAACTTGAAATTGTGTGTAACAGAAGCCAAGAATAGTGTTGCGTATACTGCAAGCCAATACGTTGTTGCATATAGTAAAATCTAATCATGGTGTTGTGTATAATAGAAGACATCAAAGAAATTAAAAATAACATATCTCATAAAATCTCGGGGTGTTACAACGATACTCAGAAGGTACCCCGAGACCCTCATGGTCTCACAAAATCCATCAAGGATGAATTATAAAGTATGAAATTAACAGATAACTCTACTTAGGTATATTACCATACATATACCTAATTATCAAGTAATCCATCTCAATCATGAGGAAAACAAAGTAAAACTGACACAGCTCAACCGAGATTTTATTCACAATATTGAAACCACGACTGCTGGAGAACTCCTACTCAATCGATTATAGTGGGGATACTGTGTCACACAGAGGCGCTTCCCAATAAACTTGGACTACTAAGGCACTCCTCCAGTTGAGTACCATGGGACTGTTGCATCACACAGAGGCACTCCCTACCGCGGGTTTTCCACCACACCCAGAAGATCCCCCTCATAGACTGCAGATGTACTCCTCCTGTTGAATACCATGGGTTTGTTGCATCACTAAGCGCACCCTCCACCATGGGTTTTCCACCACAACTAGACGCTCTCCACTGGTCTAGTAGAGTCTCTCCGAGTCAAACGGTCAGCAGTCCTCAGTTCTCAGCCAGCTACTAGGTCTCTTCACACTACTCACTCGTCAATTGAAGGATCTGCTCCACAATCTACTGGTTGAAACTCCAACTATCAAAAAGTCCCATTAAGAAGTATCTCAAAGGTCTTCTATGTCATAGGGGTGTCAACGCAATAGACGGTGCGTCAATCAGACGCCCGATTTGTGAGTTGTTAGCCTTTTAGTCTCGGGGCCCGGTTGGATTCGTGCACGATCCAACCTAATTATATCTCCACTATACGCCAAACTCTAGTGGAGTATACTCAAAAGGACCTTCATGCTCTAAAATTACTAGGCCCGCTGACGGTTTGTTAAATGAACGTCTGGTGCCAAAGATATGGCCAATAGAAAGTAAAGGGTCGTAGTGGGCTCAGGTCCGGTCTGATCCGGTTAGACCAACCTGGCCCAACCTCCTCGGGGCTGAACCAGTTTGGGTCAAACAAGACTTACCCATTGGGTTTGGCTCGACCAGTTGGGCGAGCCAACATGTTAGGTTTAGCCTGGCCCACTAGGCCCATCCCAGCTGGCCACAAGGGGTCACAGAGGGCTTCGAGGGAGCGGACCAGCCGTGGGTCGGCGCGAGGGCAGTGCGGCCTGGAGGGAACTGTGGGGGAGGTTCGGCCTAGAGGGAACCACGAGGTGCCAGTTCCGCCGGGGCGCCACGAGGGTGTGGACCAGTTCAGCTGAGGCACCGTGAGGTCACGTGCTGGTTCGGCCGAGGCGTCGCGAGGGGAGCGGGAGTCCGACTTGGATGGGGCGCTGCGAGGGGCGCAGGATGCCGGCTCAGCTGGGTGCCATGAATCCAGTTCGGCCGGGAGGTGTGGGCGGCCGGGAGCTGGGGCGTGGTGCGAACGAGGTGCGAAGTGGCTGGGCTGGTTTGGTCAGCAGGTGGCACCGCCAACGGGCGGCGCGGTCGGCGCGGCTCGTAAGCCGACAGGTTTCACAGTTGTTTCCTTTGTCACCTTCGTTGCCTTCAATGTCGTTGTCACATTCCACCATTTTGAAGAAAACTGAAAACCAAAATAAGTTTACTAAGAGGACTAGCCATGTGAGTTTGGCCCACAATCATTACATTAGAGCGGTAGCATGAGGTTTTCCAAGAACTTAAACAAGAACGAGCACAGAAGATATTTTCAATTCCCATAATCCCTCGTTAATTTCTATTCCCAACCCCGTAAAGGAAAAAAGGGGAGAACATGGGATGTGTTAATAAAATAATGAATAAACCCCTACCTTGTTCGTTTTTCGTTGACGTTGGCACGAGAAGGTGGATGTCAATTTGTTGTAGACGAACACGTCCTACATCGAAGGAAGTTCCATGAAAGGAAGTCGAAGTCGAGGTCATTCTTCGTAGTCGAAGGCGTTCCTTGTTGGAATTCTTTGTCTATGGAGCATTCTTCTTTGGTGGAGAATTCTTCGTTGGGATATTTCTCCCATGTTCCTTCTCTCCCCAATCCTCCTTTCCCAACCAAATGAAATGGTAGCCCCAGATAATAGATAAAAATATCTTATAAAGTCATTGGCACCAATTTCAAATTAGCCTAATTAAACCCCTAGGTTGTAAAGATTAATTAGAGTGGATTTGAAGAATTAAATTAAGGGAGGTTGTGGCACCATTAATGGTAAATGAGGTCAAGAGGCTCTCCCTCATTAGTGAGGGGAGTTGAGAGGTTTTCCTCTCCCAACATTATTAGGGGGTCGGGTGGTCCTCACTCCCAAATTCAAATTCGGTGGTTTTGAATTCTTGGGTGGTCCCCACCACAATTAAACATGAAGGGGAGGTTTAGGCCTCGGGTGGTCCCCACCACCATAACCTCTCATGGTAGGTTAAGGTGTGGTTGTCCCCACCTCTAACTTCTATATGGGTAGTTACAATAGATAAAATAAAATAAAATAGTTTTTATTTTTTTTATTATTTCCACAAAAAACCTAAAAACTAACTTCTACCCTCGAAAAACTGCCATCAAGGTGAAAGTCTTCTTAAGAGAATACTGGCATTGCGAGTTCAAGTATGCCCTAAGATTTAAATTCCAAGCACCGGTTCAAAAGTTAGAAAAACCCGCTCATACGTTTACTAAATGTACCCGAACAAAACATCAGAAATTGATTCTAGGCACTCTGGGCCTCAAAATCACGCACCGTCAATTTTTGCGAACTCGTAAAATTCCCATTTAATTAAAAAAAATTACATGGAAATTTTTTTGTCTTTACATTCTCCTCACCTCGGGGATCTATGTCCTCATAAGACACAACTCATACTAAGGGAACAAGTGGGGGTATTGAGCACGAATCTGAGCCTCCCGCTCCCATGTGCTCTCCTGGAGGTTCCCGTGCTGCCAGCGAACGTGCACCAGAGGTATCGAACATCCAAAAAGGACCCACTTTTTTCTATTCTCAATATCTACTAGAACCTCCATAAAATTCACCCCATCATCGATGTCCATCTCTCCATAGTCGATGATGCGATAAGGGTCGTGCACAAATCTCCTCAACTGAAATACGTGGAAGACATCGTGCACCCGGTGTAACTGAGGTGGAAGAGCTAAGCAGTATGCCACCTCTCCAAATCTGTGGAGGACCTAAAAAGGTCAAATGAATATCAGAGATAACTTTACTCCACTTCCAAATCTCTGTAAATCTCATCAAGGTGAGACCTGTAGAAAGACGTGGTTTCCATCCTTGAAATCCAGAGGTCTCCATCTCTTGTCAGCATACGACTTCTATCTGCTCTGTGCAGTCTTCATCCGCTCGTGGATGATCTGCACCTTCTTTGTTGTAGCCCGTACCATCTCTAGTCCCACTAGTGATGACTCCCCTGGGTCAGTCCAGCACAATGGTGATCTACAATGTCGCCCGTATAACGCCTCAAAAGGTGTCATCCCAATGGTGGGGTGATATTTTTTGTGGTATAAAAACTCCACCAAAGGTAAGTGATCCTCCCATCTAAGACCAAATTCGAGGACACAAGCACGCAACATGTCCTCGAGGGTCTGATTGTTCTATTGAGTCTAGCCATCTGTCTGAGGATTGAAGGTGGTGCTCAAATGAAGATGTGTTACGAAAGCCTCATGCAACCCCTTCCATAGCTAGGAAGTAAAATGTGTATACGATCAAAGACAATCATCGAAGGTACACCATATAGCCTCACAATCTCTTGAACATAGAGGCGTCACAAGATCCCTACTGAACCCTATACTATGATTGGTAGGAAGTGGTCCGAATTGGGTAGTTGATCAACGATCTCCCAAATCGAGACATGTCCCATGGATGTACATGGAAGTACTATTACAATGTCCATGGATATCCCATCCCACTTCCACTCTGGGACCTCTAAAGGCTGAACCAAGCCTACTGGTACCTGGTGGGCTACCTTCACTCGCGGATAAGTGAGGCACCGAGAGACAAACTCTGCAACTGCCTTCTTCATTATCTACCACTAGTTCTATCGTCGTAGATCCTGGTACATATTCGCCACTCCTAGATGTACTGCTTGATGGGATGTGTGGAACTCCCTTAATACTTCCACCTGAAGTGACACGAGTACCAAGATACGTCCTCTAATGAGGATGACGTGCTCCACACCTTCATAAAGTCCATTAGGTTCCTATCCTGGGGATATCTGAGTACGTCGTGTCTCACAGTCAGCGTTCCCAAGCTGCGCCACCCTGACTCACTGGAGAAGTGGGGGAGTGACTATAAGATACTGAAAGAAGGCTTCTCCATCTCTATCCACAAAGGATATATGTAAAGAATCAAACTGCTCTATCGCCTCACGTAACAGTTTTATACTAGATCTCTTGCTGAGTGCATCTGCAACAACGTTCTCCTTCCCATGAGTATAGACTATATCGAAGTCATAGTCCTAGAGGAACTAAACCCAACATATCTGTCTCAGGTTCAGGTCCTTTTGAGAGAAGATATACCTGAGACTCTTGTGATCAGAGTAAAAAATAAAATTCTCACCCATCAGATAGTGTCTCCACATCTTTAAGGTGAAGAACACTACTGCTAACTCCAGGTAATGGGTAGCATAGTTCTGCTCATGCTATCTCAGATGCCAAGAAGCATAAGCAATCACTCCTAGCTCTTGCATCAGGACACATCTGAGCCTGGTCCCTGATGCGTCGTAGTAGACTATGTATCCTACGTATTCCTCTAGAAGCCTCAAGATGGGGGTTCTATTCATCCTCTACCTCAGCTTCTGAAAGCTCTGTTGGCATCTCTTCAACCAAAAGAAGGGTTTCCCCTTCATTTTCAAGGCTGATAGTGGTGCTGCAACTATGGATAAATTTGGCACAAACCTTTGGTAACAACCAACCAAACCCATGAAACTTCGTACCTCTGTGACATTCCAAGGTGGATTCCAAGCAAGTACTGCCTCAATATTTTCTAGATCCACTATAACTCCAGACTCTGAGATGAAATGTCCCAAAAAGTGAACCTCTCAGATCCAGAACTTTCACCTTGAGAGCTTACCATAAAGCTAGTTCTCTCAGAGTGTGTCCAGTACTACCCGAAAATGGAAGGCATGCTCCTCCTCAGTAGTCGAGTAGATCATAATGTCATCGATGAAGACCACTACGAAGCGATCAAGGTATGACTAAAATATCCTATTCATGAGTCCCATTAACACTACTGGAGTTTTGGTTACACTGAATGGAATAACCAATTATTCGTAGTGGTCGTACCGACATCTGAAGGCTGTCTTATTAACATCCTCGTCTCGAAATTTGAGATGGTGATAGCCTGATATGAGGTCTATCTTTGAGAACCCTCATTCCCCTTAAACTAATCAAAGAGGCTTTGAATCATCGGGAGTGGGTAATTATTTTTCAGGGTCACCTGGTTCAGGTGGCGATAGTCAAAACAAATCCTCAAGCTCCCACTCACCTTCTTGGAGAATAGAATCAGGGCTGCCCAAGGAGAATCACTAGGCCAGATGAATCCCTTCCCTTGCAAGTCCTCCAGCTATAATCATAGCTCGTGAAGCTCCACGGGAGCCATCCGATACGTTGGTGTAGATATCAGTGTCATCCTGGGGTAAAAGTCAATGTAAAAGTCCACCTCTCTAGGAGGAGGTAGACCTGAGACATCATTAGGGAAAACATCTGCGTACTGGTCCAACACTACAGGATAAGTTGGACTCTCCACATCCACAGATCCGAGGGTAAGGTTATCCAACTGATGAGTGATCAGCCACACTCTTCTCCAAGAAAGTCTATCCTGTTCTACAAAGGATCCCTTCTCGTCGGTGAAGGTAAACCTGGTATCGTCCATGCCGACACACCGCACTTTGTGCCTAATATATTCGATCTATGCATAGACTGTAGATAACCCGTTCATACCCAATATGATATATTAAGGCCTCAACGCCGCTACTAGGAGATCCCAGACGAAGCTATCGCCTCCTAGAGTAAGCTAACACCATCGGCACCAGTGCGTAATCATCAAATCTGCTCCCATAGAAGTCCCTATCCATAAGGATCGAGCCAATGGCTCCTTCGGAATCTCCTAGCTCCAAATGAGGGTAGTGGAAATGAAAGAGTGACTGGAACCTATGTCTATAAGTACTGCAACTATTGTGGAGTGGACACAGATCGTACCTCGGATCATCTCCGGAGTGCCATGATCATATGCCTCAGTTACAGGGAGCTGAGTTCTCCCCTTTCCACCTGCTCCCTGCGGTCAGGGTGGACCTCCTGGTGGTGGTGGTGGTAACACCGCGAATTGTTTCCCACTGCCAGTAGCCTGACCAACTCCTTTTCCACGTCCGCCTTCTCCCTGAGGACCACCTCGATTGAATCGCTGTCTCTGCCTGGGTGGTCCTTTGACCGTCTCCTAATTGTTATAATGGTGGGTTAGATAGTCACGAGCCACGTGACCCTACCCATTTCATGGGTAACATTACCTGCTCCTGGCATGTCTAGCTCTGTCTCTGATGCTCCTCACAACTGATCCTAAGTCATGTAGTCGACCACATATAGGTCTGGTCCTCTTGGACCTCTGCGACATATGTCTGCTGCCATCTGCAGAAGACTCCACTATGTGTTGACTGGCGGTGGACCTCACTGCTGGAGACTGCTCAGAAAGGAAACTCTCCACTAAGAGAGCTCTCTCTAACACTCCTCCTCTGTCAGAAGGGTGAGTGAGATCATCAAAGCTTTAATCTCCCCTCTGAGCCCCTTCTTGAAGGTATGGGCCCTGAATAAGGGTCTCGCACCATATCGGTGGAGTATTGTGGGAGGTTTTTGAGCCTCACTGAGTACTAAGATATAGTCATGCTGCCCTGCTGCAGATGAAATAACTCCTATATGTGCATTGTGTGAAGAGTCGCTGGGAAAAACTCTACCCGAAACTGGCTCCTGATGTCTGCCCAGAAAAGGATCACCTCATTTTGGACTTGGAGCATCAAGCTCCACCATCTGACCACTGCTTCCTGTAGAAGGCTGTCAGCATGAATCACCATGAGTTCAGATGGTGTCCCTACCAGTCTGAAAACTCTCAGCATAGCCTTCAGAAAATCCTTAACTGTATGTGGGTCCATCTCTCCCCTAAACCTGGGTGGCCTCTAGCGTTGTAACTCTTGCAATGCGCTCAAGAGGCATGCAATGTCTGCTGTTGGGGATGGCAGTATCGGTGTCCCAACGGGTAATGGTACCAATGGTGCCTCCGCTGGTGCTGTTACTGGAAGAGGGCCTTGCACCGAGGCCTCATCACTCGGTGGGTTATCAGTTCCTACGACTCCCAGAACTCTAGCCGGCTATCTGCGTGGAGGCATCCTTAAAAGAAACAGGTGTGATATGGTTAAATTTTTTTACCTTGTGAGCTGATCTGGTTGAGCTGACTTAAAGAAAACTTTTTAAAACACACACACAATCAGTGCTTTCGTGCACCGAGTCGGAAATCAGAAGTCAGGGTCCTAATATATGGATAAATTGACCACCACACACACACTAAACTCCCTGACCTAAAAACCATACTCACAATACATTGAACTATTTATTCACAGAAAATATTAGAGTCCAATGTTTTGTGGTATAACCGAATCCTTTGGAACCAATTTTTCACGATCCATCTCCCGACGCCCGTGTGTAGACAACCCCAAGCCCGCCTTCCATAGGCCAGGGGCTGGTGACTAGCACCAAAGGCGTAAATCACTAAACTAGGAAGGCATTGCCTTTATAACCTGTAAACACACAAAACAGAGAACACATATGGATACGAAACACTTAGTAAAACTGTATAACCAAAATGTGATGGAAGAAAAAAGGGGTCAGAAATACAAGACCAACTTTAAAGTACAAGGAACAGTAAGTACAAGTACAACTGAAGAAAGAAAAAATAGTTGTTGGGTCGTCCTCCGGGATTCATACCTGAAGGGTAGGTACAAATAGCCTCCTCAGCCATCCACGTCCGTCAGTCTCCTCTATGTACCGACTCATTGTAAGGTCCACCTATGGGTACCATCCAGTCCTAGTACTCTCAACCTCAATCAGTGTTGTTCATCGTCTGCAACCAACACAAAAAGGTTTAGGCATGGCCCGTGCATGGGTGAGTATAAAGATACTCATTAGGGATCCCGAGACCCTCATGGTCTCACAAAATCCATAAAGGATAAACCAAAAGGTCTAAAATCAATTTATAACCCTACTTAGGTATATGACCATACATATGACTAAGTTATCAAGTAATCCATCTCAATAATGAGGAAAACATAGTAAAACTGACTCAGTTCAACTAGGATTTTATTCACATTATTGAAACCTCAGCTGCTGGAGAAATCCTGCTCAATTGAGTACAGTGGTCCTACTGCGTCACATAGAGGCGCTTCCCATTAACCTTGGACTGCTGCGGTACTCCTCCTGTCGAGTACTGTGGGTCTGCTACGTCACACAGAGGCGCTCCCCACCGTGGATCCGCCGCCACACCCAGGCGCTCCCCCTCATAACCTATAGAGGTATTCATCCTGTCGAGTACCATGGGTCTGCCACATCACCAAGAACCCTCCTCCACTGTGGGTTTTCACCACAACCAGGTGCTCCCCACTAGGATAGAAGAGGCTCTCCGAGTCAAATGGTCAGAAGTCGTCAGGTCTCAGCCAGCTATAAGGACTCCTCACTCTGCTCGCTCCTCACTGGAAGGATCTGCTCCACAAGCTACTATTCGAAACTCCAACTGTCACAAAGTCCCACGAAGAACTATCTCAAAGGTATGCCACGTTATTAGGGTCTCAACGCAACAGACGACACGTCAATCAGACGCCGAGTCTGTGAGTTATTAGCCTTTTAGTCCTAGGGGCCCGGTTTGATTCATGCAGGATCCAACCTGACCGTATCTAAAAAATACCCCGAACTCCAGTGGGGTATACTCAAAGGGACCGTCATGCTCCAAGATTACTAGGGACACTAACAGTTCATCAAACGGATGTTCGGTGCCAATGATATGACCAAAAGATTGTAAAGGGTCGTAGTGGGCCTAGGTCCGGTCCGACCTGGTCAGACTGACCCGACATGACCTAGTCTGGGCCGACCCGGTTCTGGTCCACCCAGCCTAACCCGTTGGGTCTGGCCGAGCCCATTGGGTGGGCCAGGCTGTTAGGTTTGTCCCGGCCGCAAGTTGGTGCGAGGGTGGTTCATCCCGGAGGGCATCGCGAGGGAGCCTCAGCCCAGAGGGCACTGCGAGTTACCGGTTCAGCCGGGGATCCATGAGGGCACGGGCCAGTTCTACTAGGGCATCGTGAGGGGCACGAGAGGCCGACTCGGTCGGGGCGCCGCGAGGGGCGCGGGAGGCCGACTCAGTAGGGCGTCGTGAGGCCGGTTCGTCCGAGAGGCAGTGGCGGCCGGAATCCGGGGCGTGGCACGGTCGGGGCATGGAGCGGCACTGGCTGGTTCGGCTGGCACGATTCAGAAGCTGGCAGGTGGCGCAGTTGTTGCCTTCAACGCCACTGTCTCCTTCCTCCATTTCGAAGAACACTGCAAATCAACAAACGGGTTATAAAGAGGATGATCCATGTTAGTTTGTCCACCACTCTCCGCATTAGAGCGGTAGCATGAGGTTTACCAAGAACATAAATAAGAAGGAAGACAGAAGATATTTTCAACTCCCATAATCCCTCATTAATTTCTATTCCCAACCCCACAGAGGAAAAACATGGGGGAACATGGGATGTGTTAATAAAATAATGAATAAAACCCTACCTTATTCGTTGTTAATAAACGTTGGCATGAGAAGGCGGACGTCGATTCTTTGTAGATGAACACTTCCTACGTCGAATGAAGTTTTGAGAAAGGAAGTCTAAGTAGAGGTGGTTCTATGTAGTCGAAGGCATTCCTAATCAGCGTTCTTCATCGGTGGAGCATTCTTTGACGGTGGATCATTCTTCATTGGGATCTTTCTCCCAAGTTCCACTTCTCCCCAATCCTCCTTTTCCAACCAAATGAAATGGCAACCAAAGGTATTAGATGAAAATTTATAATTGAGTCATTGGCACCAATTTCAAATTATCTTAATTAAACACCTAGGTCGGAAAGATTAATTATGGTGGATTGGAAGAATTAAATTAAGGGAGGTGGTGTCACCATTAATGGTAGAAGAGTTCAAGAGGATCTCCCTCATTAATTAGGGGAGTTGATAGGTTTTCCTCTTCCACCATTATTAGGGGGGTCCGGTGGTCCCCGCTACCAAATTCAAATTGGGAGGTTTTGAATTCTCAGGTGGTCCCCACCACAATTAAACATGAAGAGGAGGTTCAGGCCTCGGGTGGTCCCCACCACCATAACCTCTCATGGTAGGTTATGGTATGGTGGTACCCACCTCAAAATTTCACATGGGTAGTTACAAATGATAAAATAAAATAAAACAAGTGTTTATTTTATTTTATTATCTCCACGAAAAACCCATAAACTAACTTTAACCCTCGAACAACTGTCGTCGAGGTGAAAGTCTTATTAAGTGAATACCAGCGCTGTGAGTTCAACGGTGCCCTCAGATTTCAATTCTGAGAATTGGTTTAAAAGTTAGAAAAACCCACTCGTATGTTTACTGAAATTACCCAAACAAAACTTCAGAAATTGATTCCAGGCACTCTGGGCCTCGGAATCACGCGCCGTCAATTTTCACAGACTCGTAAAATTCCTATTTAATTAAAACAATTACCTGGAAATTCCAAGTATTTACACACCCTTCCATATAGGTCTGAATAACTACTCACATATTGAATTGTTGATTTAATTAATGAATCAATATTACTCACTATCAAATATCCTTACTGGTGAATGAAATTTCATTATCAATATTTCCCTAGTCAATAAAATAACTATCAATTTAAAACACTATATATAGAAATGAGAAAAAATTTAAAAAATAATAATATCCATGGTAAATAATATAGATATTTAATTAAATCATAATGCTTAATGATCACAATAATGTGATTATTTCAAAGTAAATTTAATGACTTCAAAAATGAATCTAGAAAGTGAATATCGATACATTCCTTGTTTAAATGATCATAAACCAAATATATAAAGAATAAAGATGGTATTAATATATCATATATGTGATGTAGAAATAATAAAGAGTTTTTTTCATTGATGAATATAAATATCCTAAAAATGTATTTAAAAACATTTAAGTGGAATAAATAGTTTTTACTTTGAGAATAACTTTTTAAATATAAAACTTCATTAAAAAAATTTGGAATTAATTTTTATTGAATAATATTATGTTTTTTTAAAAAAATTATTGTCGTGATGGTTGGAAATTTCATTCAACAGGTACATGTTAAAAATAACACGGAACATTAAGGTATGTTCATATTTTATTTGATAAGGTCATGTGTTATCAAATGAACAAACATATACAAATGAAAAAGAGTGTAGATTCATGTGATAATATATAATATCCATGAATCATAATAATATACATACAAAATGAAAATGTAAAATGTGCTTAAAATATATAATAACAATTAACATCATAAAAAACATAACATTAGGGTATTAATAATTTCATGAGTCTCTACTCACACTCATGATTTATAAGTCACTGCTCATACTGATTCTTATTGGGAAAACTTAATTTCACCCGAGCATACATGTTTCATGAGATATAAACATCTAAATAACGTATTAGAGGGTAATATATGACCAAAAATATCAAGAATCCACACAAATGTGTGATATATGAAATAAATAATTCATTATATCATAAATAAACCATTTAAAGAATATGGGTTTCATTCATCATATCATAAATAAACCATGGAATGGAAAATGGGTTTCTCAAAATTTCTATATGGTATAAATAAAATCTACGTAATGAATCTAAATGGTCGGTACCATAAACATAATAAGTAAAAAATATATTTTATAAAAACTTTTATGTGGTTATAAATAAAATATAATTTTTATGTAAATAAATCCTTTAGAGTGTAGGAGGTAAATGTTATTGAAACTTTAAATGTGTTTTTTATAATAAATTCTTAACATTATCAAAAAATAATAAGTTAAGGATCTCATTCAAAATTTCATTGATTAAAACTTAAATTTATATGATTAAAAAATATTTATTTTAATAACTAATCATAAACAGTAGGTATTTGAAAATAAATTTATGTTATCAAAATGAACATATATTAGAATATTATACATTTGATTATGGATGGGTAAAGAATATTTTTTACATATTGAAGTAACTTTTTTGAATTCCAATATCATAAAAAGAGTAAAAAATAACATTTAGAGAGGTGGATAAGATAATAATTATGGTTAAATGAGACAATACTTAATTTTTTTTGTAAATATATATTAGAACATTGGAAGGAAGAGAAAATATATAAATGGAAGAATAAGATCATATTTAGAGAGGATGATAATTATTCATAAGATAATAAAAATTTATAAATAATGAAATAAAACAATTTAATTTCCATGAGAATAAGGATATATCAAATTATAACATTATCAATGTATATAAGTAAAAAAATAGTGAAATAGTCATAATAAAAATGGATTCATAAGTACTATATAAAATAATATGAGTCATGAAAAAAATCCTTACAGACATCATATTTTTAAATTATGAGTCATTTTAATTGGAGACTATAAGATACAATTTTAAATTACATTTTTTTTAAATTAATCATAAAATATTCATCTGGATAAATGTAAAAATTATATAATAATGGAGTTCAAAAAACAAGGAATATATCTCGATGAAAGGCTATTTAGTTATGAAACACACAAAACATTTATCCAACTTAGCTGAATTTTCTATACCCTCTTATATAAAAAAATGACCATATTAATTACTTAATTAAGAATCTTATTCAATGATATAACATTTTATAATCATTAATTACAAATATAATAGTTAGTTATAATATATTTTCATCATTGGATGTTATTATTTTCTATTATTTGTTTATTACAAGTTTCATAATGGTGATTCTTATTAATGTTTTTAGATTCCATGGTAATAAATTTAATATCATTATAGGCACTATAATAAAATTTTTATGTACTTTTAATGTTATAATTTAATTTCAACTTAATTTGGTTATTATTCATGATGATGAAGATATTGATGAGTTTAATTCGTTAATTTAAATCTAACAAAAAAATATTTTCAACAATAATATGTTTAATAATATTATAAAATGTATTAAAAATTATAAAAAAATTTTTAAAAACAAATATCCAATTAATTAATAATATTAAATTACTAATCATTTTATAATTGAAAATTATATCATTTTTCATGTAGGTGTTTAAACCGACCTAAACAAGTACATGACATAATTTATGGGTGGGTATGGGTTTGAAAGTAATTTTCTTAGAAAAAATATTATCAATGAATCATAATGATACGATTTATATGTTCATTAAGCGTTGAATAATATTTTATGAGAGTTTAATAAATAAAAAATTACTAGATGAAATCTGGAATTTAACTGATTCTTGGATGCGGTAGTCTGCACATACGCACAAGAAACAAATTAAATTTATATCAATATAAAAGAATATATTTCAAGGTATAAAATCTTAGTATCATAATAAGGATATAAATATCATATTAATATTTTGAAGATTAATTTAAAACCATCCATTTATGGTGGTTATGAAATATCAATCATGTAGTTCTTAGAGGATACAGATTGCATGTACGTATGGCGACATCTTCATTTATCAAATAATATTAGAGGATGGTATAAAATAGTTATTCTATTAGTATAGTAGGATATTATTAATAATTTTTCTATCATAATTTCCGGGATATAAATGGTTTGAGTGGGTAGAATAAAAAAATTACCACAACATAGTTGAAGACAATACCGCTTTCTTTGGATATTCTCCGTTGGGTAATGCAATAATGCTCCATTGATTAGTCCATTGTCAAGAAAATGGATTATAATAAGTTGTGATAGATTTGAGAAGATATGTTTGAAGTTACTTTTTCTATATATTTATTTTTAATGGGATGAGAAATATATATAATTTTATCATATTTTCAATGTGATAAAAATTCCATTTTTTTTAAATAAATATTAGTTTTTCAATAATGAAATGAAACTATTAAGGTGTCAATTGTTCAAAATGTGGTAAATAATGAATATTTTTGCGAAATAAATTCTATAAATACTCTTAAATTAATTTCTAAACATATTTATAATATTTTTAATGTCTTTTAACACTAGATATATAAAAGTTTTCCATTTTTTTACACTAGTAACTAGTTTGTAGCCAAATAGTTTATATTTAATAATTAATATAAGATAACACTTATTAATAAATTAAATGTAATGAAACCTAGTATAATTTCCATATAATCTAATTATGTTTAGAAAAATGATAACAGTAACTTTTAAATTAAGTCATTTAAGAAATAGATAATTTATTTGTAGAAAAATGTGGTGTTTAAGATTAAGTGTTTTTAATACTTATAAAACAAATTACCAATTTAATGGTTGATAATATATTTTTATACCTGATTAAAAATCATATCAAAAATTTTATAAAAAATATATAAATTTAATTTTTTAGATAAAAATTATAAAACAATAATAAAAAAAGACTTGAGAATAACACATTCATCATTATAATGGGGTATTACTATAATCCTAATAAATTTACTTTTATATATAATTATGATATTGAAAATAATATTTTATATTAACATGGTGATCTTAAATATGAAATTTAATTTTTAATATCTAATTTCTACAATTTATGAAAAAATAATTTTTAAATATTTGCGAATAAAAATTGTTCTTAAAGAAAAATATTACATGAGAATATATCATTTAAAACATGTGTTTAACAACTAATTTTTGTATTATTATATTCAATTAGTAAATATATATATAATATAAAAATGTTTTTTAAAAGTTATTTTTTATTCTTGTATTAGGATAATTTCATATAAGTTATGTTATTATGGAAAATTTATTCTTCCTCTATTCATCTGAAAATCAGTTATTTTAGAAATAAATGTAAAATTCAACCTTATATAATTCTGAAATTATAAAATAAAAAACTAATATTATTATAAAAATTCATATTTATAATGTTTATAAATTTATATTTCAAATGAAAAAACAATATAAAAAGTAAAACATATTTAATTCATAATTTCTATTTTAAACATTAAATGTTTTTAATAATATATGCAAAAATTTATAAATTATTAAAATATTTAAATTCCATAAAAAAATTTTAGTTATGATATTTTTAAATAATATTACTCTTATATATACCCTCTTTTTTAATATTGGTGATTCATGTGAAGAAATAAGTCGATAAAATGTAATTTGAATGAAAATATATTCCAATACCATAAGGTTCTTTATCATCCAATTACATAAATTAAAGACTAATAATTTTTATTAAAACTTATTAGAGAACATAAATAATTAAATTTAAATATATAAATCAATAAATATATAATGTGTAAATAGATAAAAGAATTTATAACATTTCGAATACGAGGTAAAATACATTTCCCCTCACAATGGGTTTTTATTATTAATTGAAATCATTATTCCAAATATGACCATATAGCTAAGCCCTAGGATTTTATGAAGATATATAATTCCCTATTTGACTTTAATGATATATCATCCAACCAAATATTAAAACCCTAATTATTAGGAAAATTTCAAATAACTCTATATTAAATGATCATACGAAAAGGAAAACTCAATACTATGATGTATTATTTGTTGACATGTTCATTTCAACTTGTGATAGAGCTCGTTTAAATATGTCACACTTGGTTTATACTATAACTCCTATATTTAATTTAATTTATCCATAAGAATTTTATTATAAAGATATATATAATAAATATATTTAATTCCCCCATAATAGTTCATATAAATATTAGTAATTTATATTTATTATCCCCCAATAGTTCCAGGACATGTTGTGGTCTTAAGAGAAATTTTCATGTATAATTTGATTACCAAGTTGATACTGAACTGTCCTTTATTAGGGTCATTAAATAATGTTTCATTTAATCTATAGTTTTGTTGACATGAATGTATCGATACATTGATGTAATTCATAGAAACTAATACAATATCTACTCCACTAAATCAGATACATGTTTTCATATACTTTACCACATCCATAGGGGTTTCACAAATGTTATAAATTCATAACCATAAAAATTCCATAACTAATTCTAAAAAATAATAAAATATTTATTTGGTACCAACTAAGTCATTCTCGATTATCAAATCCAACCATGGTGCTAAAAACACATAAATTATACATATAAAAAATACCAAGTGAGATAAACCTATCAAATAAATTTCTTTATTTTTCATCACTCCAAAATGTTAAATATTACATATCACAAAAAATTACACAATCCGTATTAGGTTTATTTAGTACCAAATATATAAGAAAATTATTTTACAATGATTATGAGCATTTATAAAACATTTCTTCATAATTGATCCAAACTGGACCCAATTTATGATTTCACATAACATATAGTAATCATTAAACCATTTGGAACTAAATCATAATAAGGGGTGATCATAGAGGCTCAACAAGGGAAATGTTATCAATAAGTAATCAAGAGTTGGATCAAAATAATTGGATAAAACATGATCAAGGAGAAATATCTTATTTAAAAGAACATGTAAAAATCAGATTTTACCATAACCCATAATATAAGTATATGTAATCTCAAATGAAATAACATAGACCATTAAAAAAGGTTGTGAAATGAGGTCATAATAAGCTTGATGCATAGAGCATAAAACAAGAATATGAAATGGAAAGGTAACATGACCTTGAAACATAGAATACAAAATATCATTTTAAAAAAGATGATATCTAAATATATTCTCCTTATTATGGAACTACTAAAAGTAATTCATTCACAAGTCACTATATGAACTCATTGAGGTGGGAAAACATTATTACACTTAGGTATACATGTCTCAAGAGATAAAAATTTCCAAATAGTGAATTAAATTGTGGCATAGGATCCAACCCATCAATAATCAAAAAAAATTATGTATACTTGATATCAGTCATCAATCATGTCATAAAGAAACAATTGAATAAAAATTGGTTTCTTTCATCGCACCACAAATAAAATGTGGAATGGAAAACGAGTTTCATAAAATTTCTAGATTATATCAAAAAAATTGTACTTAGGAATTTAAATATATGACATACATAATTCAATCAAACCAAAATAGAATTTAATTATCAGTTTTATTTGGTTATATGTGAACAATTATTTCAAAAAATAATTTCATTAGAGATATATGTATATTTTAAAGAAAACATAAAATATTTTTTTAGTAAATGTTTTAAAAATTGTTGTAAACAAATAAATTACTCATCACATTGAATTTTTTTGAAAATTTGAATGTGAAATGATTGGAAAAATTTTAATTTTAAAAATAACCATCAATAATTAATCCTTGATAATATATGATGATTATAAAATGGAATGTGTTTTGAATGATATAATTTATATTACATAAGTACGGACTACTTCTTTATTATTTTGATGTACCATTCATGAAAATGAACACAATAAAAATACTAAAATAATAACCACAAAATTAAAGTTTATGGGAAATAAGAATGTCACATAATAAAACACACAATTTGGTTTCCAAATATGAAGGATAAAGTTGGTGGGATAAAAATTCTAGACACAAATGATATTGATTTTATTTTGAGAGGATGGTAATTATTTATAACAACATCAGATATTTTGAATATAGATATCTATTAATATAATTCCTCTGAAAATAATGATGGAAGGAATTATAACAAAATCATTGAATATAATAAATCATTCTGGTAATAATCATTGTCAAAAGGGTGTCATTAAGAATCAATATATGAAGTTGAGTCCTGAAAACACCTTCAAAAGATAATATTTTTTGAGTAATCAAAATTTTTATGGTAATTTATAAGAGAGAAATGAAAATATTTATTGTAAAATGATTAAATATTTCATTATAGATTCATATGGACAAATTTACCCAATATATAATAATATAATTCAAACCGAAGCATTATAACTCAACATAAGGATATTTAGTTTAGAAACACCATTAAAATTTATCCAACATAGTCATGCACTCTTTTCCATCCCATGTAAAAAAATAAACATATTAATAAACTATTTATGAATAATATTAATTCATGTAATATTTTTAAAAATCATTAATTAGAAATATATTAGTTATTTATATTTAATTTTTATCGTTGAATGTTTTCTGTGTTGATAGTTTTTTAACACTACTTTTTTGATGGACATGTTGAATATTATTTATTGATTAAATTTTCATAAGGAATATATCATTATATGATATTAGTTTTTTTGTTTAATAATGAATTATAATATTATAATTTCATTTAATATGTCTTTTGGTTATGATTCATGATTATAAAGTAAGTGGAAATCTATTTTTGGTAATTTAAAGAAAAAAATTGGTATAATAATAATATGCTTAATAATACTATTACCATTACAAAACCATGATACATTTTTTAACATAAATTTCTATTAAAACCATTATTTATTTTTATATACACATCCATTATGGAAAATTATAACATTATTTTACAAGATTGTTAAATCAGACCAACCAAGAATAAGATATAATTTATAGGTGAGTTTGAACGAGATTGTGATTATTTTGAATAATATAGAATATAAATAGGATTAATAATATTATATGGATTATTTTATGTTTATTAATAATATTTTAATGAAGTTTTATAAATAATAAATGAATATATGAAAAATAAAACATTTCACTTCCGTAGAGACTATAATCTGTATATATGCATAGGTGGCTTATTCATTTTACATGGATTATGGGAAAGATTCAAAAGGTTTAAAAATTTATGTATCTTTATAAGGTTATAAATATTATATTAATTTATTAAATTTTATTTTATAACCATCCATTTATGTTTGTGATGAAAATTCATGCATGTTATTGAAGGAAGTGCTAGTTTTCCCGTACACTTGGAAACATATTTATTTTTCGATTGGATTTAGAATAAGATATAAATGAGACATTCCATTAGTATAGTTATAATTTATAATATTATTAAAAAAAATTTAAAATATTTTCAATGATATAATATATTTTTTTTGGGTAGAATGAGAAAAATTTAAAATTTCTCATTTGAGAACATTACATATCTTTTTATATGTTCTCTCAAGTGTGACACATTAAAGCTTTATTGATTGGAATTTTAGTAGGTCCAATGATTAAATTAAATGAGGATATATTGGATGGCATATAGTGTATGTTTTTTGATTGATCAAAATATTTTTCATCAGTGGTGAAATGTGGTGGAATTGATCTCAAAGTGATGAAACTGGATTTTTTTATTAACGCCCATTACTTTTCAAATGATTCCATGATACTAATGAATGGTAAATGACTCAAAAATTGATAAATAAAGATTTTTAGAGTGATATATATTTATGAAATAATCTAACAATAATTTTATCACATATTATGAACATTTTTCTTTTCTTTTACAACTTGATTACTACTTTTTACCATTTTAGAATTTACCTTGGGAACTAGAATTTACCAAAGTATTTTATAATTTATTAAAATTATTAGTTAACTATTATTAAAATATTTTGTATTTATTATAATCCATATTATATAAATTAATTTATATATAATATAAATTTACTCTTTTAAATAAAAAAATAATATTTAGAGAAATTTTATTCTAGAAAAATGTTTATTTTGATAGTATGTGTTCTTAGTATTATATAGTTATAACTACTAATTTAATGGGTGATAACATAGATTAATACATTTTTAGGAATAATAAATTTTCATTATATAATATATATTAATATAATATGTTAGATAAATATTATATAACACTAATAAAACAATTCATTGAAAATAATTCCTTCACAATTAACATGCTCATTAACCTTAATCTTAACAATTATAAATTTATGCATAAAAATAAAATTTTACTTATTATAAAATTTTATCATGTTATTCTAAAATCTAAAATACATTTTTGACATTTGATGAAACTAGTTTTTTTGTATAACCAAATAAATATAGGTTTTTGAGAAAAATATTACTTAAGATTCCAAAAAATTACCAACGGGTTAATTTTGGTTAAATTATTCATTTTAATATATATATATATATATATTATTTTAAAAAAATTAATCCATTATTATTTTATGATAATGTTACAAAGGTGACTGTATTAGAAAAATAAGAATTTTCTCATTATTCAACAAAAAAAATTATTTTATTAAAATCTAAAAAAATCCGTATCATTTATTTAGTTGATGATTGCATATTTTAGGTTCATATTAAAAAAATAAACATAAATTATTTATAATATATTTATTTCTAATTGATAATATAATATACTAATAAAAAAATTATTATAGAAAATTTTATTTTTAAAATATTTTGTGTTCAGAATCAGATTTTATATCCATTTATAATTGATTTAAATAATTTTATTTAAGTGTGGTTTTATTATTCATAAATATTCAGAATTTTTTTATGTTATATTTTATAGTTTTTTGTCATGTATTTCTTGTGAATAGACTACCGATATAATTTTAATTTAATGGAAACTATATTAAAAAATATTGCAGTGTTATATAGATATAGGTGTAAAATTGTAAAGTCACCAAAAAATAGTCTATCATAAGTTTATATCACCAAATCATTGGATGTTTACACTTTAGATTAAAGGATAGTGGCATGCCACACCCACCTCAATAAATACTACAGAACAATCGAATATTTAAATTACCATATATCACAAAATAAAAATTATTCCATCACAAATAATCAAAAATATCAAGAGGAATGGAAATGAACACATTAGTATTACAATGTTTATATTTTAATCCAATGCATATAGAAGAAAAATACATGATTTTATTTATTTAGATATACAATGTTACAATTAATATGACTAAAAAACATATAAATCACAAACTCAGATGATTAGTAGACATTATTTTCATTAATGTGGTCCCCCCATATATTTATAGAGGTCCCTACCTGGTCATCCAATAACACTGACTTCATAAAAGTATAGACATCTCTTTATATCAATATGAAATTAATAACCACCAGTATATTTACCTAGTTTGAACAAAAATAACTAGTATTTTAATAGTTATTCAAAGCTGTACTCTTTTACGGAACATTTTATTGGAAACATTAATTGATTAAAGAATAATCAAATACAAAGTGAATTAAAAACATGATCTATCAATAACTTAACATCTCTTTATTTATGATGTCTTATTAAATTTCCTTCATCTAATGAACTATGTCATGAAGATATTGTAATAACAGACCAGATCCTTTGAAGAGACATCACAATCCTAATGGAATCAATTCAACTTCCATTCTACAAGATGCTCCTCAAACTAAAAATATATAATATCCCCTAGTCTTCCTTTGAAACTCCTCATAATACCACTAACACAAAAATATCACAATGTAATGGTTTGAAAGGTCTGGCCATTACATAATATACCCCATAAATGATTTAAATCCTTAAGAATCAAAACCAACCTATAAGGAAATCATCAACCAAAAAAACTAAAAACACAACCCGGGGAGATACATTTTGAACAATAACATGCCACTACCAAAGAAAACAACACAGAGAAAATAAACTCAGTAATGAAACCTAATCAAACCATCAAATTCAATTAAATAAGAGAATAAAAAGTTAATAAAATTAATCAATAAAAATAATTAAATATTGTGGGTCACTAACTTATCATATATAACTCTTATTCTTATGCACTATCCTCTATATTTCTAGGCCTCCATAGAATTTTAACTATGGGAATAATACCCCCATGTGACACATTATCATGATGATCCTGAATCTCTACTAGATTCTCAAGAAAGGGGATTTCATCATAAATATCTAACTATCTGCAATCGATAACATGATAATAATGATGAAGATATTATCAGAGTTGTGGAACATGGAAGTATTATGGTCACTAAATAACTACATAGGAATCATTAATTAATATATAAAAAAATAAAATCAACTAAAACACCATGAATAGACTAAAAATTATAAAGAATCATTAAAACCCCTTAAAATTCAAGGATTTATAATATGAGGGGAAAACACAAAAATTCATAGTGTCAATCATTAAAAATTATATGTATCCTATGATAATATGATAATACCATCTAGATGTCAAACAAAACCATTATCTATTATCAAAACATACGAATATTATTTATCAATATTTAAACCTCATCTAATACAAGGGCTTTTGAAAACCCCATCTATCTCTATTACTACACATAAAGAAGTAGTTTCCCATAAAATAGTGAAAAGGGTCCATAATAATATAATATTGGAAGATGATTTTATAACAAAAATCATCCAAAGTAAAATTTATAATCCAAGATCCAAGAAAATTTAGAATAAAATACTAAAACATATCCTACAATATCTAAATGGTCTTATCAATATAACTATATATAGTAGGACTCATATTAGTGATAGTTAGGAACTATGAGTCAATGGAATTACAAAATCCTTTCTAGAATTTCATGGTAAAATGAGGATCCGGATTATAAATGATGATCTTCGGTACCCTATGAGGTTATACCTCCTCATTCACATACAACCACTCCAAAACCACCACAACACCTATCTCATTAATGTTCAATATTTGGGATAACTGTGTGATTTGATAGATGATCCCCCTAATTTTTTTTTCAAATTCTCAATGGGTTCATTGTCATCAAGTTAAAAAACATTTTGATATATCCTCACATTTACTCTATTGTATAACTAGTGGATACATTATACCTATTTTAACACAATTCACCCCTAGTAATGACTTCCAAACTGATAAATATGATATAAATTATATTATTGATCCCTTCATCCTAGCCAACCAAATCCATCCACTCATGGTTTGGTATTTGATATCCTCCCCATAATACAGTGAACCTATTATGAGACAAAACCCATGAATAACCTCTACATGAACCAATAATGAAATAAACAACCTCCCTTGAAAAATAAATTGATATCCTATATCCTCTAACAATACTTCTATTTAATCTTATAAAATGACATGATCTTGCATAAAATCCACCATTGAGTCTCTCCAGGGACTCCTCCACTCACTTATCATAGAAGATTCTAGTATCATCTAAATTAAGAACCCTCATCCTCAAATAACTTCATCATCTGAAAATATTTCTTTATGGTATTATTTCTATCACATGAAATATACATATTAGTGAATAAAATAGTACTACGACATCCTAATCTACACATTTTTCCTATGAATTACCCATCCATATTGTAACTCCCCGACCCTAGTTACCCAGAGTTGGTGAATTATTAAATAACATTGGCTTGATCACAGAAGATCATGTCTTGAAAGACCGATTAGTTTAGTAGCTTTGGAAGTACTAGATACATTCATAAGGTTTGCATTACATCATAATATAAAAAACATCAATAGCATTGTTTCCATATACCATATTCATATCCCCTCACACTATCCTTTCAGGTCAGTCATAAAATACTTATTTGCATCCTAGGAAAAAACAAAACAAAAAAAGGGGTGAGATCCGATGCTCAGTAAGGATAACAATATAACAGAAACTTTCATAAATAAGCATAAACATTTAAGGAAATGTATAATACTAAAACAAAATCCTTTTAAACTTTAACATCATCATAATATGGAAAAGATAAAATCAAATAATTCCATTTACTTACTCACATGGGTATTCTACTAGTTGAATAATAACATGAAATATCAATATCCGCTTTCATAATGATGGAATTCATAATGACATACTTTTATATCCACATAGTCAAGGCCTTGTGCCTAGACTACAAATAATATTTTTTCAAGGCCTTGTTCCAAGACACTAGTTTGTCTCATGATACATACCGATTCATCGAGGAGCTATTGCGGGCTCCACCCGTCACTTACTAAGTCCAATGCATTCCTCATATGAAAAGGTTTAAACATAACATTAACATTCACATTAAGACTAGTATATCAAATATCAATACTTTATCCCAAAACCATGAATGGTATGACATAACACATCCACAGTCAAAAATATCACAAAACCTTCAATAAAATATGTAAGTTTTGTATTATAATAAATCAACTCCAAACAAAGTTAAAATCCATCAAAGGATGTTGACATAGATAAAATCAAAACCTTTTTAGAGAAATATTTCTTTCTATTTTGAAATATTTTAAAGGTCAGGTAATTATAAAATAAAACATTTATATATTAAAATATTCTTATAATCTTGTAAGGTAAGCTTCGACATTGTTACAGTGGCATAATATAGCCACACCCGTTGTATAAGTTAAAAAACATTCTTATCTTAATTTTATCGAAAAGGTCATAAGGTTCCTTGTTTGGAAAACGACAGAAAGATTCCATTAAAATCATTTTATAAAAAGTCAAACAAGGGTATAAATGACTTTAAACCATAGTCTTTTAAATTGTAAAAATGTTTTGGAATACATTTTTATGAAATGTGGGTGTTGATGATAAAGAGGTCCCAATAGATAATTACGTATAAACAACCTCGGATAATAAAGAGATTGTAGAATTAACCCTTACATTGTACTTTTCTTGATTGAGGGTAGGTTAACCAAATTTATAATGGTGGAATAACTGTTATTAAATTATACAATAATCATATACATTAATATGATATCATATATGATCTTTTAATATTGGTTTGTTAATAATATCATAATATTATTGTCATTTTGGGTGTTAACAAGTTCATTTTCCTTTTTATTATTTATTATGTGAGTCATATTTGTTATCAATGGAATGTATCTTATTCATATCTAGAATGATATCATGTCTTTAAATATTATTTTTAATCATCAAAAGAAAATTAGTCTTGAATGGATACGATGGGGAATGAATCTCATCGCGTTCGTGGAGACGGTAATCTGTATGTACGCACGAAAGACAATATCATTCTTTTGATATTAAACTAATCTATAATTGGATGGAATATTATATATAAAGAATAATTATCATGTTATATTTATTATTTACATCAATTACACATTATTATTATATCCATCCAAATAATAATGTATTTAATAACAATTACACCATGACCTGGGGACGGTAAGTCGTACGTACGGACGTATGGTGACATGTCATTCAAAAGATGGATAGAATAATGAATTTAGTTGTAACATATTTATAATAACATCATAGTATGTAGAAGATACAGGATTTATTATTTTATAATGTAAAAAACAAAGAAAAATGAAGTGGAAGAAGAAAGGAACTTGAAAGAGGTGATGAAATATTTACCTCCTCTTCGGGTTCTTCATTTTGATTTGATCAAAAGGGATCGTTAGGTTGGCTTTCTGACTAAAGGAATACCTTTAGGATAAGGGGATGATAGTTGAGAGGATATTTGGGTAGGGTTTAGCTGAGCCAAATGTATTTGAAGGTGTGAATTTGAGAGAAGGTGGAGTGCCCTTTTATAAGAGGGGTGAAAGGTACCTTAGGAAAAGCTAGAAATATTATTTTATAATAAAATAATTATAAGTTTCTAATGGCTAAAAAGTGTATTATTTAAATTTGAAGGCGGTTATGGGTCTAGAACCACTCAACCAATATATTTTATATAGTTTTGGATCACTATATTAACCTTATCTTTTAGATTTAACACTTAGTTAGATAGTTTGACATTTACCATGTCTCTTTGTATTTCTATATTATATGGTTAATAAAATTACTATATACTTATAAGAGAACCCCAAGTGGTTCATTAATGATACACCTATAATTATATAAGTCTTTTTTCCAATACATAGAATTTTAGGAATATAATATAAATTAAAAATATAATATTTGTTTTAAAAACTCTTTTATGTCAATTTTGAAACTATTTGGTATTTTGTTTTTTCAAAATTCATAACAACATTATTAATTCTAAAAAAATTTATATAACCAACCCTAATATGTCATATTATCCTATAAAATTATTTTAATTTATAAAAAGTCTCAAATTACATTTATTTGGATATTTATAATATCAATTATTTGAATATTTCATTAATTTGGTAATTACTGTATCATCATTGTGTCATAAATAAATTAAATTATATAATGTCTAAAAAATATAAATAAAATACCATTATGTAAGAAATATTTTTTATATTTCTAATGAATATTTATAGTTGAATTTATCTTATGTGTAACCCTATATTAAAACTGGTTTAGTTATTAAACATTCAATTTAACACTATTAACTCTTATTTGAATTAAATAATAATAAATGTCCTAATATAATCCAAGTGGACCAAAGAGGTTCATATTTTATTCCTCAGGATGTTTTGGGTTGAATTATACTTATCCAATATAATTAGGAAAGTTTTAGGGTAATAATAATATCACTTTTACCCTTAATTACCCTATTTACTTTTAACCGTGGTAAATAAAAGTAAAAAGTTACTATTCACCAATTATTAATTTTATCTTATTGAACCAAATTTTACATAATGATATCAACCGTGTCTATCGGTTTTCTTAAATTCAACTCACAGAAGCGGTAAAATTATGTTTTATGTGAATTCGCAAATTCTCTTTGGAGGTGGGTAAAAGACGATGAAAAATTCAATAAAATTTTCATATATCTAAAATTATTAAAAACCGACTCCAATGAATTACATTGAACATATATAGGTATTATGTATATATTTCGACCTAAAATAAATTTAAATAAAATGAATAATTATTTAAATAAAAATTAGGTTTTAAACAATGACTCAGTGTTTTTCACTATTCATCAAAAATTGAATGTTTTCAGAAAAATACCAAAAATTCACCCTAAACTAATTTTGATATTCCGAATCCAAAAATGAATTCCATTTTGAAATATAAAATTTATAAAATTTCAAAATGTGTGTATTACTATTCATAATGGTTAGTTTTATTGGTTGTGGTGTGTTAAAACTCAAAGTTGCATACAACACACGCTATTGTATTATTCAAAGAGAAGCATACCATGGAAGATTGGGGTGTTACATTATCTACTCCATCAAATAATTTCATCATCAAAATTTCTATAATAATACTGCATAAAATGAATCTGGTGGTTGTTCATCATAAGATCCTTAGGTTCTCACGTAGCCTCTTCCATCTTATGGTTTCTCCATATAACTTTTACCAGACGAGTTGTACGGTTTCTCAACACTTGTTCTCATGTATCAAGAACCTTGACAGGATAATCGAAATAAGACAGATTGGGTTCCAGTTCTAATTCCTCATAGTTGAGTACATGCATTGGGTCAGACATGTATTTTCTCAACAGTGATAGGTGGAATACATCATGAACTTTAGAAAGACTTGGCCACATTTCTAAATGGTAAGTTACAGACCCAATTTGTTCTAGAATTTCTAAAGGACCAAGGTACCTGGGACTCAATTTTCCCTTCTTACCAAAATGTGTAACACCGTTCCATAGAGATATCTTCAATAAAACACGATCTCCTACTTGAAATTCCAAATCCATCCTTCAGTTATCAATATATCCCTTCTCCCTAATTTGAGCTGCTTTGATGTGGTTTTGGATTACTTTCACCTTTTCCATCATTTCCCCCACATGTTCTGGGCCTACATGTTTTCTTTCACCAACAACATCCCAACAGGTTGGTGTGCAACATCTCTTTCCGTATGATTCTTTGTATGGTTCCATCTGAATACTTAAATGGAATATATTATTATAGAAAAATTATACCACAGGTAAATATTGATCCCACATACCTTGAATGTCAAGTGAGCATGATCTCGACATGTCTTCTAACGTATGAATAGTCCGTTCTGATTGTCCATCAGATTGGGGGTGGTAGGCAGTGCTCAAATGAAGTTTAGTATCCAGGGATTTCTGAAGACTTTTCCATAATCTTAATGTAAAATGTGGATCACGATCAGAAACAATCAATAGTGGTACTCCATGAAGTCTTACAACTTCATTAATATATAGTCTTGATAAACGTTCAAGTGGTAAATCTTCCCTTATAGCAAGAAAATGTGCTGACTTGGAAAGACGATCAATAATGACCCATATTACATCGTTCCTTCATGGAGTCTTTGGTAGTCCCATACCAAATTCCATCGTAATATTATCCCATTTCCACTCAGGTATGGGAAGAGGTTGCATGCCTCCTCTAGGCTGTTGCCTTCCAGCTTTCACTTGTTGACAAACCATACATCTTGACACAAAATCAGCAATCTCCCTCTTCATGTTATCCCCCCAAAAATTTTCCTTCAAATCTCTATACATTTTGGTGCTCCCAGGGTGTATAGAGAAATTGGAGCTATGAGAATCATCCAACAATTCTTTTTTTAGATTGGGTATATCGGGAACACAAAGTCACCTCCCAAATTTCAAAATTCCATATTCACATACGAAGTCACTCAATATCCCATTATTCACAGCTTTAATCTTCTTTTGCAACTCCTCATCATCATCCTGAGAAATTTTTATCCTTTCTAGTAAATATGGTTTGGCAACCATTTGAAAAAGCATTTATGTTTCACCTTCCATGGTTATTCACATATCCATCTTTACTAGATCTACATATATGGGATCCTTTTCAACTCTCATCTTGTTCAAAACATCATGATATTTACTTCTCAAAGCATATGCCACCTTATTTTCCTTCCTCGGGTGGTAGTGTATCGTGAAATCATAATCCTTGAGTAGTTCAAGCCATCTCCTTTGCCTCATGTTGAGTTCTTTCTATAAGAAAGTATACTTCAAACTCTTTTGATTAGTATAAATCTAACATTTTTCACCATAGATATAATGTATCCATATCTTCAAAGAAAATATTACAACCGCTAACTCAAGATCATGAGTAGGATAATATTTCTTATGAATTTTTAGCTGTCATGATGCATAGGAAATAGCCCTATCATTCTGCATAAGGACACAACCAAGTCCTTTATTTGAACCATCACTATAAATAGCAAACCCATCATTCCCTGATGGTAGAGTCAATATAAGAGCATTGAAAAATATTCTTTTCCCTTCTTCAAAAAAGTCTTCACACACTTTTGTCCAAACAAATTTAACCCCTTTTCTTGTGAACATTTTTAATGGGTAAGCCTACTTGGAAATATTCTGGACAAAACGTCAATAATAACCTATAAAACCAATAAAACTGCATACCTTAGTTATACTCATCAGTGCTGGCCATTCTTGGATTTCCTTGGTCTTTTAAGGATCCATAGAGATTCCATCCTTATATAAAATATGTCCAAGAAAAGAAATCTCCTGAAGACAGAATTCACACTTTCTAAACATCCTATATAATTCATGTCTTCTAAGAGTCTTCAGGATAATGCACAAGTGATTTTCATGATCTTCGTAGCTTTTGGAGTATACCAATATGTCACAAATAAATACCACTACAAATTCATCAAGATATTCCTTGAAAAATATATTCATTAGATACATGAAGACAGATGGTTCATTAGTCAATCCAAAAGGCATTACTATAAACTTGTAATGCCAATTCTTGGTTCGAAATGTTGTCTTCAGAATGTATTCCTTCTTCACGCATAACTAATGGTATCCAGATCAAAGTTCAATCTTTGAAAAGTATTTATATCCATGAGGTTAGTCAAATAAATCATCAATGTGAGGTAGGGGATACTTGTTCTTTATTTTTATAGCATTGATCTCCCTGTTGTCGATTCAAAACCTCATATATCCATCTTTCTTATTAATAGAAAGGGAATGGGATCCCTATGGAGAAACACTGTGGATAATAAATACCTTATTACTCAATTACTCTAGTTTTTTCTTTAGTTACACTAATTCCCCAGTGGAAATTCTCTAATGCGTCTTTGATATGGGCCTTGATCCTGGAAATAAATCAATAGAAAACTCAATTTCTGATTCTGGAGGACGTCCAGGTAAATATTCTGGAAACACATCAACATACTCTTTCACAATATGTAGATTCTCTATTTGAAAATTCCTTTCCTCACCCATAGTTATTTCATTCTCTTACTCCCCAATAATTGAATTTAATTGAACTATTGGGGTGGATCTAGATAAGAATCAGGTGGTGGCGATTCTGCTCTAAAGATAAGGTGTTCTTTATCATCGTCATCAAAAACCATAACCTCCTTCTTATTACAATAAATTTTTGCATCATGGTCAGAAATCCAATCCATACTGAGGATTATATCAAATTCAATCATGGGTATGACGATGAGATCAGCAGATAAAAAGCATTTATATGCCCTAATGGGAAATGATTCAGAAAACATTGTTGGGATGATACTTCCCTTATGAGTTTTGACTAACAAATCCCTTGTTAAATCAAATTGGAAATATCTATTTTTCATAGAAAACTGGGAAGATAGAAAAAAATTCAATGATCCAGAATCAAATAATGCATTTTCTAAACTTGAGGAAACCATTAAATTACCTGCATTATGTCTTTCAGAGCTTCAACCTTAGCAGCAGTGATAGCATAATCTTGGATTTTATCCCTCAGCCTCTTCTTATGTAATATCCCCTGACTCTTAGGACATTCATTTTCATAATTCCCCCATTCTCTACAATTGTAGCATTCAACATCGACAACCTCTTTCTTCCCCTTGCAATCATGATCTTGGTGGCCTTTTTCACCACACTTGTAACAGACTCTCCTTCCCTTCAGGAAAGTACCAGGGTGTTTCTTTCCACATTTACTATAGGATGGATATTCAAATTTTACATTCTTCCCCTTATTTCCATTTCTAGAGTGTTCAACAGATTTCTTCTTCACTTCCTTTTCTTTAAAGTCGTAAGACATAGAGAATTATTTTTTCGTCTTGATAGCACATAGGACAATATCTTCTTATGATGAGAAGGATTGTGAGACTAATTCTTGATGGATAAATGATTTTAACCCATCAAATAAATGATCAATATTACTTCTTGGGTTACATATATAATTATCAGTATGCCTCGGTAACCTTGTAAAGTTAGCTTCATAATTTGCGACATTCTCATCCTCATTTTGCCTCAAACTCAGAAATTGTCTTTCCATATCATCTCGATGGTCATGAGGAAAGTAGTTTTTCTAAGAAAATCACTTCAAACTCCCTCCATTCCATATTTTATACTTCATCATCTTCCTTTGGGTTTTGAATCAATGACCAACATTGATCATCATCTCCAGTGAGGAAGTAAACTGCCATGACAACTTTTCTCTTCCGCTACTCCCCAAGGCATGGATTATTTTCTCTAAGTAATTAATCCATTTCTCAACTACTAGTTGTTTTTTACCCCCATTGAATGTTGGTGGTTGTTTCCTCATGAAGAGATCTAACATTCATCCTCCATGCAGAAGATTAGGGTGCTCCATACAGGTAATGTTATTATTCATAACCTGAGTGAGTTGTCCTAGTATGGTGATTAGCTGATAAAAACTAGTTGCATCCCTAGCTCCAATATAATTATCTTGAGTAGGAGGGAAATCCCTACATGGAGTGAATGCATTGATAGAGTTTTCACTCCTTCCACTAGGCACCATTTCTATATAGTGGGATAAATCTGATTTGTTTATGAATTGAAATACATAATTCCAAACATGTAAAACACTTAACATAAATTGAAAAGTTTATGGAAATAATCCATAATCATAAAAAATGTTTTCTTTGAGGAGGTATATACGCATAAACCCTTTATAATGGTTTATAAAGAAAATGAGAATTATCCTAAGCATATCTCCTGCGAGTGTCGTAACCAAGAGTGTAGCAAGGCGTGCTGTGCTGCACCAGTTCCCGTTCGAGTCTAGCTCAAAGCGGTGTTTTTTGGGTTTTACCCCTTGGTACATCTGTGCCATAGCCTCTTTTACCTGATCGTATCCCGAAAGAGATGTATTTCTTAGAAAACTCACAAAATATCTGCAATACCAAAATTCTAGAAAGTTCTTCTATACTAACCCTCAAAGCCTATCTTAGGGTAATGTTATATAATCAGAGTTTATCTAATTCTAGTTTAAATGGTTTGTATGAAACTTCCTCTAATACAAACTATAACACCCCGACCCCAGTTACCCAGAGTCGGTGCATTATTACATAACATTGGCATTATCAAAAAAGATCATGTCTCGAAAGACCGATTAGTTTAGTATCTTTGGAAGTACTAGATACATTCATAAGGTTTACATTACATCATAATTTGAAAACTACAACAACATTGTTTCCATAGAACACACTCATATCCCCTCAGACAATCCATGCAGGTCATTCATAAAATACTCATTCACATCCTGGGAAAAAGTAAAACATAGAAAGGGGTGAGCTCAGATGGTCAGTAAAGATAAGAATATAGCGGAAACATTCATAAATAATCATTAACAATTAAGGTAATGTATAAGACTAAAACAAATCCTTTTAAACTTGAACTTCAACATAATATAGAAAAGATAAAATCCAATAATTTCAGTTACTTACTCACATGGAAATTCTACTAGTCGAATAATCAATGCAATATCAATATCCACTTTCATAATAATGGAACACATAATGCCAGACTTTCATAACCACATGGTCAAGGACTTGTGCGAAGACTACAATTAAGATTTTTTCAAGGCCTTTTTCCAAGACACTAGTTTGTATCATGAGACCTACCGATGAATCTAGAAGCTATAGCAGGCTCTGCCCATCACTTACTATGTCCAATACATTCCTTATATGAAAAGGTTTTAATATAACATTAACATTTGTATTAAGACTAGCATATGAAATATCGATACTTTATTCATAAACCATGAATGGTATGAAATAACACACCCACATTCAAACATATCAAAAAACCTTCAATACAATATGGAAGTTTTTTATCATAATAAATCAACTTCAAAAAAACTTAAAATCCATCAAAGGATTTTGACATAGATTAAATCAAAACCTTTTTAGAGAAAATATCTCTTTCTATTTTGAAATCATTTAAAGGTCACGTAATTATATAATAAAACATTTATATTTGAAAATATTCTTATAATCTTTTAAAGGATTCTTTGAAATTGTTAGAATGACGTAATATAGTCTCTCCCATCGTATAAGTAAAGAAAAACATTCTTACCTTAATTTTGTCAAAAAGGTCATAAGGCACCTTGTTTGGAAGACAATGGAAATATTCCATTCAAAATATTTTATAAAAAGTCAAACAAGGGTATAAATTACTTTAATCCATATTATAGTAAATAGTAAAAAAATTGGAATACATTTTTAAGAAACATGGATGTAGATGATAAAGAGGTCCCAGTAGATAATTACGTATAAACAACCTCGGATAATAAAGAGATTGTAGAATTAAACCTTACCTTGTACTTTTCCTTGGTCGAGGGTAGGTTAACCTACTTTGTAATGGTAAAATAATTTTTATTAAATTATAAAATAATCATATACATTAATATGATATCATATATAATCTTTTAACAATGGTTTGTTAATAATATCTTAGTATTATCATCGTTTCGGGTGTTAACAGATTCATTTTCCATTATATTCTTTGTTATGTGAGTCATATTTTTCTATGGATGGGATGTATCTCATTCATATCAAGAATTATATCAAGTATTTAATCAATATTTTTAATCATCAAATGAAAATAAATTTTGAATGGATAAGATTGGGAATGAATCTCATCGCGTTCGTGGAGACGGTAATCCGCACGTACGCACGAGCGGAAATATCATTCTTTTGATATTAAAATAATATATAATTGGACGCAATATCATATATAAAGAATCATTATCATGTTATATTTATTATTTAAATCAATTACACACCATTATTATAAACATCCAAATAATAATGTATTGAATAACAATTACACCACGACGTGGAGACAGTAAGCCGTACATACGCACATATAGTGACATGTCATTCAAAGGATGGATAGTATAATGAATTTCATTGTACCATATTTATAATAACATCATTGTATATATAATATACTAGGGTTATTATTTTATAATATAAAAAACAATGAAAAAGAAAGTGGAAGAAGAAAGGAACTTGAAAGAGGTGATGAAATATTTACCTCCTCTTCAGGATCTTCCTTTTGATTTGATTAAAAGGGATCCGTAGGATGGTTTTCTGGCTAAAGGAAGGAATTTAGGATGAAGGGAGGATAGTTTATAGGATATTTGGGTAGGGTTGGACTGAGCCAAATGGCTTTGAAGGTGTTAATTTTAGAGAAGGGGGAGTGCCCTTTTATAAGAGGGGTGAGGGGCACCTTAGTAAAAGAAAGAAATATTATTTTATAATAAAATAATATTCGATGTATAATGGCTCAAAATTGGATTAGGTAAAGGATAAGGTGGTTATGGGTATAAAACCACTCAAAAAATATGTTTTTGACAGGTTTGGTTCACTTTATTAACCTTATCTTTTAGATTTAACTCTTAGTTAAATAGTTTGACATTTTCCATGTCTCTTTGTATGTTTATATTATAATGTAAATAAACATACTATATACTACCAATATAACCCCTAGTGGTTTATTAATAATACACATATCATTATATATGTCTTTTGGCCGAACCTTATATTTTTAGGAATAGAATATCAATTAATAATATAATATTTTTTTTAAAAACTCTTTTATGATAATTTTGACACTATTTGGTATTTGGTTTTTTCTAAATTCATAACAACATTATTACTTCAAAAAAAAATATTCAACCAACCCTAATATTTCATATGAACCTATAAAATTATTTTCATTCATAAAAAGTCTCAATTTATATTTATTTGGATATTTCTAATATCAATTATTTTAATATTTCATTAATTATGTAATTACTGCAACATCATTGTGTAATCAATAAATTAAATTATTTAACATATAAAAAATATAAATAAAATATAATTATGTAGTAAATCTTATTATCTTTCTAATTAATATTTACAGTAGACTTTATCTTATGTGTATCCCTATATTAAAAATGTTTTAGTTATTAAACATTAAAATTAACACTTTTAACTCTTCTTTGAATTAAATAATAATAAATGTCCTAATCTAATCCAAGTGGACCAAATAGGTTTATATTTTATTCCTAAGGTTCTTTTTGGTCGAATTATACTTATCCCGTAGAATTAGAACATGTTTTAGGGTAATAATAATATCATTTTTACCCTTAATTACCCTATTTACTTTTAACCGTGTTAAATAAAAGTAAAAAGTTACTATTCACCAAAAATTATTTTATCATATTCAACCACATTTTACATACTGATATCAACCGTGTCTCTAGAATTTTTTAAATTCAACTCATAGAAGCGGTAAAATTTTGTTTTATGTGAATTTTCAAATTCTCCTAGGAGGTAGGTAAAAGATGGTGAAAAGTTCAATAAAAATTTCATATATCTAAAATTATTAAAAACTGAATCCAATGAATTACATTGAACATATATAGGTATTATTTATCTATTTTGACCTAAAATAAATTTAAATCAAATAAATAATTATTTAAATAAAAAGTCAGTTTTAAGCAATGACACTGTGTTTTTCACTATTCTTAAAAAATTGAATGTTTTAAGAAAAATACCAAAAATTCAGCCTAAGATGATTTCGATATTCCGAATCCAAAAATGAAGTCCATTTTGAATGATATAAATTATAAAATTTCAAAAGGTGTGTATTACTATTCATAAAGGCTAGTTTTATTGGTTGTGGTGTGTTAGAAATCGAAGTTGCGTACAACACACACTATTGTATTATTCAAAGAGAAGCGTACCATGGAAGCTTGGGGTGTTACACATATAGTGTAAGAGATCTCAAAGTCATGGTCTTAGAAAAATTACTTCTATTTACACTATCATAGATTTATATCCCACTGATTCAAAACATACCATAAGATCGTATTGTTTTTAAAGACTATAAACTTCCCACTAATGTGATATCATTTTTTAGATTGATAAAATAATTTCACAAGAACTCAATATCATTAGTTGAACAGTGATTCTTAAGGGGATGTAAATGACTGGACCTATATTATATCACCAATCAATGATGTATCAAGATTAAATTAAAAATAATATGTTTTGTGTCATATAACACATCAAGCATCGCCACCTCCTCTAGTAACTATGGAATCATGTTTTTCACCAGCCTCTCCTTTAGGTTGTCAAAAGATTGCTGACATTGATTCGTAAATAATAAGACAACATTCTTCCTAGTAAAAGATATAAATTAGGAAATTAACTAAGAGATATAATACCCAAATAAGTAATAATATCTTTTAATTATGTGGAAGCTATGTAAATCTAGAAAATTATTAGTGGTTCCCCCGGAAACTTTTTACTGAGATAGTTCCTATAAAAGTATGTGCAACTAACATATCCAATAAAAACACATTGAAATATTCTAATTAATATGGTGATGATGAATGGGCTATAAAACATCCCAATGATGGTTATCATTCACATCCTATATACTTTATTATACTATGATTTTTTAAATAAAATTAACACAAATTGATCCTAAAACTATTAATCCCTATGTTCTTGATTCCCTTAAACATGTTCAAGGGATTTTTGATACCAAAAAAAATTCCACCTAATCTTCATTCCTTAATAAATTCATAAAACACGTCTTTATGATTTCCACCTCCATGAATTTCATATAATGAGATATATAAAAAGGATTATCCTTTGAAAACTTGTTACTCCCCCTAACTATTCATATATATATAATAAATTTTCATAATAGGTAAATGGTTGTACACTATCACATGATTCAATCGGTTTTAGTATATACCAAACCGAAGACCACATACCACCTTCTTAGAGATCTACACAGTAGTATCCCATAGTTACAAAATATGATAGATAATTTTATTTTACCTCAAAAATTCAATTGAAAATTTCAACTCCCAAATCAATGAAGGTTCCATCAATTATGGATCCATTGAAATTGAAGAGTTACTAGTGTGTAACTAGACCATGAGAATGATATCAAATATATCTGTTAAATCAAAAAACACATCAAGAAAAACATGAATGAAATCCTCCAAAACTATAGAAAAATCTATTAAATACGTCTATACTAAAAACGAAAAAAATATTAAAACTAATAAAATATTAGATATGAATATCTATATCCCATATGATTCACTTTAACTCCATGGAAAATCACATTCTATCCCTCCTCTTCAAAAAAGATAACTCTTATCTATAATAACTCAATAACCACATGTATTAAATATACCCATATTATGTTAAGAAAAACATAATATGTCTATATTAGATACATAATGGAATCCCCTAGGGATTGATGATATCCAATAATAAACTCAAAACCCCAACACATATCAACCAAAATCATATGATATCGAACATTTATGTTTAACACTTGGCTTACTAGAAGCCTCTCTACACAAATTAGTAAATTAAAAACAAATCTATGTGAAATAATGGAGTTTTATGATCAAAAATAAAATAAATCATAGACCATAGTAGGTGATAATAAAATTGTTCATTTAATGATCATTGGTCTATTTAGTACTGACACATCAATGACAAGAAACAGTTCATATATGGGTAAAAAATCTCATTATTTACTAATACCTACACAACCACTCTCATCCCTATTTCCTTAAGGGAATGAAACATCATATGGATGAACATTATCAAATCCAACTCTCATAGTTAGGATACAAGAAGTTAAACTTTTTAATGATATGTATTCTAAAGAAACAACCACTATAAGGGATGAGAATAAAATAGATAACCCCCACAATTCTAATCCTACTAGATAGTTAGAAATTAAAATCTCCAATGACCATACCTCCTAATATATGAGCACAAAATTATGTTTCTCTTAATAAGAACTCATGAACATCTTTCCGCATTGAAATGTGATGAAATAATTGGTGATTACAACTCTATCGGAGATGAAACCTTTCTTAACCCAACACTTATGATACATTTCCAACAACCCATATCATTGAGAATCCTGATGATCATAATTTGTTTATCTTGTTTTTGTTTTCAACGTATTACTATGTGATCAATAACCTAATGTCAATATGTATTGGAGAACTTGAATAGATTATAACTCTACAGGTTATCCGAATTTTTTTTTGAAGCTGATATTAATCCATAATCAGTTCAATGATGAAATGTTATTTTATTGGTTATATATATTTTATGTTTGAGAATTGATGGATTGGTCTTTACTGATTTTAGAACATATTCTAAGATACACATTTTTTACAAAAATATAAGTAGGTGGAAAAAAATTTAAATATTTATTTTGATGACCCAATATTTTAATGATAAACAGTATGATAATACCATACAATATATTAATATTCACTTCATGTTGTGTGAAAAATTTCTTAATGGTTATTTGGTTTACATGGAATTTCTTGAAGGGAATTTGGATAGTTTTAAAATTATATATATAGTTCATTTATTAATTAAAAGTGTTATCACTTAAGAAAGAATTGTCCCACCATACCATTCTTGAAGTCTAGTTCAATATCACATATGGTACAACTATCCAATATATGGAAAGCCATGGTGGTAGTATGTATTTGGATAGGTATGAAGGCATGCATTATTCCTGTAGTGGTGTACACACAGATATGTGCATAATGGTGCCTGGGTGGATTGTAAAAGTGTCACATGACCCATTTTGGATGTTTTTATAGTGATAATGGTGTCAAATAAATTATCATATTTAATAGTATAATCCATTCGTAGTATTATTATGAGGTTGAAGATAAAACTGATGTCTAATGTGGGATATGAAAATAATAGTTTTTTTCACCACTAAAAATGGGTATTAATATAAAAAACAGTCAAAATGAATTAATATTTTTCATCCCATGGAATATTACATTGTAATCAACCTCTAAAAAGCCTTTATTGATTAATAAACTCAATTCATCTGAAAAATTTCACAGAAGACATCCACAGACCGAACTGGCCTTGATTACATGAGAACATGAAACAATAATGATATAAATCATTATTAATGTGTATTTCATTGTTTTTATTATATATATTTTTGATGAAGATATAATTAATGAATGATTATAATAATGAAAAGATCCTATGAGGTAGTGTGGATATGAGAAATGATGTTCATTCCCACACGCATGAGAGTCTGATCTCATAAAGGGAGAATTAGATGCTTTTTTTGATTCCACTTTTCATGATGTTGTGAGATATTGAATATTTAAGATATTAAAAAGTGTTTAGAAAATATGTCGAATAAAAAATTTGAAGAGTTACAGATTTTTTATAGTAATTAGAAAGACAAAAAACAGAAGAGCTACAAGAGAGGAACCATTCCTATAAATAGTGGAGTATTAAGGCCATGATCTGCTGATGAAAAGTATTTTGGTCTGTCATTATTCTCTAAAATGAGAAATTTTTTGAGCCTATGGCTGTCTTATACTATGAAGATGAAGAGACCACATGACACATTCAAGGGACTAAAATATGAAAATATCTATTGATATATTCAAGAGAAAACTACATACATATTGTTTTTTATGAGAATAATAGGAATTTATTCGCGTAAAACCATTTTCATGTGATACTAAAGTCCTCACATGGGAAGTTTTCTAGTGATAATAAAAAATCCAATTATATTTACTCATATTTGAGGAATAATTATTAGAAGCTCATGAATAAATTTATATTTCCCATGGGGGAGACACTCTTATACATAACTATTAAGAGAATATAGTGAAATTATATGCTTCATCACTCTAATGATGATACATAAAACATTGCATGTAGTGTACGATTTCCATTCACTCTAAGTGAAAATAATGAAACTAATAAATTATATTAATGGAAAATTTTGGATGTATTTTGAGGTTAAAAGATTTTTATATAAAAGGGAATGAAACTTAATTTTAGTTTTAATAAATAGTTTTTTATAGGGATTTCATGATATTTCCATGAAAAACATTGTATAAAGATACATTGAAAATATGAAAATAAAATCTAATATATCATATTTTTTGTTGAAGACTAGTTTCAGAAGCAAAATATTATATTACATTGATATGTGTCTATTATATTTTTGTCTAAATAAAAACTTTTAGTTTTCATATCTATAAAACATTCATGTTATTTTATTGAAGAATAAAAAAAAGAATTCCTATAAATTTCATCATAATTGTGTTATAAGATTGTCTAAAAAAACCAAGATAGCCAATTTGGTTTCAATGAAATATAGGGATACCAATAGTGTGCTTCATATAGAGAAATCTGATTAGAATTTATTAGTTTATGTTGAATAGTATTGTTTTGAAATTTTTTGATCACCCCTAGTGAGATAGATTGATATTATGTAACATTGTTGTTCAATAATAAATCTTCTATTAAACAAGGTATGTGCTAGAATAACATGTTCATGGAAACACACTTAACTATTAGTTTTATTGATAATAAAATGGATTTTGTGTGTGGGTGGTATAATAGCCATCTTGTACTAGGGACCTAGTAATCAAAAATAGAGGATAGGATTTTAACAATCCATGGTTTTAATTTTTCATGAAATGTTTTTGTTCATTCTTGATAACAATAGATGGAGAAAAAAATTAAACCATTCACTGAATAAGTGAATGGATTATTAAAAGGATAAAAGGTTTTAGAGTGGTAAAATGACATACCACACTGATTGACCCCCTATTAGTACACTCATACCAATGTTATACAATCTATTTTTTTAGAGGGATAGGTCTCACCTCTAATTATATTATCTATCTTGATTCCTATTGATTAATTAAATTTTATTATCAAGTCAAAATGGATGAAAAACCCAAAAAGGTTTCTTCTATTAATACTCTGAACACTATCTTAGAAATAAACATTAAGAATAGAAATAATAATGAATTTTTAAAGATAAATAAGATCTACCTATTGTGAAAATAGAATGATAAATTATATTTCCAATTAATTATTTATAAGAAAGACATGATATAGATTAGAGGAAATGATCTGACAATAAATTTTATTACAAAAAATAATAAAACAATTTCTTCCTCATATTGTGCATTGTCTCTACATGAAGAGGTGGTAATAAAATTATCAGGTATAAATTATCCTCAAGAAATTATATGATTTTTTAGAGTGACCACATGTCTAAATAATTCAATATTGAATCAATAGTTAGTTTGGATGATATAATGAAACAAGTAACATCAAAATTTCAAGACATATCCAAAATTTTAACACTTATATATGGATCATTCAATGATATTTAAGATTACTTTTCTGATCGTAAAGAAAATAAATAGAATTTAAGTAATAATATTTATGGATGAAATCAATACAATATCAGTATATCCAAAAAATTATACACAAATTAGAAAAGTTTGTTTAACATAAAAAATATACTTTAGTTTTGAAAAGAGATGGCCAAATACAATTCATATAAAAATGATTCCTCTAAATAATTTTAAATAATTATCCATATATTTGAGTAAAATTATTGATTCACCACTGGTGTGAAAAATAATCAACATGTTATCAAATCAAACATTTTGGAGTGGCTTGAAAACTTTCGGTAGGATAAACATAAAATGCATGATAATTATTTTACGAAGGTTAATAATACATGTGTAAAAATCATAAATTCATTATAGAATTATAATGTTATAATAAATCTGTTAATTGATGAATATATAGTTAAAATATAATATTTTGAAAATTTTGAAGCTGATTCTTCACAAATTATTGAAATAAGATATATAAAGTCTCATAGAAAAAAATATCTAAATTGTGTAATTATTATAGAAGTCCTCTAATTGGTGGAAAAATTTTAAATCATTCAAAGTTCAATCTATTGTATTATTTAAGATGTAGGTACCATCCAATACAAATAATTTAATTTGGACTAATTCTAGTTCTATATATAGTACAAGTTCATAATTCAAACTTATTCCAGTGTGGATGCAGAAGATAAATGAATTTCTGACCACTACACCTATTTTAATGGTTGATAAGTGTAAAAAAATTTATCCCCTAATGAAACAAAATTGATGAATGAAATAAAATATAATAATCATGTATTTTAATCAATATGTACTATTATCCAATATAATAGATGAATAATTTTTATCTATTATTGGTACTATAAAATATTATGGAAAAACACATATTATTTTATGGTATAATACGAAATTATCTAAAAACCAATGGATTCCCACATCAAGTGACAGAAAAGAAGTGATGATGAAAGTTCCATAATATAAATGAATGTTTCTTCCTATTATAATTATATATGAAAATTTGAATAATATCATTTTTATTTACAATGGATGTAGTCACAATGAAGTGGTATGCAAGTATAAATCATTCAACCATGCTAGTAAAGATTTTTTTTAAATAATATAAATATAAATACTAGAGATAAGACTACCAAGGAAAATAATTAGGATAAAATTGTTATAAATATCATTTTGGTGATGTTTAAAATGAATATAGGTATGTTATCCATGGATAAGAATCATAAGAATATTGATGCTCCGAAAAAAACCTAGAAGAAAAAAGGGTGCTACATCAAATAAAATAAGATACCACTTTTTTGGAAGAAGGAACCACACCATGGATCATTTTATTCAAGCCATGTTATAAAAATTAAATGAATTTTTTTTTGAAATATAGGGAAATACCAATAATATAACAAAATAAATCGATTTAATTGGAATAAATCACACTTTAGATGCTATATAGATCTATCAAGCATGATTTCGGTATTCAAAATGACATAATATAATTTGTGTAGAAAATTTTGAATTAACTATAAAATTGAAATAAGAAAAGGAGAATATTTTTTAAGAAGGAATATAAAAGAGTTTATATAATGGAATTTAATTTCATGACATATTTTCAAAAAATGAATACTAGAAAATATCATAACTACTATGTAAAAGTTTCAATAATGGTAGATAAATCTCATGCAATTTTTTGTTCTTAAATTGGCCACAAGAAGATATATGTAAAAATATTTAAAATGTACTTAGGGAATAATTTTCCTCAAAGGAATGTTGTAAAAATAAAATTCAACACATTATTTTCAAAAATTAACATGTTGATTCCATGATACTCAAAATATCCAAGAGATTCTGAAAAGTCATTATAAAGAGTTCACCCTCACATGGATCCAAAAGGAAATTATTCCCATGGTTTAGAGTCAATTCATCGCCATAATTAGGTCATTGGGAAGTAAAATAGATCTAAATTATTTCTATGTACTTTATCTAATTAATTACAGGGAATTTAAGGGGACTCACAAACTCAAGAGGAGAACCATGTTGAAGATTGTATTTATATATCTACCATATTGAGTATTAATTTTGAGAATAATTAAATTTAACATCCTAGTTTGATCTATCTATTGATATTTATAATATTATTTATCATAATTCATCAGAAATTAAAATTGAATAAGATTACTCGTATATCATAGATGGTCAACAAATTTAAATTCATGATCATGGAAGTGGTCACAAACACTAGTATTGACATAATTTGGTTTTTATATGTATATAATATTATAGAATTAAATCTGATAATGTGAATATAATGATTGTTCACTGAGGGGGTGTATCCAAAGAAGCTCCCAAAGCCTTGCATTTCATTCAAATATGAAAACTATGGAATTTATATGACCAGAAATTAATTAATGACATATGATGGGGCACTCTCTTTCCCTTATGAAAAAAATATAATAAATTATTATCTTAACTAGGAGAAAGTAAATGAATCAATGAATTTAAAAAAGTAATCCTAGAGAAGTTCCATTAATAAATTCATGAACATCACATTGCAAGTATACTTGAGTGTTTTAATATGTGTGTGGAGTTAATTTCTTGGATTTTTGATTGAATGCTTCATGATAATGATATTTTTTTTAAAAACATATTTTAAAATATTATCCACTTATATTGTGAAAATTCTTATGCACGAACTCTTATCATCCTAGAAATGGCTTCATTGTCTTTGAGCTATGAAACAGGTTGTTTTATACCAGTTTATATCCTATTTTGAATTGAGAATAGAAAACATTGATGTCTAAATTATATCCTATTGTTTTCCAGACATGTGTTGACACACATAAAATTGGAGTGGAATAATTTATGGAACAATAATTAAGTAAGAAATGATATAATCCTCTCATAGGTATATAGTATATTTTATCAACAAGTGGGAGATATGAAAATAAAATAGGGGAGATAAAAATTCAATAGACCTATTGATATCCCATTATCTATATTGGTATTAAAAAAATGGTGGGATATATTCATGATCTAACATTATGTTTGACATTTTTTCCATAGGTTACTGAGTGATCAGTCACATATATCATCTGGAATCCCAAACATGTTGTATAATATGGGATCCATCCATGAGCCATTAAAATGAGACATATTATATATTTGATGATGTAAAATTTTATCTATGATTATTATTTAGATTTTTTTATTGATTAATGAACATGTTTTGTAACATTTTTTAAAACATCATATGGTGGTGTAAAACCATAAAAATAATTATTTTAATGAAGAAATGTTTTAAAGAAATGAACGAGGAGAAGATGGTAAAATATATGAATATTGATTTTATGTTACATGAATAATATCATGAATGTTATTTTATTGGATTAAAATTTCTAGAAGGTAACTGTTTTGAAATAAAATTCTATACTAGTTAATTCTACTATGTATATGAGTTGTTCCTTAAGAAAAAAATTGTCTAATCAAACCTTCCATGAAGGCAAGATTAATCCCACACATGAGAGATATATATTTTAAATATGGATAGGTATGGCAGTATTGGGCCAGAAGATACGAAAAATACATGAATAACATCCATAGGGGTTCCAAGATATATATTTTCATAGATGTTCCTGGGTGGACTCTGTAGGTGTGGAGTTGTTTAGTGTGGTTGTATGTGTAGAGATCCTGGCACCATCCCCAATATTTGGTCAAATGTATGAATACATTTTTATTATTATTATGTGTATGAAGGATGAATAAATGTATGATGTATGATGTGAAATATTCTTGTACAATACCCCCATTAAAATGGATAATCTTATAACATAGTCATATGATCAAATTAATCTCATCATTCTGATCGAAGTCGATGTTTTCTTAAATCATCAACAATTCCTTCTTGATGAAAGAACATATTTCCTTTTAAAATATTGAATATTGTAGCATTAATACACTAAAAAAACCTCTATCTCATGATAATGCTATATTGGAATGATATGGATGAATAATTATGTATATTTCGATGTGTTTTTATCGTGTTTAAATAAAATACCACTACAAAATGATGATGAAAACATCCAAATCATTCGAGGTACCGTGTGTATATAAAATAATGTTCAAGATCATTTGATTTTGAGTATGAACTCATGATGGGATACTACCATATATTAAACTTTAGCCAGTACCATCCTTTAGTAGTCCAAAAATAAGCTCTAATTAAAGGTTATTTTATTAGTGATAAAAAAGAACTGATATAAGTACCCATTTATTAACTCATTTTTAGAGATGATAAAAGTCCCCCATTTATCAATGTTTTTTAGTGCTGATAAATGGAACTTTTATTAGTGATTTTATTAATTTTGATAAAAGTTATATTTCATAAAAAAATATTTATCATTAAAAATAATATATTAAAATATAAATATATTTATATTGATATAAATATAATATATTTTATAAATAATCATTTACGTAAGTCTAAATACGCATTTAACCTTAATATGTAAGATATTTAGTGAAAATGGATTAAAAAATAATGAAAAATATAATATTGAATAAAAATTTCAAATTAATATCTAATAAAATCCATCTCATAATAATTAAATTGTATAAAAATTAAAAAATTTAATAAATGTTTTAAAATAAGTGAAAAACTTGACTAGGACCTCACAAAACCATAGCTTTTGATACGAGTGTCCGTTTGAGCTCTACCACATATCAAATCGAATATATCAAAATGATGTATGACTTGGTGACCTGATGGATCCTCAAACTCATATTTGAAGGATTAAATTCCCATAATTCCTCAAAAAATAAATTGTTAGTCAGGTATCCCCATTTCATAGCATTTCATTGAATTTTAGCCTCGTTTAATGTCATCATATCGTATGTTTTTACAGGGACACTAAATTCATTCCCAAGGATTAACTTCATATTGATATTATTGTTTTTATGTTTTATTGTTTTTCATGTTGTATTGTTATTTATAATCAAATTTATAGAAGATATTTATATTTTTTATATATTGTATCATAAAAATTTAATTTTATAAGTAAATATGTAAATATACATACATATAACATATCATTCTCAATATATAAACCATATATGACTAAAAAATAATATCCATTTTATTATTAAAATAAATAATTATGAATATGTATATATCTATATAATGTGTTTATACATATAAATATTTTTTTCTATATGATTTAAAAAATGAAATATAGTATTTATATATTATAATATTTGTATATATATATTTTTTAAAGGTTGGGGCCGAAGCCTCATTTATTATTTAAATCAAAGACCTCTTTCGAACTGGGTAGAGGGGGAGCCATTACATAGCCCGAAGGCCCAAGACCAAGTGGTATGAATACAAGTACTGAAATCCCAATTTTTTGGCCCAAAGAGCCCTTCGGTGAATAATACTGCTACAGTACCAGGGCTGCTACAATCCCCGCTACAGTACCGCCACTGCTACAGTTCCTGCTACAGTGCCTCCACCAATACAGTGCTACCGCTGCTACAGTTCCACGACTGCTACAGTACTGCTATAGTACCCCCGGAAATTAGTCCCTGCCCGGATTTGATCCTCGGTCTTTTGGATGCCAAGCAGGAGGCTATTAAATGGGGGCGGGGGAACCACATGAAAAACATTTTAATTTTTTTTACTTTTATCAATGCTTTTTTTATCACTTATAAAATGTTATATTATCATTGTTGAAAGAAGAGACCAAAATTTTAATAAAGCCTCAATTATTAGCACTTCATTAGCATATTTTATTAATTTTTTAGGTTTGTAAAAATCACGATCGATACGAGACAAGAAGCCACTTATGTGAAGACAACACTATTCCTATCGTCACAATATCATGAAAATTAATGATCATAATGATCTATTAAAACATATTTGGAGTTTCTATCAGATTAATATTTTATAAGTATGATTGGAATCAACACAAATATAGGAGCTATGAGAGAGGAACCGCACATATAAATAGAATTTTACCGAGGATGACACACACTATTGAAAAATATTTCGAGCTCATTATTTTTAGAAACAAATTTGATCCAATTGAGCCTTCATGCATCCTCTTGTGTGAAGAATAATATCCCACTTTACTTTCTCACATAAATGAGATTTGTGATGCTATTCAGAGCATGTGAAGGTAAAATCGTGGACATTTTTAATGAACTGTGATGAAGGGAAATTAACCAATGAAAACCATTATTTAAGGATGTTAAAGGCCTCTATTGTGCATTGTTCACAAGGGAATTAAGATGAATCTTGTGACCCATAATTATCTTTCATGAATAATAAGAATAATACAACCATTAAGTAATTTAGATATTTTAATGGGGATAAAAAATGTATAGATACCTATTACATGAAGTTCAGGACCTCATGTGCTTCAATTTGTGAAGGAATAAACACAAAAAAGTTTCATGTTATGTATTCATGACATGAATACTAAGTTAAAACATTGAAAAAATTCATTAATTTTAATGTAAAATATATGAAGATGTTTTTGTGTACATTATATTGATATATAATTAAAAATAACATAAAATATTAATTATAATACATGGTATGTGCTAGGGTTTTCATGATAGTTCAATGTAATAATTACATAAAGATTATTTGAGAATCAAAATCTAAAATATAATATCTCATATTTTTTTTGAAGATTCACTTATGAAAAAAAATATAAATTAAATATGATATATTCTTATTATATTTTTTTGAAACCTAGGTTTATACATTTTATGTCTACATAATATTTATATCAATGTGAAAAATGTAAAATAAGAGGCACCCCATGATTTAAATAAAATTATTCTTAAAAAATATGTAATGGATATAAGTTAGTCCATTTGTTTGATGTGATGTAGAGGTATCCAAATAGATTTTTACATATGGAGGATGTTGATGATAATTGATTGGTGTCTATTAAAGATGAATGGTTTAACATTTTCTAATAAATTTTGGTGGGAAAGGTGGATTTCCCATAAACTTGTTCTTCAAAGATAAATCCTACATTGTACTTAGTCTATTCCTAGTTAATATTTTCATGGTCATACCATTTCCTATGAAAACCTTTAGAATAAATATGATTTAATTTGTGAGTATGATAATAACCACCAGACACTAGGGTTATAGTAATCCAAAATACGGGTGAACCTCATTAATACGCCTTAGTTTCATTGAACTTTACTATTTCATGTGAAATCTTTTAATCTATAGGTGATTTAGAAAATAAATATATTTAATAAATATGTGACAAATGTATTAAATGGGATATTTTTTTAAATTAGTAAAAATTTATCCCATAATAATTCACCCTTCTCAGTGTGGTATCCCTATGTAATCATAAAAACTCCCCACTTAACTTGATCAGAGCTTATCACACATCCCCTCAATCACCTCATCATTCTTGTACACCATAATGTATATAAGAAATGAAAATGGGTTAACTATAGATAGAATCATAAGACACAACACCTTATGCAAGATCTGATAACATGAATTCTCATCTAGAATAATTCCTTAGCATGCGAGAAGAAGGTTAGTAAACAAGATCCTAATCTCAATCACATGAAATACCATCTACTTATCAGAGAGAAGCTCATACCTCTTCACCGCCCTCATTTTCGATAATGATAACTTCACTTTAAGATTCTCTAAAAAATAATCCTATAAAAAATCCTTCCCTTATTTTTACTTGAGATACTAGATCCACCATAGGCACACTACTTCCCATAATTTATAGATAGACAATGCAACCTAACATACAACCATAACATGAATCAATCAGAAATAAATCTCATGAATTCCTATCTTAATTTTATTCTTGATCAAATGTGATCCCTTAATTCATAATAATTCCTTAACATTTAATCTCATACATCATATTCCCCCACAAATCATCCTCTACATTTAGTTGAATCATCCTATGGTGGACATATTCATCTTTTTGAACTTCCTCTATCATAATCATAGGTGGGTGATTAATTACTTTTATCTTGCTCAATAATAATCGAATACCTAAGATAGTTAGAATGTATTTGTTTTAATCAAGGTTTTATAGTCATACTAATTTATCTTTAAAGATATAAAACTAATTCAAAAAATAGTGTAAATGAAAATTAAGAATGTACTTATCTTAGGTATTAATCCAAAAATATTAACTATTTATCTATGTTGTTCAGAAAAATCAATGATCCTGTGTTGGATCATGGGGAGCCCGAAAATCCAATCTCTTGGGAAGTCTTTATATCTAAATTCACACACCAAGATTAATTAGAATTGTTCTCCAAGATACCCATGAAATCCCCAAGAGTTTATAACTCCATTCCCAATCCCAACACATTGATTAAATGTTTTGATACTACTATAGTAATAGTATGGACCATATATCTTGTTACTTTGGTGGAAATATAGTGATTAATGAGTTCAGAGAAAGTCTAGAGGTGTTTAGTGAAGGAGGGGTGGAGTTAAGATGTGATTTGGAGAAGAAAGGGTATTTTAGAGGATGATTGTAGATCCCAATCGTATACCCCAATGGTATATCATTTTGACAGTAGATCCAAATATTATATCTCTATTAGAAGATATATGGTAGTATACATGTAGTAGTTAATGTCTGGAGGAAGATCTATAAGTGGTAGATAAATAGTGGTAGATCTATGTTGTTAGATTTATGGCGGTAGATATATTTAGGTAGATCTATTTGGTACATCTCTGGTAGTATATATCTAGTGGTAGATCCCTAGAAATAGATAGTTAGCGATATATATATATATATATATAAGTATATATTGTGGTAAATCACAGGATATATATATATATATTGCAATATCTCTGGATATAGATCTCTAGTGGTAGATCTCTTGTGGTAGATCTCTGGTGGTAGATATCAAAATGAATATCCATGGTAAGAGATCATTGGCAATAGATCACTAGCAGTATAAATATGGTGACAGATTAATGGCTAATGATCGTTGGAGGTAGATCATTGGCAGAAGATCTCAGGCGGTAGATGTATAGTAAATCGAGTTCTTCCATAATTTATAGTCTTTCCATTTTGAAATATTTTTTGGATAAAAATTGATATAAAGTCTTGATTATTTGAATATAAATTAATTTTAAGGGTTTATAATTATGTATTATATTTATTAATATTAAAAATTCATTTTAAATGATTACACCATAGAGATTTGATGAGACCTTCCTTTAATTGTCAACTAAAACCGTATAAAAATACATTAGATTCAGATCTATTCATTCTAAAAATAATTCCAATAATCCTTCCATTAGGATTAATTTATCTTGATACAAGAGTGTCCCAATCCGTTTTTCATTTGATTCATGGAACCTTGTTTTGATAGTTAGTTGGAGTAACCTGTAGGTGTTTTCCTTATGTGCGTTCACCCCCTTTTTCTTATGTAGAAAATTTTGAAAAGCCTATTTATTCTAGGTAGGGGCTACTTCATTTCCCACAGAGGGTATCATGAGATATGTGAGTATTATTATTATTATCCATTATGAATATGGTGTCATTAATATTAGAAAATATAATTGAATTGGTTTAAATTAAATTTAAAGGGGATGAAGAATGTGATGTATGAACATACAAATTTGTTGTTGTTAATTTAATGATTTCAATCAAATAATATAAAAGAATGCTGAAAATTGTTTTCCCTTGGGTTCCATTCTTACAATTTTATGATTTGAATTTTGTAATTCATGTTGTGTGGTTTGTGAAAACAGCTAAAATTTAATTTTAGAATCACATGTACCTTTTTAGTGAATTTTATTCCTCAGGATCTTATGGATTGTGTGATAATTATCTTAAATAAAGAAGTGGAATTCAATGATATCCAAAATCAATAATCTGGAAGAAACTATTTATGTGGGGTATAATATATTTGTGTTAGTGGATGTGTGTTGTTGGTTAGTTGTCTTGATGTGATTCTTTGACTGTTTCATTGTTGTAATGTGTGTGTAGTAGGGTTTTGATGGTGGTTATGTTGAGGTTGTTCAATGGGGCTATGAAAGTGGAGGTCATATTATTGGTATGTGAATTTTGGTATGTCTCTTTCTATTATTTGATGTGTTATGTTGGTTTCCAGAGTAGTAATGGAATTAAATACATGATAATGATTTCAAATTGGCATGTTTAATGCATGGATTTATGAAGGGATATGTTAGATAGACGATTAATGTTAATATACGAACAATGTGGATAGAAATATGAAACCATGTGTATCTCTAAATGAAATGGGATGCTAATGAACGTTGAATGAAATAATGAAACGGACTGGTAAATTGAAATTAATTCTAAGTGTGAAATATGAAAATTGGATAAATGTGGACTTAAAAGTGGTAAAGGAAATGTGGCTTTGATTTCCTTATGTTGGGTTGTGAATTTGTTTTTGGAAGTCGATGTGGAGGATCCTATGAGATGGATTATGCCTTATTTGTGATCCCTTAAGAAGTGGACTGTGTGTTGTGACTAAATGTGTATATACATTGTATGTTATTTTGATTTTATATATGCACCCAGCCCATATCAGGAACCTTGTACTGATAACCAATTTCGGCGGGGTGTGTTCTTCCCTACATCCCAGTGATGAGATTGGATGGCTAGCCACCCACTATTTGCGACACCCACTTCTAGGCGATAATGATATGCATAGTCTATGATTTCTAGAAGTCATAAGTACTACTATTGAGATGTGATGTGATATGATGTGAATATCCAAGAGTCTTTAGGAGATATGTGATGAGATGGATTATGGTAGATTTCATGCATGGTAGGAGGAGGAAATGACGTTGATTTACTTCATGTTCATGATTCCCTACTACATTTTTTTAGAAGTGATGGGATATGATGGCCCATGGGTCATTAGGTGAGATGTGATGTGATGTGATTTACTAGGTGTCCATGGGGTGGATGTGATGTTATGTGTTGGGATGTCATATGGAAGGGGTGGGAGAGAAAAGATATTTATAATTAGGGAGTGAGAGTTACTAATCTATGGTAAAATGGTGTGGGGTACCCTTTATTGAAATGTTTCATATTATGTTATAATACATTGATTCATTATTTTCTAAGCGATCCGTGCGGAGGATGGGTCTTATTATTATACCTATATAGGTGTTGTTTGGTTTAGTTGTTTTCTCATGGGCGCTTTAAAATATTATTTTCACATATTGATTAGAGACGTTTGTTTTCCTACTGAGTATACTTCTATGATGACCCTATGTATATTAATTGGGTTTCAAGTTTCCAGGAGGTCTACATGGACCATTCTAGACATTACTAGCTCAGATATTTTGATAGTTGTTGTGTCACTACATTATCATTACTATTGGGTATTTTATATTAGATACTATTATCTATATCCCATATTATTTATACATGCATTGTGGGATGGTTTTTCTTCTCATTTTTATAGTAATTCCTGTAGTAGATTGATAGATGATATCTTATCTACCAATCATACTTATTATAATGTTTAATTCCCCCATTTATGATATTTTTATACCCATAGTCCTAGTCGTGATCTTAGGGACTACTAGATAAAGGACTCTAGGGTCATTATATATTTTTCTTCATTATGTTATATTTGGAGGTAGGGGTAATGATAGAGTGGTATAAAATGTATGGTATGATATATTTGATGGAGTTTTGAGTTAGGAATAATGAGGATTTCATGTCCTGTTATGGAAATAGTGCTAGCTTAACTTTGAACATCACATAGGCCATGGTGACCTTCTAGGAAAGCAAATTTTTGTGGCCCCATGATCATTTTCATGAAATCTAGGCTTATTTAATGAATAGATCTTGTGTAACCACCTACATGGTAGAGTAATGTGATAGGTACATGCATAATGATGACATATGTTCATATTTGAATTAGGTGGTTTCGGTTTTGGGAATGTCCAAATAAGTAAAAATGTATGAAAATAACATAACCAAATCCCATAATATTAGGATAAGAAAATAATTTTTCCCCTTTCAACTATGGTTTTATTTTATCATCTGTATGTTGTTTAGCTAGTGGTTGTAAATCAGGCTAACCCAGTTGATATAGAGAGGTTCAATTTAGCTAAGGATGATGATTAGTGGAAGAGTTCATAGTGATATTTCTAGTGGTTGTAATTTGGGAAGTATGAGGGTAGTGTTTTTTATATGGAGATATTGAGTTAGATATAGATGCTAGAATGACTTTTTGTTTGATCCATGTCCCAATGGAGTACTATGCCCCATTCAGAGTTAGTTAGGTTTATGGAGCTTTGTGTTAGTGGTGGATTTCATACCCTGGTGAGAGAAAGGAGGCATATGTTTCATGGGTTTTCTTCTAAAAGGTTTTTAGGGAAGATTTCCTTCCATTAACCATAAATACTATAAAAAGGAAGGATCTACTCTCCCTTCATCCTGGGATTATGTCTATGAGATAACATGGGATCAATTTCAAGAGCCATTTGTACTTTCCATGGATATTTTTCATGACAAGGAGTCTCATGAAAGATGTCTTGAGGATTACCTCCTTCCTTCAGTCCAATATAGCATTACTCATTTTATGGATCCAACATATCTAAGTGACCAAATTAATAAGGAGGTGATTGAGTATATTTTCATGAGAGGAGGTTTATTGTGAGAGGGTTTCCATGGGGAATCCTTGAGGATTAGAGTTGTAAGTGGTTGGTCTCAATCCCTAGTTCCTTCATGATTTTTTCTAGCGGGGAGTAGACCTCAGCATCTTCCCTTCCATAATTACAGGGATAGTGGTTTCCATGATATTGTTGTGGAATTAATACCAATGTTTTTCAACTTTTGGTTTTGTGTACATCATCATAAATTGTTCCTAGTGGATACTTGAGTGTAGTTTGGTATGGGTGAGTAGGTTTAGTGTCAGTCTCAATAGAAGTTACCTATTAGGCCATTTCAACATCAACAAGAGTAGATTTATGATCAAGACAGAGCAGTTGGGTATGGTACAATCCAACACCATGATGCACCTTGTGTTAAGGGACCTCAACCTATGAATTTTCATTGAGGTGGCCATAAGTAGAGAGTTAGAAGACATGGGTAGGATCATTTACATGAATTTGAGGCAACAATACCATAAGGTCCAAATATCTACAGAGGTACGATTAGTTTATCAAATACCCTTGTCTTTTATTTGTTTGATTTAGGAACTTCACACTACATTTTCAAACCTTATCTTGTCCATGTTTTGGAACTACAAGTAGAGAGGCTTTCCATTCACCTAGCCATGACAATGAAATTTGGATGCCACACCATCTTGTTTGATGTTTAGGATGATTATGGGGCCACATTAGTCCCATGGAGATATTTTTATGATACAGGAGAACCTTTATGATATAATTATTGGTATCAAGTGGTTATATCATGTACATGTTTTTATTTACTAATTTTGGAGAAATTTTGTGTTGTTATATATGGATGGACAATATCTGATTTTTTTGGGAGAGAAGGACTATAATTTGGGAAATAGAAATGTAGAACTTATTTTTTATATTATGGGGGTAATTTTTATGGAATTATTGGACATGGGGATATTTGATATTCCCATGTTTTTCAAGTATAATCATAATGTTTTCCCATATGAGGTTGTGTAACTAACCTATCGATGTGACGTCTAGTTTGGGATAGATCTATAGAACAATGATCCTATGATATCATTGGATCCTTATATTATAGAACAATCAAAGTTGTGTGAACAAAGCCTTTAGGTTGATGATCTTATGGATAATGGTTTCATCCATCCTAGTGTGTCTTCTTAGTATACTCTAGTGTTATTTTATAAAATTTTGTATGGTAGTCGAGGTTTGTTCAAAGACTAATGAACGTTGACCCTAGAGAACATAAATAATTACCATCCTTTTCTGAGTATCGATGATATTTTACAATAGTTCATGGGATATTGTTGGTTCTCCAAGATTTAGATGTTGTCTAGATATCACCTATTGATGGTGAAGGATAGAGATATCTAGAATATTTCCTTCATAACAATGTATTGGAACTTTGAGTATGTGGTAATGCATTTTGGGATCACTAAAGCACCAGTTCTATTCATAGGGATCATGGAATCCGTTCTCTATGAATTAGTGGACTAGTTTTATTTATGTTTGTCGATGATATATAAATCTTGTAAAATTCAATAGAGGATAGTCATAATCATATAATATCTATTTTTCATTATAACACTGTGAAATTTTATGCGAGAGATTATTTTTAATTTCTTTTATGTCTTGTGTTGTACGATACACCAAGATTAGCTTGTACTATACACAGAATCATGTTAGCTTGTAGTATACGCAACACTATTCTTGGATCATGTTACATAGAATTTCAAGTTCGTTTTATAGAAATTATTCTACGCAACATTAAGTATAGATTTGTTTTAATGTATAAATTAAATAAGTTTTTATTATGTTATACACAACACCAAAGGGAGCTTTCACTACACGTAGCCTTGACTTGGCTTTCATTACACGCAATCATGACCTTCCTCGATAGCGTGTGTAGTACGCAATACCAGGTTTCACTAAACAACGATACATTGTTATAATATTATTATGAACTATCCATTAGGAATAGTATTAACTAAAATTTTAATTTTATAACATTATTATTCATCTTAAACATTTTCTAGAACATGGTATGAGAAAAAAAAATAAAATTTTCAGGTAAAATAAGTATTTTTCAAAAAATGCAGTTTTGACGCCTTTTGAGGGCGCACCCACTTATAATATAATTTTTGACATGTTTATAAGTTCAATTTTGAAAAATAAAATTCTTCTTTAGAATCAGGTTATAAAAATTCACTTTGGATAAAATTTTTATATTATTCTGATAACTGTCATATTTTAATGAATTGTAAAAACACGCTATATTTTAATTAAAAACAAGTTTTTTCATCGAGATAATTTATATGGTTAAATAATAATATTTAATGGTTTTAAATTAAAAATAGAATATATTTTTACCATTTAATATAATTTAAGTCATTATCATTAATTTTACATTGAATTCATAAGTAAAAACATTTCAATATTTCGCAACGTTTTAACTATTAAAACCCGTTTTCTCAACAGCGGGATTAATTTTAAATTAATTACTGAAACTTCTGTGTTTTGAATTTTGAAAAATGGATTCCATATTTGGATTATGTGGGTCCAAATTATGTTAATAGGTAACTTTTATTTTTTTGATATTATGAATAGTAACTATGATAATTTTTATTTACTACAGTTAAAGGTAAATCGAGTAATTAAGGGTAAAATTAAGATTATAAAATTACCCTAAAACCTTCCAAAAATCTATTTAATGAATAAAAGGCGACCCATATCACATAATGGTCTGAATAGAATCATTTCATGGACTTTTGACCATGAAAAGTATATAATTATTATTAAAATCAATGAAAGTGACAACATGTCACTCTCTTATATCTTATAAGTATAATAATTTTAATTTAGTGAAAAAAATCATGAAACTTCGAACATGAATAGTCTCATGAAATATATTAAATGTATCTACATCATTAGAATTTATTTTGAATTTTTATGGATTAAATATTATCATTAATGATGACACAATAGTGATATAGAATTTATTTTATTGATTGAAATATCATATAAATGGTTTTAAAAATATTAAAATAAATTTTATATGAACTAATTAATGTTCTCAAAAAAAAATTTATATGAATATGTCATGTTAGAATTCTATTAAAAATTTTGGTTCGAATATATCCACTGTGTGGAATTTATTTAAGTTCAAATAAAATAATTGTGTCAAAATTGACACTATTGTTGTTTTATAAAAATAAAATATTATAAAATTGTTTAAAAATCAATGAAATATTTAAAAATTATAAATTGAAATTTATATGGTCTAAAATTTTATAAAGTACACAATTATTGACAATTAACAAAACCAAAGTAATTATATATGACAATTTAAAATTTATAATATTATTACCACAAAAAAATTAAATAGATTAAGTAAGGATAAATCAAGTTGATAAGGGCTAAAATAAATTTTAAACATGTGTAAATTTTATTTTTTGATAATATTACAACCCTATCTCATCTAAAATTCGGATTTGAGTCATTTTGGAAGTTTTTAAGTGGGGTTTGAATTTATATTAAATTAATATTTTTGAGGTTTCCAAAGGTGCCTCTCTCTCCCTTTATAAAAGGGAACCTCCCCCCTATCTTCTTCACAAAACTTTTATCTTTCAAGATCGTCTAACCCATGCCCATTTCACTTCTTTACTTCTATAGAAACCTACTATAGGTCTTGGTCTTCTTCAATGATCAACTTTAGTTCCCTAAGAGGAGGTTAAGAGAAGGTGCGTTGAAGAAGAGGTAATCTCTTCTACCAAATCATTCAAGTTTATTTATTCTTCTAATTCCACTTATTTAGTTGTTTCATTATAAAGAAATATCATCAGTATAAATAATATAGTGATATGTTATTATAAATATGAAACAACCCCATTTCACCATCTATCCATCCTACGGAAAACGAAAATACCGCGCGTGCGTAGGTACGAAGTACCGTCTCCACGCCGTGGTGTAATCTTTTTTCCACCACTAGCTTACTTGGATGTGTATAATGGTGTAAAGAATAAATATATATGGTTATTATAACACAATAATGATTCTGAGATATTATATCATCCACTCCAATTCCATTAAGTAATTACGGGAACGATATCACCTCTCGTGCATACGTACAGATTACCGTCTCCACGATGCGATGAGATTCATTATCCATGATAACCATTAAAGAATAATTATAAAGTATATATAATTAATAATAATGATATAAATGACATAATAATGCTACATGATTTATGTATATATATATTTCATCTACTTACTTCCATTCAAGTCAATAAGGAAAGGAAAACAGCATTAATGCGTACATACGACCTACCATCTCCATGAACGATGTGTTTCATTTAATTTATCTATTTATTATATATATATATAATAAATATATATGATATATAAATCAATTTTTACATTCTGGATGTAACTAAATCATGATATAAGTAATAATAATATCAAGAACAACAATTCCAAACATGTATGATAAATGAATATTTTTACCCAAAACGCTACTTTAACATGGAATTGAAAAATGAACGGGTAATATAAAGTAGTAAGTGAATCATATATGATAACATAAATATTATTATGGTTATGTTAAAAGTTAATAATATGTTTAAACCCACTATACAGGGGTCTTGGACACATAAAAAATAAATTGGACATAAGGTAAGGGATAATTTTTCAATCTCATTTTTATCCGAGATTTATTATACATAAGTATTTACTAGGGTTATATTTTTCATCCATGTCCATAATAATGTTTTTCGTAAAGTGTTTAATATTATTCCATGTATGTTTCAAGTTAGTTTTACCCCTCTTTGACTTTTACATTTTTTATGGGAATAATCTTTCTTTTGTTTAGCATCCGAGGAACTTTTTGACTTTTCCAGAAAAAGTACAAGGAGAATGTTTTTTAACTTATACGGCATGAACAGATTTTTACGGTTTCATAACGCCTAATTTTCATGAAGATTCTTGTACAATATTTCATTATTATTTTCATAAAAATCCTTTTATTTTAAAATTTCATGGAATTTTGTGAAAAGAAAACGATTTTGAAGAAGAAAGGATATTTTACTCAAGAACTCATTTCAAGTGTTTTGTAAAAACTATTTTCCATCTAAGATGACATTATTTAGTATGATTATGATTCAAGTACAATGTCTCAATTATTTACATGGTTTGATTTTTCTTATGATGAAATGATACCCATTTTTTTAATATGGATTATATTATTATGGGATGATGTTTATGAATCCCATTTTATTCTTTAGGTTATGATGAATGATTTATGTTTATTTTATGGCACAAGTAAGAATGATTTCATTATGATATGGGTGGGTCCTATATCTCCCTCCAATTCATTGGGTAATGATTTATTTCTCATGAGATATACATGGCCAGAATGACAAGTAAACCCGGTTCAGTAAGGGGCTTTGTCTACTTTGATGGTCATGGCAGCAATGCCTTGGCTACTATGGAAATAATAACTTGTGCTTAATGGTTTCCACAATTACATGTTTTATTCCCATGCTATTTTATCATGGTTAATGTTCTTTTATGATCTATACCTTATGCACTTCCAAGATTTATGTCATTATTCATGATTTTAATGTTTTATGTTCCTGTTCTTACATTCAAATGTTCAGGGATGGTTTTATGTTCTCAATGTTTACCCTTACTAAGCATTTTAGCTCACCCTTTTTATATTTTGTTTTTCCCCACGATATAAATAAAGGTTATAGGTAAGAAAACCAAAGTGGAAGATATTTATGGGAGCTGTTGATGATCTTTCACCATGATTATAAGATTATGTTTCAAGTTTCCAAAGACACTAAACTAATACGGTCTTTAGGCATCTATTTTTGTCATGTATTCAGTATTCCACAAAAGTAATGTAATATCTATGTAAGTCAAGCTTTGGGTCTCTACAGTTGGAATCAGAGCAAATGTATCTTTAACCTTTGGAAACTAGGATGTGAAAACTTTAGTGAAATCCCTAGAGATATTTCTAAGGTATGTTTTGGGATGTCCCTAATGTTAAGTATAAGTATTGGTTGTATTACTAGAATTAAGGTAATGATCTTACTAATAAACCTAAAAAGTTATATATTGAAGTTACTCCCCCTTTATTATGTTGTTTTCCTAGCATGATTTTTCCTATCACATTGTTCTTTTTGGGTTTCAGACGATGGATAGAACCCGAAGGAACCATGTTGATCAATGTAATGGACAATGCAATGATTGTCCTCCTGAATAACCAAATGTGATGGGAGATGGAGTGAAAAATTTTATTGCTATACTTACATAAGATATGAATCATTCTGTACTTCCAAATGAGCATAGAAAGGAACAATATTCTATTGAGTCCTTCATGAGGCAACAACCACCTTCTTTCAGTGGGTCTTCAGATCTACCTGTTGCTGAACAATGGATCAGTACCATTGAAAAGATATTTTCCATACTTCGTTGTACAGAGCATGAAAAATTCATTTTGGCTGTTTACTAGTTAGAAGGTGAAGCAGACCAGTGGTGGACTCTAATTAAGAATACAAGGCCCCAAGGTGAAATTGAATCCATAGAATGGGACGAGTTCAAGAACTTGTTTTTTAATTAGTACTTCCCCCGTATTATTCGAACAAAAATGGAAAAGGAGTTCCATGAGCTTAATCAAAAGGATGATGAATCTGTTGGTATATACGAGGTGAATTTTACAAGGCTCGCAAGGTATGAATCTGGCTTTATCATACAACTTGAAATTAAAGTTGATCGATTCTTCAGTGGCTTAAAACCAAGTCTTCGAAGGGAATTAGCTATAAGAGACTTCAGTAGCTATGAAGAAATTATGCATTGTGATATCATGGTAGAACTGGAAGTTGGTGTTACATATCCATATCATGGTTTTGACAAGAAAATAAAGATGGAGTTCAAGGAAAAACCTCAGATCAATGGTGAAAAGAAGGTGAATGTTTCTTTATGCTCAAAGAGTGGAAATAAGAAGGGTGGTGATTGTCTAAAAGTTACTAGAAAATGTTTCAAGTGGGGAAAAGAAGTAAATCAAGTAGTTGAGTGATTATGTAATGGGAAAAAGGTTTATAATGACGTGAATAGAAAAAATACTACAGAGAATGATCCACCAACACTTCAATGCTACAAGTTCATGGAAATGGGGCATTATGCTAAGAAATCCCTTAATCCAAGGGTTAATTATGATTGACATCAACAACCTCTTAAGGAAAAGGACAAAGCGAAGTCACATGCGATCACTATTGGTGATGTTGAGTATGACAATGATGTTGTGGAATGATTAAGTTTTTATGTAATGGGATTTCAAAATAGTATCATGGAATCTCATTTATAGTATCGTGGAATTATGGAATATCTATGTATTGGTTTTCAATAATTGTATGGTACCGGTAACCATAAAAAGTGATTGAAATATTTTTGGAAAGCAGATTATATGCGCATAATGAAGGGATACGGAGAAAATAATATGTTTGATAGTATTAATGATCTCATTACTGATATAAGGAAAAAGTGATATCATGGTTTGAGTATATAGAAATTTTGGGATTTTGGTATGTGGAAAGAGTTAACTTTTGACATAATTAATGTTTTCACTACGGTTCAATGGGTATTAAAAAGTTTCAAGAGAATACATGATTAAGGCATTCACATGTTTGTAATTTGACCAACAAGATATATCATATGATAGATGATGGTATTCACATGCTTGGTAGATCAAATTTCTAGTAATCGTTTACTTTACACAATGAGATTGGATAGAAGTATTTTGGATAAGCCTAAAGATTGGACAATAGATAGTATTGTTTAAGGCTAGAACCTTTTTTCGATATTATTTCTAGAATGTTATAATGGTGAAGTTTTAGAAAAAGGACAACCTGCAAGACGGATGACAACCCGCCGCGTCGAACAAGGTTGCGGGAATCGAAAAACCGAAGTAAGACATGAGTTTATCACCTACCACTAGCCTACAGGAAGTCCTTGGTTAGTAGAAACAAGTTTTATTTTATTAACTATTATGATAGATGTAGTATAAGACCATTTTTGGAATCCTATATGATTAACCTCACCATGGATGAACTTACATATATTTGATAAATTTTGATGAACTTTTTTTGAGACAAATGGAATGACCCAAAATTCTATCACATGATCTGCTAACACTTCACAAATGACAAATTCAACTTATTTTATTTAATATATGAAGTGGAAATTGTTCACGGAACGACCAACAGTAAGATTGTACCAAAATAAAGTAAGTATTTCTTCTAATTCAAAATTTTCAACTCTAAGGAAATGATCTTGAAAAACAAAAATGTTGTCCTAGAACCCTCATATTCGATGATTTAGATGGTACCTTAGATCATCACAAATTTATGGTTTGGTGATTGTTGGATTTTTTATAGCCATGTTCTCTACCACTTTCCATCAGAACATGATGGTTAGATTTCTCTTCCATAACCATATTTTTACATGTGTTATTCTATTTGGAAACCCAGTGATGAGTTAATTTGGGTAACCATTACGTTTCATACTTTAGTTTTTAAAATTATGTTTTGGTATTCCTTTTTATGATGTGAGTCTCTATGAAAAAAACTTTAAAGTAGTAAACCATTTATAACCCCAACAAATTTCGAGGGAGAAATTCATTTTAAGGGGGGTAGAATGTAACAACCAAAAATTTTATGAGAAAGATTATTTTTAATTTCTTTTATGTCTTGTGTTGTACGTTACACCAAGATTAGCTTTTACTATACGCAACACCATATTAGCTTGCAGTATACACAATACTATTCTTGGCTTGTGTTACACACAATTTCAAGTTCATTTTGTAGAAATTATTCTATGCAACATTAAGTATAGATTTTTTTTAATGTATAAATGAAATAAGTTTTTATTATGTTCTATGCAACACCAAATGGATCTTGCACTACACGCAGCCCTGAATTGCCTTGCATTACATGCAATCGCGACCTTCCTCGATAGCGTTTGTAGTACGCAATACCGGGTTTCACTAAACCATGATATATTGTTATAATATTATTATGAACTTGACATTATGAATAGTATTAACTAAAATTCTAATTTTATAAAATTATTATTCATCTTACACATTTTATAGAACATTGTATGAGAACAAAATAAATGTTTTGGTTAAAATAAGTATTTTTCCAAAAAAATGCAGTTTGGACGTCTTTTGATGTAGTACACACTTTAAATCTAGTTTTTGACCAGTATATAAGTTCAATTTGGAAAAATAAAATTCTTATTTGGAATCAGGATATAAAAATTTACTCTGGATAAATTTTTCATATTATTCTGATAACTGCCATATTTTAATGAATAATAAAAACACGCTATATTTTAATTAAAAATAAAATTCACCAAGATAATTTATAAGGTTAAATTATAATATTTAATTGTTTTAAATTATAAATAAAATATATTTTTACCATTTAATATAATATAAGTCATTATCATTTATTTTACATTGAATTCATAGGTAAAAACATTTCAATCTTTTGCAATGTTTTAACTTTTAAAACCCGTTTTCTCAACAGTGAGATTAATTTTAAATTAATTACTACAACTTATGTGTTTTGAATTTGGAAAAATGGATTCCATATTTGGATTTAGTGGGTCCAAATTTTGTTAATAGGTTACTTTTATTTTTTTGATATTACGAATAGTAACTACGGTAATTTTTATTTACTACATTTAAAGGTAAATCAGGTAATTAAGGGTAAAAATATGATTATAAAATTACCCTAACTCCTGCCAAAATTCAATTGGATGAATAAAATTCGACCCATATCACCTAAGGGTCGGAATAGATTCATTTCATGGACTTTTGACAATGAAAATTATATAATTATTATTAAAACCAAAGAAAGTGACAACATGTCACTCTCTTATATCTTATAAGTAAAATAATTTCAATTTAGTGATAAACATAATGAAACTTCAAACATGAAAAGTCTCCAGAAAGATAATAAAAGTATCTACATTATTATAATTTGTTTATAATTTTTAGGGATTAAATAATTATCATTAATTATGACACCATTGTGATAGAAAAATTATTTAATAGATTGAAATATCAAATAAATGGTTTTAAAAATATTAAAATAAATTTTATCTGAACTAATTAATGTTCTCCAAAAATTTTATAGATTAATATGACATGTTATGATTCTATTAAAAATTTTGGTTCAAATATATACTCAGTTTGGAATTTATTTAAGTTTAAATAAATGAATAGTGTCAAAATTGACATAATTGTTGTTTTATAAAAATAACATATTATAAATTTTTTTAAAAATCACAAAAATATTTAAAAATTATAAATTTAAATTTAAATTGTAGAAAATGTCATAAAGTATACCATTATGGACAATTCACAACACCAAAGAAATTATTTATGACAATTTAAAATTTATAATATTATTAACACAAAACAATTAAATAGATTAAATAAGGATAAATCAAGTTGATAAGGTTTAAAATAAATTTCCATCATGTCTAAATTTTATTGGTTGATGAAATTACAAACCTATCTCATATAATATTCGTATTTGAACCATTTAGGAAGTTTTTATGTGGGGTTTTAATTTATATTAAATTAATTTTTTTGAGGTTTCCAAAGGCGCCCCTCTCCTCCCTTATAAAAGGGAACCTCCCCACTCTCATCTTCACAAATATTTGAGTCGTCATGCTCAAAAAAACCCTTCCCATTTCACTTCTCCACTTCCATATAAACCTACTAGCGGTCTTGTTCTTCTTCAATGATCATCTATAGTGCCCTAAGAGGAGGTTAAGAGAAGGCGCGTCGAAGAAGGGGTAATCTCTTCTACCAAATATTTAAAGTTTATTTATTAATCTACTTCCTCTTATATAGTTGTTTCATCATAAAGTAATAACATCAGTATAAATAACATACTTATATGTTATTATAAATATTAAACAACCCCATTTTACCTTCTATCCATCCTACGGAAAACGTAATTACCGCGTGTGCGTACGTACGGAACACCATCTCCACGCCGTGGTGTAATCTATTTTTCCAGCCCCACCTTACTTGGATGGGTATAATGGTGTAAATAATAACTATATATGGTTATTATAACATCATACTTATTCTGAGATATTATATCATCCACTCCAATTCCATTCAATAATTATGGGAACAATATCACCACTCATGTGTACATACGTATTACCGTCTCCACGACGCGATGAGATTCATTCTCTATGTTAACCATTCAAGAATAATTATAAAGTATATATAATGAATAATAATGATATATATGACATAATAATGCTACTGGATTTATTTATATATATTTTTCATCTACTTACTTCCGTTCAAGTCAATAGGGAAAGGAAAACAACATTTGTGCGTACGTACAACCTACCATCTCCATGAACGATGTGTTTCATTTCATTTATCTATTTATTATATATATATATTGAATATATATGATATATAAATCAATTTTTACATTCTGGAAGTAAGTAAACCATGATATAAGTAATAATAATATCAAGAACAACAAGTCCAAACACGTACGATAAATGAAACAATTTTACCCAAAACACTACTTTAACATGGAATTAACAAATGAACAGGTAATATAAAGTCTTAAGTGAATAATATATGATAACATAAATATTATTATGGTTCTTTTAGAAGTTAATAATATGTTTAAACCCACTATACAGGGGTCTTGGAAACATACAGAAGAAATTGGAGATAAGGTAAGTGACAATTTTGCAATCTCATTTTTATCCAAGATTGCTTATACCTAAGTATTTAATGGGGTTATATTTTTCATCCATGTCCATAAAAATGTTTTTCATAAAGTGTTTAATAGTCTTCCATGTATTTTTTAATTCATGTTTACCCCTCTTTGACTTTTACATTTTCTTATAGAATGAATCTTTCTTTTGTTTACCATATGTGGAACTTTTTACCTTTATCGGCAAAAGTACAAGGAGAATGTTTTTTTAACTTATACGGCATGAATGGATTTTTACGGTTTCATAACGCCTAATTTTCATGAATATTACTCTATATGATTTCATTATTATTTTCAAAAAATTCATTTTCTTTTAAAATTTCATGGCATTTTGTGAAAATAAAATTATTTGGAAGAAGAAATGATATTTTCCAGAAGAATTCATGTCAAGTGTTTTGTCAAAACTATTTTCCATATAAGATGACATTATTTAGTATGATTATGTTTCAAGTAAAATGTCTCTATTATTTACATGGTCTTATTCTTCTTATGAGGAAATGATATCCATTTGATTAATATTGATTATATTATGATGGGATGATGTTTGTGAAACCCATTTTATTATTTGGGTTATGATGAATGATTTATGTTTATTTTGTGGCAGAAGTAAGAATGATTTCATTATGAGATGGGTGGGACCTATATCTCCCTCCAATGCATTGGGAGAATATTTATATCTCATGATATAGACATGGATGGAATGGAAAGTAAACCCAGTTTAGTAAGGGACTTTGTCCACTATGATGGTCTGGGAAGCAATGCCTTGGCTACTATGGAAATCATAACATGTGCTTAATGGTGGCCACAATTACATATTTTATTCCCATGATACTTTATCATGGTTAATGTTATTTTATGATATATTCCTTATTCACTACCAAGATTTATGTCATTACTTGTGATTTTAATGTTTTATGTTCATGTTTGTATGTTCAAATGTTCAGGGATTGTTTTATGTTCTCCATGTTTACCCTTTCTGAGAATATGAGCTCAACCTTTTTATGTTTTTTCCCGAGGATATAAATAAAGGTTATAGGTAAGAACACCAAAGTGGAAGATCATTATGGGAGATGTTGAAGATATTTCACCAGGATTATAAGATTATGTTCTGAGTTTCTAAATACACTAAACTAATATGGTCTTTGGGCATCTGTTTTTGTCATGTATTAATTATTCCACAAAAGAAATGTAATTTCTATGTATGTCAAGATTTGGGTCTCTACATCCATGTTCTTTAACTCCCACATCTCTATGTAATTTTTTCCAAGAGTAATATTTGTACATTAAAGATTTATTTCCATGGGAATTTTGTTTCCTAGTAGGGTGAGGAAGTATACTTGTTGATGTTGTATGTATTGTTTCTTGGGAAGAACCAGTGAATTTGGTAGGGTTTATTAGCTTCCTCACTCTGAATGGTTATTATCAGAGCAGTGTTTGTTATTTCTCTCATATTGATGATTTATTTATAGCATTGACCTAGAAGTACCATTCTTTTGTGTGTACAGATTAGTTCCAGGTAGACTTTTATTACTAGAAGGGTATGATGGTGAATAACCTAGTACATCTATTTCCTAAGGAGGGTGTGATTTTTGAGGTGTTTTGCAACACATTCTGTATGGTATTGGTATGTTTGTTGATGTAATAGAATATGGTGATCTTACATGGGTCTACCAAGTTACATCCCTATACGTGTAAATATTCCACCACTGATTTGGATGAAATAGAGGGTGTATTGTGTTGATGTTGTGACGGTATTACTTCACTGTTGATTTTTTGGGTCCTTACTGATTACAAGAGGGTATATATTTTCTCAGCATGACCTAATCCTATATAAATGGAGTTGTGTGGAGTTTTTTTTAAGATGACAATTTTTATATATCCTACACCTCCGGAAAGGGAACTGTTATGAAAAATTATTTTTGTATAAATTCACAGACTGATGTTATTCAGGAGTATGGTGATTATTAGAGGGTAATAAAGAAGCTAGAATCCCAACACTTAGATGAAATGTTGGTTGTTGGAGAGGGTTTCATGTTTACGATCACGGTGAAGTATTCTATAATGAAAAATGTGGAGGAGTATTTGTGGGTATAATCAAATGAAGAGGTCATATGTGATCTTGTTGGCCATAGTGATTCTTTGAAAGGAAGCTCGTAAGATGGTCAGAATTGGATGATTTTTTATGGGACATTTTTTCCTAAGGAGATGTGTGTGGGATTCCTTAGTGAGTTTTGTATCTCAACTTTAGAAGAACACCAAATAATTTTCAATATGTACCAGGGCTTGAGGGTATAGTTTTGTTTATCTGAGATGAAATAAAAAGTAGAAGGTTTTTCAGTTTAGTGTCTAGTTTTATAGAAGTTAAAATATGAACACCATATACTTGGTGGTTTGTTTCAGAAATTAGATGTTCTTAAGTGAAAATGGGATGAATCATTAAAGGATTTCACCCTATGTTTACCCCAATCTCAAGGATTTTGTGATATTAACATGGAAGTCAAGTATTAGTTGATAAAATTACCTTTTTCCTAGAGATCAGGTAGTCTAATGTATTTGATTTATTAACATATGTATTTAAATGATTTGGTGTGGATTCATGGGTTTCAGTGGTGTATTGTATCAAATTTGGAGGCCCAACTTATAATGAGTATTTATAGAGCACTAAAACATAGATTTTTTTCTTAGTTAAGCCTGAGAAATTCATTCCACCCTCAGATGAGTGTGTAAATTTAATAGGATATCTTAAAACTATAGGATTTTTTATCATCATGTCTTTTGGAAATAAATGGATTCTGGGTATGAAACTTTCCCATGGTTGATTTCTCTTAAAATAACTACCATAAATCATCCATTTGAATGTCCCCATTATTGGGTCTTTTATGGGAGGCCATGTCATTCTTCATTATACTGGGTTGATGTTGAGGAGTCAGTAGTTTATGGTTATGATTTGGTACAGAGTAAGATATGAATGGTTTAGTTAGTTTGAGAGAAGAAAAAAGATGCTTAAAGTAGGTAAATGTGATATAATAATCACAGGAGGAGGCCCTTGGAGTTCAAGGTTGAAGACCATGTTTTCTTTAAGGTTTCCCCTTGATGTGGGAAGACTATATTCAACATGGAGAGAAATATCTCTCTTGGGTCTATTGGCCCCTTTGAGGTGTTGGGGCACATTTTGAGGTGTCTTATCAGTTGGTATGTCCTCCTTTATTGGACTGAATCCCTGACATATTCCATGTATATTATATATTTTTGTAACTTTCTAAGGACTCTCATGTCATATAATAGGGAGTTTTGGATATCAAGGGTGAAATGATGTTCTTGGAGAATCTAATGGAGATCCAAGACCACAAAGGGAAGGTTATACGAGGACGGACCAGTCCTTTGGTTCGTGTTCTATTAAGTCATGGTAAAATGGAAGAGAGTACATGGGATTACAACACACTTATTCATGCCCAGTACCAATATTTTTTTGATTCATTTATTTCCTTTTATTTCCTTTTTTTTATTTTAAATTTTTTTGACCTTTTGGTTTTCATGTGATATGATTCAAACTTATTGATATGATGTGTGATGAAACACTCAAATCATAAAAGGAATGGAAAACCTGATCCCTATTCATGATTTGTTATACCTTGATGTGATTTTTACCATTTGGGAATGTTAGTTCTGCCCAAAACGAATAGTGTACTGACATGAGATATGGAATTCCTTGATTTGATATTTTTGGATATTTTTGGGTATGGTAGTTTATAGGTTTTTATTATGTTAGGGTTGAAAGGGTTTTTTAGGTGGTTATGTGGAAGATAAGGGCATATATTTTCTCTGTTTGGTTAGTAGCATTGTTTTGGATGATATAAGATCATTGATAGGTATCTCGATGGATTATTTTTCAGAAATTCTCTCTTTCCTTCAGATTTTGTTTTGAATTCTATAGGGATAGAATAGTTTTATAAGTTTCTAATGTCACATTGAATATCATTTGGACCATTACATTCTGGGAAATATTTTGATTGAGTTTTACATAGAATGTATATATATTTTTGGTAGAATTAGGGAGTTTTTTAGGTATTGTGTATGTGGGAAACATTTTTTTAGAGGATGATGATATATCTCAATAGTATATCCCAAAGTAGATCATATATGAGGTAGACTGTATAGGAAAAACATTTTGTTGGATCACTCTAATGGTAGATATTTAGTAGTTTATATCTTGTAGTTAGTGTCTAGTGGTAGATCTATGATTGTATTTCACCATCAGCATATATCTGGATTTAGATCTCTTGTGGTAGATCATTTATTGTATATATCTATAGGTAGAACTCTATAGGTAGATCTATAATGATATATCTCTGGCATAAAATGTACGGATTAAGATATCTAGATATAGATCATTGGTTATAGATCGTTGATAGTAGATCTCTGGTGGTATATCTCTATTGGTAGATCATTGTCTATACAATTTGGGTGGTAGATCACTGGTGGTTAATCCCTATTTGTGGTGTACAGTAAACCAAGTTTTTCTATAATTTATAGGTTTTCCTGTTTGACATTTTTTTGATGGGAAATGGTTTTAAAGAAATTATAAATGGAAATAAAAATAATTTTAAAGGTGTATTATTAAATATTATATTTATTATGTATGGAAATTGATCCCAATTACCCAGAGTTGTTGTCTTCTTTATTATATTGTTATTAGATACAAGTAATTTTATCCTGATGGACTGAATATTTTATTAGTGCTGATATACTAGATATCTACTTTTGTCTAATATTACATTTTAAAAGCTCAAATTATAATATAATTATTTTAAAAATTATGTTATTAACTCTAGAAAATCATTTAACATAAATCATATTACACTTATAAAATCTTGGGGAATGGAAAAAAATAATGGTGGGCACAAATTCTCATTAACGGTGAAGTACAGTAGAATATATCGTGAATCAATATTGAATAATCAATATGGAAATGTAAATAACTGAACACACATATCATTTAACCAATGAATTTTTTATAATAATTATGTTGTGAATAATAAATTTGGAAAGGTAAATAACTAATAACATATTTCATTTAATCAGTAAACTGATAAAGAAATGAATCCAGAGGAAATATCATTCCAAAAATCTTCTGGATAATAAGATAAGGCATAATCTATATGTTAAGGTAAATAACTGAAAACGCATTCCACATAATCAATAAACTATGATTGTAATGAATTTAGAGTTAATATAATTTTGATAATTCAATGTATAATAATAATTGAATTCTTATTGAAGTAAATACATAATTATTGGATGCCATGATCTGTGCCATCATGATAAATTTACCATCAAGATGTTTCATAATATTGTTTAAGACTACATGTAGAACCCCATTTAATGCTAGCTTATTGATATGTATCATCAGAACTAAAATTGAATTGAGGGGATATATAATATATCTACCCACCTACCACTAAAATTCTAAATCATTCCTCATAATTACAATGATTGATTTATTTCATGAATAAATATTCCTTAACAACAAATATCTATATTTAGTAAAGAATATGGATTTTTAATATTTCCTGGTTAATAAAATAAATTTCTATGTAATCACCATATGTAGAAATGGTATATGGTTTATGAAACAACCATATCCATCATATATAGAGTGTGGATATTTTATAGAAACGAATTTTACAATGATCACAAAATAGTGAATGTTTCAAAAGAATTTTATTATATATAAAAAATGGATCATGATAGTGAATTTCAAAAAATTACTTAGAAAAAGTATTATAATCCATTTATATAAATAAAATATATAGTATAAATAAAATATTTACCATTTTATTCAAATAATGGGGTGTTTTCATTAAATAATATAAATATCCTAACAAGTCCCTTAAAAACATTCCTATGGAAAATTTTCTTTTCATTTTGAAAATAACCTTTTTAAAACAAAAAGTTATAAAAAAATTGGAAAATAAAATTCATTAAAAATAGCCATTGAAAATTATAACATATTTCTTAAAAAAATTATTGGTAATTATGGTAGGAAATTTCATATAGGCTTTGTAGGTTAAAACAAATATTCGTTTAGCATTTTTATTAAAAGAAAAAAATAATTGTTTTTTTGAAAATAAAATGAATATTAGTTTCAATTTTTTTAAAAAAATGTAAAAATGGATTAAATTGAAATTAAAAATCATTTCAGAAAGTTTGAAAACATGTTATAATTATTTTTCATAATCCATGGTTTTGGATGGAAAAAGATATTTTACAATGATATAAATGAAGTCAAATTTTTATAAACACATTTCCAATTACTTTATGTACCAAAATTGTAAAAATGGTAAAATTACATGAAAATATAATAAATAAAAATATTATAATTAAATTTTGTGGGATAATAGTACAATGATCAAATAATTTCCTTCGACTTAAATTCAGGAATACAACATCTTCATTAGAATGATATTGTGAAATAATCCCTTACAATGACCATGAAATTTAGGTGAGGATTATAAAATGAATAAATTTTTTATATCAACTATATATAAACATAGAAAAGTGTAAATACAATTTAATATAATCAATTGTCACTGAACACAAGATTTTATAATATCAAAGATGATGAATAAGTAATATAACCCAATGAAAATAAATTGAGATTAGAAATTATTTACAACTTGGTAACTTTTATATAACCCCCTATTTATGAAATAATTAAAATTTGAACTTAAAATAACATGAAATTTTATGTAATCATGATATTTCATCTCAATGGAGAAATATATACACCATATCAATAAAATTGGTGCATAACATACAAATGTGCCTCAATGAAAGGAAACTGAGACATAATCCCTTACCAAATGTTTCCATTTTGTTGAATGTCATTTAACATCCTATAAAATTATTTTTAACATATTAATAACTTATATAAGAATAATTAAAAAATTTATAAAATCATATATGATCCTTCTATAACATCTTATCACCCTCTATTAGTAATATTTCCTTATTTTAATTTCTTTTTTTGTTAATTACCCTATTTTCTCATGTATGTTTCTTTATGAAAGGTCTAGTTCATATGTATATTATATAGTTAAATCATATAAATATTAATAATAATTACATAATTATAATATTTATAAATCCATTATACTTTAAAACTAATCATGAATTTTTTTGAGAAATTAAGTGGGTTACAACAATGGAGAAGGTAGGCCATACGTTTGTTTAGGTTATGTTTCCAATTTTAAATAATCATTATAGAAAGGAGGAAAGTAATATTTTATCATTAAATAATTATATTAATTTAATATATATCATATTATTCTTTAAATATACTTATATCTATCATCTAGGTGTTTTGGTGATGAAAATATATTTATATTGATTCATGGAGGCAGTAGTCCACACATACTCTAACGATGTTATCATTTGTCAGTGAAAATAAAAAATAATTTGTTATCTCTTTGGAAAGATAAATATTCCATTAATATCATAATTATTTCATTTATATATCATATATTCATTATCATTACCCTAATTAAATTCCATTAAAGAGTTAGTGAAAGATGAATCACATCTCTTCGTGAGGGGGTAGTCCACCGTACACACAAACAATGTTATTGTATCCCATATGAAATGGAATCTCAAAAATATAATTTTTAAATAATTAATAAATCAGTATAATTATTTAATAAATATCATATATACTCTTTATGTACATCATCATACTCAACCATGAATAGAGGTAATGTAAAAACAAATAACATTGGTTCGTGAGGCGGTAGTCCATCATGCACACGAATAATGATTTCATAACCTATTTTATGAAGGTGTAGGTGGTTTTCAGTCATGAGATTTTTATAAAAACATATAATTTTATGGAAATTTATGAGGTTATTATATCATAACTCTTTAATTAGAATTGAATGAGGTCCAAGAATAAAATAAAAATGATTGTTGAAGAATGTTACCTCTTCTTTTGGTAAACTCATTAGGTTTTCACCAAAATCCTTCCTAGTCTTGATTTATGAAAAAATAGGATTATATGATGAGTTCAGGAAAATTTAAATTTCATTTGGGTAATAAAGGGATGGTACAATAGGTATTGAAGTCGTGAATACGAATGAGAGTGGGTCGCCTTTTACAAGTGAGGTGTGTAGAACACTTGTAGTTTTTAAAAAGTAAAACATAAACCCACATATTTCCAATGAAAGAGGGTCCTAAATTAATAATTTTAGATAACTTAATATTATAGACTCAAAATGTGGAAATAAAATATATTTTAGGAAAACAATTAGTTCATTCTTACCCTTATCTTTTTAGTTTAACCCTAGGAAACTATAGTTTTATCGTAAACATGATAAATATTTTTTATTGTTTTCAATATTTATTTTAGTAAAAAATTAATTTTACATAATTAGATATTATTAAATATGATGATTATAAATATAGAATCCATTTTTTAAAATTCCATTCATTGATATAGGATAATTTATTTTAAAATTAATCCTTAAACCCGATGAGAAAGCAGGTTTTCAATGAAAAATGTTTCATAGTTTACAACAATTTTATATGAAAATATAATAATTTTTTTGAAATGACGTAAAATGAATTAATATATATATAAATTAACTAAAACTAATTTAAGAAAATAAAAAATATAATATAACTTTATAACTAATTTTAACAAAAATGTGATTTGCAATTAAAATTTACTATTTTCACTATTTATTGAGAAATAATCTATTTATAAAAAATAACAAAAATTCACCCTATGATAATTTTTATTATAATTTCAATAGTTATTTTAATTTTATAAAATCAAATTTATACAGTTTTTAATATAAATTTTATATTACGTTTTCAAATTGGGACTATTATGTTTTTAGAAAAATATAGTTTACAAGAAAACATTTATTTTTTATTTTAAATACTTATTATTTTATTTTTAATAAATAGATTAAAATAATTCTCATAATTTATTTGTTACTATTCATTTCCCCCAATTTAACACTATGTATACTATATTATAGTTCACATTGACTCGGTGTTGTGTGTTCCACAAACTATCAAAGAGATTAAATTTAATGAAATATATTGGGTGGGTCCTCTAAGCGTAGTGTTGCATGTCAAATGTGGTATTTAATAAAATTTCATTATTTTATATTTTTTGGAGTCACATTCTCCCCAGGTTACATAAATTTCACCATCAAAGCTTATACTTGATCTTGGTAATCAAGGGATTGATAATTGTGAATACCAATTTTAAAAACCCACATCATAAAAGGATTACTAAAACATACTCTTAATAAGATAGAAATGGAAGTAAAAAAGGTTATATGGAATAATCACACATAATAGGTGAGAAATGACAACATGGACAAGGAAAAGAATACTTATTCTCAAGGATTAATTAATTTTGATAAAAGTCGTTGATCACAAGGAAGTGAGCGATCTAGAGAAGGCTAAAAACCTTGAACTATTAAACAAGGAGGTGTGAAAATAGTCATTGATATCTTAAAAAATGATAATGATATGAAAACATTTTTTTTAATATCATTTTCTTAAAGTTTAGTGATTCATTTAATCTTTATGAATATAGAAAAATATACATACTTGATATTTTTATATTTTATATTAATAATTACATCCTTTGTTTCTTCTTTTATCAATTAACAATTCATCCTTACTCCAAGAAATCAATTCCATAAATTATTATTTAATGCATGAGGCACTATAATTCAATTTTAAATGATTGTGAGATTCATAAAATAGTGAAAATTATTTTCATATATCTATAACAAGTATAATACCTCAATATAGTAAACACAAGTTATCTAATAAAATAAATTAATCTATAAATGTAAAAAGTAATAGAATATGTTCATATTTAATATTTATTTTTGAAATAATTATACTAAAAATAATGACATATTCACCAAGACATCACATAGGCCAATGGTAGGTGATTAACCTGTATCGTTATTTGGTCATGGGTATAATCCCTAGGGTTATCTTGGATGTGACTAGTATTCACCTAGTACATGGGTAATCATTTATCTATAACCATATTAATATAATTCCTATAATTTTAATAAAGAAATATGATGGATTAACTTGAAATAAATATAATCATCAAATAAAATTTATTCGAAGGTCTTTAATATATCTTATTTTTTTAAAAGTCAATTAATATTATTTAGCTACTATTATAATAAAATTAATGATCATATTTACCCTAAAGGATATCCGTACCTTTAAAAATTTGTATTTTAAATGTAAATTAATTACTACTCAAATACATTTTCTAATAAATCATATTTCCAAAAAAAATCGAAAATACCTTTATTATTGGTAGACAATAATCACATGAAACCCAAAAAGAGGCTTTTAAGACATTGCACTTATGATTATTCTTAAACTCATTAACTCATCATGGTATATATTACCTATATTTTATTGAATAAATATATGATTATAAAAGTTAACATAATACATAATTGTTTCATGGTTCTTATAACCAAAATACCGATGATAAAAATACCAATATAACATTATTTTGAAATCAAAATAAATAAATTAACCATTTTTTCAGTATAGGTCCTTCCATGGTATAGTGTTTAACATTTAGAAGAGGTAATCAGATTGAATATTTCTAGGGTTCTTCACATTTAATACAATGACCAATAAATGGTTCCCTAGGATTATATTTGTTTCATTCCATCATACACTTAGTTTTCCTCATCAATTCATTACTTTATACCATAATTTTTATCACATAAGACATATTCTAATTCCATTAAGGAAAATTATTTTCAATCTGAGAAACATTATATTTTACCTATTCCATTCATTTTTATCATCTATTCAAACCCTTCATAGTGGTTTTTACTGAAAATGAGAATTATCAAAATCATATCCCCGAAGAGTGTCAATCTAGATATTTAGAAAGATGCATTGTTGTTAATGATGTAATGATTTGGTTAAGACCAATACTCCATTTTTAGATTTATTACCCCTAAGTACCTCTGTTATAGAACCAATTACACTTATATTGTCCATATAGGTATGTATTTACAAGAAAAACCACAAAATATTTTCCTTAAAAAATTATCAGGATGTTCCTATACTAATATTCCGGTTTTAAAAAAGTTTATATTCTATATTATATTATATCCAAAATCTGGTTTTCAAGGATTCTCCTAAAATTACTCTTATTCCAATTTTAATGAATTTTCCCAAGTAGCCCAATATTGGTGTCTACTTTATTTCATTGACAAAGATATAATGTCAAATTTTCATGGACTGATCAGTTTAACATTTTTGCATAACCAGATACATACATGATACCCATTTTACATTGAGAATAAAAAATAAAAAATAATATATAATAGAATAAAATGAACTAAATCCTAGAAAACTCAATAAATGATATATTATTCATATCACGGGGAAAATAAACATGATAAGGGTGAGCCCAAATGTTATGTAATAGTTAGATATAACCAAATCTATCATGAATCTAAAAGAATAATCAATACAGAAAAGTAAATAATTGAACAAAACTCTCATTAAATCAGTAACATGGATATCATAATTAAATAGGTAATAATAAATATGAAAAGGTAAACGACTAAAAACACTTTCTATTAAATCATTAAACTAAGAAATAAATTCATCCACATATAACATCAATAAAAAAATCTCATGGGTTACAAGATAAGTAATAGTTAATATAGAAAGGTGAATAAATAAAAACACATTCTATTTAATCAATAAATGTAAAATTAAATTCATCGAGATATTATATAAATTGGAAAATTTCTTGGATAATAATAACTCAATTTGTAATGTATGAATTTCTTAATCTTTTTGATTTCATGATCTCAAGAATCTTAATACATCTATTGTAAGGAACATTCAAAAGATAGTTTAATACTATAGGTAGAAATCCATTTATAATTGGATTAATAATTATTTTCATAATACCTAAAAATTATTTAAGGGCCTATATAATATAGATCCCCACCCATCAATACAAGTCCAAAATATTCTTCATATATTGAATGATATATTTAATTCACAAATCAATATGACTTATCAACAAATAAATGAATTGAGTACAGAATGAAGATTTATCTATATTTCTCTATTGATATAATAATTATCAAATTAAAAACCATATGGAGAAATTATATATGGTTTAGGAAAAAATTATAATCAATGATACAAATAGTATAGATATTTAAGAGGGTTGAACTTTATTATTATCAAAAGCGAGTGATGTTTCATTAGAATGTTAATTGATAAAAATGAATCATGAAGGTGAATGTAAATATCTTTCATGGCCGAAAAGACGATAAACCATCCATATAAATAGTAATTATGGTAAAAATAAAACATTTTACCATTATAGTATAAATAAATTATTCTTGTCATTGAATAATAGAAATACGAAAAAAAATATTTAAAACATTTTGGAGGAAAATTACATTTACATTTTGAGAAAAACCTTTTGAAAAATAAAAGATAAATAATCCTTTTAAACATATATATATTTAAAAATTACCTTATAAACATTTAAAGGTTGTTTTAAAATTTATAGTGGTCATGACAGAAGAAAAATCCATACAGGTTGAGTAAATTAAAACAACGATTCTTTTCCAATTTTTTGTAAAATCCAAATAGGGATTGTTTTGAGAAAGACACAAATATTACTTAAAAAACTTATATATAAAGAAAAAACTGGGAAAATATTTCATTAAAAAATATTTCTAAAAGCATAAAAATATTTTTAAAATCATTTTTAGAAAGCACGGGTTTGGAAGAAAATTGATTTCCGATCAAAGTAAGAAATGAAGTTGGATTTTTATTAAAACAATTATTAGTCATTTTAAGTAAAAAATATTATAAAAATGGTACTATTACAGGGAAATTTCCTGAATTATCATAGGATAATGAAATGAAATAATAAAATTTTAAAATAATACAATAGTTTCCTTGAACTAAAATTTAGGAATAATCAATCTTGATTAGAATGAGACTGTGAAATAAATAGTTATAATAACCATAACAATGAAGTGAGGACTATTATATAAATAAATCTTGTTTATAAAATATAAATATAAATAAAATAACAGATATAAAACATAATATAATTAAAATTAATTACACACATAATCTTGAAATATCAAAGATAAAGAAGATTTAATATAACGTATTGAAAAAAATTGAGTTATAAGATTATTTACCACATGGTAATTTTTAAATGATATAGTCATGGAGGAAATAATTTAAAATTGAAACTCAAAATACCATGAATTATTAAGTAATAATTAATTTACATGTAAAAGGAGTTTTATATAAAACATATAAAAGAAAAAGGTGCAAAACATACAAATTTTCCTCAATGAAAGGAAATTCAGACACAATACCTTAAATAAGATTTTTTTATTTAACATAGTTCAAAATATGGTACAATGGTTTTAAACATGTTTTTATCTTATAAAATAACAATATTATTAATTATAATATCATATATGATCCTTTAATCACAAATTATCAATGTTCAATTAATAATATTTTATTATTTACGTTGTTTCAGGTGTCAATGGACTTGTTTTCTCATGCATGTTTCATTAAGAGTGTTATGTTTTTTGTGAATATTCCATAATTACATCAACATAAGAATAATAATAATGAAATAATTTTCACATTTTTAAATTAATTATAATTTCATTTCCAACCATGAAAAATATGTTTGAGAAATTATGTAAGTTACAATCATAGAGACGGAAGGACGTACGTATGTGTGAGTAACATTTCCATTTTCCAATGGTCCTTATAAAAAGGAAGTAAGTAATTTTTTTATTTAAATAATGTTAATAATATAATATATATCATAATAATTATTTAAATATACTCAAATTTATCATCGATGTACGATGGTGATGAATATAGCTTCATTTCTCTTCATGAAGGGGGTAGTCCACACGTACACGAATGATGTTAACATTTTTTAGTGTAAGAATGTAAATGATATATTAATTTTTCATAATGATAAATATGTCATGAATACCATAATTATTTTATTTATATCTCATATATTTTTTTAACAGTATCCTTATTACATTTTATGTAAATTTTTAGTGAAAGATGAATCACATCGCTGTGTGAGTCTGTAGTGTGTCGTACACACAAACAACGTTATCATATCCCTAAAGGAATAGTAAGTAAAAAACTATATATGATATAATGAATATATAGGTATATTTATTTTAAAAATATCATATATATTATTTATATCCATCAGCATACCCAATAATGAAAGGTGGTAATGGGAAAAGGAATGACATCATTTCGTGAGGTGGTCATCTACAATACACACAGATAATGATTTTGTAATCCATTTTATTGATTTATGGATGGTTATAGGTAATTTAAATATTATAAAAACATATTTATATATTTAATATAATGGGGAAATTATATCATAATTATTTAATAATAAATGATCAAGGATGATGAATAAATTAAAAAAAATCTCATTGAAGGGTGTAGGCTCTTCTTTGGGTACACCCCTTAGTTTGGACCAAAAGCCTTCCTGGGTTGGATTTATTCCAAAAATAGTCAATATAGGATTTGGGGATTGATATATGGGAGTTTATTTTGGGAGTTATTAGATGATACAAAAGGGTTTGAAGGTGTGAGGAATAGAAAAGAGGGGGTGGCCTTTTATATGTTTGGTATGTGGCGCACTTGTAATTTTTTAATAGAAAAAGGTGTACCCATATTTTTAACATCAAAAAGTGTAATAAATGGATTGTTATAGATAAATATAAATCATAGGGTCTAATTATGTATATATAATATATATAATATATGTGTTTTTAGTAATTTTAACCCCTATCATTTTAGATTAACCCCCCATAAAATCCACTTTTACTATATCTGTGGTTTCACAATTAACGTTTGTGAAAAAAATAAATTTTAAATTATTATATAATATAAATTATAATGATTCAAAAATTGGAAGAAATTTTTAAAAATTAAATTCATATATGATGAATAAATGTAATTTTAAATTAATCTAACAGATGTAATGAGAAAGGGGGTTTTCAAAGATAAAATGTTTAGAAGATTAACTTTTTTATATCAAAATACATTATGTAAAGGATTAAAATGATATAAGTTAGATTAATATATATATATATATAATTTATTTTAAATTTACATTAAATAATTTAAAATAAAATATAATGTTATGAACAATTTGAATGAAAATATATTTTTTAATTAAAGTTAATTATTTTTTCACTATTCATCGAAAAATGACATATTTTGGTGAAATCAAAAAAAAATCACCCAAATATAATTTTTTTATTATAAATCATAACTAATATTAATCTCATTTAATAAAGTTTCAAAAAGTTGTAAAAAGATTATATTTTGTGTGAAATGTGGGAGTAATATTACTTTTAGATTAATACAAGTTTTCAAAAATAAATTCTTTTTATTTTAAATGATTCATAATTTATTTATAATAAGTAGATAATAATAATAATATTCATAATTTATTTAGTATTGTTCATAACCATCAAAGGTAAATACTAGGAAAACAATATTATTTTTCACTTTGACTCAGGGTTACATGTTTCAATAGCTATCAATGATATTAAATATAATGAAATATATTTCATGGGTTCATTAAGATCGATGTTTCATCTCAGCTAAAATATTGAATAAAAAGTTATATTTTTAAAAAAATTCTGTGTCAATTTTTAAATGTTCGGTGATTTTTTAAATTTTGACACCATTATGATTTAAGGAGATCAACCATTAAGGTTCAAAAAACTCGTACCAAATCTTGCTAGTTTTCTATCTATTTTTTCTAAAGAGAACACCATTCATTAATTACTTCAAGATTACATTCTCTAGATATATGAGGTTATAAGTCATTTTTCCATTAGTGTCATGTATTTTTTTTCTATAATTGTTCTGAGTTCTCTTTAGGTTACTTCCACCAATTTGTGCTCCCCCTATTTTTGGTGCAGAAAATTGTGAAAAGAATACTTTATCAAGGTAGGGGTTCCATCATTTCTCACATAGTGTATCATGAGAAGGGAGTTTATTATTATATTCCCTTGTTGATATGGTTGCATCATACTAATTAAAGATAAATCAATAGGTTTAAATTAAATTTAAAGGGTTAGGGTGAAGTGAATTTTGAACTTATGGATTTTTTGTTATTTATTTAATGTTGTAAATTGTATTGTATAAATTCATGTTACATATTTTGGTTATTGGGGGTCCATGATTTTGTTTTTATAAAATAAATGATGGAATTCATGATGTTTTTTTAGAAAACACATATAATTTAATTTATTAATCACATATATCTTGTTATTGAATTGGATTCCACATGATCTTTAAATATTCTGTGGTAATTCCCTTAAATAAAAAAGCTTAATTGAATTAAATCCCTTATGCCAAATCTAGATATCCTTATTTGTGTGGTGTGGAATGTGTTTATGTAAGGTAATTTATTTCTTATTTTTTCATGTTATTCTTAGGTAGTGGATATGTTGTGATGTGTGTACAATGAGGTTGCGATGGTGGTTGTGTTGTGGTTGTGCAATAGAGCAATGTAAGGGGAGATAAAATTATTGGTATATAGAATTTGGGATTTCTTTTTATACTATATGATGTGTTATGCTATTTTTATGTGTAGTAATGGAATTAAATACATGATAATGATTTAAAATGGCCATTTTTAACACATTAATTTATGGAGGTACGTGTGATTTGAAATATAATGTTAATATATTAATAATACAGATTGAAATATGCAACACAGTTCTTATATAAATGAAATGTGATGATAATGATCATTTAACGTATGAATGAATGGGTTTTTTAAATTTGAAATAATTTGTAGTGTTAAATAATGAAATTGTATAAATTTAGAATTATTTTTTGAAAGGGAAATGCACCTTTAGTTTTTCTTATCTGGGTTAATGCATTTGTTTTGGAAATGGATGTGGAGAATCCGATGAGATGGATTACGCCATGGTTATGAAAGCTTAGGATGCGGATTTTGAGACGTGACTCATAGGTATATACATTCTATATTATTATGATTTTCTCTATGTAAAAACCCATTTAAAGAACCTATTTTCAATAACTAGATGTTTTGGGGGTGTTTTCCCCAACATCCTGATGATGAGGATGGATGGCTGGCCACCAACTCTTCCATTGTGCCTCTTTAAATGATTACATGTGTGGGATATGATGGCAAGAACTAAAAATCACCACTCTTGAGATGTGATGTGACTATATGTGATGGCCCATGATTTTTTGGAGATATGTGATGATAGATATTATGGTGGGGGTAGAGCACATTATGATGATTTCACAAGGTTTATGTCCTTCATATTCATGATACCCTACTACACTTATTATCTTGGGTTCTTATTTTATTCTCCCTCACCATCCATGGTGGGATTTTTTCCTCTTTATAGCATTTACCAAAGTCTTTTGGTATTCTTTCTTCTCTATGTTTTCCTCATATCTATCTTAGGATCCCATGAGTTTTCTCTATTACAATCTCTCTCAAAGAAATAGGGTTTTCACCTTCTTGAATCATTATTCTACTCCACCAGTGAAACTCTTCCATTTCATCTCCATTGTAGTCCACTCTGGTGGTCTATTTTCTTCATTTCTACACGATATTACCAAACCCTTCGTGGCCCTATTTGATTTTACCATCACTCTTCTGTCACAGATGTCCATTTAAAACCCTATATTGGTTTTTAAAAATGGTTCTTTAGTGGCTTGGTATTTTTATGTTAGTATCAATCGGAGGATCTTCCTCATAGGAACATTGAAACTCCTCTACCCAGTTCCCCTTCCTATTATTCATGACATTTAATATATTAAATATGAATGTTTTTCTATGGTATTGAATGGTGTTGCGGTTACATTTAGTGACTAGGGTTCATCTCTCCTAGTGTCATTCTCTACTTATGATTATAGTTGAATCATATGGTCTGGTGGTGTTGTGGTGTTACTTGCCAATGTTGACAACTGCTGGTGTATGGAAATAGTGATGAGGTATCTTAACTATCCCCAAAATTTGTGTTACATTGGTTTGATATATTATGTTTTTAGTTTTTGGTTACGATGGAATGAGATTGTGGTTATATGGATCACAATTTATCACTAATGAGGCCGTGTCCCCTCCTAATACTGCTCTAGATTCCCTATTCTATCAGTACTAGGATATGTTGGTCTGGGGTGGTGGTTACCATGGAATATTTTGGAGGTTGATTTTCAGTGGTAGTTAAATCTCTAGAAGTGTCCCATGTTGATTTTATATTGGTGACGATCCTTGATTGTCAGTGAGTTCTACTGTTTGATGGTGAATACATGGTGGTGATCGCGGTTTCAAGTAAACATGTTTCAATGTGTGTTTTTAAAATTTTTAGGTTATGGTTTCCTTTTTAGAGATGTATCTAGGATTCCAATGAGTTTTCATTTATTCTATAGGTGTGGGTGTTTATGGAATAATATTTCATGTTAGTTTTTGTGTCTTTAGGTGGCTTGCAGTATGAGATGATTTGGTGTAATTGTTTTTGAATACTGAATTTAATGGGGTGGAATCTATTTCTACGGGGTTGTGTTTCTTTTGATTTATGTATGGAGGTTTTATTTTTTTGTTTGAATGAATTTATGTGTGGTTCTCACTCAACCAAAGAGTTTTTTTCTTTAAAAAATAAAAAATGGACTTAGAGAGAGAATTCCACAAGTATAACATTTTGAATTTAAAATTAAATTTCATGAGTTTCTAAATAAATTTTAATTTTTTAAAAGCATTTCACCTCAGGGTGAAACTATAAAATTTATTTAATATAATGATGTTTCAATGATACTATTTATATATTTTGATCATTGAATGAAATCATTATTAAAAATAAGTAATATTTTCCTTATATCAATGACTTTTTATCTTCTCCATGGATTGATGTATATTTTGAAGATTTATCTTAGGTTAGGATACCATTAACTGAAGGTCGATAAGGAATAAATCTTGAAGACTATATTTTTTAGTTATACCCTTTTTGTTGTATAATACAAAAACTGTATTTATGGATCATATTAAAATAGTTTATAATGACTATTTAGATAAGTATATGGCTATGTTTTTTTGATAATATATTGATATTTTTTAAAATAAATGTGTTTCCTTAATGAAACCTAAGTCTTGTATTGAAAACATTAAAAGTGAAGAAACTATATGGTAAATTTAGTAAGTGTAAATTTAGGTTTCAATAAATTCCATTTCTCATGAATATTTTATATAATGACGGTATAATTTTTTACCCTTAGAAGAAAAAACTCATTGAAGAATTTCCAATACTAAGAGATACTTTGGAAATTCTTAGTTTTTATAGATTAGTATGTTACTAAAATCAGTTTTTAGAAATCAATCCTTGATTATTACACCCAGTAACTGTGTTGACATGAAACAGAGTTAAATTCATCTAGATGATCAAGTAAGATGATTTTTTTTCAGGATGTAATTATAATATTTTTAAATTATTTATTTTTATAACTACCATCTAGAAAATGTGAATTTATCTTCTATCGTCATCATTATCATTTTTATTCAAGAAAGAAGTACACGCCATACAGGGCCCCCAGGACCTAAGGATGCTTATAGTAGTGCAGGCCATGAGAATTCCCTCATATCTAATTCACCAACTCAGGTTCAAAGTAAGAGATGATGGTGAAATAGTTGACTTTAAGAACTTGATCGTCCTGGGAAACAAGGTGATCCACTACTTTATTCCCCTCTCACCAGGTATGTGTGACTTCAATATTATTGTTGATGAGATATTTTCACTACCTGATGGTGTAGGAAATCGACCACGGAGTGGATCCATTCCCATGAAAGGATTCATGAATGATGATAGAGTCCATTTACACATGGAAGAATCTAACATTCTACTTCATGAAATGTGTGATCCTAGTCAAAACCTCTTTGTCCTCTACTAGTAGGGAGTTTCCACTACCGTAGTGTGCCATGAAGGCCAAAACAACCCTTCCCATTTGGTCCTACACTACTCCTCCTTCTGTTATAACACTTTATATTCATGATCCATCAGTATTTATATTTAAATCATCCAATGAAGGGAGCCATCACACCCGAAGACCCTATAACTTGGAGCAAGGGTCAATTACCTGAGAGGAAACACATGACGAGAGGGAGGTTGCATCTTTCCATTTGCTTATGAAGGTCACCCAGTCATCCAGTAGGATCCTTGTATGCATGATGATGGATCTACCTATCTAAGGAAGTCCCTTGTACCTCACACAGTTCCTAGATTTCCATAAAACCTGACACCCTGCATTGATGATGATCGACCTCACAATTCATTCTGGTCTCGTGTTGTCAGTCCCTTCGAACCAGTGTTCCAGGAAAGGTGCATCTTGTGGGTCCTGAGAGAGGTATTCAATTGACTCACCCAATAAACTGCACACTTCATGGGCCCATATTCCTTCAAAGATGATGTGATGTTTGCTCTTCTTCTAGTTATTCATGATTTAGTGGAAACCTGAATCCATACTAATGCCCATATTTTGGATATTGGAATCCAAAGAGATTTTATAATTTCTGATTCTATTTAAATGGATACTATATTTTATGGGAATTTTGATTCACCATAATATGTCGGACCATCTATCACTTTGATCTTGAGGGTTGAATATCTGATAGATGTCCCTCGTAATGAAGTTCTCTAAGGTTGAGGGAGTGAAAACACATTCGTTTTCCGTAGAATTGGTGACAATGAGATCAAATAACTGTTTATTTTTTTTTCTTCAAAACAAACCAGATGAAACGTGGGTGGAGTCTTGCCTCTTTGAAGGAGATAGTACGATTAAGGTAGCCTGGGTAACTGATGATGTCTCCAGACCATTTGTGATGCTAGAACAGGATGTTCCCCTCCACTATGATCTACTGTGAGTTCTGAAGAAGAGTCGGTAGAAGGCCACTAATTGAAGACCATAGTGGATATCTGTGAAAGGAAGCAGGTTCCACAATCCCACCCATTATCTGTGCAATAGTCTTTCTCCATCAAGTGCATTGTTCAATCATCTCCCATTCCATTTTCACATGTATGCATTGAATGGTGACGACTAAACTCTTCACATTGATTCCTTTTTCCTGGATAGGCCTCGACATCATCTCCCATGAGACCTACCATCTTCCCCCCTCCACTAAAGAATCCTAGATAATGCCAAAGATCATTTTATAAATTGTTTTAAGAACCCATTTTGGGATTTTAGTGGATTCTATGTCATGGAATGTAATATCTCATAGGACACTATTGAACGTGGAATACTTCCCCCAAAGGATAAGAAGTGGGTTTTCCAATTTAGCACATTCCCCTCAATCCTGATCACCACATGATAAAAGTCCTGTATTTGCTTATTTATAGAGGATATAGGACTTCCAAGATACTCTATAGGAATGGATCCCCAAGGCATTCCCAATCTTTTACTCAAATAGGATTACCTCCTTGAGTCCCATCTATATGATATATAGAAGCATATTTTATCTTTATTGATCATATATCCACTCCAGTGGTAGTAATAATCCATGATCCTACTGATACCCCACATCGACCTCATACCATCATTTATGAATATTATTGTGTTGCAAGTAAACATTTGATGGGAAGCTAAGGGGAGGTCCAATTTCCTTCGATATGGTAGGATAGATCTATTGGATATACCTTTATTTATCATGCGGCTAAGTGTATCCTATACCAAGATAAAGATACTTGGTGAGGTAGGATCTCCTTATTGTAGGCTACGATCCAGATTGATGAAGTTGTAGGTTTTCCCCATAAAGGATATAACCATCCATGGGGATCTATAACATCTAAAAATAAGGTCTCATGACCAGTATTATAAACCCAAACTGGCCAACACTCTATTGATGTAACACCACTTCATTTGATCGTATTCTTTGTTTATGTCCAGATTGATTGCTATATTATATCCATGTGTTTTTCTATTCATATCACTCATTATATCAAGTGAAAAATATATTTCCCCTTAGATTGACCAGCCTTAAACAAATCCATGTTGCTCAAGGGTGATCCACCGAGGTATATTTATAGAAAGAATCGCATTGAGAATACTAGCCAAAATCTTGTAAAGAAAATTTCACATACTCATAAATCTACAATGGAAAAGGGAGGAGGGGTACTTAATCATTGGAATGAGTATTAAGGACGTAGCACCATAAACCCATGGTAAGCTACCTCCTTGAAATAATTCATGTATTTAAGTGTTAATATCACATTTAACCACTTCCCAGAAGCCCCGGTAGAATGAGCTTGGGAAGTTTTCAGGGACTGGTGCACTCTCAGGGTTGAGCCGCATCATAGCATTATATATCTCTTCATCCCCATAGATCCCTACCATTTATTCATTTTCCTAGGCAGAGAAGAGGTTATGACCTCTCCCAAGAACTCTGCACCCCCTTCCGGATAGCCATTAGGCATGGTCGTTCTTGGACCGACCTGAAGGTCTTTAAAGAACACATGTTTCATCACCCCAACCACATAACAATCATTAGTATACATACCATTTTCTAGGGAAATTTTTTGTTTGATAGGCCTTATCTTCTCTTTAATGAAATCATGGAAAAAATATTTGTTTTTGTCACCTTTGAAATTCCATTTTATCTTTGATCTCTCCCTTTCCCTATGTTCCTCGGCAAGGACCAAGTCTACCAGACCATTTTCTATGTCAAAGAGCTTGGAAAAAATGGTGTCTTCCCAGTCCTCCTCTAGTCTAGCTTTCAATATATCCACATACCTTTTTATCTCACCCCTGTTTTGGTCAATAGGAGGAAGGTCCCTATACCACAATTGAAGCCCCTGTTTTAGCCTCCGTATCTTGTTATGGATGGCCACCCAAGTGAAACCCTGGGTAGGTTCTCCCAACATATCCATGAATACCTAATGGTATCCTGGGTCACCACTCCACTAACTAATAAAAAAAATCTTTCATGAGTGGCATGTGTTAAATAAAAAGAGAGATGTAATATATAATGGTCAAGAATACCTCAGACCAGGTCGCTAACCACGAAATTTTGAAAGATGAAGAGGGCATCTATTGCCATGCTGGTTATTGCACCAGGGAAACCAGACACCTGAATACCCCATGTCCATTAATCCTTTGCAATCCATGAACTAGACAAAGTCCATACTATCCATCTGAGGGAAATCACCTCCCCATTTCTTCTCATATGGTTCTATAACCACATTGAAGTCACCCCCTATGATCCACGTTTGGTCCCCCAGGTCAAACACACTAATTTCATTCCAAGGGACTCCCTCCTTTGTGTATCACATCAGCCATAGAAAAAGGACACCACGATTGTTCTCATGATGTGAGTGACTTTTGTCGTGTGTATTCTTCCCCTTCTTGGAATAGGATAACTGTAGGGTCCCTATTCCAAAAAACTCAAATGTGTTTATTGATTGGGTCGTCATGATTGGATGCATGAATACTCATTCTATGAGTGAAACCATTAAAATTTTCCCAGATTATATTTTTGTTCAGGCATGGTGGTAATATGGGCCTTGTACTTCCTGGATTTTGAGGCGATGATGTCTGTTTTAACACATGAACCAAAGCCACATGGATTCCATATGAGGTTGGGTATCATCGGGAAAAGGATATCGTAGCTTTGGCCCCAGGATTCTTGGTCCATTTACAATGGGAGGAGGTGCTATCCTAATTTTCAATTTTCTTTACTTTGAATTTTGTGGACATCCCTAGGCTCTAATTGGATTTATCTGTTGGAGAAGGGAAGAGGATTTTAAGGACGTTACCCTAACTAAGATTGACAAGGATTGATCCCTAGACCCAGACTTTCCAGTGTGCTGATCAACTAGAGCACCTAACTTAACTACCATAGAGATAGTGGACACCTCATTGGACAAAACTTCTTTCAGTACTGAGGGGAAATAATCCTTTTGGGTGATTTCAGTTAGGGACTGAATTCTAATAAAAGGGCCACATGGTGGATCTATTAAGGAGATAATGAGAGATGGGGTCCCTAGGGACCCAATTGCGGATCTTAGGAATCACTTTGGATAGGAACCAACTTGGAGACATAGGGAGGAGGTACATAGACGGGTTTAAAAATCAAGGAACACTAGAAGAGTGACTCATTTTCTATAAGAAATAAGAGAAACACTAGGGTTTCATCTCGAACACTATAAGGGGTTGGCTCTCCAACTAGGTCTGGGGGGGGGGGGTCTAGACTAGATCCTATCGAAGATGATGCCCCAGCTGGTGCTGGGGGTTCAGGACCAGATTCTGCAAAAGATGAGGGTTCATCCCAAGGTGCTGCCTGGTCTAGTATAGGAGTAGGACCCTCGAGTGGGGTAGGGGGATGGTCGCATCTAAGGGAACCTCAAGTTTCTTCCTGTGAAGAAACAAAGAAGTTTTTCTTGTAGTTTTTGAAGGCATGGACCGAGAGTTGGAAGGTAGAAAAATAACTGGGAAACACTAGGTGGACAACATCTAGGTTCTAGATGTGAAAGTCTTGCCCCTTTAGGGATATCTTCTCCAAAATGGGAAGTGATAAATTCAGATCAATGTAGATCTGAGCCAGTGAATATTACTCTCCCCTACAGGTGTGGTCATCTGCATAGAGAAATCAACCTAGGGAATTGCTGATAGAATTTAGGAGGGATCCATTATGTAAGGTTAGAGAAAGACCAAGGAAACTGATCCAGACCATGGAAGGTAGACTCTCCTTACCCTTGTGTGCCTCCATAGACCACAAGGCAAAGATGAACTACTAGAAACCCCAGATATGAGGGTATTTACACCATGCACATACAAATTTTGTTTCTGATTCGAGAACCTGGAATAATGTTTCTTTGAATGGTGGAAACATAAGATGGACTTAGGATCCCCCAAGAGTCTACAAAATTATTAAAGACCAATAGGTGAGAGAGTGTGGTACCGAAACAAGACACCCGAGTCCACATTAGTCCAGAAAAATAATCATCAAAGGCTGAAGAATGAATCTACAGAGAAATACTCAAACCATCCCGTGACACTAAAGGAGGGACTAGGAATATCATTGGGAAACATGCCTGAGGTGGGCCGTAGGAAGGGACACAAAGGGATTCTTTAAAAGATAAAGCCAAACCACGGATCCTAGAGGAGGGAGTAGGGGACAACCATGGGGATGACAGGCCAGCGACTAGAGGACCAGAACTAGGGAAGAAGGGCATGGTCACCAGGATAGACACCAGAGAGGGAGCAGCTAGGGGGGCAACAGTCAAAAAAATTTAAATATCCTCAGGCACGTGGGGCACATTCTTGAGTGAAAGAGGAGAATCCATCACTCCCCTTTGGGTTTCTCTTGTATATTAATTCTCCATTTAACGGGCATGTATATGATCTAATTCAGAATGACCAGGTAATTGTTTATGATGAACAGTAATTGAAACCACATATACTGAATTATCCTACACATGATCTGGAATTAGGTACCTTTTATTTTTGGTGTAATTATTTTGAGGTAACATTTATAGGTATTAAAATGTTAAATATATAATAATAATAATATTTTGAATTATTTATTCACTTAGAATGAGTTATACATAATGAAAATAAGACTTCTCAAAATAATTAAGGATTTTTAATGTTTGATTCATTACCATCCAAAAAATTTAAAAATTAAATGATAATTTCAGTAAGAAAATAATTCTATATTAAAAATTTTATATTTGTAACATGAACATATGGTAAAGGATTTTATGAAATTTGTCTAAGAAGTTTTTCATGTAGAATGTTCTCATATATTCCTTCAGGTGTTAATATAATCATGTATCTCATAAATAATTAATCATACTCAGTGTGAGTATTATTCTTAATAGTAAAATATATAATCGATTAAGAAGGGTATGTTTTAAGATATTAATGCTTATTATGAAGGTGTTCTCCTATTTCAAAAAATATAATATGTTCCTTGTGATTCTATATTGATGAAATATTTTTTGAGTAAATATCATAGTTCACTATTTTCCATTCATTTTGGAAGCATTGTTATGTAAAGATAAAATTGTGAGTATTTCTATTGGGAAGGAATGGTAGTTGATATTTCAGAACATACAATGAAATTTTTTCCTCGTGAATTGTTTAAATTAGAAAAAAAGTATTCATGGGGATGATTTAGGATTTTACTGTATCAAAGTGGAAATGGGAAAATATATAAATAGATTTCATGATGGAATTACCAATTTCTTCTTGAGGTAATATTGATATTTGGGTTATTCATTATCAACTTACCAAATTGGAACATTTTCCTCCCATTCAAGAAACTCTATATTTAGATCTACATTATTGACTACATCATAAATAGATAGTAAGGTTACAAGGAGTTTATATCCATATTTCATCAATTCATGATCCTAGATTAAAATTTATATTTTTAAATGGGTTTCTAAAGAATTTGGGTACTGAATTAAATTTCATAAAAGATTTTGATTTTCTATATGATGGTTAGTTAGAGAAACAAAATTTAGAACATGGAATACATGATTTAATAATTTTAAATGTATTAACACAATATTTTAGATAAAAATTGTTCATTTTTTATTTTATATTATAATAGATGTTTTATTTTTCACATATATAGGAAACCTTGTTATGTAATTATGTGGAATGTATTGTTAGAAACATGATTTTCAGATAGATGTAGGAAAAAGTAAGCTGTTAGGACTGGAGTTGTATGATGAAAATGTTTCAAAGGTAAATATGATTTGGAATCATATTTGGAAATCTAAATTAAGTCTAATAATACATGTAGATACCTTGTGAAATGATTTTACTTTTGATGTAGGAAAGAATGTTTTTCTTTAAGTATCTCAATGGAAGTGAGCTATGTGTTTTGATAGAATATGAAAGCTATATCTGGGGTTCATTAGACAGTATTAAATCCAAGGGAATGTAAGATTAGATTACTACTTAGTGGACTTGAATTTGATTTTACCCTTGGTATATAGGGTTTTTCATGTTTCTATGTTATGAAAATACATGTCGGAATCATCTTCTATTTTGAGTCATGTTTTAGTTCAGTTGGGATATAAACATTATTATGAGAAATAACTAAATCAGTTTCTTATACATTGGGAGAAAGTTTTGTGGAATAAGGTTATTCACCATGATATTATTTGGTGGAAAACCATATTATTGGTTAAAAAACATGGGAATAAGAAAATGAAATAGGGGGAATATATACCCATATTTTTATGAAACGAATAAAATTTCAAGGATGAAATTTAAAATAGGGGAGAGAATATGAATTACCTTGTAAGGATAGAATATATAATTTCATTTTTATTATTCAACATAGATTATGTTTTTATATTGATTAAAATAATATTAATCAATATTTAAATCATAATGTAATTTTTCATCAAACTCTTTTAATATATGTTTTTATTTGATAGATTGATTTATGAAATATAGAAAATTAATTTTAAAAAATGAATTATAATTTTAATTTATTATGTTAATGTTATCTTAGGAGAAATTTTTGAGAGGTTTTTTTAATATTTATTTTTTAATGAATAATGAAAAATAATATTTTTTATTTGAAATTGTAGTTTCCTTTAATGTATTTACAAATTCATTCTATGTTTCAGATTTTTCCTTTAATTTTTTCAAGTTTATTTTGATTAAAAAATTAAACTACTATACTTGAAATGAATTTTATTTTTTAAATTGGTATAAAATATATTTATACATAAAAGAAAATTGTACAAAAAAGACTTTGTCATGTTTTGCGGGATTATTTTTAAATTTAATTCTTCCACTACTCTGAATTTAATCATTATTAATTAATTAAGTATTTGGAATTTTGAAGTCCAACTTTTTTATATATATCCATTTTATTTTTTTTGTTATGAATGGTGACCATTATAAATTTTTGTCACAACAGTAATGGAATATCAGGTAATTAATGTTAAAAATATTATTATAAGGATTAAGAAATGAACATAAAAAATTCCTTTATCTTTTTTGGTGAGTTAAATCGAAATTTTTTTTCCATTTTACGAAGATGTGGTAGTTGGTGCCATATTTATTCTATTTTAATTTTTTAAAAAAATTAGTTAAAAGATAATGTCAAAAATGTCACTTTATTTCAATAAATATCAATATTATATTATGATGGTTATAAAAAAACATAAAATGAGTTATAGAAATTATTTTAACGGTTAATTTTTTTACCATGATAATTTTTTTCTAATCATTAACAATCAAATAAAAACATTTTAATTTTACGTGATACCGGAAAAATATTAATTAAATTAATAAAGACATATCATAAATATTATTAATTTACAAGATTTATTTTCTATGAGGAATTATTTAGATATATATATTTATATAAGATTTTAAATATGTTTTAAAGTAATACAACATAAATATATTCATTTTATATTATTTTAAATTCAAATTAATTTAATAGTTCTTAAAATGACCTTTATGATATTTTATAATAAATATTAATTTATTAAATGATTTAAAATTACATAAAATACTATTAGTGTAAAATGGATTGAGATATTTTTGAAAATGTAATACAAGGTCATTTTTTGGAAAATTATTACTTTTATAGTAACTATCATAACCCTAATAGAGTAAAAAAATTTGTTATTGTAGTAACCATCAAAAGGGTTAACCAAAGGTTAAAACCGTTTGATAAGGGTCCAAACATCACCTAAAAATGTAAATTTCTTATTTTATGTGGTATTTTTGACTCATCCTCGTTAGATATTCTAATGTTTTTCAATTATTTTCTATTCTTAATTGATATATAATTTATATTAATATGAATATTTAAAAAATTATAATAACTCCCCTCTCCTATCTTATTATAGGGAACCACCTTCTTCTTTTATTCAAACATAAATATTCATTTTTTATAGAGAATAACTACCCAAATATCACACTATAATCCATACCTTAATTCTATAGGTATTTTTTTGGGGGTGAATAACACTTTAGAGGCATCTAAGGTGTATATTAAAAGATGTTTTCTGACGAAGAGGTATATCACTTAATCTAATGTTTTAGATTTATTTCTTATTCCAACTCATTCAAATATTATTAAAACATGATGACATATTAAAATTAATATATACCATATATTGACATTAAATTATGTTAATGACATAACATATATTAATCACATTTTCTATCAAATTGGAAAAAATCCATATTCCATGTGTATAGAGGACAACAACCACCTTAACCGAAGTAATTCATTTTCCATAAACACCTCTCAAAGATAGTTATAATTATCAATATAATGTATATATATATATATGATATTATGGTAATATTTATCATTATTTAATGATAATATTTTATATAATTTATTTCCATTGCATTCATTGAAAAATGAGAATGTTATTCATCTGTAAGTGTGTATTACCACATCCATGAAGTGATGTCATTCATTTATCATAGCTACATCACATGGTTGGTATTTTAAGTTCATTTAATGAAATAATATGATATTAATTATACAATGATCCTTTTTTAATTTCAAAATTCACCTTAAATTCTTTTAATAATTATCATAAAAAAATAGAAATGTCACTGATGTGTACGTACGATCTACTATCTCAATGATTATAACATAGTTAATTTTTCATGACCATAAATCATGGTTGGTTTTAAAAGTAAATTAATGTATAAAATATTAATTATGTCATTCTCATTATTTTATATATAATGTTAAAATAATTGCAATGGTCATATTCTACCTAACAAAGTTATTTTGGACATATGAATTGAATGTCATCAAAACACTAGATGAGAGGTCAATTGATTAAGTAATTGATCATACTAGTTGAATAAAAATTATAAAAAACATGAAGAAAGGTTCATGTGAATACGAAATAGTTACATATATATAATATCTATGAAGATATAATACATATGTGGGGAGTTATACTTAAGTTAAGGGATACATAAACATAAAGCCTCATTTTAAATGTTCTCAAGATTTATGTTCAAAATATTTTTCTTCCATGATAATAATATTAAAAATAGATTTTGGAGTATTTTATGTGGAAAAAATATATTGAAAATGAAATTTTATCTTGAAATTTACATTTATTTAATGTTTTTAAAACTAAAATCTTTTTAAAATATGTTTTGATTAAAATATTAAAAGAATTTTTCATTTTAAAATATAAAATTCAATGGTTTTTATTAATTCAGTAACTATTATTTGATTTCCAGATTCAACTATAATATTTCATGTTTTATCCAAATAACAACCTTGTTTTTCATTTATTCTAGATTTTTTTAGTTTTATAAATGGGGTTTTTAAAATAAGGGTATTTCAATATTTTAAAATGGTTTTCATTTGGTATTAAAATATTTTTGAATCATTTTATGATTAAATGTGAAAAAATAAAATATTCTATTCATTATTTGGTACATGAAAATTATATATGGTGAACCAGTGTTCCCAATAACATGTACACAATGGGTGATCCTGATACAAATTATATGACATGTGACCTTGCGAGAGTTTATACAATGAGTGAGCCCGACACAACTTGTATGATGAGTGATGCCAATACATCATATACAATGGGTGAGACCCATTATTTTTTTATAATGAATTGGGTGACGTTCCTTGTTTTAAATGGAAATAATGATGGAGTTATCTGGTTTGGTTTCCCAGATATATTTAACTGGGATCAATTTATTTCAGAAATGGGTTATGAAAAATATTATTTAAGACACCTAAAAATAATTTTCTATTTTCATTCTATGGGTTTTAGAGGTTTTAAATGTGAAAAATTTGTGTGTTTTATTATGGTCATATTTTCATCATTTTAATAATGAATATTTTGTTAAAGGTAATCCTTTCCCAAATTGCCATGATATTTACTATAATTACAAATATTTATGTTTAATATACCTTACTATGAATTTTTGTTCTCATCCTATGTTTTTAAAATGTTTTCACAAGTTTTATGTTTGGGTATAAAAATGGAATTTGTCATGTTGAATATCATGAATATTTTTTGACAAGAAACATGTTTTATTTTAAAAAATTTATATTTTGGTAAAAATAGATACTAATTAGAAGTGTAAATATTTAATAGATGGGTTTGTAATATATATTTTATGGAATAATTGTCCACAAATATAAATTATAAATATCCTAAAATTTATGTGATTAAATTAACCACTTCAAACTCTACATTATTTAATTTATTAGGCTATGGTTTTAGGGTATTTTCATACTGGATCCATCTAATGCATATAATTTTGAGGTATATCAATTATAGAAAAGTGTATCTCATAAGAATACATTGGTAAATTTCATTAATTAGATATATTTTTTATTATTAAACATGATGACTTACCTTTTAAATGTATAATGGTGAATTGAAATGTATAAATATGTAACAATGGAACATGAGAAGGTAATTAATCGAAATAAAAATAATTTATTTTCATATTTTTAATTTTATTAATATTTTAAGGATGAAAATAATGTTGGAGTGAAGATATATTATCAAATGTTTTTATATTAAACATCCATCTGGATTTGATCACATGCTTAAATAATTCCAGGACCATTCCCTCTCATTTTATTCTTATGTGGAGATTGGATCATAATACTGTGCCCAATGATAAATTCTTAAAATCATTTAGTATATCGATTTGTTGCAATTGTATTTTATGAAATCAACAGAGGGAGGATCTGAAGAATCTATTTATTAGTTGTGACACTTCATTGAAACAGTAGAGGGAAATTTTTTATCATATAGAGTTAAATTCCATCCTCAACTTCAAAACCTATTTATAGTGGTACTGGTTGGTATACTATACTTGGTAGCATTTGGATACAACACTATCATATATAAAGGCACTGGTTTCAGCATTCATTCTTTACTGGTGATAATTATGGGTAAAATCAAGTATTAAAATGCATTAAAAAGGTATAAAGTGAAAATAGTGTATGTGAATTCATGGTTCTCATATGTATGGGTATTTATGGAAACTACGAGCCACCTATTTGGACCATTGATGTGTTTTGAAAACTTCCTTTGAATAATTGAATTAAAATCAATATAGATGGAGAATAAAAAGAAAACCTGATCTCTTAGGGTGTGGCATGATGTTTTCTGGTCATAAAAAAATCACTCATGAACTCTTCCATTGCTCGTGTGGATTATCATAAAATATTAAATAAATTATTCCATGAGGTATTATTACTGGCAGATTCATAAAAGTGAATGGTTAGAACAATTTGTGACTAGAATGTGACTCCACAAATATTGTGCAAGACATTATGAGTGGGATGTTACATATTTCATGGAGACTCATTGCTTGATGGATGGAATTTATGTATTTCATTTTCTTTCTTAATGTTTTTGTTACAATTGTTTATCAGGAGCTGAACATGGTGCCATATTGTCTTGCTATAAAAGAAGTTAGAAGGGATCTCACTTGGTCAGATAAGATCCTAGAGGAGTTGATATCAAATCATGAATGAGATTGTAATAAAATCGTGTTTTAAAAACATATTTAACATTTATTTTTTTCAATAAATAACCTATCAACTTTTATTGATGAACCATAAAAAACATGAATATTAAATAAATAAAACTCATATTGGTAATTTTTTTACTTAAATACTAGAGTATAAATAAATCTTATTCAACAAGAAATAATGTGATAACCACTGTATTTTAAAACATATAATTAATGGAGTGTTAATAAATTACATAATTTTAATAACATTATAATGAGATAGTAAAAATATATAAATAATATTTTTAAATTATTATATACAATGGGTTGTGGTCTCCTAGAAATAGAACAACCACAAAAAATACTAATAAATGGAAAAAACTAAGAATAGAACATTAAAAATAAATTTATTGAAATATAATATAATATTTAGTAAATTAATAAAAATATAAAAGTAATTAATTTATATAATATTAATGGGTTACCTGATTGTAAGAATAACAACCTGATAGTTGTAATTATAACAAGATAATTAGAATTGTACTATAGTTATTAGAATAGTACCATGAAAATTAGAATAGTAAAATGAATGATAAGAAATATTTAAAATGAATTAAATAAGTTAATATAAAAAATAAACCATAATAAAACACTAATCAAATCACATGATTAAAAAATATATATATATCTGTGTAATGTTTCTAATGTAGAAAATTTTAACCCATTTAATAAATAAATAATTTTTATGTAAAAATTTATGTATTTTAATTATGTAATTAAATTATTTATTTTCAAAAATGGATTTCATTTTTTAAATTAGTCCATTGAAATTATCCAAGACTTATTTTATTTATTTTATTTGAAAAAGTTAAATTTTTGGGTGAACAGTAACAATACAGTTTTACATATACAGTAAGATTTATAATTTCATTATGATGTAAAATGAAAAAAAAATAATTAATAAAATATTTTAATGACTTAATATATAATTAATAATTAAAATAATATATTACAAAAAATTTAATTGACTTTCTAAACCAATAAATCATTTTCTAACATCATAATATTTTATTCAAATAAAAATCTTCATTTGATTATTTATAATGAATTTATTATTCAAATTATTCCTCAAGGTTTTAGTGAATATTGAATTCCAATATATATATGTGTGTAATAAAATACTATTAATATTTACAATAATAAATAATGTTGATTAAATTGATCCAAAATATTAATTTATTCATTATTTTATTTTTAAATTTTACCCTCTTTAATATATTAGTACACTTCCTCAACACCCATTTCTACTTAATTAAAAATATTTATTACATTCACATGATTGAAAATATTATCTCTCCATACCATCCTATCCATGATGGAGAAGATATATATTAACTAACATATGAGCCTATGAATCATTAATTTCTATTCTGAAGGTGGTGCTTCAATGAATAAGTTTGTCATTCCAAATCCAAACTATTTATTATCTCCCCCCTTACCCATAACATAACTAAGTAAAAATTAAAATTAAATAAAAATAATTTGAATAATAATTCTATTATATATTTATGAAAACAAAATTCCAAATATTTTTCTTTTTAATTAATCATCCCTAAATAAATTACTCACACAATTGTACATTCATACAATGTTTGAGAATAATTCAGTTTCGCAGATGGTTTTAAAAATGTATTTGGTGTGTAATTTTAATATTAATAATCAATTAATATCATTTTTAATATTTTTTAATGATTAAATTTAAATTATATCTACGATATGAAAAAAATATATAATGTTCGGCTTAATGGATTAAAATTTTATTATTATGAAACATACCCTAATTATTATATATAATAGAGTATTTATATAATAATTAAAACCTTATGTTACTATAATTTTATGAATCTATATATTTAAGTTTTATGAATATAGGTAACTGTGGGAAAAAAATGTTTCCCATTACCAATATACTAATGGTATTTTTCTAATGTATACTAAAAACATTAAAATTATAAAGTAAACTAAATAAATACAACATATCTAACATATCTAATAAAAATGTATTATAATAATAAAAACTCATTAATAAGTTTTTATAATTTACTAACAATTTATATTAACTAGTTGGATAAGATGATATAATAGAATCATAAAGAATTCAAGATTTTGGTATTGAGACTCTCAAAGTCTGTCATTCTCATTTATCTTTATACTATCGTGATATATATCCAATATAAACTTCTATTATATTCCATATAAATCATCTAATTATATTTATATGGAATTTTATATTATGTACAGTGATATGTCTATTCCCCAATAACACAATTATAATAATTTCCTTTATATAAACACATTATAATCACTTAATGAAAACATTTTCAAATACATGTTTTCATGTTTCTATTCTCTTGTGACTATTTACATTTATTCCAAAAATATCCCATTCTTTTAAATTATGCTATTCTATTTTCACCAGTATTTTTGGGGTATTTTCATGTATTTTTTTTATTTTTATTAAAACCATACCAATTTTCTATTATTTTGGTGAGTTTTTTCTTTCAAACATTTATTATTGAATTATTTTTTTATATTTTGTACACAATTGGTTATCTATTAAGAAAAAATAATCTATTTTATTTTATTATAATGTTTACCCATACAATATGATGTATTCCCTTCAAATTTTTCATACCTAAATGAATCATTATAAGACAATTATCTCTAACATTATTATAAATCAAATTTTATTCATGTGGGTTTATTTCATATATATACTTGATTGATAAATTCCATTGTATATGGAAAATATATTCATGATATATTATGATGTGGTGGGGTTTCTTAAAATTATGCTTATGTTCAATGAATTGAGTAATTATAACATCTTTTCATAACTAATAAATCGTGTATATGAATTTCATCTATCACACTATTTATTTTACATTGGAATTTATGGGTAATTTATGTTTTTAATTCCATGACTTTGGTTTATGCTATGTTTTTATCTGTATGATTACAATTTTCATAAGTTTTTATTATTCAAGTATCATTTCCATATGTTTTTATTTATGATCCTTCACTTTTGTGATCCCATGTTATGAATCTGATATCCCATTCACATGATTAATTTTTATTATCCCCTTATATTAATTTTTATAAATACCATTATTTTATGTAATGTCCTCAGGGTAACCCATCCAATTATAAAATCACAATAACATCAAGGAGTATGTTTTAAAGATGGAAATATATGATTATGAAGTTTTATTTATATGTTTCTAATATAAATATTATCTATTAGATAAATAATATATATATAATCATTGTAAATTTTACTATAACAATATTATGAAGAAGATGCCATAATAATTGTTTATAGAATTTGGTAAATTGAAATTACTTTCCATAAGTATTTTTTTCAATGAACATAACACAATATATATCGGTAAATGATTCTAAGATATTAATATTGAAAAAATATTAGGAAACTATTTTATAATTTGTTTTCATTAAGACATATATAAAATATGAAGTGAAAATACCTTTTTATAGTGCTATAAAAATTTATTATCTATCATTTTACCAATTGGAATACATTATTTTAAATTTAATTAGATATATATATTTAAAATTTAGATAAATTATAGAAAATATTAGTCAATTATAAAGACCCAAAATTCCCATGTAATTTTATTAAAATAAATAGTAATTTTACGAGTCCGTGAAAATTGAAAGCGCGTGATTCTGATGCCCAGTGTTCCTGGAATCAATTTCGGATGTTTTGTTTAGGTATGTTCAGTAAACGTACAAGCTGGTTTTTACAACTTTTGAACTGGTGCTCAGAATTGAAATCTGAGGGCACAGTTGAACTCGCTGCACTGGTATTCGCTTAAAGAGACCTTCACCTCGACGGTAGTGGGTCGAGAATAAAAGATAGTATTTGGTTTCTCGTGGAAAATAATAAAATAAAATGAACTACACATTATTTTATTTTTGATCTACCATGTGGAAGTTGGAGGTGGGGTCCACCAGAACAAAACCTCATTGTGGGAGTTGAAGTGTAGGGACCACCCAACCATAACCTCCCATGAGGTGTTATGGTGGTGTGGCCCACCCGAACCTAACTTCTCACGAGAGGTTATGATGTGAGGACCACCCAGGACTAAACCCCCCTAATAATGGTGGGAGTGGAAAACCTCTCAAATCCCCTAATTAATGAGGGAGAGTCTCTCCACCCCCATCCTTTAAAGGTGTCAACCCTTCCTCTCTTTTAATTATGCCAACCTCATGAATTAATTAAGTGGAGAAAACTTAATTGATTCACCCATTTTGAATTCTTATGCCAACGACTTAATAGATTTTATAATCTATTATTCTTGGATACATTTTCTTTTGTTGGAAAAGGAGGAAGGATCTTTTGAGAGAAAAACTCTCGCCAACGAAGAGTGAAGAATGTGCGCTTCCAATGAAGAACACCGGAAATGAGTGTCTTCGACTTCTTCCTGAGAAGAACCTTGTGGAAGAAACTGATGTGGGACGTCTTCGACTATCGACCCTCCCTCCTCATTGACGTCAATGAACCGATGCACGGCCTCGGGATTGGAAGGGTGCGGCAGATGCGAGGAACGAAAAAAACTCTGTCTTCTTCCCCGCGTCTCCTTCAACTAACAAAGAATAAAGGTATGGTTTTTATTTTATTTATGTACGATATTATTCCCTTATTACTTTTCTTCCAAATAAAATATCGCGGACCAACTTATTATAAATTTTATCCACGGATGTTTTTCCTTGAGGGATGGGAATATTTTGTTAATGAGGGATTATGGGAATTGATTTTTTTAAGATATCTTCCATAATCGTTCTTGGCTTCATTCTTGTGAGCCAATCCCTATCACCCTAAACGCAGAAGGGTGCAGACCAAACCAACATGGTCCGACCCCTCCGCCGATCTTCTTTGTGATGTTCTTCTTCATGGAGACGAGGCGGCGAAGGTAACATGTGCCACCCCGCGACGCTCTGGCGCCCCGGGCCGAACCGTGCCGCCATCTGGCTTTCGAGCTGCCCAGCTGCGATACCCCCCCGGCTGCGCCACCCGCCGACCAAACCGGCCGCGTAGCACCGCACCGGCCTCCGTGTGCTCTATGCGCCTCGTGGATTCTCTATCCGTGCACCTCGCACGCCCTGTGTGCCCCGCCGACCTCTGCGTGCCCCGTGAGCCCTACGGCTCCTCCGTCCATGGGCCCCACGACGCCCTGGTTGAGTTGAACTTTCAGCCCCGGCCGCGCCACCCCGGCCCTGGGCTGAGCCACCCCGAGCAGCCCATGCAGCACCCTCTGGGCCGAACTTCCCTCGCGCCGACCTGTGGCCGGTCTGCGCCCTGGCGACTAGTCCGCCCTCTTGTAGCCCTTCACGACCCCTCGTGGCCTATTGGGTTGTGCCCAGTGGGCCAGGCTGAACCTAACAGGCTGTCCTACATAACAGGCCGGGTCAGACCCAATGGGTAAAGCCGGGTCAACCCAGACCGAGTCGGCCCGACCGGGTCGGACCGGACCCGGGCCCACTACGACCCTTTACTTTCTTTTGGCCATATATTTGGCACCGGGCGTCCATATGACAAACCATCAACAACCGTAGTAATCTTTGAGAATGAAGGTCCCATTGAGTATACCCCTCTAGAGTTTTCGGTATATTTGAGATACGGTTTGGTTGGATCATGCACGAATCCAATCGGGCCCCTGGGACTAAAAGGCTAAAAAATCACCGACCGGGCGTCCGATTGACGTGTCGTCTATTGCATTGAGACCTCTATCATGTGGAAGTCCTTTGAGATACATCTTAATGGTACTTAGTGATAGTTGGAGTATCAAACATTAACTCGTGGAGTGGATCCTTCCAGAGACGAGCGGACAGATTTCAGAGACATAGTAGCTGGCTGAGACTTGATTACTGTTGACTGATTGACTCGGAGTGAGTTGACTAGCCCAGTGGGGAGCACCTAGTTGTGGTGGCAGACCCATGTCGGAGGAGTGCCTATTTATGGCGGTAGACCCGCGGTACTCGATAGGAGGAGTACCTTTTCAGGATATTAGGGGGAGTTCCTAGTTATGAAAGTAGACCCATGGTGGGGAGCACCTTGGTGACGCAGCACACCCACAGTACTTGACAAGAGGTGTACCTCAACAGTCCAAGGATAGTAGGAAGTGCCTTGGTGTCGGGATAGGCCCACTGAACTCAACAGAGGAGGAGTTCTCCAGCAGCCTTGGTTTTGATAACGTGAATAAAAATCTAGGTTGAGCTGAGTCAGTAACATTCATTTTTCCCTCATGATTGAGATGGATTACATGATAACTTAGGTATATGTATAGTTATATACCTATGTGGGGTTATCTGTTGATTTCATATTTTTTGGTTTATCCTTGTTGGTTTTTGTGAGACCTTTAGGGTCTTACGGTCCCTACTGAGTATCGTTATACTCACCCCTGCATGGGCTATGCCCGCACCTCATTCTGTTGGATGCAGACGACGGACAACACTGACTGAGGCTGAGAGAAACAGGACCAGATAATACCCGGAGGTGGACCATACAGAGTGATAATACATGGAGGAGATGGATGAACTTGGAGTGCTGAGGATGCGATCTGTACCTACCCTTCATGTAGGAACCTCGGAGGACGACCTAGTGACAATTTTTCTTTTCTTCATTAGTACTTTCAGTTTCTTGTACTTTGCAGTTGGGCTTGTATTTTTGGCTATTTTTAATTTCAGCATAGTTTTGTTATATAGTTTTACTTAGTGTTTTGTTTCCATATTGTGCTCTGTTGTGTGTGTTTACAGTTTATAGAGGCAATTCCTTCCTAGTTTTAGGGAATTATGCCTTTGGTGCTAGTCACCAGCCCCTGGCCTATTGAAGGTGGGCATGGGGTAGTCACGACACATGCCCTAGAAGATGGGTCATGAAAAATTGGAATAAGAGGAGTCAGTTCTACCACAAAACATAGGACTCTAATATTTTTCTTTGAATTAATACTGTTAAGGGTAGGCAGTGTGTTTTTCAATTCAGGAAGCCCAGTATTAGTGTAGCGACCGACGTATCCATACACCAGGACCCAGACTTCTGATTTCCGACATAGTGCATGAAAACACTGATTGAGTGTGTGTTTTCAAAAGTTTTCTTTATGTTAGATCAACTAGGTCAGCTCACCAGGTTTAATCTTTTGACCATGTCGCATCTGTTTCTTTCAGGATGACTCCCCATGGACGACCAGCTAGAGTCCTGAGAGCTGTACGCACAAATTACCCACCGAGCGAGGATGCCTCGGTGCAGGGCCTTTTTCCAATGGAGGCACCAGTGGTTCCACTACCTGTTGGGCCACCGATTCCACCAGTGTCATGAACCATCCTCGGGGCCCATGTCGTGACTACCCCAAACCCACCTTTCATAGGCCAGGGGCTGGTGACTAGAACCAAAGGCATAATTCCGATAAAATGGGAAGAAATTTCCTTTAATAAGTAAACAAAAAAAAATAGTATGCAACTGGAAGTAAACACTAAGTAAAGCTGTATACAAAAGAAAGTGCTGAAAGGAAAGGGGGCTGGAAATACAAGCCCAACAGTAAATTACAAATAACTGAAAAGCTAGTACAACTGCAGATGGTGTGTAAATCGGACGCCCACAACACGCTCGATTCCGGGAGGGTCCGCTCCTAGAGTCAAGTGTATAGACATAAACTATGATGAATTACTGATTTTATGTATCTCGTTGTTCCGTCTCATCAAAAGGAATCCAATGCGACAGATGGTGTGTAAATCGGATGCCCGATCTGAGAGTTATTGGCATTTCTGTTCTAGGGGCCCGGTTGGAATTACAGTCGGTCCAAACCCGGCCATTTTATAAATTTGTCGAAAACTCATTTATAGTATCACAAAAGTATCCCCTCATCGTGAGGGTCCCATTGGCGTAGAAGGCGCGTCGTTCAGACGCATGGTCTTGAAGATATTCGCATTTAAGTGAAGTCGAGTCCGACCCGTCAAGCCTAGTGGTTGGCGGGTCAGCCCGACCTGGCTCGGTGGGTCCGAACTGTTAGGTCTGACCCGTCTGGGGGTCGGCCCAGCCTGGTTTTGCATGTCCGACCTGGCTGTGGGGTTGGCTCGGCCCGGTTTGGAGGGTCCGACCCAAATGGAGTGTCGGCCTGGCCCGGTGGGGCATGACCCACCTGCAGAACCAGCTCGCGTTGTGGGCTGGTCTGGTTCACCCGGTGGTGCCACGATTTTCCAGCCCGGCCGACAGGTGGCCGACTGGTTTTTGTAGTTGAGCGGCCTGTGGAAGCGGGCCACGGTCTTCTCCGCGCTGCGCCTGCAGGCACCACAGTTCTCCAGCCCGGCCGGGGGGCGGCCGACCGGTTCAGTTTGGCCGAGTGGCCCGTGGACGTGGGCCGTCTCCTCCAACTCCAGGTGGTGCCTGAGGGCACTGTAGTTTCCCCAGCGGGTTGGCCGACCGGTCGTCCTATGGTTCGAGCAGCCCGAATGGTCTCCAGACCCTCCACGTGGCCGGCCTGCGGCCGCCGTTGCTACTGGCGCCTCTTCCGTTTGTCGCGGCCCGCATGGCCCCGACCCCCTTCCTTCGGCGTGGTGCGATGGCACCGTGCCCTACCGGATCCGCCTCCATTGTCAACACAAACATGGTTCAACGGAGGGATGTCGGGCCATGTTTGTTCGTCCCGTGTCCTCCGCATTAGGTGATAACAACTTGGTCACCATCAACCAAAAACAAAGGTCGAAGAATGAGCATAAAACTCAAACATTAAAATTAATAAAATCCCCATACCTCTTATTTATTCATTAAACATTGATGAGTCGCGGAAGGTGGATGTCTCGGAAGATGGACGTTGTTCCGTGAACATTGGAGGTAATGTCATTGTATTTGGTGGCGTTCTTTGCAGGCGGTGTCTTCTACCTTGACACGGAGGAAGAGGAAAGAAGATGGGCGTTCTTCGTGGGCATCACCTCACTTTCTTTCCCCGGTTGAAGAAGGAAGAAGATGATCTAGTTCCTCGTTTTCTTCACTGGAGAGGGTGATGTCCTCCAAATTCTTCCAAGTTCCCCCAAAATAATATGTGCCAACAAAAAATAATATCATTGGCTATTATTTTATTATTGACATGAATTCCACATAAATCAAATTAATTAAGTTGATTCAATTAATTAATTTTTAAGGGAGTTGGAATATTTAATTGGGTATGGAAGGTGTAGAGGCTCCCCACTTTAATGGGGGTTTAAGGGGGTTAAAGGGGAGTTGGGGGGGTTTGAGATCATGTGGGCCCCAACACATAATATACTCCCATGAGAGGTTATGTGGGGGTGGGAACCACCTCTAACTCCCCTTTGGAAAAAATAACCACCACCTAAATAAAAAATATGTCATGCATAATTTTTATCTAATTTATTAAGAATCCCCAATGATTAACTTCCATCCTCGATAAAATGCAACCACAGTAAAGGCCTCCTTAAGAGAATACCGGCGCTACGAGTTCATCGGTGTCCTCAGATTTTAATTCCGAGCACCAGTTCAAAATATATAAAATCTCACACGTACGTTTACTGAACGTACTCGAACAAAACTTCAGAAATCGATTCTGGGCACACCGGGCCTCGGAATCAGGCGCCGTCATAAATCGCGGACTCATAAAATTCTCAATTATTTAAGAAAAAATCTCACAGGATTTCAGGGTCTTTGAATTCTCCCCGACTCAGGGATTTACGTCCCCGTAAGCTACATCACACACTAAGGGAACAAATAAGGGTACTGAGTATAAATCCGAGCCTCCCGCTCCCATGTGATCTCCTGGAGGTTCCCATGCTTCCAGCGAATGTGTACCAGAAGGATATACCATCTATGCAGGACCCGCTCCTGTCGATCCTCAATCTCCACTGGAACCACTGTGAATGTCACCCCAGCATCGATGTACAACTCTCTGTGGTCGATGATGTGGGACAGTTCGTGCAGGTATCTGCTCAGCTAAGATACGTGGAAGACGTCGTGCACCCGGTGCAACTGAGGTGGAAGGGCCATGTGGTAAGGCACCTCGCCTACTCTACCGAGGACCTGAAAAGGTCTGATGAATCACATAGATAACTTTCCACCTTGGCCAAATCTCTAGAGACCTCATCTAGGTGAGACCCGTAGGAAGACGTGGTCTCCATCCTCAAACTCCAGTGGTCTCCGTCTCCTATCAGCATAGGAATTCTGTCTGCTCTGTGCATTCTTCATCCTCTCTTGGATGATCTTCATCTTCTCCAGTGTATCCTGCACCATCTCTTGTCCTACAAGTGATGACTCCCCTGGGTCAGTCCAGCATAATGGCGATCTACAAGGTCAGCCGTAAAGTGCCTCATAAGGTGTCATCCCGATGGTGGAGTGGTAGCTATTGTTATAAGCAAACTCTATTAAGGGTAAGTGATTCTCCCAACAAAGACCAAAGTCAAGGACAGATGCATGGAGCATGTCCTCGAGAGTCTAAATGGTCCTCTCAGTCTGTCCATCCGTCTGAGGATGGAAGGTGGTGCTCAAGCGAAGCTGCGTCCTAAAAGCCTCCTACAACCCCTTCCACAGCCGGGAAGTGAAACAAGCATCTCGATCGGAAATAATCATCGATGGCACACCATGAAGCCATACGATCTCTTGTACATAGAGTCATCCCAAGACCTCTACTGATCCATGCTCTCTGATCAGTAGGAAGTGGGATGACTTGGTGAGTCAGTCGACAATCACCCAGATAGAGTCATGTCCTCTTAATATACATGGTAGTCCCATCACGAAATCCATGGATATCTCATACCACTTCTAATCTAGGACCTTTAAGGGCTGATCCAAGCCTGCTAGAACCTGGTGCTCCACCTTCAATTGCTGACAAGTGAGGCATCACGAGACAAACTATGATACGACCTTCTTCAAACCAGGCCACCAGTGTTGTCATCTGAGGTCCTGATACATCTTCTCCACTCCTAGATGTACCTCTAGAGGGTAAGTGTAGAAGTCCTTCAACACCTCCTACTGTAGTGAAACTGGTACCATGGTACATCCTCTGAGGAGGATGACGTGTTCCCCACCTTCAAAAAACCCATCAGGTGCCTCCCCTGAGGATATCTGATCTCGTCGCGTCTCACAGTCAACGTCCCCATGTTGTGCCTCTCTGACTCATTGAGGAAGTGGAGGAGTGACACTGAGATACTACAGAGAGGCTGATCCATCTCTATCCACAAAGGATATCTGTAACGTGGCCAGCTTCTCTGTCGCCTCTCCTAGAAGCTGAATGCCTGACCTCCTAATGAGAGCATCTGCTACAACGTTTACCTTCCCAGGAGTATAGACTATCTCGAAGTCATATTCCTAGAGGAAATCGAGCCATCTTCACTGTCTCAAGTTCAGGTCCTTCTATGAGAAGATTTACCTGAGACTCTGGTGGTTATATTAGACTGTAAAACGCTCTCCCATTAGGTAGTTCCTCCACATCTTCAAGGCGAAGGCCACTACTACTAACTGCAGGTCATGGGCAGCGTAGTTCTTCTTGTGCTATCTCAACTGCCATGAACCAAACACAATCACTACTCGTTGCTGCCTCAGGACACACCCGAGTCCAGTCCCTGACGCGTCGCAGTAAGCTACGTAACCTATGACCTCCTATGATAGCCTCAAGATGGGTGCACTGGTTAACCTATGCCTCAGCTCCTGGAAGCTATGCTGAAATATATCTAACCACATGAATGTTTTCCCCCTCTTCATAAATGATGAAATAAGTGCTGCAACTCTGGAGAAGTCTGGAAAAAATCTTCGATAAAACCCAGCTAGTCCCAGAAAACTCTAAACCTCCGTCAAACTCCTGGGTGGATCCCAAGAAATTACAGCCACAATCTTTGCTGGATCCACTACAACTCTAGCCTCCGAGATGACGTGTCCCAGAAAGTGAAACTCTCGAATCTAGAACTGGCACTTTGAGAGTTTACCATGTATCTGGTGCTCTCAGAGTGTATCCAGTACTAACTGCAAATGGTAGGCGTGCTCCTCCTCAATAGTCGAGTAAATCAGTATGTTGACCATGAAGACTATGACAAAGCGATCGAGGTAAGGGTGAAAGATCCTGTTCATGAGAATCATGAACACTACTAGATTTTTGGTTACACCGAAGGGGATAACCAAGAACTCTTAGTGGCCATAATGAAACCTAAAAGTCGTCTTCTGTACATCCTTGTCTCGAACTCTGAGCTGGTGATAACTTGACTTGAGGTCTATCTTCGAGAACCATCATGATCCTTTGAGATGATCAAATAAGTCATCAATCCTCGGGATTGGGTACTTTTTATTCATGGTCACCTGATTCAGGCGATGGTAGTCAACACACAGTCGCAAGCTCCCATCCAAATTCTTGGAGAACACAATTGGAGATGCCCAAGGTGAAACACTGGGTTGGATAAATCCCTTCTCATGCAAGTCCCCCAACTATACCCGCAGCTCATGAAGCTTGGTGGGAGCCATCCGATATGCTGGAGTAGATATCAGTGTTTTCCTATGGTACAGGTCAATGTAGAATTCTACCACTCTGCGAGGAGGTAGTCCTAGAACGTCGTCAGGTAAAACATCTGCATACTGATCCAACACAACAAGAAAACTCAGACTCCGCACGTCAACTTCTCTGAGGTTGAGACTAGACAACTTATGTGTGATCGGTTTTCCCCTCCTCTGCGTAAGCCCATTATGTGCTGAAAAGGATCCCTTTTCGCCGGTGAAGATGAACCTGGTCCCATCCGTGCAGATACACCACACTTTTCACCAAATACAGTCAATATGAGCATGAACTGTGGATAACCAGTCCATACCGAAGATGACGTCGTAAGGCCTTGACGCCGCTACAAGAGCATCCCAGCCGAAGCTCTCGCCTCCTAGAGTAAGCTCACACTGCCAGAACCAGTGCGTAATAATTGAGTCTACTCCCATTGGAGTCTCTAGCCATAAGGATCGAGCCAACGGCTCCATCGGAATCTCTGAGCTAAAAAATGAGGGTAGTGGAAATAAAATAATGAGTCGCACCTGTGTCTATAAGTATTGTAGTAAGGGTGGAGTAGACATAGATAGTATCTCGAATCCTCTTAGGTATGCTGTGGTTGTAGGCCTCGACTGCCTGGAACTAAGCCCACCTCCGTCCACCAGCTCCTTGTGGTCGGGGTGAACCCACTGGTGGTGGTGGTGGTAGAGCCTCGAAATGTCGTCCACCACCCACTACTCGACCAGCTTCTCTGCCATGCCCACCTCCTCCCGGCAGACCACCATAGTCGAACCTCTGACTCTGCCTAGGAGGTCCCTCTACAGTCTGCTGCTCATCTTCATGGTGGGTCGGGAAGTCACGAGCCATGTGGCCCTACCCACCGCTTGCATAGCACTTCCTGCTCCTCGTATAGCTGGCTCTGTCTCGTGTGCCCCGCACAACCGAACCTGTATCCTACGGTCGACCACTTGATGGCCTGGTCTGCTTGGACCTCTGCGTCATCTATCTACTTCCGGCTGCAGAAGATTCTGCTACGTGTCTCCCTATGGTGGGTCTCACCACTAGTGACTACTCCGTGAGAAAACTCTCCACTAGAAGGGCTCACTCTAGCACCCCCTCATGCGTCGGTATGCTGAGGGGAATCATCGAAGCCCTGATCTCATTCCTGAGTCCCTACTCGAAGGTCTGGGCCAAGAATAACGGGTACCATACCATATCCATGGAGTACCGTGAGAGGTCATTGAACCTCGCTGAGTACTGAGCTACTCTCATGCTTCCCTGCTGCAGATGAAGTAACTCCTAAATCTGCACCGCACGTAGGGTGGCTAGAAAAAACTCTTATCGGAAGAGACTTTCAATGTTTGTCCAGAGTAATGATGCCTCATCATGCACCTAGATCATCAAGCCCCACCATCTGCCTGCTACTGCATTCAGGTGACTCGCGGTAAGGATCACCATGAGGTCGGCTGGTGTCCCTACCAATCTGAAAACACTCACAACAACCACCAGCTAATCCTCAACTGACTGTGGGTCCATGTTTCCCCAGAACCTGGGCGGCCTCTAGCGCTGGAACTCATGCAATGCACTCAGACGGCATGCACTCTCTGCTACTAGATCTGGTGGTATCGATGGCCCAGTGGGTAGTGGCACTGCAGATACCTCCGCTATGATGGGGCCCTACACCGAGGCCTCGTTGCTCGGTGGGCTACCATCTCGTACGTAACTCGGAACCCTAGCCGGATGCCTTTGTGGGGCCATCCTGAAAAGAAATAGGTGCACCATGGTTAAAACAGTATACCTGGTGATCTAACACAAAGTAATCGCAAAGAAAACTATTTCAAGGAAACACACACGCAATCAGTATTTTCATGCACTGAGTCAGATATCGAAAGTCTGATTCCTAGTGTATAGATACATCGGCCGCCGCACCAACAATAGTTTCCCTAAACTGATAACCACACCCAAAAAAATAAACACTATTTCCATTGAAAGAATCAGGGTCTATGTTCTGTGGTAGAACTGACTTCTTTGATACCAATTTTTCACGACCCATCCTCGAGGCCTGTGTCGTGACTACCCCAAGCCCGCCTTCCATAGGCCCAGGGCGGGTGACTAGAACCAAAGGTGTAATCCCGATAAAAAGGGAAAGAATTTCCTTTAATAAGTAAACAAAAACAACAGATTTTGCAACTGGAAGTAAACACTAAGCAATGTTTTATACAAAAGAAAGTGCTAAAAGGAATGGGGACTAGAAATACAATCCCAACAGTAAGGAACAAACAAATTAAAAGCTAGTACAACTGCAGAAAGGTAAAACAAAAACTATTGAGTCGTCCTCTGAGAATTCCACCTTAAGGGTGGGTACAGATGGCCTCCTCATCACCCCAGGTCCGTCCGTCTGCTCCATGTGCGTCTCGCCAATTGGTCCACCTCCGGGTATCGTCCACCTCTATAACTCTCTAAGTCTATCAGTTTTTCCCGTCGTATGCAACCAACATAATGAAATGCGGGCATAACCCTTGTAGGGGTGAGTATAACGATACTCAGTAGGGACCCTGAGACCCCCGAAGGCCTCCCAGAATCCACGAATGATAAACCATAGAAGAAAGATAAAATCACAAAGTATAAACCAACCCTATTTAGGTATTTTTTTCATACATATACCTAAGTTATCAATCACAGTTCGGCTCTAACTCTTCAGCCCAAGAACAACCCAGTCCACACATGAAGAAAAGTCAATCACATTGATGATAATGATTGAAAGAAAAGACACATGTCACACAGGTATACATCTTTTGTAGAGTGATAGAGATGATTAGATGTAGTCCTTGATTCATCTAAGATGATCGACCCACATAGGATATAGGAACAACTATGCTTTCAAACCCACACAGGATACAGGACCAGCTATTCGGTCGGACCCACACAGGATACAGGAACAGAAGTCAGAACTGTCAGACCCATGGAGGATCCTAGTACAGTAGTCATTATTGTAGAACCCATGTAGGATTTCGGTACAATAGTCATCGCTGTTGAAACCACGTTGGATTATGGTATAGTGGTCATCACTGTCATAACCACGTAGGATTCCAGTACAGTAGTCGTCGTAGCCAGCTCTAGGGTTCCCGCACACAGCACGATCGATTTCAGGTGGTTCCACTCCTCGAGTCAAGTGTCGATACATAAACTCTAACAAATTCATGAGTTGATGTATCCCATAGTTCTGTATCTTCAAAAGGAATCCAACATGACAGACGACACATCAATTGGTTGTCTGGTCTGAGAGTTGTTGGTATTTCCGTTCCAGGGGCCCGGTTGGATTTACACTCAGTCCGAACCCGGCCATTTTAAAAATTTGTCCAAAACTCACTTATCATATCGCAAAAGGACCACCTCATCGCGAGTGTCCCAGTACCATAGACAGCGTGTCATTCAGATGCACGATCTTGAAGATATTCGCATTTAAGCGAAATTAGGCCCGGCCCGTCAAGCCTAGTGGCTCGCGGGTCGGACTGATCCAGCTCAGCGGGTTCGACCCGGGTGGGGGTCGGCCCGGCCCAGTTTGGCGGATCCGGTCCGGCTGGGGGGTCGGCCCGGTCCGGTTTGGTGGGACCGACCCGGCTAGGGTGTCGGCCCGTCCCGGTGGGGCTCCGCCCACCTGCGGACCCAGCCCGTGGTGCGGGCCCATCCAGTTCGTCCGGTGATGCCAAGTGGCACCGTCTTTCCCCTATTCCACCGACCATAGCTGGACGGTTCTTCTCGATGCACGCAGCCCGTGGATGTGGGCCACTGTTCTCGTCACACGGCGCCTACGAGCACCGCATTTATCCAGCCCGGCTGGAAAGCGGCCGACCGGTTCGTCCAGCAGAGTGGCCCGGGGAAGCGGGCTGCTATCTTTTCCATGTGGCGCCTGTGGGTGCCACAGATCTCTAGCCCAGCCAACAGGTGACTGGCCGGTTCGGTTCGGCCGAGTAGCCAGTGGACGGGCGCCGCGTGCTCCACCTCAATGCAGTGCCTGCAGGCACCGCAGTTTCTCCAGCGGGCCGGACAGTCAGTCGTCTGGTCATCCTGCGGTTTGGGTAGCCCGAGTGGCCGCCGAACCCTCCACGCGGCCGGTGCGCAGCCACCACTACCGCCACCACCTCCGGTCGCCAGTGCCTATTCCGTTCACTATGGCCCACATGGCGGCGGCCCCATTCCTTCGTCACGGTGCAACTGAACTGCACCCTACCATCTCTGCCTCCGTCGTCAACACATACAAGGTTCAACGGAGGGACGTCTGTCCGTGTTTGTTTGGACCACAACCTCCTTGTTAGGTGATAACAACTTGGTCACCATCAACCAAAAACAAACGTTGATGAACGAGGACATAATTTATACATTAAAATTAATCAAATCCCCTACCTCATATTTTGTCGTTGAACGTTGACGAGTCGCGGAAGGTGGACGTCACGGAAGACTGACGTTGTTTCGTCAATGTTGGAGGGAATGTTGTTGTAATTGGCAGCGTTTTTTGTAGGTGGAGTCTTCTCCCTTAATGTGGAGGAAGAGGAATGAAGATGGGTGTTCTTCATGGGCATTGCCTCACTTTCTTACACCGGTTGAAGATAGAAAACATGATCTAGTTCCTCGTGTTCTTCCCTGGAGAGGGTGATGTCCTCCAAATTCTTCCAAGTTCCCCCAAAATAATATGTGCCAACACAAAATAATATTTTTGGATATTATTTTATTCTTTACATGAATTCAAAATAAATCAAATTAATTAAGTTTATTCACTTAATTAATTGTAAGGGAGTTGGCACATTTAATTGGCGATGGAAGGTTAGAGGCTCCCCACTTTAATGGGGGTTTAAGGGGGTTAAAGGGGAGTTGAGGGGTTTGAGATCATGTGGGCCCCACCACATAATATCCACCCATGGGAGGTTATGTGGGTGTGGTCCCCACCTCCAACTTCCCTTTGGATAAAATAACCACATCCTAAATAAAAATTATGTCACACATAATTTTTATTTAATTTATTAAGAATCCCCAATAATTAACTTCCATCCTCGATAAAATGCAACTACAGTAAAGGTCTCCTTAAGAGAATACCGACACTGTGAGTTCATCGGTGCCCTCGGATTTCAATTCTGAGCACCAGTTCAAAAGATATAAAATCTCACATGTACGTTTACTGAACGTATCCGAACAAAACTTCATAAATTGATTCCGGGCACAACGGGCCTTGGAATTAGGCATCGTCAGAAGATGCAGACTCGTAAAATTCCCAAGTATTTAAGAAAAAAATACCACAAGATATTTGAGTCTTTACAACCAGCCTAATCTGCAGACGATGCACACCGCTTGAGCGCATTTCACGAGTTCTAGTGCCAGAGGCCACCCAGGTTCAGAGGAGAGATAAACCCACAGGCAGCTGAGGATTGGATGGAGGTTGTGGTCAGAGTTTCCTGGCCTGTAGGAACACCAAAAAAACTCACATTGATTTTTTATTCCAGCCTTATATAGGAAGTAATGGGAAAATGGTGGAGCTTTATTATCCATGTTCACGACGAGATGATGCTTCTCTCAGAAGACTTCTAGAGCCAATTTCTGACAGAGTTTGTTCTAGTGACTCTCCGTGTAGTGCACATACAGAAGCTACTTCATATGTAGCAGGGAATCATGACTGTAGTTCAGTACTCAGTGAGGTTCGATGAACTCTCAAGCTACTCCACTGATATGGTTTGAGACCCATTCTTCAGGGCCCAGACAATTGAGTAAGGGCATATATGGGAGATTAGAGCTCCGATGATCTCACTCAGCATCCCGACGCAGGTGGGGGTTCTAGAGAGAGCCATCCTGGTGGAGAGTTTCTTTGCTATGTAGTCTCCAACAGTGAGATCCACCACCAGTCGACACGTAGAGGAGTCTTATGGAGCTGGTAGTAGACAGATGTGACAGAGGTCCAAGAGTACTAGACCTACAGGTGGATGACTGCATGACTCGGGATCGGTTTTGCGGGGCACCCAGAGCAGAGACATACATTCCAGGAGCGGGCAATGTTTCACATGCGGTGGGCAGGGTCACATGGCTCATGACTGTCTGACCCACCATTTGGATGATCAACAAACAGTGGAAGGACCGCCCAGGAAGAGCAGAGATTTGATCGAGGTGGTCCGCAAGGAGTAGGCAGACACGACATAGGAGCTGGCCGTGCAGCTGGTGGTGGACGACGTTTTGATGTGTTACTGCCACCACCACCAGGAGGTCCACCCTGACCGCAGGTAGCAGGTGGACAGTGGAGATCTCAGCTCCAAGCAGCTGGGGCCTACTATCACGGCGCTCTAGAGATGATACGAGGTACAATATTTTTCCATTACAACTTAGTTGCAGTTCTTATAGACACAGTTTCCAGTCACTCTTTCATTTCCACTTCCCTCGTTCAGAGCTCGGAGATTCCAATAGAGCCGTTGTATCGATCCTTATGGCTAGAGACTCATACGGGAGCAGATTCTACGATTACGCACTGCTGCCTATAGTGTGAGCTTACTCTAGGAGGAGGGAGATTTGGCTAGTATCTCCGAGTAGCGGTGTTGTGGACTTACAATGTCATCTTGGGTATCGAATGGTTATTTATATTCCATGAACAAATAGACTGTATTTGGTTCAAAGTGCAGTGTGTCCGCACAGATGGGATCATGTTTACCTTCACCGGTGATAAGGGATACTTTGCAGCGCCGGATGGACTTTCCTGGAGGAGAGTGAAACTTATCACTCATTAGTTGGCAGCCCTTACCCTCGGATCAGTTGATGTGGAGAGTCCGAGCTATCCTGTAGTGGTGGACTAGTAAACAGATGTTTCCCTGATGATGTCCCAAGTCTACCTCCTCATAGAGTGGTTGAATTTTAAATTGACTTGTACCCTGGGACGACACTGATATCTACTCCACCATATCAGATGGCTCCCGTAGAGCTTTGCGAGCTGAGGATACAGATAGAGGAATTGTAGGGGAAGGGATTCATCCAGACCAAGGTTTATCCCTGGTCATCCCCGATTCTATTTGACAAGAAGGTGGATGGGAGCCTGAGGCTTTGTGTTGACTATCGGTGCCTGAACTAGGTGACCGTGAAGAAAAAGTTCCCACTCTCGAGGATTGACGACCTCTTTGATCTGTTGAAGGGAGAACAACGGTTCTCGAAGATAGACCTCATATCAGGCTATCACCAGCTCAAAGTTCAAAATGAGGATGTGCAGAAGACGACTGTCAGATGTCGGTACGACCACTACGAGTTTCTGGTTATGCCTTTCGGCATAACCAATGCTCCAGAAGTGTTCATGGGACTCATGAATAGTATTTTCTAGCCATACTGTGATCACTTTATCGTAGTCTTCATCAATGACATTCCAATCTACTCGACTACTGAGGAGGAGCATGCCTACCATTTTCTTGTAGTACTGGACACACTTTGAGAGCTCCAGATTTATGGTATGCTCTCGAAGTGCCAGTTCTGGATCCAAGAGGTTCACTTTATAGTACATGTCATCTCGAAGGATGGATTTGTAGTGGATCCAGCAATGATTGAGGCGGTACTTGCTTGGGATCCAACCAAGTGTGTGATGGAGTTACGGAGATTCTTGGGTTTGGAAGGATACTACCAGATGTTTGTGCCAAACTTCTCGAAAGTTGCATCACCACTATCATCCATGAAGAAGAAGGGGCAACACTTTGTATGGTCAGAGAGATTCTAGCAGAGCTTTCAGGAGATGAGGAAGAGGCTGACTATTTCCCCCATCTTGAGGATTCTAGGGGAAGGCATAGACGCATCAGGGACCAGACTCGAATGTGTCTTGATGAAGGAGTGAGAAGTGATCACTTATTTTTCATGACAGCTGAGACAACATGATCAGAACTATGCTACCCATGACCTGGAGTTAGCAGAAGTGGTCTTCGCCTTAATGATGTGGTGACACTATCTAATGGGTGAGCATTTTACTGTGAACTCTGATCACAAGAGTCTCAGGTATATCTTCTCCCAGAAGTACCTGAACCTAAGATAATGATGTTTTCTTGAGTTCCTCCAGTAATATGACTTAAATATAGACTATACTTCTGGAAAGTGGAACGTTGTCGCAGATTCACTCAGCAGGAGATCTGGTATACAGCTTCCAGGGAACGCGATAGAGCAGCTGGCTTATTTATAGATATCCTTTGTGGATAGAGATGGAGCATCCTTCCTTTAGTCTCTTACAGTCACTCCCCCACTTCTTCAGCGAGTCAGGGAGGCATAGTGTGGGGACACTTATCACGAGACATGACGTGCTCAAATATCCATAGGGCAGGCACCAGAAGGATTTTTTTAAGGTGGGGAGCATGTCATTCTCTTTAGAATACGTACTGCCGTACTAGTGGCACTTCAGGAGGAAGTGTTGAGGGAGTTCCAAACATCTCCTCTAGAAGTACATCTATGAGTGGTGAAGATGTACTAGGATCTTCAACGACAGCACTGGTGGATGGGAATGAATAAAGAAGTTGCATAGTTTGTCTCTCGATGCCTCACTTTTCAGCAAGTGAAGGTAGAGCACCAGGTACCAGCAGGCTTGGTGCAGTCTTTAGAGGTCCCAGAGTGGATGTGGGATGGGATATCCATGGACTTCGTGATAGGAATTCCACGTACATCCAGGGGTTACGACTCGATTTCGGTGATCATTGACCGAATCAACATGCCGTCCCACTTCTTACTGATCAGAGAGCTGGATTAAGTAGAGATACTGGGACAACTCTATGTGTAGGAGATTGTGCGACTACATAGATTACCTTCGATGATTGTCTCTGATCGTGATGAACGCTTTACTTCCTGTCTATAGAAGGGGTTGCAGGAATCCTTCAAGATGCATCTTTATTTGAGCACCACCTTCTATCCTCAGACGGATGGTCACACTGAGTGGACCATTCAGACCCTTAAGGACATGATACATTCTTGTTTCCTCGCCTTTGGTCATAGCTGGGAGGACCACTTACCTTTGGTGGAGTTTTCATACAACAATAGCTATCACTACACCATAGGTATGACAACTTTTGAGGCATTGTACGGGCGACCTTAGAGATCACCTTTGTGCTGGACTGACCCAAGGGAGTCTGCACTGGTGGGACCATAAATGGTACAAGCAACCACCGAGAAGGTGCAGATCATCCAGGAGTGGATGAAGACTACACAGAACAGGCAGAAGTCATATGCCAACAAGAGTTGGAGACCTGTAGAGTTTGAGTATGGTGACCATGTCTTTCTATGGGTCTCAACCCGATGAGGTCTATGGAGATTTGTCCAAGGAGGAAAATTATCTCCGAGATTCATCAGACCTTTTCTGGTCCTCAATAGAGTTGGCAAGGTGGCATACTGGTTAGATCTTCTACCTCAGTTGCATCGGGTGCACGATGTCTTCTACGTATCCTAGATGAGGAGATACCTGTATGACCCTTCCCAGATCATCGACCATGGTGAGATGGACATCGATGATGGGGAGACTTTTATTTAGGTTCTAGTAGTGACTCAAGATCGACAAGAGAGGGTCCTTCGTGGACATTCAATGCCTCTTGTGCGAGTTCGTTGGCAGCACTGGAACCTCCTGGAGAGCACATGGGAGTGGGAGGCTCATATGTGTGCTCAGTACACCCACTTGTTCCCTTAGTTTGAGTTGTGGCTTACAAGGATGTAAATACTGAGGTGGGTAGAATGTAAAGACCCATAATTTCCTTGTTTTTTTAGACAAATGGGAATTTTACGAGTTCACAAAAATTGACGACACGTGATTCTGAGGCCCGGTGTTCCTGTAATCAATTTCTGATGTTTTGTTCAGATATATTCAGTAAATGTATGAGTGAGTTTTTATAACTTTTGAATCGGTGCTCAGAATTGAAATCCGAGTGCACTGTTGAACTCGCAACACCGATATTCTCTTAAGGATACTTTCACCTCGACGACAGTGGGTCGAGAATAAAAGATTGTTTTTGGGGGTTTTTATGGAAAATAATAAAATAAATTGAACTACACTTTATTTTATTTTTTATCCACCATGTGGAAGTTGGGGGTGCGGTCCACCAGAACTAAACCTCCTTATGGGAGTTGAAGTGTGGGGACCACCCAACCACAACGTCTCGTGAGGGGTTATGGTGGTGGGGCCCACCCAAACCTAACCTCCCACGAGAGGTTAAGATGTGGGGACCACCCAAGACTAAACCCCCCAAATAATAGTGGGAGAGGAAAATATCTCAACTCCCCTCATTAATGAGGGAGAGTCTCTCCACCCCTTCATTTAATGGTGTCAACCATTCCTCTCTTTTAATTGTGCCAACCTCGTGAATTAATTAGGTGGAGCCAACTTAATTAATTCACCAATTTTGAATTCTTATGCCAAGGACTTAATAGATTTTATAATCTATTATTCTTTGATACCTTTTCTTTTGTTGGAAAAGGAGGAAGGATATTTTGAGAGAAAATCTCTCTCCAACGAAGAATGAAGAACACGTTCTTCCAACAAAAAATGTCGGCAAGGAGCGTATTCGACATCCTCCTCGGAAGCACCTTGTGGAAGCAACCAACGTGGGATGTCTTGGATGACTGAACCTCCCTCCTCATCGTTGTCAATGAACCGACACACGAGCTCAGGATTGGAAGTGTGCGGCAGACACGAAGAACGATGACAACTCCGTCAACGAACAATGAACAAAGGTAGGGGTTTAATTTTATTTAAGTATGATAGTATTCACTTGTTACATTTCTTCCAAAACAAAGAACGTGGAACAAATTATTATCAAGTTGATCTACTGATGTTTTTCCTTGTGGGTTGGGAATATTTTGTTAATGAGGGATTATGGGAATTGATGTTTTTAAGATATCTTATATGGTCGTTCTTTACTTCATTTTTGTGAGAAAATTGCTATCACCCTAAATGCCGAAGGGTGCATACCAAACCAATGTGGTCCGACCCCTCCACAGATCTTATTTGTGATGTTATTTTTCCTGGTGATAAGGTGATGAATGAAACATGTGCCGCCCCCACGGCACTCTGGTGCCCCGGGCCGAACCGCGCCTCCCTCTGGCTTCTGAGCCGCCCCAACCGCGCTGACCACCGGCCAAACCGGTAGAGCCGCGCCAAGCCGGCCTCCGCGTGCTCCTCTCACTATGTAGATCCACCATCCGCATAACCCACATTCCCCACACGCCCCTCTGGCCTCCGTGCCCCCCAGGCACCCCACGCCGAGCTGGCCTCCGTGTGCCCCGCACGCCCTGTGGATCTATCGTCTGTGCGCCCCATGACACCTCAACAGAGCCGGCCTACCGGCCCCGACCGTGCCCCCCGACCCCATGACGAGCAGCCCCGATCTGCCCATGTGGCACCCCCGGGCCGAACTGCCCTCGCACCGACCCACGGTCGGTTCGCGCCCTCGCAACCGGTCCGTGCTCTTGCGGCCTTCGCGACCCCTTGCGGCCTGCTGGGCTGGGCCCAGTGGGCCGGGCCGAACCTAACGGAATGGCCTACCAAATCGGTTAGGTCACACCCAATGGGTCAGGCCGGGTCGACCCATACTAGGTCGGCCTAGACAGGATTGGGCCGGGTCAGACCAGACCTAGGCCCACTACGACCCTTTACTTTTTTTTGCCATATCATTGGCACCAGGAGTCCGTTTGACGAACCGTCAGCGGTCCTAGTAATCTTGGAGCATGATGGTGTCGATGAGTATACCCCACTAGAGTTTAGGGTATAGTTTAGATATGGTCAGGATGGATCGTGCACGAATCCAACCAGGTCCCCGGGACAAAAGGCTAATAACACACAGACCAACCATCTGATTGACGCGCTGTCTATTGCATTGAGACCTCTATGACGTGGTGAACCGTTGAGATACATCATCGTGGGACTTCGGAACAGTTGGAGTATCAAATAGTAGCTCGTGGCGCAGATCCTTCCAGAGATGATCAGGCATAGTTCGGAGACCTAGTGGCTAGATGAGACATGACGACTGCTGACCGATTGACTCGAAGTGACTCGACTAGCCCTGTGGGGAGTGCTTGGTTGTGGCCGAAGAGCCAAAGTAGATGAGTTCCTAGTTGTGGTGGAAGACACATGATACTCGATAGGAGGAGTACCTCTGCAAGATGTTAGGGGGAGAGCCATGTTGTGGCGGCAGACCCACGGTGGGGAGCACCTTGATGACACATCAGACCCATAGTACTCGACAGGAGGAGTACCACAGCGGACCAAGGTTAGTGGGAAGTGCCTTGGTGTCAGGGCAGACCCACTATACTCGACAGAGGAAGGGTTCTCCAGCATCTGTGGTTTGATAATGTGAATAAAAATCCATGTTGAGATGAGTCAGTAACTTTTGTGTTTTCCTCATGATTGAGATGGATTACTTGATAACTTAGGCATATGTATGGGAATATACCTAAGTGGGGTTTATATGTTGATTTCATACTATTTGGTTTATCATTGTTGGTTTTTGTGAGACTTTGAGGGTCTCGAGGTCCCTAATGAGTATCATTATACTCACCCCTATACGGTCTATGCACACATCTCGTTGTGTTGGATGCAGATGACAGACAGTACTGATTGAGGTTGAGAGCACCCAAATTGAATGGTACCCAGAGGTGGACCATACGGTGTGACGACACCTGGAGGAGATAGACGGACTTGGATTGCTGAGGAGGTGATCTGTACCTACCATTTTGGTAGGAACCTCAGAGGACAACCCAATGGATGTTTTTCATTTCTTCAGTTGTACTTTTAGTTTCTTGTAATTTATAGTTAGGCTTGTATTTTCGACCCCTTTTACTTTCAACACACTTTTGTTATACTATTTTACATAGTGTTTTGTTTCCATATTCTACTATGTCATGTGTGTTTACAGGTTATAAAGGCAATGACTTCCCAGTTTTAGGGAATTACGCCTTTGGTTCCAGTCGCCAGCCCCTAGCGTATGGACGACGGGCTTGGGGTAGTCACGACACGGGCCCCGGGGGATGGGTCGTGACATCAATGATTTATTTTTTTGGGATATATGAATATGATATTATGAGTTGAGTTTATTAATAAATATGGATTTATGAAAATGGTACTTTTTATTGAATTTATTATATTATAACTAAGAGCTTTTGATTTCATTATATGGTCCAGTGATGAAAAAGTTCATGAAATAAGTTTAAATGATTTTAAAAAAATATTTTTGACTTTTATAATGATGAATATCTATACACAAGTTTTAAAAAAATATATCAGAAGTACATCAGTTTAAAACAACATCAAATGATAGATGTAAAAGTAAATTCTCTTTATACCCTATAGTATCTTATTATATATTATAAAATAAACTCATGTAAATGGTTATTCATGTGGTATGTAAAATCTAACTTATACATGATTCATCATATCAAATAAATATTTTATATGAGACCAAAATCATATAGGGAATGTATGGAAAAAATCCCTGGAAAATATTTATATCATATATCGCATTGGTTACCATGAAAAATATTTAAAAAAATATATTGTCTAGGTTTAAATCTATCTGTGCATAATATTTCATATGTAATTCCAGTGTCATATTTTTCAGGTAAGTCAATCATATACATCAATACCAAAATATACACCAATCATTTCTTGATTACGCTAAAGGTATTTTCCATTGTAAATTGACTAGAAATTTTGAAGAGACTATTAGTTTAATATCTATATAAAATGAAATTGAATTTGAAATATTTAATGACAACCATTTATATTAGGTAAACCTAGAATAGATTCATTTCAATGTAAAATAGAGTTCTACAAGATCTCAAAAAATACAATTGATATTTTGGAAGGATAATTATTATAGGGTTATAAGGGTTCCTGATCACTATACACACATAAAAATATTTTATTGGATTATATATACACAAGGGGGATCCAACATACACTATATAAAACATTAATTTTATTCACACTTGGTTTCTAGGAGTGTCTATAATATTTTTTTTGACTGGGTGATGTATCATGCCCAAATAATGGTTCATTAATTTTTATATAGGGATCATGAACAACATGTCTGTTCTATATTTTACGACACATGAAGTGGAAATACACGTGGGGGATGATAATATGGAATTTAACTCTTATTAGGATTGCAGTGGGTTGAATTGTTCAATAGTTGATTATATTCATGATTTTTATTATGTTTTTACACTTGTATTTTAATCCATATAGGAGTGATAATATTTATTTTTGAATCTATAATATGGAAAATTAAGTAATCATTGATTATGAGGTATGTTATACCACTTTCTATTTTTTATTATAAATTATGGAATGATCAAAAAAATTGTCATTAATTATAGATTAGAAATTTTTTTATTTACATTATAATTTAGCCTTTAAATATTGATTATTCTCTAGATACCTCAGTAATAATATTTTTAAAAAAATTTATACTAGTTTTTTAAAGGCTTAAAGGGATTGTTCACTAAGAATTATTCATAAATGATTAATTTTCACTTTGGTAAAAATTCAATAAATATGGTTCAGTTTAAAATTTAATTATTATTTTCACTCAATAATTTGTTAAATACATTACATGACCATTAATTTTAATGTTAGAGATATTGAAACTAAATTACATATTTGTAGTTTTTTCTATCTATGTTTTACTTTATATTCTATAATTTATTTTCTACCAGTTATGTTATATTACATGAATCAATTAAAATTATTGTAACTGATTTATTTTATTTACATGTTTTTTAGTACATTAATTTTTATTTTGATGATTTAATTAATTCATTGTGACCTACTATACAAACATATTAACTTTATATATTCAATCAAATGTTGTAAATATATTTATTTGAATTGTTTTTTAGAAAAATCTTATTATAGGATAAATGGTAATGTATATTCAGAGAAAAGTAGTTTCCATATGGTATGTATTGTTCACACAATACTCACTGAAATACCATAATTAATTAAATAAAATAGTGAATATCATTAATTTAATACCTTTTGTATTGATTATTTTATGTTTTCATGACCTGTCCTAACATGGCTCATTCATCCTGCCTCCATAGGCCATGGGTTGACGATAAGTACCAAAATAAATAACTAATATGGGAGGCCTTTTCCTAATGAACTTGTATGAACACACCCGATGATTTTGATAAAAGAAATGTATAGGAATAAAATAAAATGATACAATATATAGATAATAGTATAAGCATATAAAACCTAGAGGGAAATAAGTGTATGAAAATTTAAACTAAAAAGTGAAGTAGGAAAATAGACACCCATCCAGAAAGATATACTAACCTAGCAAAAAGTGGAAAAGGAAATGTTGATAGATCCCAACTCTGAATCTCCAAGCTCTGACCACTGTAGGAAATCCAATACACCAGGATATCCCTATGATTCTCGGTAAAAACGATTAAATTATCATTAATCTGCATAAGACTCAACATGTGAAATAAATTCCCATGTATGAGTGATTATATACATAACTAATAGGACACCCCTAAAGCTGATGGTGGATCAATAAGAGAGACAATTGAAATAGATAGCTCAATCAAGAATAAGGGACTAAAAAAATACAATTACATTGATACAAACACACACAAACACACAAATATATATATATATATATATATTCCCAATAAAATAATACCAAATGGGAGGTAATGGGGATCTCCATCTCATTCCCCAGCCAAGGATAAGTGAGAAAACAATTCAAAAGTTCCATAATTTATTACCAAAATCATGCATATCATTCTATAAGAGTACACAAGTAGAGGTACCAAGCCTTTCCACTATGATGCTGAGTCAAGGGGGTATAATATTCAAGAAGAGGGCCCACACCCCACTGTTCCAAGGGGTTCCACTAATTGTAATGAAGTCACACACCCTATCTGGTAGGGGTAAAACATGGTATATAGAGAACCCCCACCCAAATTCCATAGGTTGTACCACATAGTAGATAGAGGAATTGCTCCCTAATTCCATAGGTGGTACCACTCAGTAGACATAGGACTTACTCCCTAATTCCATAGGGTGGTACCACATAGTAGATAGATAACTCACACCCTAATGACATTGGGTGTTGGGTACCACTTAGTAAATAGAGGACCTTCAACCCAATACCATAGGGGGGTACCAATAATTATATATAAGAACTATACACTAATTAAATATGGGGGTACCAATTAGTAGATTGAGGACCCCCACCCTAACCCCATAGGGGTGTGTGCCACTTTAATGATCTTGCTTGATTATTCCCACAACAGAGTATTGCTTAAAGAAGTATCATACCTAGAAAACCTTGCATCATATCTCAAAATCCACCCCAATGGAAACCATCATGTTCTATATGAAAAATAACCAAGGATAAGATGCAACCCATCAAAACACTAAGACCAAATGAAAAAGATTGGAGAGGTAGAAGATTCCTAAGCTAAAGGATACACTATGTGTAAGGGATCCCACATGATGTGTGGTCCCACTATTCTAACTGGAAGTATCCCATCCGATACATGATTCACTAACTGTGTATCTATACAGATATTATAGAAGTACTAAATGGTATTCCTCATCTACCCAAGGTCGTTCTGTGATTTTGGTTATGTCCTTGTAATGTTTAATGTGACCTTGTACTCTGCTACATGGCTTGTTCACCCACACAAGGTCCTACCTATGTGCTACACCACATGGAAAATCTACTTGGGTATGGTCACAAAACATGTGGACTAGACACACAATGTATGATACTTATCATTTTACAAAATGCAACTACTGTATCCATATGGTTACTACTCAGCGAGTGTCTATTCTAGTATATTTCGTGTTGTTTGGAATTTCACAGAATCATATATCTATTCCCAAAATTATAGATATTTACCCTATGACTTTGAATTCATAGATTGACCACCTAAATATGGTAGAATATACCTCCAACCATTGTTTCATACCCTTTTTTGGATTAAAATAGAGCTTTAATTTCCTTTCAAGACTCTCACAGGAAGCCGTACATGTTTTTGTTGCCCGTAGCACCTCACTGTATTTCAAATCAGTGGTATAATCACTTGAATACCTCAACCTAAAAAGTCCTCTTAGTTATGATATATCCATTTAACATTAATATATCACTAATCAAGGGTTTGATAGGGTGTGATCCTGCCCAAAAATTTTGAACCATGGCCATGTTTCCTATTATCGAAAAACATGAATAACTAGTGGGAGAAAAGAACAAAAACAAATGTGTAACAATCATTTCCAAATATGTATTTTCCAAAAAATAAATATTTGGATTCCCTATGTGATAAAAACGTAAAATCAAGTATTAATTCAATAATCATATGAAAACTAATACATAACGACAAGTAAAGGATGATTTAACATAGACCAAGAAATAGATTTGATCATACACACTGTAGTTAATAAATTTGGAAAGAATAATCAAATTGATGAGTCATATATAGATATTAGATCATTATTAAATGAATATAATGATAAATAATGAATGAGGGAATTCACTGTATTCGATGTGCCTCAATTCACCTAGTTCAAGAGGTTCATTATCATCTGATATCAATTCATCCATTAGAGGTAGGAAGAAACTCCTCTCAATGATCACATAGTAATGCAGCTAAAACTATTGATCCACCATAATAGATAATTTATATAGGATTATATTACTAGTAAATTTAATAAAATAAATGAAACAATTTATTTATTTTAATTAAAGACACTCAGTATTAGCCACTTTATTTGAATGACCCATAACAACCAATTTGAGGTCATTCTAGGGTAAAAATCACATTATATATTCAAAATTGGTCTCATATTTTTGATATGAGACAATTTTTGAGATTTGACTCATTTTCATTAATAAATTATGCATACCTAGTATAAAATATATTTAACAATTTTATGAAAGAAATTACGGGCATGTCGGGCCTCCAAATCACATGCTTTCTTACAACCAAGATTTGAAGAATATTTTTAGAAATATTTAAAAGACTTATAATGAAAAATAGGTTCCCAAAATTATTCAATACATCATACTTTATATCCCAAAGAATAAATAAAATAAACAAAAAACTCAGAATATTGAGCCAATAATTTTATCTCCTACTCTAAAGAGGTCTCCTATATGCTCTCATGTGACCACACCACTTAAACCATGGGGATGGTCCACCCATGCATGGTCCTCTCCAACCGATCCTCAATCACAGTCATGTTCTCCAACAAAGTGGCTTCATCCTCAATGTATATATTTCCATAACAATAACATGAATAGTCTCAGGAACGTATCTACTCATCTACGACACATAGAATACATCGTGCACTAGCTCTAAATGCGTGGGTAGGGAGAGGCGGTAAGAAAAATTTATAATAAATTACATGATCTTGAACAGTCTAATGAACCTATAGGATAGATTTAATACCTAGATAAACCATTATAACCATTATCATCTGAAGACTCTCAGAAAAATGTGGTCTCTCTTCTTGAATTACAAGGGAATGAAAAGTTGATTTGCATATGATTTCTGCCTTCTATGGGATATCCTCATCCACTCACAGATAACCTGACCCTTTTCTATCATTACTTACACTATAACTTTCCCAAAAAGTGATGTTTATCTAATCATTTTCCAATATAAGGGTGACCTAAATGGTATCCTATTTAGGGCCTCAAAAGGTTCCATGCATAATTTTGAGTCGTAGCTATTATTTTACGCAAAATCTACCAAGGTAATGTGATACTCCCAACTTCAGATGATGTATAACATGAATTATCATAGCATACCATCTAGTACCTCAATAGTAAACTTGGCCTTCCAATTTGTATGGGGGTTCAAGGCTATAACCAACCTCATCTAGGTCCTTAATTCCTCCTATAGGCCTCTAAAAAATCATGATGTAAACATACATCATGGTCAGATACTGTTGTATAGGGAAACCCAAAAAGGAAAATAAACAATCATACATAAAACTATGGGAAACCAACACTAAACTCTACTTCTTGATAGAAAGGGTGTGTTCCGACATTATGAGTCGATCATCTATCACCGAGATGGAATCATAGCCTATCACCATCCATAGAAGCCATACCACAATGTCGATAGATATGAAATCTCATTTATAATATGAGATATCAAGGGTCTGAAACAAACCTAAAAGATCCTTATGCTCAGCCTTCACCAACTAATAGGTGACACAACGAGGGGAAAAATCATCGATGATCTATCTCATGCCAACCCACCAAAACTACCACTGAATGTCTCTATACATATATCTAGATACGGATGTACACCTAAAGGAGATGTGTGAAACTCTACCATCACCTCCTTATATATTGTGATTTGGATCAACATCCATCCATGGAAAAAGATTACGTTTTTCCCTCCTTCAGAAAAAATATCTGATGAATTTTCTAAGGATATATGGTAACTCATGATCTCATAGTTCATGTATCTCAATTTGGACTCTATCACATGCTGGAGGGGTAGAGGATTCAACACAATTAATTAAATAAAAGTCAAACAGTTATTTCCAACTAGGGTTTGCTTTAATGAAGCCAACTACTCTGACGTACACTATACTAAATGTTCTTGGTTTTTCTTGTTAAGGTAATCTACTACCATACTTCATTTCTAATGTGTATAGACTATCTCAGATTCATAGTTCTATATGAACTCCAACCAGTACCTTTTAATCAGGTTCATGTATATTTTCATGAATATATACTTAAGGATTTGATGGTTTATATAAACAAAAAAGAGACCTCCTTGATGATAGTCCCTCCAAGAACTCAGAGTGAAGACTAGTACTGTCAGCTCTAGGTCAAGAGTCACATTATTTTGTAAATACAATATCAGTTTCCTCAACCCATATGTGATAACTAGCTATATATGAATCCACACACAAATGATATTATCTCTTGAGGCATCATAATACACTATATACACCATGACCTCCTCTGGTAGTCTCGAAACTAGAGAAATCATCATCCTTATCCACAACTCTATGAAGTCCATCTAACATTTCATATCCAAGGTAAATAGTTTCCCTTTCTGTGTTAGGTTGGTAAAATAGGCTATAATCCTAAAAAAGTCTTCCAAAAAACCCCCTATAGTAACCCACCAAGCCATAAAAACAATTCACCTACGACACTCTCTTAAGGGGATCCCATGAAAGTGAAGAATTGATATTATCTAGGTCCATAGCTAATATAAGCATAAAAATGACATTTCCATGGATGTTAACTTCCTGGATCCACAACTGGATGAGAAATTACCAAAAATCTTATTCAGATGAAAATATAGGACCATACCCAATTGATCTTTATGCTCCTCCTCTATCACATATTATATGATTATGTTTTCAGTGAAGAGAACCAAAAATATGTACATTTGAAACTATAATATCTGGTTCATAAACTCCATAAAAATAATGGAGACATTCATCACAGTCAAAGACATCACCAGGAAATCATAGTTTTTATATAAACATTGGATTACATGTTTTGGAATATCATCCTTGTGAAATTTCATCATGTGGTAGTCGGAAAAAAGCATAATCTTTGAGAACCAACTCTCACCTCAAAACTGATATAATATGACATCGATACTTTTTAAGTGGTATTTGTTCTATATAATATCCTGATTCAAGATATGATAGTCCACACAAATCCACATGATCCATCCTTCTTTTTTATGAACAACACCAGAGCTACCTAGAGGGACACATTGTGTTTGATAAAAACATTCTCTTTATGGTCCTCCAACAGAAACCATAGCTCTTAGAGAGAAGTAGGGTCCATCAAATATTCATTAGAAGATATTTTAGCAGTAGCGTGATGCATGTCGATGAAAAAAATCCATATACCACCTTGGAGGTAGTCCTGGAATGTACTCGATAAATACATCCATAAAATCCTCCATATCTAAAGGAATATAGATGCCTAAAGAGTCTATTTCACCAAGGGAAACATTCAATGACTAATCGGTGATGGGTTACTACCCCTTATAACAAAACACGATCACCCTTCCATGATATATCTATCACTTATAAAATACAATATAATCCTATCATTGTGAAGAAATCTGAATCAAATGTGATGATAGTCAATTTGGGAAGAGACAATGTAAAATAAATCCATACCAAATATGACATCATATTGTTCTATAATAAGGACCAAAAGGTCCCCTAATAAACTCTCTCCACCCAGAGATAGATCTCACTACCATAAAATAAATGATATAGAATAAGTGTTCATTGGACGAACCTCAAGACAAATCTATTGGGATAAAGACTCGACTAGGACCTCTATCTCTCATAACCAGAGAATATAAATAAAGTAGTGAGTCACACACGTGTCTATTAATACACAATAAAGAGTAAAATAAACATAGATCATACCTCTAATCATATCATGTGCCATTGGGTCAAACAAATCCATATCATAAAGAGTTCTAAAACCCTAACTGCAAGCTCCCTAAACCTAAAATGGGACTCTTGGTTGTGGTGATGGAAGGATATCATATCATCCTCCACCACCCACAAAACATCCTCCTAAATATCCCCTTACTCATTTTCTTACTCTACATCCCTAGGAGACACCCAACCCTTGGGGAGATTCATGATCACGGAGCTGCCACAGTCATGGTATTCCATCCACTAAATTCCTTCCCTACTCATCATGTATTGTTAGGAAGTCACATGACATGTGACCTCACCTATCACATGCATAACATCTCTTTTCTAGGGGCTTCCCTAGTCCTCTACGTGGTCCCTCAGCCACATGACCACATGTCTATGTCTATTGATTTGGAAGTCTCGTGAGACAAGATCCTACTGACAGTCTTCTTCTACTTTCTATAGATGACTCATCCTTATAAAGCACACTACTAGCTTTAGTGGCTTGGAGTTACTCTAAAAATAATATCTCAATTACTAGTGCTCGCTCTAATAACCTAGTATAGGTTGGATTGCACATGGGAAATACAATGGAAAAAATATCTATGTGGAGACCCTGATCAACCATTTTTTATGGAAATACCCATCTCAGATCATGTCAAATAAGTACTATGTAAGGTTTGTGAACCTCATAGCATACTCAGCCACTATCATCCCTCCCTCCCGTGGTTGCATAAGCTCATGAAAATTAATTGAGCTCAAGGAGGGGTAGTAATCACAATAGAAAAATTGATAGTAGTTGGTCCATGAGAGTGTCAAATCATCATGAATCTATGTAACTAGACTCCAGTATCACTCAATTGCTCCATCGAAAAGGAAATCTTCCAGCACAACCACCAGATCATTCAGTGTTCCGATAATCCAAAATATTAATAGCACTGACTCTAGATAGTACACTACTACCTAGGGATCTGTTTTCCCATGGATCCTCAATGGATTATCATATTAACACTTTCTAAATGTGATAATCTTTCCTATATCCTTGGTCCACTTAATTGGAATGACCTAATTCTCAATAGGTGAGGTTGGTGCTACCTATCCACATAGAGAAATGATCTAATTGGATGGTCCCTAAATAGAGGTATCACTAACCAATAGATCACTGTCAAAATTTGGAATCGGTAACCTGGATGGATTTAATGATGGAGGTGTCCTAAAATTTTAATCAATATGTGACAAAATTTTATGAACACATATATATAATGGTGAGATTACTCATGAAAAAAATTTAAATGAATCAATCCTAAATGATATGTGTAGCACAGATCTCTAAATCAAATGTCATAGTATTTTGAGTCAACAAATAGTTATATATAGTTCGGATATATGGATATGTTAGTTTCTACACCAACACTAGGTTCCCTTATCTAAGAGTCATACTCTAGACACTTTGACACTATTTCCTTGAGACCCAAGTAAATCATAGTAATGAGACTACTCCAAACACCATCCCAAGGAATGAACCACATAATATACCAATCTTTCTCAAGTTTACCCAACAGGGCTTGAGATTTAACTAACTGATGCCAGTCTCAATAGGATAGGGGTTGGAGAAAAGCTCCAAAAGAAAAAAATAATATCGGACACATTTTATTAAAGAACCTCTATGAAGACACCCAACTATCTTGATGAAAAAGTAAATTGGAATAAAATAATATGATGCAACATCTAGTGAATAAACCATGAATATAAAATATATAGGGGGAACTAGAGTACGATAGTTTAAGTAGAAATGTAATGGGAAACAATACTCACCCAACTAGAAAGATGTACCAACCTTAAAAATACTAGAAAAGTAAATATTCATAGTTCCCATCGCTGAATCTAAAAAATCTAACCACTGTAAATGGTCCAATGTGCCTGGGTATACCTATGCTCCTCTATAATATTCACTAACTTGTCTATCATCCGCATAATACATGAAATGTGGGAAAATCCCATGCAGTGATGAGTATATACTAACCCAGTATGAATCCCCAAAAGCGATAGGGGGATCAGCAAGATAGACATTAGAAATAGTCATCTCAACACAAAGTAAGAGTGTCAAAAATCCAAATGACATGGATACATACATACATATATACACACACACACACAGAGATATATATTCTCCAAAATTTAAGCCCAAACAAGTGGGAAAGTGTATAGACATCTCATTTAATGCCCCAGGAAAGGAGAACCAAAAGTTCCAAAGGTCCATCATCTGTCCATAGCAGCAAACGAGTGGAGGGACCCCACCTCACCATTATGACACACATTCAAGGATGTAAAATATTAAAGAAGAGGACTAGAACCCTGTTGTGTTAGGTAGGTCCCACTCAGTGTAATGAGGTCATTCACCCTATATGATATGGGTTAATCTCTCTAGAAAGAGAACTCATACCCTAATGACATAGTGGGGTGCCAATTTGTAGACAGAGGACCTGATCCCTAACTCTATAAGAGGAAACCACTCAGTAAATAGAGGAAATTCCCCCTAAGGACATAGTGTATAACAATCAGTAGATAGAGGTCCCTCACCTAATTCTTGATGGGGTAACACCTATTATATAGAGGACTGTTTCCATAATTCTATTATGTGGTACCACATAGTTTATAGAGTAATGAAAACCTAATGCCATAGGGAAGTACCACTCCAATGATTCAGCCCGATTAATTCCATCATCAAGTGACACATAAGTAGTCTTCATAATCAGAACACCTCATTTAATATCTAAAAAGCTAATATGAAGTCCACTATCATATTCTATGTGGACAGAACTCAAGATTTGATATTCATGGGATAACATATGAATCCAAGTGAGGGATATATGAGAGGTAGAAGGTTCCTAAAAAAATAATAAAGGGTAAATGACATGTAAGGGGACTCACACAACTTGTTTTCCCTCTCTTATTCCAGGCCATGTACCTACTGGTACATATATGATTAACCATGTATCCATACATGATGTGTAGAGGGACTAAAAAATAGGGCTCTTCCACCTGCGGTCATACTCGTACTCATAGCTATTTCTGTATAAACATTCTAATTTCCGTGTACTCTAGAACATGATGTGTCCTCTGGTATCTAGTCCTGTTTATGTTTTTATCCACACACACTGTCTACCCGAGGAGGGTCACATGGTCTATGTCCTAGCCACACACCCTATTATCTTTACTTTTTTTTCCAAAACCAATGTTCTGTAGTCATAGTGGCGCGACACAACATGTGTTCATCCGAGTACATGAATTATAGTTGGGATATTTGAAAAATATAATATCTATTCCTTGGGTTCACAATACGTCCCCTATACCTTCGAATCAATCATTTAACCTCACAAAAATACTGAAATATTTATTTGATCATCATTTCCATCCCCATAATGGTCAAAAATATAATTTTTATCACTTTTCATGAATCCCACATGAAGATGAATGAATTTACAGAAAATTTAGTGATTAAAAAGATATAATATACATAGTGGAATCATCTGCATCCCCAAAATCAATCCAGGACATCCTCTGGTCACCAATCCATTCATCCCAAATGAATTTTTCATGAATCTAGGGGTTCGATCAGCCTTGATTCCACCTGAAGATGTCAACCCCTGGCCCCATTTTTCAATGGTGAAGGATACAAATAATGAGTGTGGGGAAAGAGTGGTAATAAAAGTGTTACATTAATTTTCCAAGACTTCTAGGAAACCAAATACAGATTGGGATTCTCCGGGTGTGAAATATGGAATATCATGGATTATTTCAATAATAAATTGAAAACTGATACATTGGAATATGAAAAGGCTTCATTTAATGACTATTAAAAGTTATATTAGATCATGCTCAATATATTTAATAAATTGGAAAAAAATTAAAAAAAATTAACAGTCCTACAAGGATATTTGATTATTCAATTATGAAGAGCCTTCTCTCTTATGAATGACAAAATTCATTACATTCTTTGTGCCTCAATTCTCCTAGATCTAGAGGCTGGTTCTTGTATGTTCTAAATTCACCAATGATATTTTAGAATAAACTCCTAAAAAATCCTATGGTTATATGTAAAACATGGAAATATTCCATAGAGGTGAATTTGTAGAGTATGATAGGTCCAGGTCATTTAACAATATACAAGTTGTTAATTAATTATTTTAGTTTAACGCTTTCTCCAATGACTGCTTTATCTGAACTCATCACACCAACCAATTTTAGTTTTTTATTAGGGTAATACTCACACTCAGGACTCAGTGATGGTATTAAATTTTCAATCCAAGACTTCATTTGAGATTTATACAATTTTCTTTATGAAACCATGTCTGCATGATATAAAATATATTTAATATTTTTATAAAATTAATTTCAAGCATAGAAGGCCTCAAAATTTCACTCTGTCTCAGTGCCTCACTCAAAATATATATATATATTTGATTTCATTATATGTGATGTTTCTTTTTAATTATATGGACATCATGTAATACAATTTACTAGTTTTTTAAATATATATATTTTTAATTGGGAATAAATTATTGGGAAAATATCAAATTGATATACTCCATATGTGACATAAACAAATGATATCATGGATAATTTTATTATAAAGATAAACATGTTATTATATTAAAAAATCATAATGAAATAATGTAATGGATATTATTTATTTTCAAATAGATCATGGATGATCACATTGTTTCTTAATAAAAATTTACATTTTTAAAGATAGTAGTTCCTACTTTTAGTTTCATGTTAGAAATTAATTATCACAGTTCACACTATAAAGGACTATATATTTAAACATAGAACTTTTGAATGTGGAATTATTTTTTTTACAACAAGGATACATGGATTTATTAAGTGTTGGGATTGAGAAAATATATCCTAAAACACATATGATGTATTTTTTAATAAACTCTATATCTATTTTAGAGATATAAATGGCTAATAAATATAATACATGACATCATACTTCAATGTTACTTCTTTAAATTTCTAAATATAATATTAATTTCAACTACATACAAGGGATTATATAATGTGTAAAGGAGTATTATAAGTATTACATTTAAGGTAGATTATTTGAGAACATTAATTTTATCTTTAGTTAATTAAATTTTTATTATTATATACTATTTAAGTGGTGTATTCTTGGTCATGAATTTATGAAATGCATATGGTTTAGATTATAACATGCACCTATCCTGAAATCTATCTCATATTCAAGATGGGTTGGTTATGAGACCTTAGGTTTTCCTCCCCATACATCAGAGGATTACGACTAGAAGGGGGTGTGATCAATATAGTATGGAGACATTTACATCGAGTTACAATGTTATAAAAAAGTGTAATATTCCATTAATAAAAAATAAATAAATATACGAGTAGAAATAATAATGGATACAATACAATATTCCAGAAAACCAACCTTAAATTCCATCTAAATAATCAAATAAATATTAAGGGGATATTGTGATGAAATGATAGAATAAAATTAAATTTCATACATAAAGTAGTACAAATAAAAGTCTTGAAGACTAAAATAAGGGCTCTAAATTCCCTTGTACCAAACCCAATGTATGTCTCATCTAAAAGCCTCAGCCCATATAAAAAAAAATCAATAGTCAGGTTCATTTCCATTATCCAATCCTACGTCCATATAATCTAATCAGGTACCAAATGGCGGCCCAAGTAGTGTGTGTGTAAATCAGTAGTTCAACACCACCATGTCTAAAAATAGACATTTTGATGACAATATAATGCAATAATTTAATAAATAGGTATATTAGCAAATTAATTAAAAAATTAAATTAATACAACCAAAACCTACTTTAGAACCTTACCAAAATATCTTTATGAATGTATCAAAACAATGGTAAGCATAACCATATAAACATGGTAAAATATAACATACCATAGTGAAATGTGAAAATGTATCTAACATGTCTCATAACCATTCCAACCATGGCCTTATAATGACGGTATAAATTATAAAAATATCACTCAAATACACTATATAATCATTTCAACATAAAACTAGTGTCACGATTTGTATATAATAATTTTATCATGTATCAGGGCCAAAACCAGCATGTAAGAATTACAACATGTGTCACTAAAAATAGTCCTCTATATATGCATTTCAGTATGTGTTACTGATTATAGACTGCTATATAATAATATCCACATGTAAACTAGACCAATTCCTTTTTTAATCATTTCAGCAAAGATATCACAACACATGTCATAGAAACAAGGATACCACAATATCACATCATCTAGATCAATGTATATTTATGACAATTTCAATTTATGTTTCAACTACACATATCATTTAAATTTTTATCTTTAACCAATAACATTTCATTCACTGTAATAATTAGGAAACTTAAAGGTGTTTCAATTTCATGAAATCACCCAAATCCCATTTCATGATTAAAACATTTTATGCCACTAATCAATTCATTTATAATCTATGGTTTTCTAACCTGAATGATAGCTAAAATCTAGGTTTGTAAACAATTAGATCCAATGGGACTCTAAGGAAGAATCCAATTCATTAATTAATTAATTTTGGTGCACGTATGTTGTCATAGTTTTAATATTTCACATACAAGAAATTAAACTTGCCATGTGGTTATGGTTTATCCCAAACCATTTACTGATGATAAACCAACACATCAGGAAGGATTCACCATAAGAATGTAGATGTAGATGATTGGAATAAGGATCTTAGATCACAACAGATCAAGATAAGAAATGATGGTCAATAAAATTCACTTTAATGGCCAAGGAACAAAGGATAGATGGTAAAGCTGAAGGAAACCCACTTAATTGGGATCATATGCACGACCAAGACATTTAGAATCAAGAGAGACAATCCAAATTCACCTAGATTATGCCCTAGTGTTGATATAATGAAGATGTACATAAGGGTATGAAATCAGTCTCATGCACAAAAATATTTAAAATTCTTCTCAAGAAATTACCAAACATGTTCCATCATTAAACATCTTGTATTTATTTTTAGAAGGATATACTAAAAAACTCATCACCTCAGCCTAATATATAATTTATCAAAACATTACATGATCTGTATTAACTAAAAAAATGTGTAACCGATTCATTACCTATAATTGATTCATTACAACTATCTAGTAGATTTTACATGCCATGTAATAACCTTACACACTACGTAATTCTCTTACAGACAACTTTTAGCTACATTTTTTCTTGCATAATGATCCAAACACCCCTTAATCGTTCCAAATCATGGGAAACCCCTCTTAAACCCATTAAAAAAATGTATACGGAGAATAAGTTAATTTTAAAAAATATATATCCCTAAATATTTGGTCATTTTCACCCCAATAAAGTGTCATTGTCTCAAAACAAGACTCAACCACTATGGCTTAAATGAAAAACTCTAAGAGGGACGTACTAAGAAAAATATAGGATCTTACAAACTCCCACCATATAATATACAATCCCTAAGCTACTATAAGAATCATTGTGGGGTCTTAGTGAACAAGTCTATAAATGTTTCTCACATATTAGAATCCCTCCCCCAGTTCTATTCTGGAACATGCCAATGCTTCTACTATACTGAAACGAAGGGAATCAGCCTACCATGAAGATACTTATCACTAAAGTCCATAATACATATTGAATGATCCTAAAATGATGCATCAAAACTAAGATCGACATCTTCTATGTCCATCATATGAGAACGATATGTATAATATCTCTAAAGTTGTGACACACGAAACACATTGTGCCCAACACTGCAGCACTATGGAAGGGTTAATCAATACTCCACTTGACCAAACCTATTTATTTTCTCAAAAAACCCAAAAATCCAGGGTTCTAGATTTCCATTTTTCCAGATATGGTGTTTCACCAACCTAAAATACACTTATAGTAAAAGACTATGACCAAATTTAAACTCCATAGATCTTCTCCAATGGTCAATGTGATATTTAATCCTACTCTGAATGATTACCATCCACTACCTAATCAAATGAACCTTTTTAGATTTCTCCTTCTCGAGACTGGGCCCAACAATAACTAAATCACCTTCCTCTCTCCTAAAATAATGAAAAAATCTGTTACTTCTATATAATAACTTTAAATACTCCATTTAGATTTATTCCTAGAAGATATTATTATATTAAAACACTATGAGTTCCATATGATGCTCTCACAAACTACAAAAATTAAAAACATAGGCACAAAACATATCCTCTAAAACCTAAATAGTCACATCAGATTGAACCTCTATTTGAGTATAATAGGCTATAATCAAAATAAACTATGATTCCTTATACATTTAAAGACCCTACAAGAAACATGACACAAAATAAGTATCTCAATAAAAAATGACACTCCTCGGAACACCATATAACTAAAATACCTTATTCATGTAAATACTACCTAGATGATCAACTTTTAAGGTCTCCATGATAGGAAAAAATTGGTATACCTTCTCCAGTTGATCCCTAATCACCCATAAAACATCATTATTATGAGTTTTATTTGGAAACCTAGTTAAAAAATCAATTATAAAATAATACTATTTCCACTCAAGAATAGGAAAAGGTTAAAAAACCCTACCTGACCAATTATGATCATCATTCACCTACTATAAAGTGAAACATATCAACACCAATATTGCTACCTCCTTTTTCAATCCTAACAAATAGTATTTTCCATAGATATCTTGAAACATATTTTCAAAACCAGGATGTACTACACATCAGGAAGCTTGAATCTATCTCATATGATCCTCATACATTCCCATAGGAACCCATAATAATCCCTAGAAAAGAAGGGAATTTTCACTCCAAAGATACCATCATGATGGTGTCTCCCCTCCATATAAGATGTCTCTTAGAAATAATCCCTCTAGATTAGATAAATGTGCGATCATGATCCAATCCAAATCCAGAGGTATAATATATGTAAACTTGAGAGCTACTCATATATGGTACTTATAAACATCTAAATGACTAATTGAAAAGAGGGACATTACCCACCACCAATAACAATAATCTTGCATTTTTTTGTGTCTTTTAGCTCAATTCATTGGAAATGATGCTTCCATTTCATCGTGTATAAGAATACTTGGTGTTGAAAGGCCATAGAACCTCAACCCTCCACCTCTTCCAATGGACCATGTATCATTATAAAATGAAATAATTGTAGCTCTTATGGTCATTTTTATAATAGAACTCTTACCCATGATATAATTTCTATAAAAACTCTGGGCATATACAAACATAACTAACTCCATATTGTGAGTATAATAATTCCTCTCATATGGTATCATCTGTTTAATCCATAAGCAACCACATGATCCTACTCCAAAAAAAATTCTCCAAGTACAACTCCATATGAAACATAATACACAGTATATTCTTCACCCAAAATAGGTAATGTGATGATAAATGCTAAGGTCAGATTTTCTTTCAGTTCAAAAAAAACTCTCTGGTATGAATCTGACCGAACAAATATCACAACCTTTTCAGTAATCCAAGACATTAATGATTCCAAATGGGAATAGTCGTGGATAAATCATTCGAAACAACCTAATAAACCATAAAATATCTGCTTCTTAGATACATTCTTGGACTGTTCCCAGGTTTCCATAATTGAAACATTCATTTGGTCCATAGACAATCTTTCCTATGAGATGGCATGGCCAAATAATTTCACTTTATCAAAACAAAGATTGTGTTGGGATATCCAATAATAAATCAGATTATATATTAATATAATAAGGATGATGTCAACATATTGTGCATGATTTTCTATAGAGTAGATGTACACTGATATTGCATTGAAAAAATCCACCACAACCTATACAAAAAAATACAGAATGATCATGTTTAGAGAGGACATGAATACTACCAGTGAATTGGCCGAAACCAAACATCATCACAATAGACTCATACTATTCATACCTTCTATTAAAAGAAGTTCAAGGAATGTCTGATGGTGTCACCCTAAACTAGTGGTATCCAGATATCAAATCAATCTTGGAGAAGATCCTATCACCTCTCATTTGATTGAAGAGATCATCAATGTATGAAAGAGGATATCGGTTCATGATAGTTATATAGTTTAATAACTTACAATCAACTCATAATCACAAAGACCCATAAGAATTTATGGAAAAAAGAACTAGAGAACTCAAAGGAGAAGTACTAAATTATAGGGAAACTATAGCTTCCAGATCTTCCACCCACAAATTCAACTCCCAAATTTCTCTAGATGACATTATATAAAGTGTAATAGAAATTGGTGCATCTTTTGGAACCAAAAAATCATAAAATCAATATCTTTTACTTGGGAAAATCCATATAAATCTTTAATAAATACATCCTAAAACTTATCTACCACTAGTGGAAAAGAATCATGCTGCATTCTACCACCTTTTAGCGAAAGACTAGATATCTGAGCTCTGAGAAAATTCAATTTTCACTAAATTGGTCTAACATGAATATCCTAAAGATACCACTAACCATGGTAAAAATATATTCATCCTTTTGGAGAAAAAAATAACTCTCATTTGATAACAATCGATATTATCATTGTATAGAACTAGATAATCCATACCAGGAATAAAATTGAAACCTTTCATTTCTCATTTAAATAGTTCCCAGAGGTAATAATAACCACCAATCTCTAAAAACACTCTTTTTAATGCTTGATATTCTATGGTAATACTCCAAATGGTGTATCAATGGTTAGAAAGAACCAAATTTTCCGCATCCAATCCCAATCAATTTAAAAGATGAATAAAATGGAATGTGATGACCCAATATCAAAAAAAAAAAACAAGAAAGGGTAGATGATAAAATAATTATAACAATGACCGTAGATGGTCCTACATCCCCACTAGTTGTACTAGTCTATATAACATGCATATAACCACCCCAAAACCTTGTGCTCAATAATAAATCCATAGAGTTATAACTACTTTCTATTACTATCATTCCTATATTGGGATACAATATTCCATTCCTTGACCAAAATGAAATAGGTAACTCCATCTACCTTTCGTCCAAAGAGTATTTGAGTCCATATAATACTATGACACCTATCCAGATCCCTTTTCCCTAATCCCATAATATAATCCCCTACATAACCTCTACTGGTGGCCCAGTCTTCTGTATGAATTATAGTCTCATATAGGGAATGGACACTGAGGTTTTTTGTGGACAATCATTCAATGAAAATAGTATTATGATGGGACACGATCCTGATACAACTTCCCACTAACATGAATCCTCGGAAAAATGATTCTTTTTTTAAAACAATCGTAAATACCCTTCATTAAACTATAATAAGAGTTCAAAAATTCCCACACATAAATAACCTATCTTTTTCTCAGGACCTCTCTATGATTCACTTCCATGATGAGTTTCTCATTCACCATTTATACAAAACTACTCTGTTTGAACATGTTCACCTACAACCTGATTTCATTGCACATACCATCCTGAAAATGTATCCCCTAGAGATATTATTAGCTTCCAAAGATGTTGAATATTGCTAAAGGTCGGTGGCGCACTTTTGTTAGTCTAGTGCTGATAATCCCTCCTACGCCAAGTGCATGAACTCATGAGCCTTATCATCCCTCAACGTATCATGATATAAATGAATCAAGAGATTTATGTAAAATTCATTACAAGATAACTCTTCCTGATTCCATACATGATCAAGAATGACCAACAAATTTTTGGAGGATCCACGAAGAATAAAAACAGTAAGCTTCACCCACCTAAATGTTAGTGTCTGAAAATGAATAAAGATCATATGGATTGACTCATTCTAGAACTCAGCTACCTGGGGGAATCCCTCCCTATCCAACATTGGTAGATACTAAAAATAGAACTATCTTGTCAGCTCAAAAATCAATGGAATGGTTTTACCGATATTTATTTTAATGGATCGCATGGCCCTTAATAACATTTCATGAAGCTAAAAATCCATTTGATCATCAACAGATCCAAGAATATATAATTCATTAGTGTTAGGAGTGTGCTGATTTCCACTCTCCTGATAGTCAATTTGAAGATGACAAGGATCCATTTTACCTACAACACAAACAAACTCTATAGAAAACTAGCTAAAACAACAAGGACATCCTCAATAGGTGAAAAAAGATCCACTATCTTCTGGTCGATATGAATATGGATTATAAGCCTTTTAGCATGACATAATATGTTATTTATTTCATTTCATTTGATAGATATAGTTAGTATATGGTATAAAATTTCAAATGCGAAATTATATAAGAATAAATAATGATGTCCCTATCATGAAAATGAATGTCAATATATATCCTTATATTCCTATCATGAGGAATGAATATTCTTCCCACAAAATATCAATCTATGACTATAAAACTAAATAACTAATAACATTAATAAATAATAACTTCACAGAATAGGTGAGTCAATCAGGGCGAAATAACGTCAACTGTAACAAGAAAATATTATAAACAAAAATCCACCCCTAGTCACTCAAATTCCCCCCTCGTAAATTGGATATCTACACCCATGAGCAAGCTCATTACTAAGTCCCAACACATCCTAATATTATATATACCTTTCCCAAAAAATAAATAAACTAAAAAGAAACCATTTGTTCTCTAATACCACTTTTTAAAATCCCTCCATCTCAAAATCTCTCGCGTGGACAAAGAGGGCTTGTTAAATCACATCAAGCATGCTTACCTATATGCCATAGGCTACTGTTTAGTAGACGGTGTGTGATAAGTATTTTGGGGAGAATATACCCCCAGGAAACATAGTTAAAACATAATGTAATAATCCATTAATAAATAATACTTATATATAATAGTAGCACAAATCATAGGAAAAATATAACACTATAGAAAAAAAATAGTAAATTAAAAAAATAATTTAATAAATTATTATGGGATTATTTAATAACTTATTGGAATGAGTCTAAATTTAACTCTATAAGATATAAAAATAAAATACTAGCAGACCCAAATAATGTCTAGAAAGTCCTCGATCCTGAACCCCTGTTGGTACTATCTCTAATATTCAGCCCATCCTGGAAGAAACAATCAATTGCAAGGTCCCTTTCCCTTGTCAAATCTAGTATCCATGTAATATTCTTAGGTAACAAACATTGGTTTGAGTAGGGTGTGAGTATTACCTATTAGGTCGACACAACCATGCCGAAACATAACTAGTATGATATCAAGTGAATGTAACATTGAAATAAATAGAGGTATTAATTAATTAACTAAATAAATAAATTATTACCACAACAACCAATTTAGGCACCATGATGGAATACCTATAATCATGCCGCAAAACCGTGACAACCTTAACCATATAAAAATGGTAAAACATTACTTTCCTTGGTGACAAGTTGAAATGTCTTTGATCATGTCTCACAATTATGAAAACTATATTCTTATAAACAAGGTATAAATCATGAAAATCTATTTAAAACACTCTATATAATCATTTCATTACTTAACCAGGATCGATCCTGGTATATAATAATTTTATCATGTCTGAGATCCAATCCAGGTATATATGAATTTTTGTATGTTTCACTTGAAATAGAGCTCTATATATGTATTTCATCACGGGTCCCTAGGCGTTTTCCACCATATAATAACTTCAAAATGTAAATTGGGCCAACAACCAATATAATAATTTCAATATAGAAATTAAAACACGTTTAATATCAATAAGGATATCACAATATCACATCATTAGCCTCAATGGATAATTAGGAAAATTACCATTTATATTTCAATTAAACGTTTAATTTATCATTTGGTATTAAACCTATAACATGTAAGTCGCATAAATAATTAGTCCAAGACATGGTTTTTATATATCCATAAATCTCCCAAATATCATTTATTATTAAAAACACTTTATGAAAATAATAAATTCATTTATAATATGGGGTTCTCTCACCTGAATGTTAAAAAAATTCTGGCCAATAACCAATTGGGTCCAAAGGTACTCCATGAAAAAATACAATACAAAATTTAATTAATTTTGGAGAATGCAGGTCGGTGATGTTTTAATATTTTACAAAATTTCATTTAAATAGGCCATAAGGTTATGGTTTAGATCATCTAACATTTACTGATGGTTAAAAAAATTTTCTCGCATGATTTTCCATAATAAAAAATGTTAGAAGGATCATAGATAAAAAACTATCAATATTAAACTGAAAAACAATCCCTGATGAAGAAAATTACACTAAAATTATTGTATAATAAAAGAGATAAGGTAAATCTAAAGAAAAAAGACTTACTAGGGAGAAAGTGCATGATTGGGATGTCTAGAATCAAGAGTGCCACTAAAAAATCTCTTGTATTCTACCCTAGCACTGAGAGAGGGAATTTTCATGCCAGGTAATAAGATAAAACTCTACAATGAAAAAAATTAAAATTATACTTGGTAAATTAAATGATGTGTAAGTTCTTTACATTTCCTGTATTTTTTTAGTGGGGTATAACAAAAATCGTACCACTACTTCTTAAAATTTAATTATCTTTAACATTTTACGATTGATATTTCTTACAAGACATGTAACTAGTTCACACCTGATATTTGATTCACGACATGTGTCTAGAAGATTTTACATGGGATGTAACACCTTTAAACGATGTTTAATTATTCTACAATATTTTTTAACCCTATTTCTGGGAATAAGGATCTGAACACCCCTAATCCTTCAAAATCGTGGGAAAAAACTTATAAACCCATTTAACACATCTATTCCCAGAATCCATTAATTCGAAGAAACATATATCTCTGATCATTAAGTTATTTTACCCAGCAAAATATATCGATCAATGAACGTATGTCAACCACCAATGATTAAATAAAAATCTCAAAGCGTGATTTAAATAGAGAAAGGACAGATATTATGTAGATCCTCTATTATTTAATTAGGAAAATAATTTTAGAATCACTAGAAATTATAGAAAAAATTATTTATGAATGAACATCTAGTCAAATATTTCTCTTCTTGGCATCATCATTTAACATAACATGGTTCTAATACACAAGGATAATAATTCTATTTCTTATAATATAATATTTATATTGCATGGAAATTGGATTGATATAGGTGGGAAAATCATTTTTTTTAATTTTTAGGTTATTATCATCTTTCTATTAGTTGTATTTAATAAATCCTCTAAAGTATTGTATGTTGTGTGTTTATATTTAAATAATTATTTTTTAAATCATTATTATAATAAACATTGGAATATTTTATAATCATTTGATTTTATATTATATTAAAATTTTTCAAAGAACTAATATCATTTTCTAATACGGATATATCATCATTAAATTTATGTAATATTCAATTTTTTTAGAATTTCAAACATTAGAATCTATACATATGAATGTTTTAATGAATATTTGAAAAATCCTATTACTCTTTTCAGGGACTCCTTAATCCAATTTTGATCAAGAGTTGGTTCTATATCATTTAGTGGATCTTCTTGTCAAAATTTATAAATTTTTAGAACTTTCATGGTTTTACATGGTTGGCACATGGTTTTCCAAAAGAATGCTCCCACCCATGGTAAAAAGTGAAAAAACAAAGAGTAGGTGGTTTAACAACTATCATAATGTATGAAAAACTATTCACCCACATTGTATAAACCATACACCCCATAAAAGTGGTGCATGGTTAGGGAACACAGTTTAACAAAATGGGCTGCCCTACCCTACAATCATTGTGGATGATTTTTTTATTCTGAAAATTAATTTTCAAATTCCCAAAACCCCATTTGAACTGCCATATGACCCTAAATCATGATTTTATAAATTCATTGGTCTTTAGAACTTTCCCGAACCATTTTTGATTCTCCAAACCTTTTCTAAGGTGGATTGAAGCATGAGAAGCATTGTTAGAATCATCATCAGTAAGAGACATTCACTCATTCTTTCTATCTAAATATATATTAATATTTATTACCTAAGGTTTATTTAATTATCTAGTTGTGTATAGATATAAACTTCATTTATTTGGATCATTAATATCGGTTTCAATCCTTTAACTCTAATATTGATGTTCTTTGTTGGTTTTTCCTGTTGTAGGCGTTTTGAATTCTGATCTCTGTGTTAATGTAGGTGGTTCCATATAAGTATTGACAATTTATTTTTCCATGAATTACATGATTATTTTAAATTTCATTCAATGAAATTTTTAATACAAAATTTTGTGAGATTTGGTATTTGAAATTTATTTGGCATTTTGTGGAAAACCCATAATTCCAATGGAATTAGAAATTATGGTTTGATTTGAATTTTATAGAGTATTTAAAAATTAATTTCTAAATTTATTTTGTGAAAAATGAATTAAAATGATTTTATAAGAACCTTTGTTTTTTATCTTGTAAAAAATGAATTATTTAAAAACATGTGGTTGTGTTTTAAAGACAAATTGGCATATCGAAATCAAACATTGGGGAATTTTATTTTAATTTGTTTTGAATTAATTTTACAATTATTGATTGATTGTTTGAGAATATAAAAGGGTGGGTATTGAGTGGGTTATTTGAGACCAACATTCTCATATGGAAATTCCCTAAAAACATATTAATTCTTTAAAACTATAACAAAAAAATAATGTGGTGGATATTTTCCCCGATGGGATAATGATGAGTCCCCTTTAACCATTGTATGAGTGACACATGTACACATATTGTGGTGATCAATTATTTTAGATGTGTGTGGATCTAATAACTTGGAAATCCTATAGTTAGAACTATATCCCCTTTTATTTTCTACCATTATGGAAATTCTAGGCACTCGAAACGGGTTTCCACTGAGTCACCCAAGATATATGGTTCATGAGGATGCAAAGGTCAATTGCAGATGTTCTATCATGTCCATTCATGTAAATGTGGTGGAATAGGATCATAACCACCCAAAAGTACTATTGTGAAATAAGATGCTCCATGAAATAAGGGTCTTCCACAATAGGAATACAAAATGAAGCTTCTTCACACTGTGGAAGATTTTCCAAAGGAAGAAGATTCAAGTCTAGTGATTATGAGAGGTACAGTAACTATAGAATCATATTTACTGAATTCTTTGTTTATTACTGGTGAAACCTACTCGATCATATTTAATTTTGTTATAAATTTTCTAAATATTAATATAAATATTTTAACATATGTGATAGATATTACTAAACCCCTCATAATGAAGAGAGAGTGGGGTCTCCATTATCTTTATTTAATTTTATCATCATCAGATATCGATCATACATGGTATTTTGTTGTTTTCAACATTAAACCTCTTGATGACATATTCATGATGGTTTGTATCATTGCTAATAAACCCCATATTGATTGTTATCTTTGAAATTTCTCCCTTACTTCATCTGATAGGGTGTCATATATTTCAGGGAGAATAGGATCCAATGTTATGTAGAGGTCAAATTTTATATCCATAGTTGGTAAAAGTAATATCACATTTTTTCTTTTAACATGGAGAGATACTATTTTAGATATCATATCCTTATATTTTCCATCATCTTTCCAAATGTTTTTTCCTTTTGAATTATCTTATTTTCTCCTATAAGGGAGGTGGAGATCTCAATTGATTTAGTACCTCATACTCAAAACGTTTTTATTCCCTCTCACCACATGGAAGCAGTTGAAATGAATGAGTTGAAGTATCAATTAGATTATTTTTTAGAGAAAGGATTTATAAGACTTAGTGTATCACATTGGGTGGTTCATACACTATTTTCTAAGATATATAACCAGTCACTTCACCATTGTGTTGGTTACCTAAATCTCAATTATGTTATAGAAAAGAAAAAGTTTCATTTTCCATAGATTGATAAAATTCATGATCAGCTGAATGGGGAGATGTGGTTTCAAATACTGATCCTAAATTTGGTTATCCCTTATTGAGAATAAAAAATCTAAAATTTAGAAAACCTCCTTTTAGATATGGTATGTACGTTATGATTACCTTTTAATTCCATTTCTTCTACCAATTCCCATGTATTATTTATAGATTTATTTAAAATGGTCATCAATGAGTAACTTGATACTTCATGGTGGTCTTTTTGGATGAAATTATTATTTACTCTATATTTGAGGAGGATCATGTGCATCATCAAAGAGAAGTTTTTTCAATTTTTGAGATATCAACGACCTTATGTCATGTTATAAAAATGTGACTTCTGGATTCAGGAATTGAAGTTCATGGGATACATAGATCCAAAACATGGTATCTCAGCATATCCTGATATGGTGAATGATTTCTGACATGGGAGAAACGGTGAAATATATTCATGATTAAGAGCTTCCTGGGTTTTTATGGAAATTATCATCTGTTTGTTAAGGATTTATCAAAGGAGGATTCTCAGATGAACTCCCTAACTAAGAAGGGTGTAATTTTTTTATTGCGTGGAGAAATGTCATAGTTATTTCATTGAGTTGAAATGTCTATTGATTTATGCTTTGGTGTTTACTCTTCCAGGGGATGGGAAGGGGCATGTCGTCTTTTGCAACACATCAGGTTCGTGTTTGGGATATATTCCTATATAGTATGATCAATTCATCATTTATAGATCTCTACATATTATGCCACAAAAGTATAATTACCCAACCCATGAACTTGAAAACATAGCTGTAATTCATGAACTAAATATTTTTAAGCATTACCTTTTGTATAAAGGTTTACCAGGTATTCTGACCAAAATAGATTGAGTTAAATCTTATCGCAAAAATATTTGAATCACCACTAGAGGAATTGGCGGAGTACATACAATTTTTTATTTCAATATTTTGTATACCATGGGGAAAGGTAATGTCTATGTAGATTCTCCCAAATGAAATCTTCCAAACCCCATTCGAAATGAATATTTAGAAGAGTGAAGCATGATGGATCTTTCCCTATAGTTTCATATTTGAGTTCAAGAAATTGGGGAAATGATTTTCTTTTCAATTTTTCATTTTACCTACTCACTTATCAATATTATTCTTTAGGAAAAATATCATGATGAATAATTTTTATCTTTAGACACACTCTTTTTGGTTGGGATATCATTATAGAGTGGTTTTTCTTAATGGAGGGTATCCTTTGTTTCCAGAAATAGTACATGGTACCTTTTCTAATGAGGAATGATGTTATATGAAATTTACATAATTACAAGGGGTAGTAATCCCAATAAGTAAAAATATGTTACATGACATGCAACGCAAATTATGGTTTCCAAGTATGAGATGTGGCATATCAGATTTTGTGTATCATTTTTATACATTGATCAGGTCAAGGGATATCACTATAGAGCATTGTGATTTCTTCAGCCACTTCCAATACCGACATGGAAGTGGGATGAGATCTATGTGGACATTTTGGCTGGGTTTCCACATACCCAAATAAAGAATAATATGATATGTTCTATGATTGATAGGTTGTCCAAATCAGATCACTTTATACCCATTTTTAAAATAACCTATGTTGAAGAACATATAAGTAACTATGTGAGATAGATTTATAATTTGGATGGAGTTACATATTCTATAGTCTATGATAGGGATCATTATTTTACTTCATGTTTTTTGGAGAGGCCTTCAAGAGGATTTGGGATCTCTGGTTCATTTGAATACAACATACCATCTGTAGATGGATGGATAAATAGAGATGGATATATAGAATCTTGAGGATATGATTCATGATCGTGTATTTTAGTATTTTGGAACCTGGGATAACCATTTAAGAATGTTTTATATTTTTTATAACAATAGTTATTAGTCTACGATTAGAATGGATCCTTCTAAGGCCTTGTATATCTGACCTTGTAAATCACCATTTTTATTGGTCAGAGATTAGTAAAAGTTCCTTAGTTTTTCCAAGAATGGATCAAGAGATCCCAATAGATATTTCATTTATTTTTCAAATAATTTGGATGGCATAGAGATGGTAAAATATTATTCTGATCTTCCCATTTTAATATTGGAATTTTTAGATAGTGACCATGTGTTCTTGAATGTTTCACCTTTTTTGGGTGATCGACGGTTGCGGGGGAGGAAAGATTATTCGCCATATTTTAGTACCTATTGAGGTTTTTTATTAGATAGGGAAATTGGATTATAGTTTAGAACTTTTTCAACACTTTAAATTAGTACATATTGTGTTCTATATGTCACAACTATAGAAGTATCTTTCTGATCCATCTCATTTTCTCAGTTGGAGTGATCTTTAGGTCGAGCCTGATTTATCTGTGATTCAACATAAAGTCAATATAGTTGATTTTGAAACCGAGGTACATCTTAGAAGGACGATAGCTTAGGTTCTAGTGATATGGAACCATAGTTATGATACTCATGAGACATGTCACAGAGAGGCCCTGATGAGAGAGTAGTATCCTCATCTACTTGAAATAGAGACTTCTTGACATGATTTTTGGGGATACAATATTTAAATAGAGGGGATGTAGTAACATCCAATTATATATTTTATGTTCTCCCAAATAATATTTTTTATCCTTATTTTGTTGATTATCATATATGTTTGATTCATGTGAATATTTGTACATTTTTGGATCTTTATGAGCTATGCACTCTTGGTGAATAGTTTTCAAAAACCTTATTCCCACCCAGCATAAATCATGAAAACCCAAATAGTGGGGGTTTTCACAGATGACACATGGTATGAAAAATCATGAACCCACCTAGTAGAAACCATGAACCCCATTAGAGGGACACATTTTTAGGGTTCACTATTTGACAAATTGTACGATCCTACCCAACTTACTCTGAAAAGAGTGTTTTTTTATTCTAAAATATATTTTTAAAATTCGTGAAACCCATATGAACACCCAATCATTCTTAAATGGGTATTAGATGAATTACAAGTTCTCTGGAGCTCTCAAAAAACCTTTTTTGGATACTCCAAACCTATTCTAAGGAGGATCAAAGCTGGGCCAATTTTGTTCAATTCCTCTTCGGTAAGATATCATATCACGTTCCTTCTCTCCCTATATATATATATCTCCCCATTTGGTTTTTATTTCATCTAGTTTTTCATGGATCTAAAATCCTTATTATATTTAATCTAGGTTGGAATCCTTTATCTCAATTTCAAACATTCTTTATTAGTTTTTTCTCATTACAGGAATTGGGATATGTGATCTCCATGTAATGGTGTGTGGTTTCATATGAGTTTTGAAAATTAATTTATCCTGGAATTTAATGAATATTTTAAATTTATTTCAATTAAATTTTAAAAACAGAATTCACAATCGATTTAGATTTGAACATGATTTTTCATGATATTTTGGGGAAAATTATCAATTCTAATGAAATTGGAAATTGGGGTGTGATTTGAATTTGATGGAATTAGTGAAAATTGATTTATGAAATTATTTTTATAAAAATGAATTCAACTTATTCGATAAGATCCATTTTTTGGTTTTATCTAGAAAAGGGTGGAAATTGATTTAAATTTTTTTTTGGTTTTTAAAGATAAGTTGTAATATTGAAATTGGAAAAGGGGAAACTATATTTTAAAATTCTTTGAAATAATTTAACCATTATTGATAGATTTTTTGAGAAAATGAAATCATGAGTAGTTAGTAGGTTATTTGAAAAAACAAGTTATAATATAATTCCCCTAGAAATGGATTTACACTTTATAACTATAACAAAAACGTAGTGTGGTGGATATAGACCTATATGGGATGTCGATGTGTCCTCTTTGACGAGTGTAGGAGAGATGTGTTCAAAAATATTAGCATGATCACCGATATGAGATGTGTGGGGATCCCATTACATGGAATTATTGTATCTCTTGGTATATGACCATGTCTATCATTTGAGAATTATTTGGGATATATATTTCACTATTTGTAGAACTAATTTATCTATGCCTAGTGATTTACATAAACTAGATTATATAAAAATGTTTACTTAAGTCATTGTTTGAAATGCTGCAATCATTTGAAATGGAAAACATGTTTTTATTAAATCATAAATTCTACTTACGTGCCTATTTAGTTAAAAATTGAAAGCATATTTTGGTTTATTTTTTTGAAACCCTATTATGGAACACTTAGTGAGAACCTATAGGGATTTTATCTCACATGCTCCCTCTTCCTTTAGAAGTTTGAATATTCACTTCTGACAAGTTCATGTAAGGGTAAACCACCGCATTGAGGTTGTAGTTGTTGATCATTTGAGATTGGAGTGTTGTGTCTGTGGGGAATTGGGATTTTTATCTTTTCATTATAGTTCTTGGATGATATTCTTTTTTGGTTTTTTAGGCCTATTTAGTTTCTCGTATAGTCTCTTTTGGTTGTTTTCTTTGAGCATAATGATATGAATCTTTTTAATTTACTATTTATGTAGAAAATATTTTCCCAATTTATCTTGTATGATGTTAGGTATAGTCTCCAACCCATGTGGATTGGGAACTCCCTTAGGGTTATGTTAGTTCTGGATTAAGTGTGATTTTACTGGGGTATCTAGGTCGATTCATGACAATACAATTGATTATAATATATAAATTGATTACTATAAAATTTTATATTGTGAAATTAACTAATTAAATGTGTGTAATATCAGAAAATTTCATTTAATTAAACAATTATTAGTGGTTTGTTTTTAAAATGTCATTATTGAAATATATTATAGTTATTATTTAATTATAGGATTGAGGTTCCTTCTAAAATATAAAATAAATACTATATACAGATATATGGGTAATAGTAATGTTTTTTAGAGCTATAATTTTCTTGGGGGCTTAATCATTATCTTGAAATATTATGGTTGGATTATTTTCACACCATACATGACATTGGGAAGGATTTTGATTTCATGATATTGGAATTAATTACATAAATGAGTTTTTATATAACATTTCCATTTGTATCATTATGATAGTTTAGTAACACTATAAATAATTTTTTTTATATTTTTTATTGAAATTATTATTTTTATACGGGTTATTAATTGAAATTGTTGAAACAATTTGGTATTGTAAAAATATTGAGATCTAAAATATAAATAAAAAGAAGACAATGTCCATATATTAATTACATATGATGAAATATTCATAACATGGATAAAAAATGTTGAGGTATATAAAAAAATCAAATAATATATTATTAAATTCCTTCTCATGTAACAATATGCATAGACCATACTCAAAAATTTAATATGTTGTCATTATAAAATTTCATATTGGTTTACATTAGTAAGGTGTGAAAGTTATAATTTACCTTACTAGTTATGTGACTATATGTTTCTATATAACTTTATTCTATACATTTAAGGGTCACACAAACAATTAAGATCTTTGAGAAACAAGGATATGTTTATTTACCTGGTAAATTTGTATTTGATAATTAATTTTAATATATATCCTAACATATATTTTTATATTAAATCATTAACATAAAAATATACCTATATAATTGTGAGGTAATGGAAAATACTATTGGTTTTTTATCTTAATGGTATAAAATTATTGCATAACTAAAATATTTTATGTAAATGGATAATCATATTAGTTTATGTATATGAAATAAATTTATTGAATTCAAAATTATAGTTTCATTCATCTCCATGAAAGTTTCATTTAAGAGTAGAGTGTTTAGCCAAATAAGAAAAAAATTAATCCCCCATGGGGATTGTTGTTCAATTAAAATAAAACCATAAATTATTAGTAATATGCATCCATGGAAGGCTTGAAATGATAATTTTTTTTATCAAATTTAGCACCTCATGAATTTGTCCCAAAAATAAAGCATTAATTCTTCTCTTGGTCTTATTCAACTCCTTTGTATTCATCATCTGTTAATTAAGTACCAACTGAATTATATGGGTCTGAGTATCAAGTCTTGTTACTTGATATTAGGTGAATACATTATGGGTTTTAATCTTCAACCATAATTGACCTTCTATCGATTCCATGACTATAAAATCAATATCCAAAGTCTTATCCTTGTAATCTATATAGAGGATCCTATCATTTTATTTTACAACTACTATTTTTTTTGAATCTCCAATAACCTCTCTACTTTAAAGATATGTGGTATTGATACTAACATTCTCATGACCTCTCTCCTATTACATAATCTCCTCTTCAAATAAAACATTATAATTATTATCCTTAACATCATCTTATGATGTCTATTTTATAGTTACTCCTCTTTAAGATAATTACTCTTAGTGGTTATACGTCACTGAAATTATGGAATCCTTAAAACCATTATATCATATGATAGTTATAGACTTAGCCGTGGGATCCTAACTGTCCCATGAATTTTGACATCATTCATGTCTGATAAATGGAGGCCAAATCATAATTGCCTCTATTGAGTTAGTCCCACCTCCATTTGTTATGTAATACTAACTCTAAGTGTTCCTATAAAATCCCCTAGATTTAATGATATCCCACATTGATCTCATTTCCATTGTTTGGGGAAGAATGGAATAGTCTATTAGTTGTCCTCCTTTCTTCCCATTATTGATAGAGTATTCTTCGACATCATTTCCTCATTTATTCTCATTCATATAACATAATTGAAAAAACCATTAGTTTTTTGTCAACATTTCAATTAGTTTTATATTATAAATGGTCACTAAAACCATTGGATCCATTTAAAGAACTATATATTCCCATTTAAATATAGTTTTCCTCACTCCCAACCTCAATGATCTTACAACTTTCCAATTTATTCATCAGCCTTGAGACTACTTATGTGAATATAATTATTACATTTATGTTATTTGTATATTTATTTAAATATTTGAATTGTATATAGAGATTTATAATAGTGTGTACTTTTAAATAGAAGGCATCATAATAATTGAGATTATATTGCATCAGTGTATATGTAATTTCCATAATGCTCCATAAGTACCTATCTAAAGTATATTCATCTTGTTCTAAACTAAATTAGTTTGATCCCCATACCAGATATATGAATTATTTGATACCTATGATATAAAATCATTTCATTTAGATAATTTCGTAGAATTATTGAATAAATTTTATACATCTGAACTCGACATAATTGTCTCCTCAAGATAATGGGGTATGAATGATCAATAAAACCGCACATGTTAGGGAATCTTCCTAAATTTGAAACTATATCACATAACAAATTATAATTTCTTTGGATCACCATTGAAATTCATGGTGAATCTAAATTAATGAATTCCATATATTGGAAATTAAATTTAACACATTCCAACATACTAGATAGATGATCCTTCCTAAAAACATAAATCATAGATTAAATTTATTCTTTTTAAGTTTCCTCATCCATTTAAAAGGAATCCTACACTATTGGAACTTTGTAATTATATCTCCTAGGATATCATAAAAAAACATGTCCTTAACATCAGAAAATATCATAGTAACTAATCCTATAGAAATACACAATTAGTGTTTTATGTTTTTACAACCCTAAGATAATAATACAATGAAAGCTCAAACAGGTTTTGATAAATATAGATTGACAACAATACACCTGAAAATACTTTGATTCAATGTATGAGTTAGAAAATATGAACAGAAAAACCACACAAAGTCATTCCCAATCAGTTATCATGACCATAGGATTAGTAAATTAAATAGTTATCAAAGGAAATATTTCCAAAAATATTGAAGTTAGAGGATCCATTATCATGATAAGGTGGAAGGATACTGGAACACTATGAATAAAATGATTGAAATATCCACAAATCCATAGGGAATTCTATATAATAATATTCATAATTCAATAGTAGAATAAAAATTTATTTAAAATACTACATAAGATCAAGAATGTTCCCTAACAAACCCCAATTTTACTTTACATACTGATAAAATGTTATTTAACTAAGGGAAACAGTGGGAAAATCAACAAACTAATGAGAAATCTTGCATCATGATTACTTCCATGAACTTGAATTTGGAAATATCTACTACTGGCTCTACCCAAAATAGTTGACATGGTCAATGGATAACCTCAATACCTTTGATTTACCGAATGATATGTGAGGAATCTTCCAGAATCATCTACAACAACTATTGGGTAGGGTCCATGTTATATGATATCATGTGTTATGACACCAAATTGCTACTCAGAGCTATCATAAAAATTATCAATGAATCCCATAAAAGTAAAATTATTTAAATTAAATTAATTTATACTTATATAAGGCATTAAAATCACTAAAAAATATCCTGATATATATATTGAAATATATATAATCATAAAATACATTTAATATTAGATCTATTATAAGTTTTATTACATCCTTCTCGATTTTTATTGTAACCACATAAGTGATCATAACTATAAATATTACCATATTTATCATAAATAGTTAAATATTATAAATATTATTTCCAAATTTTTAGTAAATTGAATTAGATATTGATTTGAATAATATACTTGGGTGGATGTAAATTCTTTAAAAATGGAATATAACTTATTATCAGAGAAGTAGTTCAACTTTTTTTCAATAAAAACTAATTTTAAATTAATGTTGGAAGATTCATAGATTACATAGAAATTTGATCTATATTGAGAGGTAGGGTGAAAAATTAATGATACTAATTCATTTTAAATCATTAATTCTCTCTTTATTATTCAGCACCAGTCTCTCAAGATCACACTCATGTAGTATATTGTATATGACATAATTTTTTTTCAAGGTTCACCTATAATATTAATGAATATTTCCTCGATGTATGGAGGTTGTTTTAACACACACATAAACCTTAAATTAAGTTGAATAATAATATATGAATAAGGGCATCCCCTTGAGCTCAATAAAATAAATGAACTCCAAAATTTAAATATTCCCCACTTGTTATAAAATATCATAAGATAATATTATTTAATGATGATTACATAAAATAATGAGATTCACTGATGGATTAGATGGATATGATATTCTTAATCATCTATATAAAAATAATTTTTTTGGATATCTCACATTCAACTCAGAAATGTTATTTCATTACATATCATTTCTTATAACGAATACATTAGAATACTTGTTGTCACGACCTGTCCTTGGGGCTCGTGCTATGACTACCCCAAGCCTGACTTCCATAGTCCATGGGCTGGCGACTAGAACCAAAGGAGTAAATACCTAATCTGGTAAGGCATTTCATTTATAAAAGTAAAAAAACACAATAGAGTACGCAATAGAAAGTAAACACTAAGTGAAACTGAATACAAAAGAGTGTGCTGGAATGTAAATGGGATAGTATACAAACCCAACTAAACAACAAGTACAAGTAAAGGGAATAATAGACGAAAGTAAAAAGCAGCTCCTGGATCATCCTCCGGGAAATCCTACCTGAAGGGTAGGTACATATGGCATCCTCAACACTCCACATCTGTCCGTCTACTCCGTGTACCGTCACATCGAGTGGTCCACCTCCGGGTACCATCCAGTTCTCGTACACTCATCCTTGGTCAGTGTTGTCTTTTTTCTGCATCCAACACAACGAGGTGCAGGCATTGCCCGTGAAGGGGTGAGTATAACGATACTCTAAAGGGACCCCGAGACCCTCAAGGTCGCACAAAATCCAACAAGGATAAACCACAAAGTATGATTTCAATGAATAACCATTACATAGGTATATTCCCATACATATACCTAAGTTATCAATTAACCCATCTCAATCAAGAGGAAAACTGAAAGGTCATTGACTCAGCTCAAACTAGGATTTTTATTCACGATGTTGAAACCATGGCTGCTGGAGAACTCCTCCATTGTCAAGTACAGTGGTCCTGCCTCTACAAGCAAGTGCTTCCCACTAACATTGGACTGCTGAAGTATTCCACCTATCGAGTACTGTGTGCCTGCTGCTACAACCAAGCGCTTCCCACCATGGGTCTTCTGCTACAACCAAGTGCTCCCCCTCACAGCCTGTAAAGGTACTCCTTTTATCGAGCACCAAAGGTGTTCCACTACAACCAATCTCTCATCTATCGTGGGTCTGTTTCTACAACCATGATCTCCCCACTGGGCCATCCGAATCACTCTGAGTCGATCGATCAACATTTGTCAAGTCTCATCCAGCTACTAGGACTCTGTAATCTGCTCGCTCGTAACCAGGAGGGTCTACTCCACATGCCACCAGATGATACTCCAAGTTTCCCTAAGTCTAACTTAAAAGTATCCCAAGGACCTCCACTTCATAGGGGTCTCAACGCAACAAACGGAACGTCAATCAGATGCTCGGTCTGTGAGTTATTAGATTTTTAGTCCTGGGGGCCTGGTTGGTTTCATGTACGAACCAACCTGACCATAACTCAACTATACCCAGAACTACCAAGGGGTGTACTAAAGGGACCGTTTCTCAATGAGATTACCAACGTCGATGACGGTTCTTCAAATAGACTTCTGGCCTGAGAGATACTGGCTTTTCCGTTCAAGGGCCCCAGTTGTATTTACACTCGATCCAAACCCATCAGTTTTCTAAATTCTTCCAAAACACATTAAGATTATCGCAAAAGGACCGTCACATTGCATGGATGCCAGTTCCACAGACGACGTGTCGATCGGACGCACAGTCGTGAAGTTATTCGTATTTAACCAAAATGAGCCCAGCATGTAACGTCCCGAGTCCGGAGCCCCTCCACTGGTGCCCCGTACCTGGTTCTCCAAATGACCTCAAGCGCGTTTCCCCAAACTCCAGAGGCTGACAACTAGCATCGAGGGCCTTGGTGGGTCAGTGGGGAAACTATGCCCTCATTCGGTAAGGTATACAAGGTAAGAAAGCAACAATAAACAGTGAAAGTAGTAAACAACATGCATAACAACAGAAACCAAACAGTGGAAGCAATGTAAATATATAACTATGATGACAAAGGTGAAGCAGGTACAAGTATCTAAGGAAAATATAAAAAACAACAATGTGCTGAAATACAACTGAAACCTAGTACAAAAGAAAAACACAATAATCTCCTCAGCATCGCGAGCCACGGCTCGGTCCCATGCTCCCCAGCTCCTGATGCAGTCAAGATCCTGAAGTAGAAGGGTGCTTTCCGTTATCTATACCTGAAGCAACATAGTCTGTTTGGGTCCAAAAGAATGGACCAAACAGGGTGTGAAATACAATCCCAGTAGGCAATCACCCAAAGATCTGTGCCTAACAGTCAATGAAAACATGGCAGTAATAAAACAAGAAGCAGTAAACAGAAAGTCACAAGCAGTTACAATCCACAATTCTAACAAGTAAGGCACACAAGTAAGAAACTAGCAATAAGAAGAAAACAGGTAACCCTCTGGGTAGCTCTCACAGCCTAACCCCTATGGTTCAACCCCTAGTACTAGCAACCATATGGGAGGCTCACACAGTCTCATCCCTCTGGTTTAGCTACGTAATTAAGTAGACTCTCTGGGGAAGCAGTCACCGTCAATTCCCCCTGTAGTCTCGTATCGTGCTAAAGGCTCTCTTGGGAAGCATTCAACGTCAATTCCACCTGTGGCCTGCGTTGTAATTAAAAGACACTATGGAGAAGCCCTTCCGTCAATTCTCCCTTCGGTATCGCATCATGATTAAAAGACACTCTGGAGAAGCCCTTCCGTCAATTATCCATTTGGTCTGCTACTCTAGGTTCTCACAATCCAAAGTATAACTAAACATGCTCATCGCACGTGCATCATCCGAGTAAACCTCAAGAACTACTTGTCTAACAACTAAGGCTCAACATCATATCAAAAGAGACAGTTCCACTATCCTAAAACAAGGTATGGAAACTGGAAACACGCCCAAGAGGAAAAACAAGCATGGAAAAACAACCTGCGCACAAAATAAATTACACCACTCACAAGAAATAACCTCTACTAAAGAAATCAAGCAAGGAAGGCAAACAACAAAGGAAAAAAAAGAAACACAAAATACCTCGATCATGGGTATTGGTGGAATTTGCACAAAATATTCATCAAATTTCTACGGAAAGGCACAACCACCTACCTCAATCCTAGGATATAGATATACGTGAACCTCGAAGACAGATTCCACTTAGAATGACGTAGATCTGAGAAAATGCACAAAACGTTCATCCCACGATAACTTGGAAACGAGGAGGAATCAAGAAACAAGGCTAAGGCAGAAGGAAGAACTCACCGCTGCGATTCCAACGCAATAGATCATGCTCGAATCGGAGAACGGATGGGGGGGGGGGCAGTTAGGCGAAGATTCGGCCGTACGGGTCGCTTCAGACGGATGAAAACTGAAGAAGAAGACGATTTTGGAGGTTAGATGCGACCCTAGTCCATTTAGTGAAAAAAAAGAAAGTACACGGTGTGTACTTTTAGAGTACACGACGTGTACTTCAATTTTTCTGTACTCTGAAATAACTGGCCTCCACCTCAGCCTTACACCCCGTGTGTGTGGCCTGAGCATGGCCTGCACATGACTTCGAGCCGGGGAAGAGTACACGGTGTGTACTCATGAAAGTACAGGACGTGTACTTCTGAAATTTCCAGAAAATTATTTTTCCTTAAAAACTATAGAAAAAGGGATAACATACCTGAAAGGAAGATCTAGGTTCTTACAGACTTCCCCCCTTAATGAAATTTGTCCCCGAATTTCCCTAATGAGACGGAGAAGAAGAAACCCCGAATAGCTCCGGCCATTGCGATCGTGCATCAGCCGCCCTCTCCCAGGTCTTTTCCTATACTCGCCCGTGCTACCATAGAACTCGTACCAGAGGAATAGACCGCCCATGGAGAACCTTCGTACTATGATAGACAATCCGGATAGGATGCTCCTCGAACGATGCATCCGCTTCTAGCTCGACTTCCTCGGGCTGAAAGATGTGAGACGGGTCTGAAAAGTAGCGTCAGAGTTGAGAGACATGGAATACGTCGTGCATGGCCCGATACCTCTGAGGTAACTGCAACCGATAGGCGATCGGCCCCACTCTCTCCAAGACCTCAAACGACCCAACGTACCGCTGCAAAATCTTACCCTGTCTCCGAAAACTTTTGTGTCCCAACCTCGGTGCGACACATAGGAAAACCTGATCACCGACCTCGAACTCCAGAGGTCTTCTCCGTTGATCAGTATAAGACTTCTTCTGAGACTGTGCTGTAGCCATCCTATTCTGAATCAGATCTATCTGCTCTGAAGTCTCCTGTACAAGATGAGGTCCCAGCAAAGCTGCCTCTCCTGCCTCCAGCCAGCATAAGGGTGATCGACATGACCTACCGTACAAAGCCTCGTATGGCGCCATCTGAATGGTCGCCTGGAAACTGTTGTTGTAGGCGAACTCCACCAAAGGGATATGATTTTCCCAAGAACCACCAAAGTCTAGGATGCAAGCTCGGAGCATATCCTCAAGTACCTGGATCGTGCGCTCGGACTGGCCATCAGTCTGGGGATGGTATGCTGTACTCAAAAGTACCTGTGTACCCCAGGCCTTTTGAAGTCCCTGCCAGAACCGAGAGGTAAAGAGAGCATCTCTGTCTGAAACAATAGAGCGTGGAACTCCATGCAGATGAACGATCTCTCTGATGTAAAGTTGTCCCAGATCATCGACACTGAAGGTCTCCTTGATCGGAAAGAAGTGAGCAAACTTCGTAAGTCTGTCGATGACAACCCAAACAACATCATTCCCTCGAGGTGATCTCAGCAACCCAATCATGAAGTCTATCGCAACATCATTCCACTTCCACTCTGGAATGGGTAACTACTGTAAAAGTCCTGCTGGTCGCTGATGCTCTGCTTTCACCTACTGACAAGTAGAACAACTCATGAAAAAACCAACAACATCCTTCTTCATACCTGGCCACCAGTATTGGAGATGAAGGTCCCGATACATCTTGGTGATGCCAGGATGAACTTCCCAAACAGAGGAATGGAAATCCCACATCAGATCCTCATGTATGTCTACTGGAACCCATACGCATCCTTGGAAACGCAAGATCTCATCCTCGCCCACTGTCCATCCAGGAAGAGTGTCCTCTCCTGACACACTCTCTGGTAGGACTAAGCATTTTGAGTCTGATAGCTGCCTCATCCGTACCCGATCAAGTAGCGTGGAGGTAACAACTATAGAGGATAGAAAAGTTTGTCCCCGTCTGTCGTGAACCTCCAGATGCATCTCAGAGAATAGATCCATCAGCTGCCACTCACTACTGGCCTCCTGAATAGCCTAAATATGAGTTCTCCTGCTCAACGTGTCTACCACGACATTTCCCTTTCCCGGCATATAGGTAAGCTCGAAGCCAAAAGACCGAAGATACTCAACCCACCTTCACTGCCTCAAATTCAGATCACGTTGAGTGTAGATATATTTGAGACTCTTGTGGTCAGTAAAGACCACAAAGTTTTTTCCCAGAAGATAGATTCTCTAACAGCGCCAGGCATGAACAACAACTGCCAACTCCAGATCATTCGTAGGGTAGTTCCTCTCACGTGGCCTCAACTGCCGAGACCCGTACACAATGACTCCGTCTCCCTGCATAAGCACAGCTCCCAGCCCGATACCCGAAGCATCACAATAAACAGTGTAGCTCTTTCCTGGCTCTGGAAAGACTAGTATCGGTGCTGACATCAACCTCCCTTTCAGCTCCTGAAAGGATGAATCACAAGAATATGACCATAAGAACTTCGCCCACTTCTTGTTCAGACCTGTCAAAGGTGCTGCTAGAGGAGAAAAGTACCAAATGAAATGTCTGTAGTATCTATCCATCCCTAGGAATCTCTATACCTCAAAAATTTTCTTCAGATGCTCCAAGGAAAAAACAACTCTCTCTTTCTTTGGGTCCATAGATACTCCTGCCTCTGAAATGACGTGACCCAAGAAGTGAATCTGATCCATCCAGAAGTGGAACTTCGAGAGTTTAGCATAAATTCGATGCTCTCTCAGAGTACTCAGAACAATATCAATATGTGTGGCATGGTCGTGTCGAGTGTGAGAGTACACAAAGATATCATCCACGAAGACCACAACTAAGGAATCCAAGTATGGATGGAACACTCGGTTCATCAGTGCCATGAAAACTACAGGTGCAATCGTGAGACCGAACGGCATGACTGTATACTCGTATAGACCATACCTGCTCTTGAAGCCTGTCAGAGGTATATCTGATGGTCTAACACGCAACTGATGGTAAAAGGACCTCAATTCGATCTTCGAGAACACCCGGGCTCCCCGAAGCAGATAAAAGAGGTCATCAATCCTCGTAAAAGGGTATCTGTTCTTGACTGTCAACTGGTTCAGCTTACGATAATCCACATAAAGCCGGAGGGTATCGTCTACCTTTTTCTCAAACAGAATAGGCGAACCCCCAAGAGAAGTACTGGGTCGGATGAAACCCCTAGCCTGTAGCTCCTCCAACTACTTCTTGAGCTCCTGCAACTCAGGTTTGGACATCCTATATAGAGGAATGGACACCGGTGCCGCTCCTGGCACGAGCTCAATAGAGAAGTCTACCTCACGCTCTGAAGGAAAACCCGAAAAGTCCTCTGGAAAAACATCCCTGAAGCGATCCACCACTGGAGGAGAGTCCAACTGTGGAGTCCCCTGATCATCTAAATAAAGACTAGAAATCTGGGTCGTCACTCCTCCTAGCCCCAGATGCTCGAGTCCCGCCCGACTCGCCCGAACGTCCCATTAGGCTCTATGAAGAAAAGATCCACCCTCTGGTGAGACGAAACTCACTCTGCGGTGATAGCAGTCGACGACTGCCTAGAAGGGAATCAACCAGTACATGCCAAGGATGAAATCATAACTTTTCATCTCTAGGACATAGAGATCCCATAAGAAGCGATACCCTGCAATCTCGAAAGGGCACTCTCTACACCGGCGTGCACTATATGTCCTCGTTCCCAAAGGTGTGTCTAGTGTCAAAGAGTAGGTAGAAGAAAAGATGCAGAGTACAAGGATCTCCACAATGGAAACAGAGATAAAGCTATGTGTAGAAACAGTATCGAAAAGGGATGAAGATAAAATTGAGTCTACTAAATTGAACCTCGAACAGTAGAAGGGACGGGATCCTGCTCCTGATAAGTATGCTCTATGGAGAAAGATTGGCCAGTACCACGGCCATGCGCCCCTGGTTGACCAATCTGAGCTGAATCGCCCTCCTGGTGCTAAGGAACTGGTGGCTGACCACCACTGCCTCGACGTCCACCTCAGATCGAATGGTCGGAAGAACTCCAGTTCCCCGACTGGTGAGAAACTGGCGGTGCTACTCATGAACGAGGAGTCATGGAAGAACCCCGGTCACCATCTTCCGGTGAGAAATCCTGGCAGAAACGCTGAAGGTGACCCATCTTGCCGCAATATTGGCACTCCACGGGGTCCCTCTGGCACTACGGCCTCGTGTGCCCTGTCCGGTCACACTGATTGCATGTCACCTGGTGGCCTGATGATGCGTCCCGCTTCCTCGAATCACCACACGTAGGCTCCCTATGATGCTTCTTGCTGTCATCTGGAGGATGGATAACTTTGGAAGTAGAGCCGCCATGACTTGCAGATTCAGAGTCTCTCAGATTGCGCTCTGTAATCAATGCCTGGTTGACGATGGAAGTAATGGAAGTCAGCTGGAAGATGTTCAACTGCGAGCGGATCTCCCACCTAAGTCCATCATCAAACTTCCTCGCCAAGAACACCCCACTCCCATCCCGAAGGGGTGTAAAATGCTGCAGCTCAGTGAAACGGGAGGAATACTCCATGACAGATAGAGTACCCATCTCTAAGCTCATGAACTCCCAGGCTCGATCGGCCCTTATGGTCTCTGGGTAGAAGTAGTCGTAGAACACGCACTGGAACTCCTCCCAAGTCATAGCCTGCTGCTGACCCGCCTGTGAGATCACGTCCCACCACCTCTTGGCGGAGTCTCGGAGTACATAGGTGATGAGCTTGACCCGCCTCTCTGAAGGCGTCTCCAGATGCTCGAAGATAGTCAGCATGGATTCCAGCCATGACTCCGCAGCCTGAGGTCCTCCTTCCCCCGAGAAAGTAGGAGGATTCTACTACTGGAAAACCCGCGTCAAGTCTGCCATAGACGTGGAAGGATGCGGTGCTCTCTGGAAGGCCTGCATCATCCTCATGAAACCTTCCCTAAACTGCGCATCAGCGCCCGTGACTGGTACAACAACTGGTGCCAAGGCTGGCTCGGCTGGGGGATCAGCAGGAAGTCCCTGATCTGCCCTGTCTAGCATCTGATCCCTTCCTGACGACAGACGTACGACCAGAGGATGTCTCGGAGGAATAGATCTAAAAGATCAAAAGAATACCTTAGATCAATAAATAAGGACAAGGAACACAAGAGATCAAAATGGGAATAAGGGAAGGAAAACACACAAGATTGTAAAACAAGAATACACGGCATGTATAAAACTACACAGCGTGTCTTTTTAAGCCACTGACATGGGCGTGTAATCCTTACCTATAGGTCATGTACACTTCAAACTACACGACGTGTTGACCCCCACACACGGTGTGTACTTGAAACTATTCCCCTGCCAGAGTCTCCTTACATGGCTAACCCACACGGTCCGACTCAACCTGAGACTACACGACTTGTTCAAAACAACACGGCGTGCACGGGACAAGGCTTCAGTGATCCGTGTTGTTGAGTACATGGTCGTCTACACAGCTGGACCATACATGGCGTGCTCCGAACAAGCACAACGTGCATAGGTGAAGGCGACACCATCCTGTGTTGTTCGTGACATGACCGGGTACCTGGGAAAGACTACACGGCGTGTTCCAAACAAACACGGCGTGTGGAAAAGAGGGTAACGCCGGCCTGTGTTGTTCGTGACACGACCGGGTACCTGGACAAGGCTACACGACATGTTCCCTAAGGACACATCGTGTTATACCCGAGCTTCCCCTACCCATGTTGTTAGTGACACGGCCGGGTACACGGCTCAGAACTCACACGGCGTGTACCAATGGTACACGACATGTTCCCGAAGTTACTCCCACGACACCGTGTTCTGCTCACACGGTAAGTGACATGGCCTGAAAACTACACGACGTGTATCTAAAAAGTACACGCTTTGTATTCTGGGTTTTTCGGGGCAGTATCTCAGAAACTGCACAGAGTTCCAGAAACATTAAAAACAAGGCGAAAAGTGCCAAATTCCGATCTGTGAGGGCCCACAACACCCCAAGAACCAAAATTTTGCATTTACTTTAAAAAAGAACAAAACTAACAGTTTATAACATAACAGTAGAGAATCTATCAAGAAACTATCACAACAACACACATAGTCTACACAAGGTCTATCACAACAGCATGCATAGTCTACACAAGGTCTATCACAACAGCATGCAATCGCTAATGCACCCTAGATGGCATGACCAGAATGCATGGCATGTGATTTCTACAAGTGCCTATATGATGTATGAGATGTCATAACCTCATCTCATCAGGTTGCGACAGAAATAGAACCGAAATATCAAAACAATAACCACACAAGTCATGTGAATCACTTTAGGTGAAAACATACCATCCATAAAATCTAAAAACCATAAAACTGCAATTAACGAGGTAGTATGGATTTTACCAATACACGGGTTAGCTACTCTCGGGCATAGCTTAATACCATGTACCGAATCTGTCATATCTCTGGCTAAAGTCTCCAAACAGCAAGGCAAGAGAAAAGAACTCATTTGATACCACTTTGTAACATCCCGAGTCCGGAGCCCCTCCACTGGTGCCCCGTACCTGGTTCGCCACATGACCTCAAGCGCATTTCCCCAAATGACAGAGGTTTCCGACTACAAGCGAGGGCCTTGGTGAGTCGGTGGGGAAACTATGCCCTCATTCGGTAAGGTATACAAGGTAAGAAAACAACAATAAATAGCAGAAGCAGAAAACAACATGTATAACAAAAGAAACCAAACAACGGAAGAAATGTAAATATATAACTATGATGAAAAAGGTGCAGCATGTACAAGTATCTAAGGAAAAAATCAAACACAACAATGTGCTGAAATACAACTGAAACCAAGTACAAAAAAAACACAGTAATATCCTCACCATCGCGAGCCATGGCTCGGTCCCATGCTCCCCAACTCCAGATGCAGTCAAGATCCTGAGGTAGAAGGGCGCTTTCCCTTATCTATACCTGCAACAACATAGTCTTCTTGGGCCCAAAAGCATGGCCTAAAGAGGGTGTGTGTATAAGGCCCCAACCTTAAACATCTCTTAATATTGAATTAAATGAGTAATTCACATTGAGGATCTTTTCAGGTTTAGAGTTTTAGAGAATTATGACATAACTATTACATCTCAAAAGATGACAAAGTAGTCACTTCTACTAAATTTCCATAAAATAAAAACTCTTAAAAAGAAACATGTATAGTTCCATGTTTTAGGTAGCATGGATTTCCCTTGATCCCATCCTTGACCCTATTCCACGCTATGTCCTGTGAAAAACATTTCAAAAACTTGGGATGAGCATAAAAATCTCAGTAAGGGATAAACAAAGAATGAAAACTATTAGTTTTTCAAAACAACAAGTAACCCATGTATACTTTATCAAAGTAATACTTTTCACCTCTTCAAAGTAGTAAAAACTATTCGCTGAATAAAAGTTCATTACTTACCCTTTTGTAACCAAAAGATTACCATAAAACCCATATAAAGAACACATAACATATAAAGGTAATTTGGGACATAAACATACTTAAGTGGAATAACCATACGACCGACTTCCACACATATCACTTAATGGAATAGCCATTCGGCCAACTTCCATACAGACTTAATGGAATATCCATACGACCGACTTCCATACCCAATGCATTGGATGTTATAACGTAACCACCCGTCCTAGTATTCATGGCACCACCTGTCATATGGTTTATCACGTAACCACCCATTAAATGTCCAAGTAACATAATAAAATCATAAGACATAAAACAAATATAATGTAAAGAAAACATTTCCACACTTTGATCGAAATATATCACTCAAATATATTGAAATAAAAAATCCATTACAAAAACCATTTTCAATACATAAAAGAGTATATGGTATTTATTTCATTTTAAAAACATCACGGCTTGTTGAGGAAGCCAAAGACTAAATAATACTCGTGGCGGCGGAAAAGGTCGTTGTCACCGCGTACGTTAAAAGAAACATTCCTTTTTGTCGTTTAGTAAAATGCTTCGTATAAAAAGATTCCTTTTGTATAAAATTAAAATTCAAAGGGGTTTATACACCGTATAAAATAAAGTTGTGTATAAAACGAAATATGCCTCAATGAAAGGAGATTGAGACATAGTCCCATACAAAGATGATATCCTTGGTTTAAGGATAAATCAATTACATAATTATGTGTGACAAATGAATACAACAAATATAAGTGGATATTAAGTGTAAAATAATTAAAGGTCATTCACACATATTCAAAGGATGACATATTCAATAACTACATGTTGAACCCAAAGAAATCGAAATTGGGTTAAGAAGTTCCCTTGACAGCCTAACGACGTCACATCAAAATGAGTTGATGAGAGATAAAAAGTGTATCTCATCACTTGGAAATAAAAGTTACATCAATATGGATATATGAGAACATATCCCAACATAAAAATATGTAAATTTAAATACCCAACAAAATAAGTCTTTTAAAAAGAGGAGGGTGAAAGGTTCCCTTACCGACTTGGGTATCTGTCAAAACATACACCCCATGAAAGAAGGACAATACATCATTGATGTAAATACTCATAAAACGTAAGTATATTAAAAAAAGAGTAGAATAATGGAAAGTACTTACACCACCCAAAGAAAATTTTGGGAAATGTAGCATAAATTTCAAGGGAATAAAAGTGAGATGAAAAATCCCTTACGAAAACTCGGCAGCCTAACGGCGCCACAGAAAACTTACAAAAATGGATTGATTAGATCAAATAGGGTATCTCATCATATTAACATAATGTTTATAGAAATAGGAATATAAAAGAACATCCCCCCAACATAACAAAGTGGAGCTTAGAAGGTGTGACATAAAGGAGAGTACTTAAAAAGAAATAGAGAGGTTGGATCTCTTACGAAAAATTCGGCAGCCTAACGGCGCCACTTAAAACATCCAAAAAAGGATTGATGAGATCAAATAGGGTATCTCATCATATTAACATAAAGTTTATAGAAATATGAATATAAAATAACATCCCCCAACATAACAAAGTGGAGCTTAAAAGAAGTGACATAAAGGAGAGTACTTAAAAAGAAAGAGAGAGGTTGGATCTCTTACAAAAAATTCGGCAACCTAACGGTGCCACTCAAAATTTCCAAAATGGATTGATGAGAGAGAATAGGGTCTCTCATCATATGAACATAAAAATTACAGTAAGAATAATATAAAAGAATATCCCAATAATATGAAATATGATCTTTAAAAGGAATGACATAAAAGAATGTACTTAAAAAGAAAGAGTGGAGTAGGATCCCTTACCTTGGGTCAGACTTGACTCGATCGTTTTTTAACGTCCTGAATAATAAACTTGAGTTAATTTATACTTGCTTAATAACATTTTACAAGTTCATTACTCCTTTTATATCAATTATTGACATGTTATAAACATTATGTAATCATTTAAGTTAATAATTTTTGTTTTGTCGATATTTGGTTCTTAAGTCGAAAGTGGACTTCTTACAATTACATGTTGTTCGTGTGGTCAAAGGTTCTTTATATCCAGAATTAAATTCCTGATTTGGATATCATATATATCATATATATCTAGAATATACATGTATTTATAATATCACATAATCATTTAGAGGTAAGAAATGAAATGCACCGTTCATGGCGACAGTAAGCCGTACGTACGCATGAACGCTACTTTCATTTCATTGTCATATTAATGAAAATAAAACTAAATGAGAGGTATGTATATTTTAATTCCAGAATTATATTCATCATTTATATGTATCATTAATCATATATATCCATTATATACATGTACTTATAATAGTACATTACATTTGGGGATAAGAAATGAAATGCACCGTTCATGGAGACGGTAAGTCGTACGTACGCATGAACACTACTTTCATTTCTATCTCATACTTTAATGGAAAGAAATAATAATGATATAGAGGTATATAATAATTCCAGTATAACATCATATATAATAACATTAAATCCATCCTTTATACGTCCCACGTATGGCATTAACGAATCACATCACTTTGAGGGGGCGGTAGTCCGCACTTCCTAAAATGAAGATATCGCGTGTACCCATAATGGAAGCCATAAAGGTAAGACACAAATGAAAAATAAATAAGCTTAAGTAAAAAATAAACATATTATATATCATATATAAATATAGTGACATATTAATGGCCACCTTTTAAGGTGTTAAAAGAATGTTGAACAATCATCGTTTCAGGAGGCATAAATTCGCCATCCACGGAAATAGTATGTTCGTTAACCATTAGATGTAGGTGTGTGTAAGTGTAGCTCGAATCCTTATTATAACAACATCCTAGTATATTGAGGATACTGGAGTTTTTACAAAAGAAAAGAATAAAAATATTTTAGGGGGTTGGAGAAGCAAAATAAAACAAAAGGACTCAAAATAAGACATTACCTTAAAATCGGGTAACTCCCCTTGGTTTGAGCTCAAAGTCTTCCTTGGGAAGACTTCTTCCCAAATTGAGGCTTCAAGGAGTAAGAGAGGTAAGTGTAGAGACAAAATGGGCAGGGGTTGGCCGATCCAAAGGCTTTGGGAGTGTGGGTAAGGAGGTTGAGGTGGGGGCCTTTTATAAGAGGGGAGGAGGGGCACTCTTGGAAGGTAAAGAAAAGTCACTTTATTTTAAAATGGTATTAATATTTAAGAGGTCCCACATTGATTTTTTTCTAGGATAAGGTGATAAGGGTTCGAAATACACTCATCCAATAGGTTTTTGACATGTTTAGGTCTTATATATAACATTATCATTCCATTTTATTTAAATCGTTAAATAATGAAGTTATCGCTGCATCATCATGATGTCATAAATAATATAATTTATTTAACGTCTAAAAATTATAAAACAAAATACTATGATTTAGGAAATCTTTTTAGCTTTCCAATGAATGTTTATAGTCAAAAATATGACTTTTATATCCCCATGTAAATTTTTTTTTAGTAAAACATATCATGTGTGTGTCATTTTTTGCTTTAACATTAAATAAAAAGTTATTTATGTCATTTCCCAACCAAAGTGGCTCCATGGGGTCCCCAAGTTGACCCATGGATTTTATTGGTCGGCCATGACACATCCAATGAGGTTAGGACATGTTTCATGTTCATTTCATATTATTAAAACATTATTTTTAACTTAAACTACACTAATTACCTCTAATCGCGATTAAAAACTTAATAAGTTACTATTCACCAAAAAATTATTTTAATCCCATTGAACCACATTTTACTTATTAATGACAACCATGTATGTCGGATTTTTGAAATTCAAAACACAAAGGTGGAAAAATTTCATTTAAACGGAAAATCAGTTTTTATAAGTACCACTTACTGGTTTCACTATTCATCAAAAATTGAAGTTTTTCAGAAAATTACCAAAAATTCACCGTAAGATATATTTGATATTACAAATTCAAAAATGAAGTCTATTTTACAAAATTCAAAACATATAAGTCACATTAATTAATTTAATAATTAATTCCCGCTGTCATGATAAATAGCGTGTTTTTATGAAACAATAAGTATCAAAAGATTGACACTAGTTTTAGTCCGATTTCAAAGTGAAATTAATTCCAACGACCACTATTGGATTTAATGGTAAAAATATATTATAATTTCACTTTAAAACCAATTAAAAAGATAATATAATCATATAAATAAATTATATTAAAAAGAGGTTTTGAATTAAAATACAACATTTTACACTATTCATTAAAAAAATGAACTTTATCGGAAAGATACCAACAATTTACACAAAGTAAATTTTGATGTCCCAATTCTAAAGAAGAGTTTTATTTGGTCCAATAGAATTTATAAGAGTGAACAAAACTATATTTAATGACGGTTCGCCATCAAAAGGCGATAAGTGAACCTTTAGTGAAAATTAGGGCATATACGCCTAAAATTGAATTCTTTTCGTATTTTAGGCCTTAATATTTTATTGGGTAAATGTAAAAACATTAAAAAACATATATAATCATATTTTAGTTATTTCTATCCATTCCTGCCAATACAACAGCTACATGTTAACTGGCATTTAAAATAATATTATTTTACTATTAGAGTGCAACGTAAGATTCCCAAGAAACTCGTTGTTGCGTGTTGGGTACGCCATCGAGCATAACGTCCCCTTTAAAGTCATATATATTTTTTATTCACAAATATGTATAAATATGAAAATGTCATATTCTTTATTTACCTCGGGTGTTACATCCTTCCCCCCTTTTGGGAATTGCGTCCTCGCAATTTTAAAATTGGGCTTGGAAACATCCTTGAAAGTCCCACATCGGAAGAAGAGTCGGTAAAACAATCACTTTAAAATAAAGAAAGATAAGTACAAAGGTCACCCAAGTTAACCCATACTAGGATTCCAAGTATGAAAACATGTACATGGAGGAGAAAAGATAGGGTCATGTTCTGATGGAGAGTGATAGAAAACATGTTTAGGAGAAAGTTAACCACAAGAAAATCTCAAACTTGTGATCGGTTAAACGGTATTCGATTCTCCAGTAGGAAAAGTGAATAGACAAGATTTTTTATTTAAGTTACTTTTTATTGAGGAATTTATTCATAAGGAAACATAATCACTTATCATGTTGACTTTCAACTTTTATTAGATTCCTTACACAAACTCATATTTTCTCCAAAAGACGAGTATTTAGGAAGACTTGTTCACATTAAGAGTACAATAATCTACTTCTAGAGAATCACCTAACCCCAAAAAAAGAACTATATACTTCCCATGTCTTTAGACTTTAACAAAAACAAAAACCCAAAAGGTTAGTACAAGATCAGATAATCCAGAAAAGGATAACACTTTATAAAAAGAAAATCTATTCTTAATCTCCAAAATTTGTCCAACAAAACCCAAATTTCAACAGGGACCATTCGATAATCAATTTGTCCATAAAATTATTCAAAGTAAACCAAACTAAGATTGAAACCCAAGTATTTGAATGATTTAGTCACATAGTCTTCCAAGTTAAATCGTAACATTTATCTCCAAACAAAATCAGTTTCTCTTAATGTCTCGTATTGAAAAGTAATTATCCTAATCACATATCCTCGATGATAGGTTAATCATTTACATACAAAACCCAAAATAAACTTACTCTTGATTCCTAAAATCATCCAACTAAAAGGAATCAGTCAAACTAACCAGGGACTTCACGTAGTCCAGTGGTAGGCGATAAATACCAGTTGCACTTTGGTTGTGGGTTCGATTCCCGCAGATTTGTCCGATGCGACGGGTTGTCACATGGTCTTCGTGTTGTCCTTTTTCCAAAACTATATAATTCTTAAAACATTCCCAAAAATGAGATAAAATCTTCAAAAATAATCATAACATATTTTAACCTCAAGTTTATCTCATGCCTTTCATTTTCAATCATATCATATAATAACCCATAATTACCTCAAAAGTAAGGATCATATAAACTCTAATGGTTACCTTTATAATTATTACCTGAACTTCCACATCGATTGGTAATCTCATACATGATGCATTACAGAACATACCAAGGTTCAAGTGGTTGATCATGACTCCTTGATAGTTGGTTTAGAACAACCACGAGTTTCCTCATTGAATCCCCCATTTTATCTAGTATCTTAATCAGAGAACCACCACAGTTTTCCTTCAAACCTGTTGTCTCTTTGGTGCCTCCTAGATCCATCCATTCACTAAAAACAGAAATGTCAGTGTGAGTATTTCAACAAAACCATCATGTACTAATTAGGAAGGTAAACACTAAGATATACTTACTCATTCACTTTATCTAAAACTAGGACTCTTTCTGAAATCCTAACCATTATGGTAATGTCACTTATGCTTAGAGAATACCCTAACCTCTAAAGTTATCTAAACCGACCTTTGATACCAACTATAAGGCCCCAGCCTTAAACATCTCTTAATATTGAATTAAATGAGTAATTCACATTGAGGATCTTTTCAGGTTTAGAGTTTTAGAGAATTACGACATAACTATTACATCTCAAAAGATTACAAAGTAGTCGCTTCTACTAAATTTACATAAAATAAAAACCGTTAAAAAGAAACATGTATAGTTCCATGTTTTAGGTAGCATGAAATTCCCTTGATCCCATCCTTGACCGTATTCCACGCTAAGTCCTGTGAAAAACATTTCAAAAACTTGGGATGAGCATAAAAAGCTCAGTAAGGGATACATAAAGAATGAAAACTGTTAGTTTTTCAAAACAACAAGTAAACCATGTTTACTTTATCAAAGTAATACTTTTCACCTCTTCGAAGTAGTAAAAACTCTTCGCTGAATAAAAGTTCATTACTTACCCTTTTGTAACCAAAAGATTACCATAAAACCCATATAAAGAACACATAACATATAAAGGTAATTTGGGACATTAACAAACTTAAGTGGAATAACCATACGGTCGACTTCGTCACATATCACTTAATGGAATAGCCATTCGGCCAACTTCCATACATACTTAATGGAATAGCCATATGGCCGAGTTCCATACCCAATGCATTGGAGGTTATAATGTAACCACCCATCTTAGTATTCACGGCACCACCCGTCATATGGTTTATCACGTAACCACCCGTTAAATGTCCAAGTACCATAATAATATCATAAGACATAAAACAAATATAATGTAAAGAAAACATTTCCACACTTTGTTCACAATATATCACTAAAATATATTGACATAACAAATCCATTAAAAAAAATTTCAATATATAAAAGAGTATATGGTATTTATTTCATTTTAAAAACATCACGACTTGTTGAGGAAGCCAAAGACTAAATAATACTCGCGGTGGCGGAAAAGGTCGTTGTCACCGCGTACGTTAAAAGAAACATTCCTTTTTGTCGTTTAGTAAAAAGCTTCATATAAAAAGATTCCTTTTGTATAAAAGTAAAAGTCAAAGGGGTTTATACAACGTATAAAATAAAGTTATGTATAAAACGAAATATGCCTCAATGAAAGGAGATTGAGACGTAGTCCCATTCAAAGATGGTATCCTTGGTTTAAAGATAAATCAATTACATAATTATGTGTGACAAATGAATACACCAAATATAAGTGGATATTAAGTGTAAAATAATCAAAGGTCATTCACACATATTAAAAGGATGACATATTCAATAACTACATGTTGAACCCAAAGAAATCGAAATTGGGTTAAGAAGTTCCCTTGATAGCCTAACAGCGTCACATCAAAATGAGTTGAAGAGAGATAAAAAGTGTATCTCATCACTTGGACATAAAAGTTACATCAATAAGGATATATGAGAACATATCCCAACATAACAATATGAAAATTAAAATACCCAACAAAAGAAGTCTTTTAAAAAGAGGAGGGTGAAAGGTTCCCTTACCGACTTGGGTATCTTTCAAAACATACACCCCATGAAAGAAGGACAATATATCATTGATGTAAATACTCATAAAACGAAAGTATATTACAAAAAGAGTAGAATAATGGGAAGTACGTACACCACTCAAAGGAAATTGTGGAAAATGTAGCATAAATCTAACAGGAATAAAAGTGAGATGAAAAATCCCTTACGAAAACTCGGCAGCCTAACGGCACCACATAAAACTTACAAAAATGGATTGATTAGATCAAATAGGGTATCTCATCATATTAACATTAAGTTTATAGAAATAGGAATATAAAAGAACATCCCCCCAACATAACAAAGTGGAGATTTAAAGAAGTGACATAAAGGAGAGTACTTAAAAAGAAAGAGAGAGGTTGGATCTCTTACGAACAATTCGGCAGCCTAACGGTGCCACTTAAAACTTCCAAAAAAGGATTGATGAGATCAAATAGGGTATCTCATCATATTAACATAAAGTTTATATAAAGATGAATATAAAATAACATCCCCCAACATAACAAAGTGGAGATTAAAAGAAGTGACATAAAGGAGAGTACTTAAAAAGAAAGAGAGAGGTTGGATCTCTTACGAAAAATTCGGCAACCTAACGGTGCCACTCAAAACTTCCAAAATGGATTGATGAGAGAGAATAGGGTCTCTCATCATATGAACATAAAAATTACATTAATATTAATATAAAATAATATCCCAATAACAAGAAATATGATCTTTAAAAGGAATGACATAAAAGAATGTACTTAAAAAGAAAGAGTGGAGTAGGATCCCTTACCTTGGGTCCGACTTGACTCGATCATTCTTTAACGTCCTGAATAATAGATTTGAGTTAATTTCTACTTTCTTAAGAACCTTTTACAAGTTCATTATTCCTTTTATATCAATTATTGACATGCTATAAACATTATGTAATCATTTAAGTTAATAATGTTTGTTTTGTCGATATTTGGTTCTTAAGTCGAAAGTGGACTTCTTACAATTACATGTTGTTCATGTGGTAAAAGGTTATTTATATCCAGAATGACATTCCTGATTTGGATATCATATATATCATATATATCTAGAATATAAATGTATTTATAATATCACATAATCATTTAGAGGTAAGAAATTAAATGCACCGTTCATGTAGACGGTAAGCTGTACGTACGCATGAACGCTACTTTCATTTCTTTGTCATATTAATGAGAATAAAACTAAATGAGAGGTATGTATATTTTAATTCCAGAATTATATTCATCATTTAGATGTATCATTAATCATATATATCCATTATATACATGTACTTATAATAGTATATTACATTTGGGGATAAGAAATGAAATGCACTGTTCATGGAGACGGTAAGCCGTACGTACGCATGAACGCTACTTTCATTTCTATATCATACTTTAATGTTTATAAACACTAATGATATAGAGGTATATAATAATTCCAGTATAACATCATATATAATAACATTAAATCCATCCTTTATAGGTCCCACATATGGCATTAACGAATCACATCACTTTGAGGGGGCGGTAGTCCACACTTCCTAAAATGAAGATATCGCGTATACCCATAATGGAAGCCATAATGTTAAGCCACAAATTAAAAATACATAAGCTTAAGTAAAACATAAACATATTATATATCATATATAAATATAGTGACATCTTAATGGCCACCTTTGAAGGTGTTAAAAGAATGTTGAACAATCATCGTTTCGGGAGGCATAAATTCACCATCCACGGAAAGAGTATGATCGTTAACCATTAGATGTAGGTGTGTGTAAGTGTAGCTCTAATACTTATTATAACAACATCCTAGTATATTGAGGATACTAGAGTTGTTACAAAAGAAAAGAATAAAAAGATTTTAGGGGGTTGGAGAAGCAAAATAAAACAAAAGGACTCAAAAGAAGACATTACCTTAAAATCGGGTAACTCCCTTTGGTTTGAGATCAAAGGCTTCCTTGGGAAGACTTCTGCCCAAAGTTAGGCTTCAAGGAGAAAGAGAGGGAAGTGGAGAGACAAAATGGGTAGGGGTTTGCCGAGCCAAAGGCTTTGGGAGTGTGGGTAAGGAGGTTGAGGTGGGGGCCTTTTATAAGAGGAGAGGAGGGGCACTCTTGGAAGGTAAAGAAAAGTCACTTTATTTTAAAATGGTATTCGGATTTAAGATGTCCCACATTGATGTGTTTCGAGGATAAGGTGATAAGGGTTCTAAATACACTCATACAAGAGGTTTTGGACATGTGTAGGTCTTAGATATTACATTATCTTTCCATTTTATTTAAATCGTTAAATAATGAGGTCATCGCTGCATCATCATGATGTCATATATAATTTAATTTATTTAAAGTCTAAAAATTATAAAACAAATACTATGATTTAGTAAATCTTTTTATCTTTCCAATTAATATTTATATTCAAAAATATGACTTGTATATCCCCATGTAAAAATTGTTTTAGTAAAACATCTCATGTGTGTGTCATTTTTTACTTTAACATTAAATAAAAAGTTATTTATGTCATTTCCCAACCAAAGTGGCTCCATGGGGTCTCCAAGATAACCCATGGCTTGTCTTGGTCGGCCATGACACATCCAAAGAGGTTAGGACATTTTTCAAGTTCATTTCATATTATTAAAACATTATTTTTACCTTAAACTACACTAATTACCTCTAATCGCTATTAAAAACTTAATAAGTTACTATTCACCAAAAAATTATTTTAATCCCTTTGAACCAAATTTTACTTCTTAATGACAACCATGTATGTCGGATTTTTGAAATTCAAAACACAAAGGTGGCAAAATTTCATTTAAATGGAAAATCAGTTTTTATAAGTACCACTTAGTGGTTTCACTATTCAACAAAAATTGAAGTTTTTCAGAAAATTACCAAAAATTCACCCTAAGCTATATTTGATATTTCAAATTAAAAAATGAATTCTATTTTACAAAATTCAAAACATATAAGTTACATTAATTAATTTAATAATTAACTCCCGCTGTCATGACAAATAGCGTGTTTTTATGAAATAATAAGTATCAAAAGATTGACACTAGTTTAAGTCCGATTTCAAAGTGAAATTAATTACAACGACCACTATTGGAGTTAATGGTAAAAATATATTCTAATTTCACTTTAAACCCAATTAAAAAGATAATCTAATCATATAAATAAATTAGATTAAAAAGAGGTTTTGAATTAAAATACAACATTTTACACTATTCATTAAAAAATGAACTTTATCGGAAAGATAACAAAAATTTACACAAAGTAAATTTTGATGTCCCAATTCTAAAGAAGAGTTTTATTTGGTCCAATAGAATGTATAAGAATGAACAAAACTATATTTAATGATGGTTCACCATCAAAAGGCGATAAGTGAACCTTTAGTGAAAACTAGGGCATATACGCCTAAAATTGAATTCTTTTCGTATTTTAAGCCTTTATCTTTTATTGGATAAATGTAAAAACATTTAAAAACATATATAATCATATTTTAGTTATTTATATACAATCCCGCTAATACAACGACTACATGTTAACTGCCATTTAAAATAATATTATTTTATTATTAGAGTGCAACGTAAGATTCCCAAGAAACTCGTTGTTGCGTATTGGGTACGCCATCGAGCATAGCGTCCCCTTTAAAGTCATATTAATATTTTATTCACAAATATCGATAAATATGAAAATGTCATATTATTTATTTACCTGGGGTGTTACAGTGTGATATAATCCCAGTAGGAAATCACCCAAAGATCTGTGCCTAACAGTCAATGAATACATGGCAGTAATAAAACAAGAAGCAGTAAACAGAAAAGCACAAGCAGCTAAAATCCACAATTCTAACAAGTAAGGAACACAAGTAAGCAACCAGCAACAAGAAGAAAACAGGTAACCCTCTAGGTAGCTCTCACAACCTAACCGCTATGGTTCACCCCCTAGTACTAGCAACCCTGTGGGAGGCACACATAGTATAATCCCTCTGGTTCAGCTACATGATTAAGCAGACTCTCTGGGGAAGCAGTCACCGTCAATTCCCCCTGTAGTCTCGTAGCGTGCTAAAGGCTCTCTAGGGATGCACTCAACGTCAATTCCCCCTATGGCCCGTGTCATAATTAAAAGACACTCTGGAGAATCCCTTCCATCAATTCTACCTTTGGTCTCGCATCGTGATTAAAAGACACTCTGGAGAAGCCCTTTCGTCAATTCTCCCTTTGGTCTGCTACTCTAGGTTCTCACAGTCCTGAGTATAACTAAACAAGCTCAGCACGCGTGCATCGTCCGAGTAAACCTCAAGAACTACTTGGCTAACAACTAAGGCTTAATAACATATCAAAAGAGATAGTTCCACTATCCTACAACAAGGTATGGCAACTGGGAACACGCCCAATAGAAAAAACAAGCATGGAAAAACAACTTGAGCACAAAATAAATTACACTACTCATAAGCAATAACCTCTACTAAAGCAATCATTAAAACTAGGAAAACAACAAGGGAAAAACAGGAAACACACAATACCCCGATCAAGGGTATTGGTGGAATTTGCACAAAATATTCATCAAATTTCTACGGAAAGGCACAACCACATACCTCGATCCTAGGAGATCAATATACGTGAACCTCAACGACAGATTACCCTTAGAACAATGTAGATCTGAGAAAACGCACAAAAATCTCATCCCACGATAACATGGAAATGAGGAGGAATCAAGAAACAAGGCTAAAGCAGAAGGAAGAACTCACTGCTGGGATTCCAACACAATCGACCATGCTCGAATCGGAGAACGGACGACGGGGCAGGAGTTCATCGAAGATTCGGCCATACGGGTCACTTCGGACCAACGAAAACTGAAGAAGAAGACGATTTTGGAGGTTAGATGCGACCCCGGTCCGTTTAGTGAAAAAAATAAAGTACACGGCGTGTACTTTTAGAGTACACGACGTGTAATTATATTTTTCCATACTCCGAAATAATCGGCCTCCACCTCAGACATACACACCATATGTGTGGCCCGAGCACGGCCAGGACATGGCTTCGAGTCGGGGAAGAGTACACGGCGTGTACTCATAAAGTACATGGCGTGTACTCAGAAAGTACACGACGTGTACTTCTGAAATTTCCAAAAAATTTGTTTTCATTAAAAACTCCAGAAAAAGGGAAAACATACTTTAAAGGGAGATCTGAGTTCTTACACAGTCAGTCAAGCTCGGTGGGCTGGCGGGTCGGACCGTCCTGGCTCGGTGGGTCCGACCCAGCTAAGGGGTCGGCCCAGACCGATAATGTGCGGCCCGCCCCGGTGGGGCACGTCCCGACCAAGGGAAGGCGGCCTGGCCCTGCTGGGTGCAGTCCGACTCGCGGTTGGTCGAGCCGGTGTGGGGGGCGCAGCCCTCGACTTCCCGAACCGGCGGTGCTGAGCGGCAGTGTCCTCCTATCTGGCCGGCCGAAGCCGGATGGTCTTCCTGGCGTGAGTGGTCCGCACAGCGGGCCACTGTCCTCCCGTGCGACACCTGCGGGTGTCGTGGCCTCCTCCAACCATTCCGGCAGATGAGCCGGCTTGTTCACCCACCGAAGCAACCTGCGGACCGTGGGCAGTGGTCCTCCACAGCGTCGCGCCATGGGGCGCCATGGTTCCACCAGACAGGCCAACTATGACCGGCCGGTTCTTCTTCGGCCGAGTGGGCCACGGTTGGAGGTCATGGTTCTTCCGCACATGTCTGGCGCACGTCCGCTGCCTTCTCTCATCGCCACCTCTTCCAACACACCTATATCGCGAATAAAATCCGAAAACATCAGAGGATCTTCAGGCCGTGTTCGTTCAGCCCACGCCCTCCGCGTTTGGCGGTAGCAGTTGGCCGAAGACATTCCAACGGATTCAACATGAATGAGATAATTTATTCACCTAGATTTATACAAAACCCCTACCTTGAAAATGACGTTTCACATCGTCGATCCGCGGAAAGAGGATTGGAAGACAACATTGGGGTGCGTCCGAGGATGAAGCATAGTCAATGTTCCTTGCGGCGATGTCTTCACCCTTGACACGTAGGAAGAAGAAAGGATGATGTTCTTCATGGAGATAACGTTGTTCTTCTTCTTCTTCACATTCCTTTCTGGATGAACAAACCTCCTCCTCTCCTTAGTTGTCCCAAAATTCCCCCCACAAACATTTTCCAAGGCAATATAATAATAGGTCCCTCCCATTATATAACATTTCCATGTATTTCAAATTAATTGAAAATTTCAATTGAATTAATTAAGGAATTTGTGTTGGAAACATTAATGGGGGGGGGGAGATGGAGAGGCTCCACATTTAAGTGGAATTCCATAGGTTTAAAGAGGGTTTAAGGGAGTTAATGAAGGAGTTGAACGGTTAAGGGCCCGTGTGGGCCCCAACCGTAGTTATATCCTCTAAAGGGAAGTTATGTGGGGTGTGGGCCTCACCTCCAACTCCCCTTTGGAGGAAATAACCACCACATAAAATAATTTGTGAAACACAACAAATTATTTAAATTATTAAGAAACCCCAAAAAATAATCTTCCACTCTCGACCAAACACAACTACGATAAAGGTCTCCTTAAGAGAATATCGGCACTGTGAGTCATCGGTGTCCTCGGATTTCAATTCTGAGAACCGGTTCAAAAGATATAAAATCTGAAACCTACGTTTACTGAACGTACCCAAAAAAAGTTCGGAAAAATTATTAACAGCCACCCTAGACCCACTGCGGCCGAGGTTAGGCTCTACCTAAGTGAAAAATGGCCCAACGAACCCAACGGTACCATCGGATTTGCAATCCGAGTTATTGTTTAAAAGTTATGAATTTTACAATAAAATAATTGTCACTTAATTATTTTATTTGAGGCCAAAAACTAACTTTATATAGTGTCCCTCCCCGACCCATGTTAGTGTCTCCTTAAAGAAATCTTACCCTCACAAGTTCATAAGTGGTCTTGGATTTTTAATCTGAGTTGCCGTTTATGAGTTATAATAATTTTAAAAATAAAATAACTTTATTTAATTATTTTATTTACGGTTATGCCATATTCGGGTTTTCTCACAGGAGGCTCACACCGACTAAGCTTAAGTCACACCTTGGATAAACCCACCAGCTTCAGCGCAACAGTGGCCTCATATTTCTGATATGAGTAACCAATTAAGAGTTATTCCACTTTTTCAGGAAAACTGCCTACACACGTTAGTTTAAGCTTAGCAAAACTTCGACGGATCATTCCGGGCACTCCAATCCTCCGAATCGTGTGCCGTCAGAAACTGCGGACTCATAAAATTTCAAAGAATTTTAGAAAAAAATTTCTTTGAAATTTCCGTGTCTTTACATCACCACCACCTCAGGGATTTACATCCCCATAAAGCTACAACATACACTAGGGAAACAAAAGTGGGTACAGAGCATGCATCTGAGCCTCCCTCTCCCATGTGATCTCCTGGAGGTTCCTGTGCTACCAATGAACACGCACTAGAGGAATCAATTGTCTACATTGGACCCGCTCCTGTTGATCCTCGATCTCCACCGGGACTTCCGTGAAGGTCTCTCCATCATCTATGTCCATCTCCCCATTGTGGATGATGTGGGATGTGTTGTGCAAGTATCTTCTCATTAGAGATACATGGAAGATGTCATGCACCCGATGCAACTGAGGTGGAAGGGGCAGGCGGTAAGCCACCTCACCTACTCTGCTGAGGACCTGGAAAGGCCCGATGAAAAACAAAGATACATGGAAGATGTCATGAACCCGATGCAACTGAGGTGGAAGGGCCAGGCAGTAAGCCACCTCACCTACTCAGCTGAGGACCTGGAAAGGCCCGATGAAATGATGAGATACCTTGTCATACCGACCAATTCTATGTAGACCTCATTGAGGTGAGACCCATAAGAAGACGTGATCGCCATCCTCGAAATCCAGTGGTCTCCATCTCCTATCATTATAGGACTTCTGTCTTCTCTGTGCAGTCTTCATCCTCTCTTGGATGATCTGCACCTTCTCCATCGTAGCATGAAGATGGGCGCACTAGTCAACATCTGCCTTAGCTCCTGAAATCTCTGATGGCATCTATCTGAACAAACGAAAGGTTTCCCCTTCCTCATCAAAGCTGATAGTGGTGATGCAACTCTAGAGAAGTCTGACACAAAGGGAAGTCTGACCAACTCCTAAGTGATCAACTGCAACCTCTTATGCATGATTCCATTCTGTGCTACCTGGATTTTTCTTTTTTCTGACCAAGGAAAACTCCATCCCAATGTTGTAGATAAACCACAACCTTTTTTCCTAATATAGTCAATATGTGTCTGAACTATGGTTTTCCAGTCCATACCCATATTAACATCATAAGGCCTCGATGCTGCCACCTAGAGGTTCCAACCAAAACTATCGCCTCAAGGGTTGGATCACACCATCAGCGTAAGTGTGATTATCAATATTCCTCCAAAAGGTATCTCAAGGCGTGAGGGTCAAGTCAACGTCTTAACCAGAAAATCTAGGTCTGGGACAATATTCATCGAAGGAAAGAATTATTGGTACCTATGTCTATTGATATGACAGCTAGTAGTGGACACATACCTCAAGTCATCCTTAGAGCCTTGGGTCACACTCCTTGACCGCATGCACCTACTCTCTTTCCCTACCCTCAAGCTCCATGAGCCTAGCGGGGACTACAAAGGCAGGTGGTTGTAATATGTACAACTGTTCACCACCTCATTCTTCTCTCCTAGCATTGCTTCCACATCTGCTACCTTGCAGATTCATCTGTCCTTAACACTTCCTCTTCATGAAACATTTTTCACACTCAAGTCTCTAAGACTGACGTTAGTTTCATGATTTCCAACTATTAACATTCACTGGCTATATCCACTTAGCAAATGAACATTCAACCAAAAAGGTTCTCTCTATCACCATAACTCATGTAGGAATGAATAGAAAAAAGTGCTAGCTCAGATATCCTTAAACACACCTCGCTAAGAGGTCTGAGCTCTACAGAACTGATCGAATCATATTCATCGAGTACCAGGAAAGATCGGTATACCTCGATGAATACTCAGCTACTGACACGTCATCCTTCCGAAGTTGTATATGCTCTAGGAAACTCTTATCCACCTCCTCAATCTATTCCGTAGCCTCCTGTGGGTCTGGATTTCCTCAAAACATGAGGGATATCTGGTGCTGAAACACATGTATGACACTAAGCCTACAAGTGTACTATACCGATAACACTGTTTGTAACTGCTGACCAACAGGTAGTGATAAAGATGGCACACTACCTGAAGTTACTATCTCAGGAATCATTCCACGTACCGAAGCCTCGTCACTCTGTAGACCAACCTCATGGTCACTCACTGGAATACACTAGTATCTAAGTCCACCATCCACTCTACTAGTGTCTCAACTAGGCAGAAAACTCTAGAAATCGCCTCCAGCCAGTCCTCTACTACCTGAGAATCATTCTCGCCTCGGACCTCAGAGGCCACTGCTGCTGGAACTCGTACAACTTGATCTGTCGGCATGCACTTTCTGCTAGTACGGATGGTGACATCTGCTGCACAATGGGTGGTGGTGCTATTGGTACACCACCCGAGGGTTCCAACATAGTATGAGGGCCCTGCACCGGAGCCTCGTCACTCAGTGGGCCTTCATCGTGTACTCTCTCAAAACTCCAAATAAATGTCTGCGTGGAGTCATCCTGAATAGATACGGCACGGTCAAAAGATTATACCTGGTGAGCTGACTTTGTTTAACCTGACTTAAATAAAACTTTCGGAAACACACAGACAATCAGTGTTTCTTGCACCAAGTCTGAAATTAGTAGTCAGGGTCCCGGTGTATGGATACGTCGGTCGTCGCACCAACACTGGACTCCCTGAACAGGAAACCACACTCGGTACCCTTAACACTATTTCTTTACAAAAAGGAAATATCAGAGTCCTATGTTCTTTGGTAGAACCAACTCCTATGATACCAATTTGTCAAGACCACTCCTCGGGGCCCGTTCCGTGACTACCCCAAGCCCGCCTTCCATAGGCTAGGGGCTGATAACTTCACCAAAGGCATAAATCCCTAAGATGGGAAGGAATTTCCTTTAGGAATGTAAACAAAAACAACAGAGTACACAATAGAAAGTAAACACTATGTAAAACTGAATACAAAAGAGTGTGCTAGAAAGTAAATTGGCCAGTATACAAACCCAACTGAACAACGAGTAAAAGTAAAGGGACTAACAGCTAAAAGCAAAGAGAAACTCCTGGATCGTCCTCCAGGAAATCCTACTTGAAGGGTAGGTATAGATGGCATCCTCAGAAGTCCACATCCGTTCGTCCACTCCATGTACCGTCACACCGAGTGGTCCACCTCTGGGTATCGTCCTGTCCTCATACAGTCATCCTCGGTCAATGCTATCCATCATCTTCATCCAACACAATGAGGTGCGGGCATTTCCCGAGCATGGGTGAGTATAAGGATACTCAGTAGGGACCCTGAGACCCACAAGGTCTCAGAAAATCAAACAAGGATAAACCAGAAAGTATGAATTCAATGGATAACCATTACTGAGGTTTATGCCCAAACATATTCCTAGGTTATCAAGTAACCCATCACAATCAAGAGGAAAACACAAAGGTCATTAACTCAGCTCAAACCTGGATTTTTATTCATGATGTCGAAACCATGGCTGCTGGAGAAGTCTTCCTCTATCGAGTACAGTGGGCCTGCCGCTACAACCAAGCGCTTCCCACTAACCTTGGACTGCTGAAGTACTCCACCTATCAAGTACTATGGACCTGCTGATACAACCAAGTGCTTCCCACCCTGGGTCTACCGCTACAACCAAGCGCTACCCCTCAGATCCTACAGAGGTAGTCCTTCTGTCGAGTACCGCAGGTTTGCCACTACAACCAAGAGATCCTCCATCATGGGTCATATGTTACGACTAAGTTCTCCCCACTGGGCCATCTGAATCACTCTGATTCAATCGATCCCCAGTCGTCAAGTCTTAGCCAGCTACTAGGTCTGTGCAATCTCCTCGCTGGTAACCGGGAGGTCCGCTCAACATGCCACAATCTGATACTCCAAGTGTCACGAAGTCTTAGGTAGAATTATCATAAGGACCTCCACGTCATAAGGGTGTCAACGCAATAGATGGTGCATCAATCAGACGCTCAGTCTGTGAGTTATTAGCCTTTTAGTCCCGGGGGCCCTGTTGGTTTAATGTACGAACCAACCCGACCGTAACTCAACTATACCCTGAACTCCCATGGGGTGTACACAAGGGAACGTTTATCATCGATATTACCAACTCCAGTGACGGTTCGTCAAACGGACGTCCGGTCTGAGAGATACTGGCTTTTTCATTCAAGGGGCCCGGTTGGATTTACACTCGATCCAAACCCGGCCATTTTCTAAAGTCATCCAAAACTCACTAAGAGTATCGCAAAAGGATCTCCTCCTCATGAGGATCCCAGTTCCATAGCCAGCGCATCGATCAGATGCACGGTCGTGAAGTTATTCTCATTTAAGAAAAATAGGCCCGACCGGTCAAGCCTGGTGGGCTGGCGGGTCAGCCCGTCCGGGCTCCGTGGGTCCTACCCGGCTAAGGGGTCGGCCCGGCCTAATAATGCACATCCCTGCTTGGCGGGGCACAACCTGAGAAAGGGCGCGGTCCGACTCGGGGGGGGGGGGTGTCGCCCGGCCCGGCCTGGTGGGGGCCAGTGAGGTGCCGTCCGGCCTGCGGTTGGTGCGGCCCGGCCTGGCTGGGCGCGGCCCAGCCCAATAGGGTGCGTTCCGGCTTGAGGCCGGCTGAGCCGGTGTGGGGGGAGCGTCCTCCCGACTTTACGAACTGGCGGCGCTGAGCGGCACCGCCCTCCTCTTCGGCCGGCCGAAGCCGGCCTGTCTTCCTGGCGCGAGCGGCCCGTACAGCGGGCCACTGTCCTCCCACGCGGCACCTAAGGGTGCCGTGACATCCTCCAACCCGGCCAGCTGACAAGCAGACCGGTTCATCTGTCGAAGCGGCCCGCGGAGCGCGGTCCGCGGTCCTCCGCAGCGCGGCGCCATGGGGCGTCGTGGTTCCACCAAATCGTCCGGCTCCGACCAGCTGATTCTTCTTCTGCTGAGAAGCCCGCAGGTGTGGGCCGTGGTTCTTCTGCATGCGGCCAGCGCGCAGCCGCCGCCTTTGCTCATCGCCACTTCTTCCAAAACACCTCTATCGCGAATAAAATCAGGAAACATCAAAGGGTCGTCAGGCCGTGTTCATTCAGCCCGCACCCTCCGCATTAGGTTATAGCAGTTGGCCGAAGACATTCCAACAGATTCAACATGAGTTTGATAATTTATTCACGTAGATTTATACCAAACCCCTACCTCAAAAATGACGTTTCACATCATCGAGCCGTGGAAAGAGGATTCGAAGATGACGTCGGGGTGCGTCCGAGGAGAAATCATATTCAATGTTCCTCATGACTATGCCTTCACCCTTGACACGGAGGAAGAAGAAAGGAAGATGTTCTTCATGGAGAGAACTTCGTTCTTCATCTTCTTCATGTTCCGTGTTGGATGAAAAAACCTCCTCCTCTCCTTAGTTCTCCCAAAATTCCCCCCATAAACATTTTCCCAGCCAATATAATAACAAGGCCCTCCCATAATATAACATTTTAATGTATTTAAAATTAATTCAAAATGACAATTGAATTAATTAAGGAATTTGTGTTGGCAACATTAATTGGGGGGAGATGGAGAGGCTCCACATTTAAGTGGAATTCCATAAGTATAAAGAGGGTTTAAGGGAGTTAATGAAGGAGTTGAAAGGTTAGGGGATCATGTGGGCCCACCCTTATTTAGATCCTCCCAAGGAAATTTATGTGGGGGTGTGGGCCCCACATCCAACTTCCCTTTGGAGGAGATAACCACCACATAAACTAATTTCTGTAACACAAAAAATTATTTAAATTATTAAGAAACCCTAAAAAATTAACTTCCACTCTCGACCAAACGGAACTGTGGTAAAGGTCTCCTTAACAGAATATCGGTGATGTGAGTTCATCGGTGTCCTCAGATTTCAATTCCGAGCACCAGTTCAAAAGATATAAAATCCCAAATGTATATTTACTGAACGTACCTGAAAAAAAGTTTGGAAAAATTATTAACAGCCACCCTATACCCACTGCAGTCAAGGTTAGGCTCTACCTAGGTGAAACTTTCCCCAACGAACCCAACGGTACCCTCGGATTTCCAATCCAAGTTACCCTTTAAAAGTTATGAATTTTACAATAAAATAACTGTCACTTATATATTTTATTTGCCGCCAAAAACTAACTTTCTCTGGTGGCCCTCGTCAACCCATGTTAGTATCTGCTTAAAGAAAGCTTACCCTCACGAGTTTAGTGGTGGTCTCAGATTTTTAATCTGAGTTACCATTTGTGAGTTATAAGAATTTGAAAAATAAGAGAACATTATTTAATTATTTTATTTACGTTATTCCATTTTTGGGTTTTCTCACAGGAGGCTCACGCCGACAAAACTTAAGTCACGCCAAGGGTAAACCCGCCATCCTGAGCGCAACAGTGGCCTCAGATTTCTGATCTGAGTAGCATTTTAAGAGCTATTCCACTTTTTCCAGAAAAGTGCTTATGCCCATTAATTTAATCATAACAGAACTTCGATGGATCATTCCGGAATATTCAGGCCTCGGAATCGCGCGCCATCAGAAACTGCAGACTTGTAAAATTCAAAATAATTTAAGAAAAAAAATTCCTTGAAATATCTGAGTCTTTACACTATTATTCATAAATACTCCAAATAGTCTTTAGGATGGTATTCTATAATACATGATTTTTAAATTCCCATTAAAATAATCATTTTTTATTCGAATTTGAAAATTTTGAAATATTTTCTCAAGGTACCCTCCAATTTTTTTTCTGAGAGTGGAAACAAATCCCATTATTTACTCCTCCTCCAATATCCAAGGATCTCCTTGTTAATATCATTTAATACTTAGAAGTGACATGATAACTTCTTTACTTCATTATTGGACAATACACACAACCTATTTTCAAGAATACACACAATCATAGAATATGACTATTACATAGAAAATATTGTTTTCAAAATAAAATTACATTTTAGAAAATCTAGTAACAATATCAGATTGAATAAGAACATAACCCTTTAAGAACCGTGTTGATTAAACATTGAAGAATAAGAAATCATCATCTAGTTTGGATTATACAATTCTGTTAAATTGTTTTATTTTTTAATATGACAAAAAAATCACATATATCCTTCAAAAAAATATATTTTTCTTATAAAACATTAAATTAATATTTTTTAGCTCTGTGTTATTATTTTATGAGAAAGGATTACTCTTATAAAACGTTAATAATTAGTAATTTTTTTTTACAAAACCATAAACTAATATTAAATAATAATTTATTACCATTTTAAAGCTCTAATTTAACCATCTATGGGATTTTATTAATATTATAATCCATTTGATGTATTTGTTTAACTCTTTTGGAGCTTTTTGTTTATACAAACACACAAAAGTTCTTTCTAGTATCATCTTCACTTACATGATAAAAAATTAACCTTACGTAGATTTTTGAAATCTAATTATAATTTATTTTCATATCCGATTTAATATTATGAGAGAGTAGATTACTCAAACATAGATTTTATAAAAACAAATTTATTCTTTTGTACGCTAGGAAGACACATGAGTATCCATATATAGATCTTGGTTACTCTTATGTGAGATAAGGTTTCCATTATAAATGAAGTGGTAATTATTATATAATGAAAAATTATTCAATTGTAGGAGTAGTTTTTTCATACATAGAATGTACATTGTAAAATTTTCGAAAAACTAAAACTTATTTCTTCAAAAATCAACTCCTTAAATGTTAAATCAACTCTAATATCCTTTAAAATTTATTTCAAAACATTTAAAAAATAATAAGTGAATTTAAATATATTTCACATATATTCAAATAAAATAAAACAATCTAAAAAATAGAATCAATAAATTCCCCATTTGTATTTATTATCAATTACAAACTTTTTTTTACCTATATAAGATTAAAAAACATCACCTAAATTCTTTCCTCCTCCCCTTATTGAAATTATATTAAAATGTGAAGTCTTATAATATAACCATTATTTTCAATGATTAAAATGGTTAGTTTGAAGAGTTGGTATCATTATTCATTATATAAATGTGGAATGAATTTTTTAAAAATTATTATATATGATCTAGCTTAGTGTAGAAAACAAGAATATTTATTTCAAAAATTAAATCTACAATTAAATTAATTCATCAAGTCACAGAAATAGAACATATAAATACTATGAATCTTTTATGAATTGTTTCACAAATTTTAATGAAATCAATAAAAACTGATTAAAACAAAAAATAATAAGAAGGTTTCTACCACTACGTACCCATTTAAAGTCCCAAATTCTCCCAAAACTCAATTAGGGATGGGTTTATAAGGTGGTAAATAATATTCTAAGTGGAAAAAATTAAATATTAAAAATATATTTTACCCCCTTTTCCACTATTTAATAGTGTTTTTAATAAGTTTAATTTAATCTTTAAATTTTCAGTTGATTTGTAGTCAAATTCAGAGAACTTTGGATGTTGTAAAGAATGGAAAATTTATTACCATTATTTACATGAATATCCTCCCGTGGAGTCTTCATTTGAATCATTTTATAAGTTATATAAAATAAAAAAATTACTTGACATTAATGGATATTAATGTAACTAATGGTTTCTTTCTAGAATTTTATGCCACTGATCTTTAACCAAGAATGATTATTACTCATAGTGTGAAACTTATATCATCAACATTATGTACCTAGTAAACATAATTAAATGCTTGAAATTTTAAACCACAGTTCATCTCATGAAATATTCCATAATTTGATGTGATTTTCATATTTCAAATATTTCTATTTTACTCTATGTGTTTTGAATTCTTTGGGTTAGAATCAAACCCAGTATAGAGTGCGATAGAAAAAAGCATATGTCCCTAATTAAATTCAGTGTATTTGACTACCAACCTGATTTCATAATTCATTTTCCATGAATATCATTCATTAATAATCATTACTTATGTTTTTTACATCATCATGTGTTATATACCTTCCAATTTATTCTTTTAGTACATTCCTTCTCAATAAATCCATTTCAAATTTTAATCCAGAGAAGAAAAAATAACTATCACATTGGTTAATATATAATAAAAAAAATATTATGTCTCATCATGTATGGTCATATCAATAATTATATTCATTTACATCAAAATATCATCACATAAGGATTCATAAATACTTTCAAAGATAATATCATCAATATATTACTTCATAATGAGTGATGTAGTGTTAGTATTCTTTATTTTCAAGTTGATTACTCCTTGATAATTTCATAATTTCAAAGTTCATATGATTGAATTTATATTGATATACCAATATATTGGGTATTTCATCTACCCACATATATATTACATAAATTATAACATCATATATAGATATTCATCAAGAATAAAACTTCAAAAATACCATAAATAGACACCTTTTCCAACTCACCATTAAAATTTTAGATATAACATTAATTTGATTGATGTTATAATTCAATTGTGATGTGATGGTAATAGATATATTGATATCTTGAAGTCTGTCTACATGAGAAAATATTTCATCAATTTTAATTGTATAAAATTTTTAAAACCCTTTATAAAATAATATATATTATTTCCATGTGTGTTCACAATTTATATTTATATTTTCTCTACAAAATTATTTTAAAATTATTTTATTTTATACGGTCCAAGAAAAAATATCCCATGTATTAATATTTTCTATCTAATTTAAATTTTCATTGATTGAATAAATAATTTATTTTTATGAAATGACTCATCAATAGACTATAGTACAATCATTTAGAAAAAAATAGTGTAAAAAGCTATTAAAAATTTTCACCCTTTTATATGAAATTATTTTTATTGTTAAGGAAATTTTTATCAAACACATACACACCTAGAGTTTTATTTATCGCCATGGTTCCCCAATTCTTATCTCTATCAAAAATAAAAGTTGAATTTTCATTATTATTAGGAATTTAAATATTATATACAAACTATATAGTTAGTTCAAAAGCGGAAACATCATCCTCATTATCATTTATTAACTATTTCAAGTATATATTATCATTCTCAAAGTAATTGATATCACCATAGACAATTATCCACCCATATGTTTTTATTATCATCTATATTATCTTTTAATTTTTCTATATCTATAAAATATCACATATTGTTATTTGTCATCATAATTTACACCACTTATGTTATTATTCAGGATCATGCATAGACGACTAAACACTCTAAATTATTTTTTATTTTTCTTCTTGTTAAACCACATTTCATATAGATTCATATCTTAATTTATCCATAATAATATCATTTCGGAATAGTTATAGCTATATTAATAACTTTCTTCTAGAAATACATTGATGTTTCTTAACTAGATACCATGTTTATAACTATATCAATAAGGTTCCATTTTCTATTTTCACAACTCATATTATTTAATTATCTTCAGTGAACTAAGATCAGGTGTTATTCCATATTTATTAAAATTTTCTTAATTTATTTTCTAGCATACACACATCCACTACTAGGCATAATCCTCTTTAAAAGAAATCATTTTTTATTCTCATCTATCCCAATTGAAACATTTAAACATTCTCAATGTTAGATATTTTTTAGACAACAAAATAATGTGTGGCATTATAGTGGTTTCATCAATTAATGTGAGGAAATACTTACCTCCACTTTTCAAATTAATTATCATGAGTCTACATATATCATAATTACAAAACTAAAATGGTATTATGTTCTGGATCACAACTCCCTTGATACATTTATTCACTATATTAGTTTTTTTATAAATTTAAAACTTATTGAATTTTTTTTCTTTAAAAATAAGAATGTTTCCCAAATATTTTAATGTAATTTACAAGAAATGAATGTAATAATTAAAAATATTTTTTACAAGGGATTTAAAATAAAATTACAATTAAAATTTATTAAGACCTTTATAAAAACTAAAGCACAATAAAAAATGAATTTAAAATAAGGACGTATCATAGTTAACATTCTCTACTAAATTTTATGTATATAATAAGAATAATATAAAATAAAATTAATATAATACATTGAATTGACAAATTTAAATAACTAAAAATGACTTGTATTATTTTGGGGATTGTATTGAATGATTTTATTGGTAGTAAGAGTAAATATGGAGATTATATGTCAATTTGGCATTATGAATTTTGATTATTATTAAAACTTTATAGAAAACCATTATAAAGTGATTGTAATAATCTGTTCTTATTAAGGGTATGGATGTGTTTCAATTTATGTAGAATATATAAAACATATTCATAATCAATATGAACATTATTATGACCCTCATTCATCAGTGGTTTGGAGGGAGTTATCATCAAGGGGATGTCCCTTAACCATTCCCAACAAGAACTCTTATAGTTTAGATTTTAGGAGAATCACCTACATGATAAGATAATGTTAGTGGATATTTACAAACAAAATTAGTGTTTGATACACAAACTAATGAATATAACACCATTAAACACCATTAAATTATGGTTTTTTTATAAGAAAATTATTATCTAGGGTTTATGTTGCATTAAAGTGTAAAATGTTTCCGTAATGAAAGGGAGTTTATTATAATAATAATTTTTCTCAAATGAATCATCATTAAATAAAATTTAAAATTTACGTAATTAGGGAATGAATTTGGTAAAATATAATAATTATTTGGAATTTGGATATTCAAATTATCTAAGGGTTCAAATTTAATAATATTAGGAAAAATAGTAAAATACAGTAAAATAATGGTGAAATGTTGTAAAATACCATAAATATGACATCATATATATATATATATAATAATGACTAAACTCATCCATTTTAGTGAACATTGCTTTATTTTGGAACAAACCATTATATATGAGTGTTAGTGTATATAATGGGGCACTATTATATATATTAGAGTAATTGATACAATGGATAAATAAAATAATCAATATTTTGTTAATAGAAATTCCACTCACCATAACTACAAAAACCCTTCATTTATTCTGATTTTTACAACAATAAATTATATGTTCCAACAAATATCCCCCCACAGGGAGTCTCTTTAATTTCACTCTATTAAATATTGAAGAGGTTTTTTTTGATTTCTGAAAACCAGTAACCCATAGCTAGTGTCTAATTTATTATAATAGACTATGATACAAGCGATTTCATCTTAAATGATTTCTCAGGTTATTAGTCATTAAGAACTAGATACAAGAATAATTTCCATTTTATTTTTTGTAAATATAAAACAAATTTCATAATAAAAAATCTCACATCCAATATATTCTTAATATTATTATTCCTCATTTCATGGGGAATGGAAAATAGGGAAAGGGTGGTCTAAAATTCTTATTAAGGGTAATGGGATGGATGCTATAATGAGTGAATTTAGAATAATCAGTACGTTAAGGTAAATAAAAAAACACATGATATTTTATATATAAATTGAGCACCAAAAGAATCCATCTATAATTTCAATGAAAAAATATTTTGGATGATAATAACTTATTTGTAAATTACTTAAATGATTAATGTTAAACATGAGGATGTCAAATATCAAGATATCATTACCATCGAGGCATTTTTCCAGTATAGTTTAATCGATATGTAGGTACACACCAAAAATCTATTTAATTAATTTGGACAAATGGTTTTTCTAATGAGACTTATCGATGCATCGAGGGGCTATCAATAATAGGGCCCCAAACATTATTTCATGTCCAACACATTTCTCATATATTGAATGATCAATTTAATTAATAAAAAAATACTCTTTATTAACAAATATCCATATTTGGTAAAGGATATAAAATATAGATACATTCATAGTTAATCAAAAAAACCAGAATAAAAAACTAGTATACATTGATGGTGTAAGGTTTTCGAAATATTCATATTAGTGATATATATAATACATATATTTAAGTGAAATATAATTTCCAATGGAAAATTATCCCAAGAAAGTGAATGTATCAATGGAACTTTAATGACTAGAAAGATAATATGAAAAAATGATGGCATTCGGTTCATAAAAAATATAGGTTTTGTAATAAATTAATTTCATTTTTTAATTAAATAAAATGTAATTGATACATTTATAAAATAATTCATTAATGCTTCATATTTTTCAAACAATTCAAATATTATTGACTATTTTAACTTTTCTAATGTGGCTATCATGATAAGAAAATAAATTGTGTACGTATGTGGTAAAAAGGAATTAATTTTGAAATTTTTTAAAGAAAATTTAAAAAATAAAATTCTTGAATAAATTATAAATATTCCAATAACACTATTTAAAAATTTAAAAATAACATAAAAGCTTATAAATAAATAATTTTACTAAATAAAATGAATAATTTTGAAACAATGTTGAAAAATATAGACATAGAAAAAAATATATCAAATAAAAAGATTGCAACAAGATGATTGTTATAATCATCAATATTCCTTAGCATATTCTATAATTCCACAACTTCTTTCAATTCCTTCTTACTCCTATCCTAAAATGATGATTTAATAGTAAAATAATAAATATATGATCTATCACCATTTCTCATTATTTTAAGATACATATTATTCAAATATATATATTGGATCACACACAAGCCTCATCATATATAATCTTGCTTGGTCATTCTGAGACAAATCATCCTCCACCTTGTTCTCTTTCAAAGTGTCATAATTTATTAAACAATCACAATATTTGATCAACTCCTACCATCTACTATGGTTTATATTATAATATTATTGTGTAAATATAAACATCATAATTTTTTAATGTTTATATATATCACACCATTCACTATAAAAATAATTCCTCTATAGATTAAATGGAAAGAAAATAACACTTTTATCACCAAATCATGAGTCGAGTAAATTTTCTTCAAAACTTTCAATTAATGGGACATATAAGTTATCAGAATATTATTCTAAATTATAATATATCCCAAATAATTCAAAAAATTAATCCCTATATATCATATATTAGTCTCCTCTCTAGGGTATTGTAACTATAATATCACTAACAATTATTTTCCTTAGTTCTCAAAAAATATTCTCACATTAATCTGTCCACATTAATTTAACTTGGTTCGGAGTTAACATTGTGAGTATATTAGATATTTTTGATAAATCTATCAAAATTTTTTGTTAGTATCTATCCTTCTTAATAAAATTACCTTTCTGAGTTACCATGGTTGTTCAAGTTCATTTCTGAATTACATCTGTATTTTAAGGGTCAAATAATATAACCTCTCATGATATTATATTATAGAAGAATAAAAATTTTTAATATCAAAATTTACACAGGTTAAATTTTTTATATAAATTTTCCTTCCTTATAATCAAATGAAAAAAACCGAAAATGTTCTTCATGATCTTCATTTATCATCAAATATATTAGAAGATCATTTATAAATATTATTGAAAACTGATCAAGGTAATCTTTGATAAATGTATTAATTAAATTCACATTGATAGTTGGAGAACTGTTTAGACAAAATGAAATACATAATGACCAAAACTCATATGGAAGGTTTTATTTGGTTTATCCTCCTTCTTGATCATTAGCTGATAATATCTCGATCAAAGATCAATCCTAGAATTTTTTTTGGTCTTCATAAATAATCAAAAGCATCATCAATTCAAGGAAGATGATATGATTTATTTATAAGGATCTTCTTATGTTCCTAATAATAATTTTAGATACACATTGTCCCATATATTATTGTAATAAAAAAAATTGGTTCACCCCATCGGGATGCACTTTGTTGGTTGAGTCCCTTATTATGGTTCCAATGGAGTTGTTTCTTCAAATCATGAAACTCAATCAATTCCATTTGATATGGATTTTTTAAAATAGTAATAGAACCATGTATGTGTTTTATTAAAAACTCAACATAACAATTTGGGGTAAGATAAAGAAACTCTTTTTTATATACATCAAAAAATATCATACAACAGGAATGTATTCGATGTTATGTTTTTTCATAAACATAAAACACAATATACGTCATGAATATATCGGATAACCCATTTGAAGGAAGTAATTTATAATTGGAGTTTAGGTTCATCTGCGTACATATTGAATATCTTAGGATGATTAATAAAATTAAATGTTACTTACCTTCATAAAAAATTTATATGATCTCTAAATTAAGGGAGCTGATATATTTAAAAAAGTACAAAAAATTAAACTAAAGAAAAAATATTATTTTAGGATTTATATTAAAAAAAATTATATCAAGGATAAGCTATATACATGAGGTGAAATTATCAAACCATTATGAGTTTCACTACAAACTACAAATTTAATCATTTAGTTGGTGATGTGATTACCATTGAAAATAAATCACTAATAAAAGAGATTGTAGAGACTAAATATAAAAATATTTTTACATATAGAATGGATAATATTTTTCTCTTCCACCAAATCACATGGGTCTTCCAATTTAGATATAGTAATTATATATATTTGATCTTATACCATTAGATTCCCCTATGGTAATATACAGTGATTCTTGGGGAACACATTTGAATAATTCCCCACCCATTTCTAGCTAATTCAATAAATAATAATGTTGTAATTCATTGTATTAAATTTATTTACCATATCCCCATTATCACAACACAATTATAAAACTCCCACTCCAATAAATAATTTTCCTTACTAGTTATTTCTAAAAAAATACATGAGTAAAATTAGTTTATTACCTTATAATTCATTAATTCAATCCATTATTCTTGGTTCTCATCCAATCTCTTTTTATCTTGATTTCTATTGAATATATTGTATCTATAAAAATATTTCTCTATCATAATGGGGTGTGATATTATATCATTATAAGATGAAATTGTTTGAGAAATAATTCCCTTTAGAGAATGGGAATAATCCCACAAAATAAATGGTTAATATTACATTCTAAATTACCAATGTCGTTCAGAGAATTACTTTAAAATATTGTAAATTTAGGCTCATTATCTCCCACGCATTCTTCATTCATTTAATTTAATGTGAGGAACTTCCTTTTTATTTAATCTCAATGTTCATGATGGTATTATTTTTAAACTAATATCAAATTTTTTGTTCTCAATTCCATTCTTTATATTTATTCCATCTATTTAATTTTCTTGATCAATTACTACCATCATTCTGCAAGATTCCTAAAATAATAGATCTAAAGAATAACCATTTAACTTTTATTATATCCAAAATATAGGATTACTTCTATAAGGATCAAAATCCATTTCTTAAGTACCAATGTATTTTTTGTTCATTAAAATGTGGATGGTTCTATCACATGAAGTGATATAATATAAGTGTGTTATGATGTGGAACAAAAGGTTAATCCATATGAGTATTGTGATTACTAATAAATACGGTCAGATTCCCTACTATTGCCATTATATACATAGTTTCAACACCAACATTATTATCCTGTTTATCAGGGTAATATATACATTGATTATAGGTTTTTATTCCATTTTATCAATTACTATCATCTACTAAATAATGGAACACACTAAGTTAACTAATAATCATCAAAATTAATGAACCAATAAAATCCCAATAATAGTAAAAAATTTATCATTTTATGAAGGACTATCATATTTATCCTCTTGTTTATATTAAAATAATGTCTAGTTCTTAATAGTTCTAAAAAAATTAATCTTCTACAAAAATTACAATACGAATAAATGTATAATCCCCAAAATATAGTAACCATGATATAGGGTATATTTTATTACATTTCCTGAATATACTTGGGATATTTTTCATAATTTCAGATTATTTAAATATTCTTGAAAAACTATATACAAACTTGATTCCCATATAAAATTTAAAATACAAAATACATAAAATAGTCAATATTATAATTTCCTAAATATAATTCAAAATATCCTTCTTCAAGTCATGGGGAAAGGGAAAAAATAAATGGTTTTCTCATATGATCTACAATGGAATATATAATGACTATATAATGAATAAAAAACATGGAATAATAAATAACTAAAACCTTATTACATTTAATAAATAATATGAGAAAAAAATGAAACCACTAATAGTATCAGTAAAACAATCTCATAGAATATAAAAAATAAATTCTCATTTTAAGAAATTCTTAACATTATATTTTATGTTATTAGACATCAGTATATATTTACTATCAAGGACTTGTTCCAAGATAGTTAAATCAGTGGTTAGCTATATAATAAATCCCCATCTAAAAAAATATAGCCTATTGGTTTGTCTCATGATACCTAACAATGCATCAAGGGTCTATCTATAAAAGGGACCACCTATCACTACATATATAATGAATTTATCATGAATTTAATGATCAATTTAATTCATAAAAAATATTCCTTATCAATAAAAATTTATATTTTGTAAAGGATATGGAATATCAATATTTACCCATTAAATGAAATAATATTTATATTAATATTCCATATGTAAAAAATATATATGGATTAAAAATAAGAATATATATGATAAAAAAAATATGGATTTATAGAATTTATGAAGAATATAATGAAAATGATCATAAGAAAGTGAAAGTTTCCAGATAATTTTATTAACAAGAAAATTAATAAGATATAAAAGGTGAACATCAATCAATCAGGAATTTAGGTTTAAAAAAAATTATATCCTTTTGTGAAATAATGAAAGTCGAAACGAATCATTTTTAAAATAAATCATTAAGTATTTGTCTTTGTAAAACCATTGAAAACATATAAAAGAATCAAAATAGGGTAAAAAATTATGGATTTGTGAATATTCATTAACACCATACTCGTTAAAATACATTCTATTTGGATTTTTATCAAAATGAAAATAAAAGAATCCTTCATAAAAAACCTAAAATATTTCATTAAATATATGTAAAATATAAATAAATGAAATAATTTTTTTATTAAATATTCATTGTAAATACAAAGGAACTTTTTAATGCAGTTTTTAATAATATAATCATTTAATAAAAATATATTTGATCAAAAGAGAAATAATATTGGATATTATTTTAAATATTTATTTTCTTGATTAAATTTAAGAAATGAGTAAATGTTTGATGATAATATTGAAACTCTTTAAATATCAAATGGATAATAAATAATTTGAATTTATGATGTATATATTATAATAATAGATCAATAAAAAATATATGAAAACCCCAAAAAATGAGATTATAAAGTAAATTCTTTCGCCTTTGTTAACTTTTAAATTGAATTACATTAAAAGTGTATGATTTAATTGAAACAGTAGTGATCATGAATAAATATATATAATGTTAAAAAAATGACATGTGTATTATATAAAACACATAATTGAAAATAGGACAATAATACCCAATATATATCTATATAGTAAATTTTTTGATGAAATCCCTAACCTCAAGTATGACTTCCTAAGTATTTTTTTTGAACAACATGTATAATAAAATTATTTTTATTATAATTACATACCAAAAACATATACACATCTATAATATTATATATTATCCATTTATAATATATTATCATCCATTTTTAATACTACTTTTATTATTAATATTGTTTTGGGTGTTAGCTTTGTAGTTTTTCATGTATGTTTTGGTTATGTGGATTTAGTCCTTGCATCATTCTCATGATTAAATTATCTAAAAAAATTTAATAATGGATTAAATATCATATATATTTATTATATAAATATATATATTTATTATATATGTATATATATATTTAGATTTATCCATTAATTTAATATTTATAAAATTAATTAGACTAATCAAGGAGATGGTATGATATACATACCCTTGAATGTTTTTTTGACCTGTCATCAGATAAAACGAATAAATGGTACATAATATATCATATGTATTAAATAATAATTAGATCATATATTTAACATATATTAATTAAATCATTCCATATTAAAATATATGTAATTATGAAATGATAAATGGATCACACCGCTTCGTGTAGGTGTCATTCCACACATACACCCGACAGACGATAACATTTTCCAAAAGATTAGAAGGGAAGTTGAAAAATGTTTTCACAAAATCATAATAATATATCCTAATATATATGATATTGATTTTATTATTTTTAAATGATTTTATAGATTTATAGTATGTATAAGAAGGGATAAAATTAAAATTCCATAGCTAAGAGTTTTATAACTTGGTAGTGAAACTGCTTTTAGCTTTCACCAAAGGATCAGAAAGGATGATCATTTGGAAAGCCTGAAATATGTAAAATGTGGAAATAGAATCAAAAAATGAATTAATTTAGGGTGTTTCTAGGATATCAAACTTAAAAATAATGATTAGGAAAGGATAAGTTGGTCCCTATTATAACATTGGGGAGGGGCACCCTTGGAATTACTTACAATTTTAAATTAAATAAAATGATTTTTATAATAAAGTGAAATGAAATTGATATATTTAAACTATAATAAGAACATAAGTAATAATAATATCATCCAATAATATTTCTATGAGTTTTAGATTTGTTTTAACCCATATCTCATTGGTTTAAACTCTCAGTAACCTATTTGACAATTACCACGATATCAAAATCAATTACACTTTATGTGTCATTAATGTTACCATACAAGTAAAATTGACCAATAAATAGAATAAATATCATATTTTAAACCATATCACATTCTCATGGATGAAAATGGTCTTTTATTAATATTAAATCATTTAATTAAATTCTATTTATTTTTAATTGTAATTAATGTCATTTCTAGATCTATTTATTTACGTTGACCATAAAGTCATAAAGATTGTGATGGAATTTGAATCTAAAAATTTCATATATCTATATTATGATATATTAATATTTAATATAGCTATAACACATTAATTATTCTAATTTATATAAATATTAATATTTTTAAAATAATTTACTTTATTTTCTATTAATTTAAGAAACATTTTGTCAGCATTCGGTATGAATTTTAGATAACTATTAAAAAACAATGTGTTTATAAATTACCATTGTAAAAAATATTTAAGATGTTAAATTAATATTTTCAAATGAACGTAATGACTTTGTATCATTATTGAAAAATACTAATGTTATTAATGGTAAGAGAGTTAGATTTTATTTTTTTCATTTCATAAAATAATATAAATGTTAATATAAATGAGAAATGGTACAATGTGGCCATCTATTCTAGGATTAGATAATAATAGTAAATATATACTAATCCATTAGGATAGTGGATTGTGTGAGTTAAATTTAAAATGATTATCCCAATATTTTAACCCTGTTTACCCTTACAAAGATGACACATATTTTCCAAGGTTACAATTCATTGTGAGAGGAAGTAAAAGGAAACTATTTTCTAATGTTTATCTTCTTTATTAAAAATATAGAATAAATTTTATTAAATTAAATTCATATAAGTGGTAGAATATGATTTAATATTATAATTTTAAACATTTATGAAAAGTAATTTTCTAGAAAAATTTATTTTTAATTCTAAAAATATTTTTATTCTGAAACCAAGAAAAATATTTAATTTAATAAATTTAATTTTATTATTCATAATATTATTGAATAAATTATACATTTATACCATTTTAAAAAAAATTATGACTTTTTAAATTATTGACATGAAAATATAGTTTTCCAAGAAAATCATTATTATTCACTATTAATCCAAAAAAAATATATTCAAAATAAATTCTCGAAAAATAATTTTATGATATTTTTGATATAATGATTTGAAATAATATATATATTTTTTAAAAAATAATATTTATAGATTTCATGGGAATTAAAAATAATATTTTATCATAATAATCAATGAAAATAATTTTGTAAGAAAATTTTCTTTTGATGCATAAAATGAAAAATCAAAATTTGAGTGGTTAATTCCTGAACATTAATCAATAAATATGTTTTAATTATGACCATTGTTGAAATATTTCATATTTTTCATACTCATATTCATAGCTCTAATTATAAAAGTTATATTTTAATGATATATTATATTATGGTTTATTTAGACCCAAGGATGCGTTCATCACAAGCTATTGATGAAAGTCACTTTATTAAAGGGAAATATATCATAAAAACACGGGGATTTATCAATTGGTTGGTTACAGATTTTGACTATACATTAAAAATCTCATTACAAGAATGGGTGTGTTTTCCTTCTCTTTTAAATTCATTTTTAATTTTTAATTTTATAATCCTTTTCTATTTCTGATTTCTTATTCTCATATAGTTTAAAGTTAATTAATTTAATTACATTATGATATCATATACATGTGATTACACATTTTCTACCCATTATACATTATTCATAAGTCGTCTTCATTCCAATACCCATAATCACACTTATCCAAATCCTTGTATGTGCCATATATTTGTTGTATATTGTAGTATGATTTAAAAAAGGTGGAATTTTTATGAGGAAGGATGATAATGATGTAGCTAGTGAAGCCTCTATCAGGTACCAAGTGTGTTAAACATTATATTTTCTCAATTAAAACTTTTCCTTCAATTCATGCCGACATAGAAATATTTGCCCATTGAAATTTTATATTCCTAATGTATATAAAATATGTGTGGTTATATGCTATTTTTAGAGGGTATTATCCAATTTTATCTTGTCTCATACCATTGTAAATACCCATATTCAATTTCCTACATTTTGATAATCTTGATCTTAATAAGTAATTGGTTATTAAAATTCCACATTCTTTAACACATATGTTACTTTTTTAAATAATGTTAAACTGTAATTATTCCACATATAACTAAAGGGAGTTAACTATGATGTCATTAATAATTTATTATATAATGCAATGTATTGAAATTCAAGATAATACATTTTTCTATATTAGAAGATTTTATAAGATAAGTTTCATTGAAATATTATGCTATGTATTTAATGTCTGATAATTTTTTAAAATTATTCCATGTATTGCCTATTTTATTGAATTATGTGAATTACTATGTGGGGTATTTTTATTATGGTTGAGGATCAGAGTGATATATCCTCTTAGTGCACTAGTTTGTGTCATGAGTTAATTATGATAGTGTAATGGGAGTATACTTAAACATTATGTATGACATATAACCACATGACCTTAATGGTTTTTTATAATATAAGATATTATGAATTCCATGAATTTTCATCATTATAAGATAATTTATCTTTTAACATATTATTTATTTCTAATTATATATACACATTTTTTCATCCTAATGTATTTACTGATATGGATTTACTTTCCATTCCCTATATATTTCATATTCATATAATATTCCATCTTTAATTTTGTTGTATTTTTTTCCCTTATAGTGCATATAATATAACCATATCCATGTGATTCCCATTTTATAATGGTAATGTAATAGAATACTATGTTTCATTGGCTCTTGGGATAAAATTAATGAATAATTATTTGTACTTAAATGATGTAATATGTCATGTTTTGATTTTATTTTTATGTTACTAACAACAAAATGAGTACTAAACCATGATTGTGGTGATGTGGTCTATTATAATATTATTACAATGTAATAAATACCTATATTGGAGTTGGTGTCTAGGTATAGAGGTTTTATAGATTGTATTATTGTAAGGTTTTTTGGAATACTTGGGAACTAGAAATAGAATAACATAAGAAGAGAACATATATATTCCTATAATGAAAACTATAGAGATTTTTATAGAATTGATTTGATAGTTATCTAATGTTTCAAACAACATTTGAGGGAAAATATATATATACCACTATATTTATATGTTATAATTTTATAATATTACAAATTATAGTATATATATTTTAGATAATAAAGACAATTAAAATCAATGGAAGGGAATCATGAAGTTATATATAATATAGATATTGTATTAAGGATAAAAAAATTAGTTAATGTTGTTATTGAATAAATTATTATTATTTATGGAAAATAGTGTAATTAGGGGAAAACTACCATTATTTTTTGTTGAAACTATTTTCTCCTTAACATGGATCAACAAAGTTATACTGTTTTAGGAGGAATCAATATTTATCAGTAAGTGGGTCCAGTAATACAATGGTAGTATAACAATATATATAGTATCTAGAGATAATCTATATTTCATTGGGATGTACTAAAACTGAAAAAAATTAGTATGGACATGTATCATTTATAGGATATGTTGAATCATAATGGTCACTATTTGAAAATACTAATATGGTAGAGGATACAAAATAAATAAATTGGAATGCATTTAAGGTGATTTTTCAAAAAAAAATTATCCTCCTGAGAAATGTACTAAAATTTAAAGAAAATTATTAAATTTAAGAAAATGAAAAAACTAGATAGTGAAAGAGTATGAGGATAATATAACATGGTTAGAATTACATGCTTTAGTTTATCCATTCAACAATTAATCCATATTGATCACATCATCTATTGTTTAAAGACAATTATTCTAACATCATTATAATATAAAATAATTTGGAATATAAATTTACTGTGTTGGATGTTTTAAAGATTGAAAGAACTTTTTAGAAATAATTTTTAAGGGAAAAATGAACAGATATTAATGGTTTATCCCTATGTGGATGGAAATAGCATAACCAAAAAGAAGGGATAAATGGAGTGCCCTATATGAAATATATACTTCTAGAAGCACCCATGGGTTATGTTATGTGGATTGGAAGTGTGATTCAAATTTATAGATAATGACCATCACATACATGATTTTACACTAAGGAGAGAAGAAATAAATATGAAATTTTTTAATTTCAAGGTGATTATAGTTTATTCAATTCAATTCCATAACCGCCAAAGCAATAAGCCCTAAAATAGTTATACAGATCAATGATGATATTTTTCAATATAAAGGGTTGATTTTTAATATTTATATGATATGGTAGAGAGTACATTTATTTTAAAGTCAAATATAGATAATAAATTATTGGACTCTTGGTCTATATACTCTTTTATTACATTTATTTTTTAAATAATATTAAATCACCCCATAATTGAATATTGAATTGTCTTACAATTATAAAAACAAGTTGTACATTGATTAATATAAATATATAGTAGGAATATAATATTATAATGTATGAGTATTGGATATTTACAAATTTAATCATAATACATATGGTTTTTTTTGATGCAATCCTAGGGGTGGATTGGATCGAAATTTATACATCATGAATTTATTATAAGGAAAAACATGTTAGAATTAGTGAGGAAATTTGAAGTGACCTATTTTTTTACAGCGAGATTCCATTACAAGAATATATTCATGAACTAAACCATATATATTATATTAATGTAATTTAGGGTAAATAAATTGATTAAATTATATCTATTAAGTTTAATGAGATTTTGAGAATTGATGACATAACCATTTGTAAAGAATATATTGACATATTTTAAAATAAATTTCCTAAATTACCGCCTGATTGAGAAATTTAATTCCTTATGGATCATATTGAAGATGAGAAACCCATATATAAGAAAGAATATTGATTTCATCTAATAACAAACCATGATTTTATAAAATATCTTTTTTCAAATAATTATAATTTCTTTGATATATTGCATTAAACATCACTTCATGTTTAATTTAACAGTGATGTACAATTAAAATATTATAATTTTATGTGATATTTACAACCCAAGAAATAAATGTCTTAGTATTAATAGTAATAACTACATAAAAATGTTATATTTTTTGAAAATGTTTAATTAAAATTCATTGGTTATCTGCTCAAAAGTAACTAAAAAAATATTATGAAACTAAAAGAAATGTTTTTTTTCATATAATGTTTTTATGAGTGTGTTTTGTTTTCATCTTAATAAATTATAATAATTAGTAATAGTGAATTATTTTAATTAAATTTATATGTTTTATTCAATAATTTTTTTTTCATTTAAAAGATTCTATTTCTAGGCATTTGATATGAATAAATCAATATTTATACATAAAAGTGTATTTTTTCTTTAAAAAAGAATTCACCAGGCTTCACAAAAATATTTTATAATTATTTTTTTTAATTTTAAGCTAATATATTAGGAAAAAATAATTTAATTTTTAAAATCAAAATGCAAAAAATAAATTATATTTTATTTTTGAAAGTAGTTGGAAAATTTTAATTTTTGATGAATAGTGAAAAGTACTGATTTTTTTAAAAAAGATTATTTTCTATTAAATATTTTTTGGATTTCATTTTTTTAATATTATTTTAAAAGTATAATTTTGTTATATTATATCTTTATTAATCCAATTAATGTCATTTTAATCAATTTTAAGTTCAATTTTGAAATGAAAATAAATTATTATATATAAAAAAAATTCTTTGGAAATCGATATTTTTTCACATCTACAGGATCAATATTAAATTAAATTCTACCACTTATATGAATTAATATGGTAAAATTTATTCAATATTTATAATCACTATTATTATTATTATATAAAATTCTGAACTTAATTATTTACATAAATTATAGTAATGAAGTAAAAATTATTCCTCAAGGTTATGGTTAAAACGGTTTTTGAAGGGGGTATAAAAAAAGATAAGGTTATGTTTTCAAATTAAAAATGAATAAATATTATTTAATAGGATTATTTTAACCATATATTATTCAAAAACATAAACTATTACCATTTTTAAATATTTTTAATAATTATTACTTTGTCATTTTTTATTCTTTTCGAAAATTTCCATGTGGGTTCCCACTCAACTAATAAAAGGACACCCATTCTACTACTCTATACACACTTCAGGATCCATTTTTATTAGAATATAATTTCTTAAATAACTCTATTAAATCAATAAATAAGTCATATATTCTATGTTTCTTTTTTTAAACAACTCTATGACGTCATTATGTACAATCCTACCATGTTTTTTTGAATTAGAGTTATTGTACATAACCTTGATTTTTTATTTTATTTATTATTATAAATCCTTAAAATATTATTCAACCATTATGATATTAACACATAATTATCTAAAATATATGTAAATTTAATTATGTATATTTAATAACCTACATTCATATCCTCTTCCATCAACTAAGAAACAAAAATGGTGATCGTGTGTAAATAAGACAACCTCATCACGAATTGATGTAATTGTTTTCCAAAACCTTCTCTCATCGATTGATATAAGTATAGTTTTAATATATATATATATATATATATATATAATATTTTTGATCAAATTAAAATTTTTTAATTATAATTTCACATCTAACTTCTTACCTACCAATCCGTTTAAAAACTATAATGCCACTCGTGCATATGTGTGGATTACCACCTCCATGAATTGATGTGGTTTCATTTTCATTTTATTTTGATGTGGATGGTAAAATAAATATTTTAATTAATATATATGGTATATATTATATAATAAATATTCATATAAGGTGAAATTTTAGCCATATTTCTTTTCTTCCATCCTTTGAAAAATGGAAACATCGTTTATGCATAAGCCCAACCTACCATCTCCAAGAACAGTGTAATAAATTTTTCAATAAGTAATTTTATGGATGTCTGTAAATATATATATAATGAATTATTATTATATCTATATTATCATAAACATTATAAATATTATGTAACCATAACTAAAGTACAATGAAAAAAATTAATGAACTGAAACAAACATAAAAAATGAAGTAGTTATCATCTAATTAGTAAATTTAATAAAGAATTCATATTCAAAATATTGTAAAAAGGTTTTATATTATAAAAATATTATATGATATATATGTTTATGGTTATATAATATATTAATATTATATATATTTATTATATAGGATGTTTTTACACATATGAAAGAACTCAGACCTGAGGTATTATAGTTTTTTCATGCTTTTATTTTTGTGAGAAATGTTCCTTATTCAAAACTTGTTTATCCTGTGTAGTGTATAAAATACACGTAAAAGAATGTAATGTTTCATTTTAACTATATTAATGGTATTTATATATCCATACATTGTTCTTTATTTCATGGCTCTTGTGATAAAAAATAGGCCAACGTATTAATGGTTTTTTGTTACAATCTAATTAATATTTGGGATTATTTTTTATTAAGTTTAAATGATGAAATCCTATGATATATATCTCAATAGACCCCTAAATTTTATTATCTCATTATTATTTTCGTATAATACAAAATTTAGATTCATTTTATTCTATTTATAAACTAAAGATACTGAAACAATGTTTTAAAGGGAAATTGACTTTATTTATCTCTTAGGTCGAAATTCCTTCAACTCACACGTCCCTTTTTTATAAAAATTTATTAAATAATGTTTTAATATAAATAAATGGGTTTAAAATGTAATTTTTTCCCATTAATTTATTTTCTAAATTTTTTTAAAAAGGAATCTTCTTTTCATTTTCTTAATGAGGCTCTATTTACATTTTTTTGAATAATATGGAAGGAGTCATTGCTTTAATGTTTATGGGATGAAGGAAATTTTCCTCCTTCATTACCACTCAATGTTTTGAGGTTTAATTTATAGATTATAAAATTTCTACTCAAATAAATTTATTTCCTTAATTAATGGGTAATTTTTAGATATTAAATAATTATTTTTAATTTAAAAAAGATATTTTCCTCATAAAACATTCCATGATAAATTTATGAAAAAATATATATTACATGATAACTATTAGTGTTTCATAAACATTAATGTGGATATGATCCAATGATACCATCCTTTTGCTTTCTCATGGTTATTTATAATTATTTTAGTAGCTAATTAATTAATCAGACTTCTTCTCTAGGGGTCATAATATGATAAAAATTAGAAATGTTTAAGAAACCCATCTATCATGCATGGGTATTGTAATGGTGAAATAATTTCGAAACCTATTTCCTTTTCATGGGATGTGATATGATTAATGATTTTTGATCTTATAGAACACATATGTATGAATTTAATTACTTGATGGGTGTTCCTTTAATTATATATCCCTCTAATGCATTGGGTAATAATTAATATCTCATGAGATAAATATGATAATAATGGGGAGTGAACCCAGTTAATTATGGTACATTGTCCACTATAATTATCTCAGGAGGTAACCTTGACTAAAATTATGGTTTGGGGAGTGATCTTAATCTTCTATAATAGACTTTTAATTGATACTGGGATACTAATAAAATGATTTTATATGGTTATATATATGAAAAAAAACATTTGTCTTATGATAATGATATACTCTCATGGATCCAATGCATTGATTAATGTTTGATTCATGCCTAGTGATATTCCATGATTTATTTCCTGACTGAAAATAAATATCTATTATTTTCATGAAATTTTATTGACAAGTTATTATTATATTTTCACACCCTTATCCACACATTACATTTAAGTAATCATTCTTATCACCCTTGATTACCCTTACTAAGAATCTATGATTTCCCTTTCAAATGATTCATTTCTCAAGGTTTTTGAAGCCTGCCACAAGAGAACTCTAAAAATCCACAAAATAAGAAATACCTAAATATAGGTATTATATTCCCCATAAAACAAAGTAATAATAAGGTCTCTAGGATATTGTAGATCTCATGAACCACTATGTGACACCTAATCACATGACCTTCAAAAGTTCATACGAAAAGTCATGTGACACACAAAACCTACGGAAGATATCATGAAGCCCCTTTGACAAGTCTTTACGCTCTTTTGAAGGCACCCTAGATAATCATTGGTCATGAAGCGGTATCCAGATAAGCTTCTTTAGTACATGTGAATTATCAGCAGGTGGATTTTGGACAAACCCACTAAAAATCCTTTCAAAATAGTAGGAAAATATCCAAAAGGTCGGATCATCTTATGGACATCAATTTCACATGATGAATCATCATTTGGTGGATTTATTGTCTTCAATAACACAAATAAAACCTCAAAAGATCCCAATCCTTCGTAAAATTAAAAATTGAATTAAAAAAGGAAAAATTTGGGATCCTCTTCCGGTTGTCAAACACATGTGGAACACCCATGTTGCTCGGGAGACACTAAAGAAGCCCCAGTGACATGTCTATTGGTCTCATAAGAGCCCTCTCACATACCACCCCCATTATGTGGAAGGATTCAAACATGTCAATGTAGTCTCACATTTCCCCTTTGGATCTAAAAAATAGAAGGATTTATCCATGAAATGATCATGCATATTTATATGACCTTTCATTGGTCAGATATAAAATCATATATATGGAAAGTTATTGTCTTTAACAATACTCGTACGAGCTTGTAAGGTCAATAAGCCTTTGATAAATAAACGAACGAAAAAAATAGTGATAGAAGGATCCTTTTATGATCAAAATACTCTTGTGACACACTAGAATAGTCTTGAAAGCCCCATTCACAATAATGTTTCATTATTAAAAGGCCCCTTGGTAAGCCACCCTTGTCTCATGGAATATCCCAGATAAGGTATCCAAGATCAAGATAAATATTTTCAGTAGGCATCCTAATTTCACAAAAGTACATAGAAATATCAAACAAAAAACATGAAATTCCTTCAACATCAACGCGATTGACCAATACCCCATTAATTTAAAATAATAAAATACATGTGGATTTTATGGGATTGTTTCATGATTTATGAAAATCATGAAACAACATTTTAATGATCTACGTAAGGATCTTTGAAAACATGTGACATCAAATCTCTCCACGGTCATCAAAATGGATTTGTGAAAAATAAAATGAAAAAAATAGAGAATAACCTAGGTGGAGAGGCCTATACATCCCACACCCAACATCATAGAATGTATCCAGATATTGGAGACTTTTTCCATGGAACCTCACATCGATTCACCCATGCATTAGAGAATATTTCTCAGATTAGTTGATCTCATGATCAGAAAGGTTATACTTCATTAAAAATATGGGCAACAATTGGAATAATAATGAAGCATGCATATACACATCACATGATCACTCATTGATCAAGTGACGGACTTATGGAGGGTGACTCAAAGAACATTCTTCATATCTACTAGATCATACAAGACTTAAAACAATATAACACAGAACAAATCTATCTCTTATTTAATTAAAGGTTTAAAAAATTACTAAAATATAGAATAATTGTATACATTTATCCTCATGAACATTGAAAGAACCTCTCGGGTCTTACAAAATCCCCACGGTATATTACCCATATTACGCAATGCTACTTTGGAATAATATTTGGATCATGCAATTTCCCCTATACATGTTAGAGAAAGTCACATTACGCCCCTTACGAAAGCCACTCATGTCTCACAAAACACTTCGAGATTGCCATAGAGTCCTTAGAATGACCTCTTGACTTGTTACATAAATCATATGGAAACATTTGTACATGTCAGCTATGTCTCCTGATAGAACTAGGGAATGTAAAAAAGGATATGGAGACATCATCTAGATAGGATAGCCATACTTTATGACCGCCTCCAGTAAATGATCTAGCTCTTGTGATTTCCTCTAGGCATGTTATCTGGCTTTCACGATGACACATGGAAAAGTTATCCAGGAAAGACGACACCCTCCTAGACATTTCACACTAACTCTCAGGATTCCCACTATGTGTGTCAGCCATCCTTCACGATGAAGTTGTGGAAAGACAACTGGATATTGTTATTCCCTCTAAGCATGTCATCTGAGATCATGAAATGTCTTCTTGGAAAATCTGGTTGGGTCTTGCGATGTCCTCTAAATATGTCATCCTTGATCATGTGTAAAGCTTCAGACCTCCCATCAAACTTATGCGACATTTATCAGACAAATTAAAATAGATCATATGATTGTATTTAGACATTTTAGGTAGAAATAATCTTACATATCATGTATAAAATCAATGCATGTTGAGAATATAATCAATGCATGCCTTCCAGACAATCAGACCAGGACAATCGGGAATCCCAAGACATGATAACCTTGTATGCCCTCAGAGTGTATGCCCTGATCGAAATGGAAACAACAATGTTTAAGCGCCAGCAAAATGAACTATAATAAATTTGATTTCTTCCATATCCAGGATATGTAGGATTTATCTCTGAGGCTTGTGCTCTATATTTTCCTCCCACGGGTTCTCCCTGTGCAAAAGTATAGCATCCATAATTAATGAGACCAATTATTTTCCATCCCTTGTATATGAAACTAAGCATATTTACAATGGAATTAGTAAGTTTCATTGAATATATTATTCACGTAATAATACATTACAAATATAAGTGAAACCTCAGTATGTATTCCCTGATCATTAGCATAGTATGAAATTTCCCGCGTGTAAGGGAAATGTTATTGTGTAATACTCTATTACTGAAATATGATGAATTTGAGTCCTTCTATAACCAGGATACATTGGACACCTTCCAAAGGCCCATACTGAAATGAGAATCCTATATAGTTCAATTCAACTCATATATCTCAAATTCTATTAATCAGGACCCAATCAGTTCCATGGGTTGATTATTCTACCACATCTATCAATGGACTAAGAAAACAACTGAACTATGATGACTCTGATTCCTGTCATAATAAGGATACATAGAACACCTCCTTGAGGCCTTAGCACCATATTTAATCATCATAAGGGTATTCACAATACATAATTCCACATCTATACGAATTGAGAATAATTAATTATCATCCCATTTTCCTCACATTGATCATGAGACACATAGGCTCAGGGAATTACAATGGTCATATAATTTGAATCATGATTCTACACTAGCTAGGGAAACCCCAGTGTGTTTAACCTGATCATTAGAATGCTATTATTACCACCATATAAGGGAATCTACCTTGGGGCCATTCGAAAGGGAATTAACAAACTATGATAACTATGATCCCTACCATAATCAGGATATGTAGGATGTCTCCTTATGATTCAAACTTGAGTAACAATTTCCTATGTTCCCATACATATTTCCATTCCATATGATGTTAAAATGCATGGGACAAAATGAAGTACATTGGTTTTGATTCCTGATATAAATAGGACTTGATTGACACATCATAATGGATTAATACCCTCCCCATAATATCAATCGACTCTCTTCATGATAGTAAATTTAAAATTAACTAGTTATTTGGATTCAACATATAAGCATCTATTCATTATTGGGAAAAATATTTAGAACCTCATATATATACAGATGGATTCACTAATGATATTCCTTTCTCCTATGCATAAAATATGTTACATATGATAATTTTGTAAGGATAACTGATCTCGTATCAGGATTAGGAACATATTGGATATCATATCTTAGATATATTAGAGAGTCCTAGAGTTGGAAAAAATTCACCCCAAAAGGGTATGATGATCCAGACCTGCCATCCCCTCAACCAATGTGAGTACCTAAGAGTCATTGGTTCTGAAGCTCTAATTAACTACTTGCCTTTGGAATGCAGGTATGTACATAGTTATAGATTTCGAAACTATTGTGTGTTATTGGTAGGAATGTCAATGGTGACCCGAATATAGTGATTGTTATATATATTGATTCCATCACAATAGATTAGCGAGAAAAACCCAATTCACCTTGTGTAATCCTCTTTTTTAAAAAAATGGTGAAATTGACATAAACATATTTAACCAGAACATATCCTTCACAACATAAAAAGTCTGGACTACCCAATTCTCGTTAAACCATTTTTTATTCAATTAGAGTTCTCAAACATATCTCTTTCATTGAAATAATAATGGTTAACCCAACATGAACTTATTTAGTCACGAAATATCCATAAAAAAAGAATGGACTTCCTAATTCTCATCAAACTATTTTATTTGATTAAGGAGGGTGCCATGTCTTCCACTTTTTCATCAAAAACAAAATGGATAACTAAACATGAATCTCTGAAATAAAATTATGATCATTTAATCATTCTCATGCAATTATTTTAATTTTTATATTTTACAAAAATAATAAAATAATAACAAGACTACGATAAAACCCTCAAAAAGTAGGATGGTAGATTTTCCACCTGTCAATACACTTTTTTGGAAAATCAAACAATGATGATAGGGATATCATAAAACTTTCATTAGATCCTCTATAACTAGGGTCCCCATGAAATAAGTCCATCATAACTTCAACATGTCTACCAGAGTTGAATGACAGGATCATGAATAAAAGTTAAATTTTGTTAAACATGCATATCTAATTGAGATCACATCATGACTATTATATTTCACTAATTGGTGACTTTATTACTTCTTGTATACATGAATGTAGATACTTATCTCATCAAAAAAATCCTTATAAGAAATAATGTCTTAATCCATTGACCATTATATAAAATTATCAATGGATATAAACCCAACAGGTTACGAAATAATCTCACCTTCTAGAAAACTTCATCATTAGATGGTGAACATAATTTTTTGGGAATACCATCTACATGGTAAAATCCCATCCTCTAAAGCTCCTAGTGAGTGTCTCCATGGACTGATACAAATGAGTCCTCATCGTCCAATGAAATCTACAACTATGGTAGTTTCTATCATTGAGACACCCATATACTTCAAGAGATTATCCCCAAAGTGAGATAGTCACCTCCACCACTATTTGATGAAGGTATACTAGAGATTCAAATATGACTCCTTGTTTTGAAACCACCAAGGAGGAATCATATAAACTTTCATTACCACTACCATCCCACTGGTACCCATAATTCTATTGTTGTGGGTCCCACCCAACACACTACCACCTCTAATACCCATTCACAAGAAACATGTAGGAAACATCATGTAATGTATCAGATTTTCCAAGTATTATTTCGGATATTATATGGATTATTTTTGAGACTAGGTTTTAAGAAGGTGTGAGATTCTGAGGCCTAGTGTGGTCAGAATAAATGTTTGAAATATATTAAATATATTAAATTGAACACACATTGAATTTAACTAAAAAGTTGAATAACATCTTAACGGATTCTCATATCATAAATCTAAGGGATCTATTGAATTCAGAGTGAGTGTTTTACCCTTGAGTGACTTTAACTTGGTCAGCACTGATTATTTCTAGAAAATACATCATGAGGGTAAAATAAATAAAATAATTAATTAAATTATTTTTGATGAAGCTACATAGTGTTCTAATTATAATTATTATAAATAAGATTATATGGAATAATTATAGTATTAGTCACATAACCCTACGGTTCGATGAGAACCATTAGAGCTGTTAGAGGAGATCTCATTAGCGAACTATGACTAGATCACAGATCAACAATTGACATGCAAAAAAATAAAAGGATATCTACAAAAACAATTATGTTGCATCATTCTTCATTAGGTATAGATTAAAATCAAGTTAGGATGTCTATTTGAATATAATATTTTCATATTCTTAATTTCTATGACAAGCATGAAGAAATCGACGAATTAGATGATTCAGGGATCGTGCATAAAGTGATATTGGTTTATTTTATGGGATTTATTTGGGATAATGACATTGGGATTATTGAATTATTCATTTTTTATTCTCACGGAAATGAATTGAGATTGAAATGGACATCAATCTAGGTTTGTTTCTCACTTTTATTCTTAGCCCTTTCTCCCACTCTTCTGCATTCATCGTGGGTGCTATTCATTTAGAAAATGGTTCAACAGATCTTGATCAATTGATCATTTTGAACTTGTTTCCTAGAACAAATATCTGATATCATATATCTGGGATCAGTATGACACTATAGTGTCATGATGGTAGAAGTGGTGAAAAATTGAATGACGATGGATACCAGATTTTGTGTACTTTGGAATTCTTCAGTGCATAACAATGAATGATGCCTAGATCCATTTTATAAGAATATATGAGGGTATAAGGTGTTGTTTGATGATGAAAAGTGTCAGAAGAGACAAGATATTATATTTCCAAGTAAGGAAGTCACTAGATTGGAGGCTAGTGGATCAACTGATATATGTGAAACCATCTATATTTCTAGAAAATCCTACTATACACAACATGTATACCACATCTACACACACTATGGGTCCCCTAAGTGGAATCATGGGTTTTGGGTAGGAGTTAAGGATATGAAGAAATGTAACCCCTATCACATGACATGTGAACCATCCCTAGAGACTCAAACCGTATCTCATAGTTACATGGACATTGGTTGAAATACACTGGCAGCCTACACAGCGTGTACTCCTCCACACAGACAGAGCTTGATGACATAACCTTTTTACATGGGTAGGACCTATGGTTAAGGGACTAGGTGTATTAGCCCTACTACACTCTGTGTACTATATTACACATTTCATGAAGATATTTTCCATAGTGACTTGGAATAGTTTCGTTACGGTGTGTTCCACTTATCCTTTCTCTAAAGGTTAGTATAGAATCTTATCCTACTCATAGGAAAATTATCCATTTTGCAAAACTTACTTGGAAGATTCATCCTTGATAGTGTCATTAAAATCCTTCTATAAGGTTTAGAGTGAGATAATATATTCATATTCATTCCCTAGGTAGAGTTGTTGGTATATCCATGACTAACAGTACATGGGCGTCAATCCTATAATTAGTAGGCTAATCTAGATTATGTTTTTTGTCATCAAACCATGACTCTAAGAATTATCCTCATCTATGTATCATTTATCTTCAGATTCCATCAGTGCTATCAAACTCAAGAGTGTGTTCTCCTAGGAAATTGATATGTGGAATATCTGATCCATAATCCTTGGATGTTATACTATTATTGTGATTTAGCTTTATACAGTGTGTCTTTATTGAGTATATCTCGATATTATTATCATATGTGTTATATACCTATACCTGTATAGATCTAAAATTTGTTCCTTTATATTATACTTGTTGGTTTTGGGGTGTCCTACTGGGTATTTGTATACTCACCCCTACATGGTATTTTCTTAGATGTGTTATGTCTTGTGCAGATAACCGACCATTCAGTAGAGTCCTTTACGGACCCAGACCAGATGGTACCTAGTGAGACCAGATGCACCAGAATTTTTTCCTACGCTATTCAGAAAATATTCACATTAAATTACACTTGGACATGTGTTTTAGAATCATTATTGTGGGGCTGTATTTTGACATGATTACTTTTTTTACATAATGTTATACTCTAGTTGTGGTATTTATATATATGCATGCATGGTTGTTACTTTTTTTTTTACTTTTCGTCATTATATATGCATGGATATGTGTGTGTGTGTAAGGTTAATTTAGATAATTCCTCCTATGATAGGGATATGCATTCCTAGTGCTATTTGAAAGCCCCTATCCTATTGGAGGTGGTCTTGGGGAGTCATGACATGGGCCCACTAGGATGGGTCATGACAAAGTGGCATTAGATAAGTTGGTTATACCTTAGTAGAAAGAGTCTCTGAGATTGGTTTGGGGAAGTTGTGTTGAGTTTTTCAAGTTTGGTTTTCAGGAAAGGGACTTTAGTATTTGTGTGGGGGTCAATATATCCATACAAAAGGACTCTATTCATAATAATTTCAACTTGGTACATCATAATTCCAAATGCAGGGAAAATAATGGCACATGATTAATATAGGAATAGGTTGTGTTTTCCATGTCCTTATTGAGTTAGATATCAAGATATATTTACCATGGTATATATTGGTTAATTTTAAGATTCATCTGCAATATATGCCAACTTTGACTCAACATCACGGTCATCATAATGACCTCCTTAGGGATTTAGCATCAAAATAGGGAATATCTCCCAAGATGTTACCTCCCGGTGGTGCACCCATAATACCGCCTCCTTTGGAGTAGCACATGGTACCCATAGTGCTAGATAATGTGGTTCATAGGATTAGTTAACTTCAATATATTCAGATATAGAGACCACTTAAGTTCTAAGGAAATCCTATCCAATATGAAGCTACGGATTGGCTTGAGGTGGTGACCTATGTTTTCCATCTCATCAAGACACCAACAGAGTATATGGTGTTCCTGAAAGTGAGCCTTCTTAATGGATCAACAGGGTAACTATGGGGTTTATAAATCTATACATATGATGAGGTGACAGTACCTTGGTAAAAGATTCAGTGTGTCTTTTAAGGGGAGTTCTCTCCAGTTATCCATAGGGTGTTACATATCTAGAAGATTCTATAGCTCTAGAAGGGAAGTACGACAGTAGGTGAGTATTCATCAAGGATTACCAACCACTACAGGAAATCGATGGATATGGTTCCTGACCAGTTCTTTAGGACTTGGACCATTGAGTGAGGTCTACGTAGATACATATGATCCAATTTTATCCCCATATGCGATCCTACCTATTTTATGGTTCTAGAGAAAGCTTTGGTGGTGTGCAATTTCATGGCTGAGAAGATAGAGCTAGTAGTTGTCAATAGTAGGAAATCAAGAGCAGAGACCTAAAAAGTAGGGAGTCGATGTTAGTATTAGGGACTAGGTCATGTGATATGTTTCAGGAAGAGGTTCCATGATAGTTGATATGCATTTCAAGGCTCATAGGGTTGGTCTAGTTATCCGAGAGAGAGTAGGTGATATTCATGTGATAGTAGGGGACATCTTGTATGAGATTGTTTGACTCATTGTACAACTAACAGGAGAACATTGGATGTTCCCCAAAGGAAGAGGAATTGGCAAGGGAAGGTTGGTCCACATGGATTCAGATATGGTAGTTGATTTGGGAGAGAAGGATGAGGTTTTAGGCACATTGACCTATTACCATAACAACCCCTAGGTGGTCTAGATAGGCTTAGGGAGCTGGATGACAAGGGAGGGGATAACTACTGGTGGTTGAAGCATATACCCAAAGTCTCTAGGATTATTTTAGGTATGATATGTTTCTTTTCTATATTAGCTATACAATTTATTAGCATAGTCACTAGTCATTCCTTTCTCACCACATATCCTGTTTGAGATTTAGAGATTCCAGTTTATCCTTTACCTCGACCCTTATGATTGGATACTTCTATTAGAGATGATTCATAAATCACAAACTAGTTCCAACATTGGTAATTGAATCTTGATAGTGAGAATTTATATTAGGATCTTCTGGTAGTATAATCGAGGCCATATCATGAAATCCTTGGCATGGACTTCTTATCTATAGTTCATGCCCAGATTTACTATTTTATAAAAAGGGTGTAGTGTGTCCACGGTAATTAAACTAGGTTCTCCTTATTTGGTTAAAAGGAAACCCCTGAAACATAGGATGAAGTCATGAATAAGAGGATTTATCTAATTACTCATCTTTTGGTTGTCCTGGCCATTGGTGGAGTGGATGTTATGAGTTCCCCATTTCCTGTAGCGGTGGAGGAGTATGAGGATGACTTCTCTGAGGATGTTCCAGGTTTACCACCAATCTGAGAGATTGAATTATGAATTTATCTAAATCCCAAGAAGGAATAGTTATCTATTCCATCATATTAGATACCATCTTTATTGATTCAAAATTTGAGGTTGTTTTTGGAGGAATTACAAAGGAAATGATTTATTAGGTGTAGTGTTTCACCATAGTCAGCCATAGTTTTGTTTTTTAATATGGAATACATAATAATGAGGCTGTGTGTGGACTAACATCACATGAACAAGGTGATTATAAATAACAAATATCCACAAACAAGGATCGATGACCTCTTTGATCAGTTGATAGGGGCACGGTGGTTCATGAATGTTGAACTCAGGTCAGACTACAACCAGTTTTCCGTATGTGATGAGGATTTACCAAAGGCAGCATTATGATGAAATTATTGTCACTATCAGTAATTAGTGATTCCATCTTGAATGAAAACACCCCATTAGTTTTCTCAAGACTCATGGAATAGATCTTATAGCCTTTATTATATTGGTTCGTGGTAGTCTTAATTGACGATATCCTTGTGTACACACCATTTGAGGAGGGGCACAGAAGCCATTTGAGGAAAGATATGGGCATACTATGAGAGTACCAACACTACATAAATCTATAGATGATTTATTTTAGGGTTAATTTGGTTGATATTCATGGATATGTTATTCCATTAGATGAAGTGGAAGTGGACCCCGTCCATTTTCAATGTAGGGTTATCTAGGAAGCCACTGAAGTGTATGCCAGGGTTGAAGGGTTTCCTTGTGTTTTTGGGATATTACGAGATATTCATAAATAATTTATCATGTATATCAACATCCATGACATATTTTAATTGAAATGGGTGTCCTTCGGTTTGGATAGAGAGGTTCATGTAGGATTTTTAGTAGGTGAGGAAGCATTTGACAAGCCCTCCCACATTGGGTTTTTCAGAGGAGAGTGTTGAGTACATAGTGTTCTACAATACATCGTGAATTTGGTTATATTTTGTTATGATGCATATGAATTAGGTGATTAAATATGGTTCACATAAATTGTGACCACATTAGTATAACTATGCAACCCATGATCTTGAGTTAGTAGTGGTAGTCTTCTCAATAAAGGTGTGGTGACACTATCTATAGGGAAAGTGGTTTATCATATATTCTGATCACAAGAGTCTAAAGTATATATTCTCTTAGAAATATTAATATTTGAGAAAAATATGATGACTATATTTACTCATATACTATGATTTGAAATTATCTATACTCTTGGGAAGGGAAAAGTGGTGGAAGATTCTCTTAGTAGGAGATCTTGTTCGCAGTTTCTGAGTGAGGATTCATAATAGTTTTCCTCATTGCAGTAATCCACTATGGATGGAGATGAAGAAACATACCTCCATTTGATGGTTATTATCCCTAAAATTTGGAAAATATTAAGTGATATTAACTTTGGTATGTCTAATATGAGACCCTACATAATCAGATATCCACTAGACATGCTCTTGAAAGATTTTCTAAAGGTAGAGTTAAGGTTTTTTTTAGTGGAAACACCTTAGTGTTAGTGACATTGTGGGAGGAGGTTTTGAGATAGTTTCATAGAACTCCTTTGGTAGTACATCCAGGTTTGGAAAAGATGTATCAAGACCACCAACACCAGTTATGGTAGACAATGATGAAGAAGGTAGTTTCAGAGTTTATCTCTCAATGCCTTACTTTTCAAAAAGTAATGCATGATCCCAATGGTCCAATGAGTTTTGGTCAACCCCTTGATATGTAAGATTCAAAGAGGGATATGATATCTATGGAAATCATGATGGGATTAAAAAATACATCAATGGGAAATTATGAGATATGGGTGATCATATAATGAATCACCATGTCAACACACTTATTAGTAATTTGGGTGCCGAGTTCGATAGAGAACGTGGGATGCCTCTACATTCTGTATATTTTCAGATTCAATGGAGTTACTTTAAAGATCATTTCAAACTATGATTATTTCTACACATCCCAAAAATGAAGGGGATTTCAGGGGGAGTAAGGGAGTCAATTATGCTTGAGTACAATGTTTCAACCCAAATCTATTGGCTATAATGAGCTGACCATTCATGTTTTGGAAGAAATTATATGATCTTTCATGTTATACTTTGGTTATAGTTGTGAAGATAACCTACCACTGGGGGAGTTTTGATACAACAAAAACTACAATTGCACCCTTGGTATGGAACCATTTTTGGTATTATATGAGTTCCCTTACCAGTCAACTCTTTACTCGAATGACCCATAAGAGTTAACACTCATTGTCTTAGAATTATGAGAGAATATACTGAGAAGGTTCATATCATACAAGAGTAGATTAAGAGTGCACAAAACTATAAGAAGTTTTATGTGGACAGATGATAAAGGCCTTTAGTGTTCGAAGAAGGAGACCATGTGTTCTTGTGGGTTTCACCTCAGCATGGATTAAAGAGATTTTTCTAGGGTGGAAAGATATCTCCAATGTTCATTTTCCCTTTATATATACTGCATTGAGATTGAAAGGTAGCACACCGCATAGATTTACCTCCTCAATTATACATAGAAAATTATATATTCTAGGTATCGTATCTGAGGAGGTACATTCGTGACCCATTGTACGATATCAACCTGGGTGAGTTTTACATCAAGGATGGAGCTAACATGGATGATTACCAATCAGAGATTTTGGATTGGTAGGAGAGTATCCTTCACCGGAAATCTATTCCTTTAGTGCATATATGGTGGTACCATGGAAATCTTAAGGAGATCATTTGGGAGAGGGATGATCATATTCATTCTCAATATGAACAACTTTTTTATAACCCCTGTTTTAGATTTTCAGGGATGTAAAGCCCCAATTTGGGGAGAATTTAATGTCTCATATTTTATTTTTATTATTTTTTGATATTAACTAGATTACTTTCAATAATAGGAAATGATATGATGTGAGATTCTGATTCCCAGTGTTCTTAGAAGAAATTATTGATATATATTAAATATATTAAATAGAATTCACACACAAGTTTCCTTAAATATTGGAATTACATCTGAATGGATGTTCAAATAAAAAATCTATGGTTAACATTGATTTAATATTGTGGTTTGTACCCTAGGTGTGACTTAAACATGGTTGTTGAGGGTCATTTGAAAAAAATCCATCACAGGCATAAAATGAATAAAATAATTAATTAAATTATTTTTGACACTATAGTGCAACAACCTAATTCTTAATATTTTAAATACATGCTTATGGAATAATTATAGTCTTATTCACATTACCCTATGATATGTTGAGATCCATTAGAGAAAATGGAGGATATCCCATTGGTGAATGATGACTAGATAATGGATTGACGATTGACACACAACAAAATCGAAGGATCTCTCAAATGATAATGACACCACATTGTTTATCATGAGTGATTTATAAAAATCAAGGTAGGTTATTTTTTTGAATGGATTCTTTCACTATTCATAATTTCTATGATGCACATGAGGTAATCAACAATGGATTAATGCACAGATAGTGTGTAATTAGGGATGGGTTTATTTTATGGGATTTATTCAGGAGAATTACATTGTGATTATTTATTTCTTCATTGTTATCATCATGGTAAAAAATCAAGATCGACATGAACATCGATTGAGTTTCCTTCCTCTCTTCTATTCTTATTATTTTCTCCCTTGATTCCACATTCATCATGGATAGTCTTCATTTGTCCCATAATTCAATATATCTAGAACAATCAATCGTACTACACCCATTTCCTGGAACAATGATCCAATATCACAGATATGGGATTGTAATGACACTACGGTGATGCGGTGGTGGATGTGGTGATGAATTAGTGGGTGGTTCATACCTGATTTCATATTCTTCGACATTCATCACCGCGTAGTCAAGAATAATGTATATATCTATTTTCTAATAAAACATTATAGAGAAAAAAATTGTTTGATAAAAGAAAGTATTAGATGTCAAAATATCATTAATTTATCAACATGGTAGTCCCCAGAACAATAACCGAAGGATAAACAATGATTCGTGGAATCAAATATGGTTTTTGGAAAATCTGAAACTACATAGTGTGTAAACCAGATCTACATGCAATGTGGGCCCCCTAATAAGTGACTAGGGTTTCTGGTATGAGTTAAACATAACATGGTATGGGATGACTATCACAGGGTTTGTAACCCATCACTAGAGACACAATGTTTACCTTGGAGGTAAACAGACATGGGGTGAAGTACACAGGTAGACTACAAGGTCTGTAATCCCCAACATAGATATGGAATGGTGAGATGGGCCATTTAGAAGGGTGAGACTTGGGGTAAAGGGACACGACTTGTGAGCCCTACCACATAATGTGTTCTCTTTTATAAATGGATTGAATCTATTTCACTCAGTGAGATGGACATTTTTTTAGGGCGTGTTACCATAACCCTTTCCTTGAAGGATAGTGTGGTATCATCTCATACTCCTAGGAATATGATCCCTTCAATAAGAATTCCAAGATGGAGTCTTTAGAATCCTTCTATAAGGACCAAAGTGAAATCACTTATTCATATTCATTCCCACATAAGAGTTCTTGGTATCTTAAAGACAATGAGTATGCGGTCATCAATCCTCTACATAGAGTATGAATTCAGATTGAGTTTATTAGTATCACACCATTTTCTTGGGAGTGATCCACCTCTGTGTATCATATATATTTAGATATTATCAGTACTTTTAGAATGATAATTGTGTTATCCTGACGATTTATATGTGGAATATTCATGCTGGAATCATAGGTCGATATACTATAGTTGTGATTTACCTTTTGACTATGATTCTTATTTGAGTATATATTTATATTATTGTAATAGGTGTTGTAGACATATACCTCTGTAGTGATGAATATGTTTACATTATTGTATGCTTTGTGGTTTCTGGGTGTCCTGCTAGGTATTTTTATACTCACCCTGACACAGGTTTTTCTTACACATGACATGTATTCTGATGATGAATGATCTTTTAAATGATTCTTTGATAGACTAAGACTATACAGTTCCTAATAAGACCAAACAGATTAGGGTGTGTTCCTATGATATTCAGATAGAAGTCCCTTTAAATTTAGTCAGGACTTGTGTTTCAGACTCTCTGTGTTGGGATTATATTTGGCCCTGTTTAATTTCCTTTACTTTTGTTTCGTAATCTAGTTGTCGGATTTAGATGTATGCATATAGTGTTTTTCAGTTGTTTTTACATTTCATCATTGTATATCCTTGATGTTGTGTGTGTGTTTAGAGTTACTTAGGCTAAGGCTTCCCATGTCAGTGATATTCCTTCTCAGTGGTAGTCTCTATCCCTTTTATTATTGTAGGTGGGCTTGGGGAGTCATGGATTATGCCCCACTAGGATTGGTCATGAAACATTAGGTGAGTAAGGCTCTGAAAAAATACGAGTGGCCTCATATCCCCACTCCCATTAACAAAGACTAAAAACATATTATAATAGTAATGAATGAGCTGGATCATATCCATTCTCACTTGTAACAAGTTTTCGTGAATATTTCTATAGCAAGCATGGGGGAGGTACATTCACTACCCCATGCATGAAGTTCCTCAGTATATTCTAGTGGGACATGGAAGATGGAACTGGGCTCATATACCAGCTTCAATCAAAGATATCTTCTATTATATAGTTCATATTGAAAATATGTAGTCTTGTATTATTACAAAAACATTTCTAAAATTCTATTACTTATTTTAAAGTGATGAAGAACTCTATTGGAAAATTTCGGCACTGGTATATATACAGGGACTAGAGAATATTACTATCCCTAAAGCCATGTAATCTCAATAATTTGATCATTAGGAACAAGTGGTCACTTCAGAGAAAGTGTACATTCTTTATCCTATGAAGGTGGATTATCAACATATTTTATTAAAATAAGAGGTGACGAACATGGCCAATATACGCATTCCAATCAGGGATCACCAAGTGAGAGCATCACATTCCTCGAGAAATGGGAACATTATTATCAAAATATTATGGCGGAATATTCCAAAGGCTCTAGATCATAATCATTTCCCTATTTGGGATGGGGATCACCAAGTGAGACAGACACATGAGCTAGGAATGGCTAATATTCTAGTTGAAGATTATTAGTGACATACTCCAAAGGACTAGGATGAGGCATATATCTTGTTATGGACAAGGTTCACCAAGTGATAATGGAACCAACCTTATTATAGGATCATATTCCTATCAGTGAATCTTATTTTAATATTCTAGTAGATCATAGAATCCATGAAAATATTCCACTTCTAATGAATAATGAAAACAATATCATTCTTTTATGTAAATACATGAGGAGGATCATATCCCTTATCCTACCCGAGAGGTATATCAGCATATTCCATTGAGGAATTGATATTCAGACTTAGATCATATTCTTATCACAACCAATGATCAACAAGTGAGAGAATCACATTCCTCTGGGTAGGCTCATATACCTACCATAAAATACAAGTAACATATTCCAAATGCTCATGATCGGGCTCATACTCCTCTTCTGATCAAATCTCACCAAGTGAGAATAGAACAATTCTCTAGACAAGCTCATATACCTATCAATAATGAATATGATCATTGACATATTCCAATATCTTATTATAAGTAGGCTCATACTCTCACAACACTAGATGATTATAAACAAGGTTTGGAGACTGTCATGTAGTAGGCTCATATCCCTACACAATTCAAAAAGGCAGGTCAGTATATTCCAAACATGATATAGAATGTGGTTTATATTCCCTATACACATGATTCTAGTTTTTTTGAGGTAGTTCATGGCACATTATCAACACCCCAATGGTCTATGAACTCTTCTACCAAAGTAGAAGATGATTATTACTATTATATTCCTCTTCGTATTGGTGTGGATATGGATCATAGGGAATCTACTAAAGATATCCACCATTGTTAACCTCCCCATGACTATATCTCACATAGAGGGAAAGTCCTTCCATTAATTTGACACCTCTGTATATAGTGATTTTCAAAAATCAAACAAATTTTTACAAAGTGGTTCTCAAAGCATCAAGGTCATCTGCATATAGTTCCCCATCAACATCCTACAGCACACCACTCTAGTCAGCAGGTGACCCTAAGAAGAATATTTTGTGGTATGATCATATTTATACATGTATGTCTAATGAACATGAGTCCAACATTGATATATGGATAGATTTATCCAAAAAACTCCCCACCATGTTCTGGACTATGCTACTTCTGACTATGAGGTCCCATATGAGTTAGAAAAGGATTTCATGCCTTATTTACTCAAAAATATCTGAGATACTCATCTGCAACTTATGACCATAAATCTACATTATTCGTGATATAAGTCAAACATTAATCTCATCAATACACTAGTTTGTTTTATGGATATGACCTATTGTTCCATAGCCATGTACTCGTTAATGGAGGATCATGAAAAATGAATATTCTTTGTTTGTATCTGAACCCTAAAAAACCACTTTTGACAAATTGACAGAGAATTTCTAGATCTATGTCCAATTATGGGTGAAATACCAATAATTTAACTACACTATGTATAAAAAATAAAAAATCCTATTAGATATGGGGTCCAATAATGCAATATACTCTAATGAAATCAGAGGATTGTGTAACACATGAGCTATTTAATATCTACAATAGAATTCACCAGCTTCAATGATGCTTTGACATCAGAAAAAAGGGAGATTTCGTACAATAAGTCTCTTAACTGGTCCCCTCTACGTAACACGAATTCATTTCTAATATGGAAGTAGGGGTCACAGTCAACGTATTGACATCCTGTAGAAACTGACTCCTTTCAGGGGCTTCAATTGAATGTAGCTCCAACTGGAGAAAAACTACACCAATAAATAATGATGTAGTTGAAGCTACCATAATAATTTCCCATGAGTAGACCCATCTCACTAGTATTGGGGAATATATACCATTATCTACACCTCTCAAATCATCAATTCTTGAGAGTATTTGGGATATATAATAAAAAATTGTAAACAAACCATATCCCATTGGGTAGGGGTATTTATTTTCCAATCACCATCACTAGGTTCATCATCCCCTAAGAGTTTTCAAGTTAAATCAATGGTAATTCTAGATCAACCCCAACCTATTGGGATGTGGGAATTTATACCTCTATGCATGTCCCATGAGTCATAAAATCCTCAATTGGAAGCATTAGATCCTATATAATAGGATCAATCAATGCTAATTATATCCTAGAATAATACACACCCCATAGGGATGGATGATGTTTCATCATCATCATCAGTACAATGAGAATCAAACATATCCATGGGTGGAAGTAAATATAGACTATTTTCATCCCATATATTCGTCCATCTGCAGGAAAAACCTATGTTATTGAGGGGTTGTTTGACAATCATGGTCACAACTCCCCCAAGGTCATTACAAAGAGGATGAGACTAGAGGAGTATTAAATGATGTAAATCACACCATGTCGGGGTTACAATCCCAAACAACCCAATATTTCAATGGGTTTGAGTAACGACCCTTGTGAAGGAAGTGTGGGATAATCCTACTATGTTAAAATTAATGAAGAAACAACCATTACATGATATGCCTATGTTAATTATTTCACTATCAATAAATTATATATGGAGGATCAAGACCCAAGTATAGAGGGAAAAATAAACGAAAATATTCCGCAATATTAGGGTTATTTGGATGCACCAACTAAGGATGCAAGCACCCAAAACTAGAGGAGCCTCTGAAACCTGGAACCTCTAAATATAGAGCTTCCACCTCCATAGTTGAAAACATCCAATCAAAAAGGGAAAGGTGTGGAGCCAGAATAATCATCTAACTACATAATTGAGGTTCCTTAAATGGAGTAACATTTGTCACAATATAGAAATGATATATAAACAACATGACAACTCAACGAGGAGTTACTCAGGGGAAATATTTCCATTGGGTTTTGTCTTCTGACTGAGAAACATATTCCCCCTCCCATACAAAAAAAAGTGACGATCCACCCAAAAGATTGATATCTAAGCATCTATCTGGATCTAAAACTAGTTTGTTAGTCCTCATAAATGAGGCCTACCACTCAAAGGTGATCATCTAGCATTAGGATGAATCAAGAATCATCTATAAATGATGGTTGAGCCACCTCATTGACTCCCACTAACTCCCTGTAGATAAAAGGTGGCTCGGATAGTGGTACCCCTGGACCTAAAAAGTTTCATCATGTCGTTAACTGCTCAAATGGAATCCATGGTAGGGTGATGTGAACATGTGTAACCTAAGAAGAATCCATTTCCTGAATGGGGGTTTGAAACTTTTCTTCCACCCAATTTTGTAAATCTAAACTTATATACCTTTGATGGAAAGGGATACCCTGAATAGAATCTCACACACATTGTAACCTGATGTGGTTCAATGATAGGACCTCAAGATCAGTAAGAGGAAACTAATATGAGAAGTTTTGAATAGACTCTGACATGGAAATCCATTGTTTAATACAACAGTCTTCCAGTAGGATCCATTGTAGGATGGGTATTCCTTCATCATAATTTATGTTATTAGTTAATCTACACACTATAGAAAATGAAAATCATCAACCCGATGAACTCTAACAAATATGAAAATGATAGAGTGTTCAAATCCATGTCTAGATGGAAAGGTTTAACCTATTCACTCAGCATACCACTCTCAAAGGAGAAAACACTTGAACTATGTGATGAAAGTATACAATATGAGTTAAAGAAGCATATGAACCTAATAAATTATCTATTCGGGTTCTGAGAGTTATAATAAATTTCCAAACGTTTAGAAGACTTCATTCGGTGAACAGGAGGTAAATCTCAACTCATGCCTTCAGCACCAGGAAAAAGGTTCGTCAAGGTAGAAGCTAATGCTATTACCCTAAAAATAACACCAATACCTCTTTATGAATATAAAAAGGTCCTAAACTACCCAGAAGATACTATTGAGTGGAAGCAACCAAAAAAATTCCATTGACATGAAGCAAAAAGAAATCAGTGTCATACGAGATTTGAGGAACGAGTTCATAAATAATACTCCCTCTGAAATGAACAAGTCCCTAATTATTTCATGATATCTTTGGAAAATTAATTTATGAACATTTCACAACCCATTAAACTAGATTTGTTCTACCAAAATTATCATCGCAACCACTTCCCTTTCCATAGAAACATGGTTCATAATATCTAGTACAACTTCATCTTTAAATACATCCTTTAAGGTATGGTCAATTTCATATATGTATAGTTAGATATCTCCTTAGAGAAGGTGGACTACATAATCATTTCTGAGTAAGAATAATAGGGTGATTTGAAAAATTTTATATCCAAATATATGGGAGTTATACATCAAGTTGACTCAAAAAATAGCTGACCAAGATCATACCACCATGAGAGAATATCTAAGCAGACGCACAATAGCTCTGCCGCCTAGGGAGGTAGCATTAGATATGCCTACCAAATGTGGGGGATACAATTGAATGTAAGAAGAAATTGACGTGGAGGAGACACATTCTTCTCCAATGAAATCTATGAATTTGGAATATTTATTCCCAGAAACATCCAATTAATATGCACCACCCCCCAAATTGAACCCTAATTGGATGAAAATATCATAATTGTTTTTGTCAACATGAAACACTTTTTAGAACCCCTCTCTAATGAAGAATATGCATTAGAATATGAGTTTCCCACACATAACTAGGGAATAGGAGGCCACATGCATGGGAACTGAGGATATAGGGGACATCAAGGACATGATTGGACCCGACATTTCCATCACATCCCCACAGAGGACATATATGTAGCTAAGAACCTTGGGGAATCACTCCAGCATGCCCAAAAGAGGCATGGAGGTATCTTAGATACCTATATTTATTGCCCATGCCCAACTGTATTACATGAATTCCATGTGGGGGTTCGACTGTATGATAATCCCATACAACATGTAAGGCTAATGTGATCTTCTCCACTGGTATAATATAGTCACTAAAACTTTTCACTAGTACCCATCCCATCCACCTTGAGTTCCTAAACCCACAAACCACATTGAAAAGATAATCCCTACCTCTGGAAGCACCAACCACTTGTACAAAAGTGAGAAAATATAAAATAACTGGTGGTTTTCCCTCCAAACTCAAAATCCATGATGTAATCCCTCTTTAAAATGAACTGGGGGGGGGGTCCCTCATTGAATACCTCCAGAGCCTATATGAGTTTGAGGAAAAAGTCACTGCATGTGAGGTTTATTGAGTGTAGACCATGATATCAGAGCACCATGTCACTATCTTTCTCACTAACCATGATCATTAAGAGGTCATCCAAGGGAAAATCAGACCCATATATGTTTTTGGAATGCTCAATAATGTTTATGTTTTAAGGGATGTAATTAAAAATGGATCTTTAATAACCCTAATACCAGATCAAACCCTATGATGTTTGGGATATAGAAAAGAGGACTTATCTCCCAAAAGGATAACCATTCAAGGGTATTCTAAGACCAAGTAGATATATCTCAGTATGAAAAAGATCAAAGATTAGTTTGGGGATGTCATATATGATACTAATTTTACAGTCATCCAATAGGAAACCACATGTAATGTCTTTCTTGAAAGGCCCTAGCTCCATGTCTACATGGTGGTATACTCAACATTCCATCAATATTTTATGTACCCTATCTGTAGAAAAATTGAAATACTTCATGATGATATCCCCCCTCAGGGACTTGTGAGGCCACATATAATGAATTAGGTCTTTATAAATGGGGAATAAAACAAAAAATTGTGGATGATGATATACAGTTCACAACCCACAATGGCATGGGGACTACCCTTGGAAATACCTGGAATATGATCCAAAATTACTATGTTCTCCCCATGTATCTATTTGAGGTTATAGAACTAATCCCAAATTCCCAAAACCCTCTTTTTCCTAGTGACACAGTAAGAGACAATTGGCTCTAGTATCATTTTGCAATGACAAAGGTATCAGGGATGATAATATCTCTTTTCATGGCATCTCTAACCTTGAAAGTGATAGAGAAGATCTCATATTTCCAACATCATTATAAAAAGTCTTTATTGACTAATATGAATGAATAGGAGGATAACCTTAGGAATGACCCTCCCGTATTCAAGGGATGTGTCTCCCCCACCATTGATGAGATCATGTTGGTAAATTTTGGAATAAAACATGACCCTATATACACAATGATTAGTTTTGTTATTCCCCTCGAAGAGAAAGATATATAAATCACATTTCTAATGAAACACCGATATGTGTTCACTTGGAACTATACAAAATTGAAAAAACTGAATCCATATCTGGATACACACCATATCACCATACCCAATGAGCATCGAGGCTTCAAGATGGTATCTTGGAGGATGCACCCCCTCTCATGACACTAATGTTAACTGAAACCTAAAAAATTGACCAAATCCAACTTTGTCTGAGAAGTGTAATACCCAATATGGCTCACCATCATCATCCCTATTAAGAAATAAAACTCAATGGTTATGGTATTTATCAATTCAAAGACCTTAATTTGCACTGACCCAAGGAAATTTCTCTTTTCCGATCACAAAACTCTTGATCGATGAATCTTCTTTCTTCCAAGCCCTTTCCTTCTTGGACAAGTATTTGGGGTACAATAAAATAAATATGGACACTGATGATGAGAAAGACACTTCCTTCATAGCACCTCAGGGGATCTTTTTCTGTCAAGTGATTCCCTTTTTCTTAATGAACTATGAAACCACTTATCAATGTGTCAGGCATCATATAATAATGTTGTTACTGGAAATAATATCAAAATGTTTTGACGATGAACAAGTGTTCAAATATCTATAGTGAGGTGACCACTTCATGGATCCTCAAATGATCATCCACAAGCTATGACACAATAGTATGAAGATGAATTTTCTAAAATGTGCCTCTAGGGTAACTTCATAGATGTTATAGGGATTTTTGGTATGTCTCTGCAACATCGATGTTAACCCAGAAATGACTAGTTCTATTTTAGTAATGTCATCACCCAAACAATTTCTCATAAGTAAGGTGATTCCAAGGGAACCTAACATAAATTCAATGTTTTATATCCAACTTGGATAGAAATTCTCCCCTATTTACCCATATAATGAAGAAGGGAATCACTTACCAATGATATGGGGACTGCAAAAAAGACATAAAAAGATTCAATAAGTATTTATAACATGCCCAAGTTTTGATAACTTCAGTAGAATGGATGACACTAATCCTATTTGTGGAAACCATGGAATTCTCCCTGAATTCCCTCCTCAAACAAAAAAAATGATTTGGGGTCTAATAATATTATCTACCACCTTAGTCCCAAAATTCTAGGTATTTAGACCTGATACTCCGATGTGGAGAATAACTTCCTTTCAGTCATCATCATAGTGAAAAATTTTAGTCTTTACTTCCAAAACTAGGAAGTTCATTCTAGTATCTCTTATTTATCCTATCATGTACAACCATTTCATTCCTAGGTTGTTCGGGTTCTTGGCTTGATGGGCGATCATTATGAAGAAATATGACATCTATTTCATATCATAGAAATCAGTGAATGGTTAAGCCCTGGATGATTTCCTCAGAGCACATCCTACCTCAGAGAATACACTGGTGGAAAATGATCGCCTAGGTGAGGGGTTATTCTATTCACATGACACTCCTCGAACATTGGAGATGTATTTGGATAGTTCCTCCCAAATTCCTTTAGAAAAAAGGATAAAAACCCAATTCTCAATCCGTTTATAGTAGAGAATGTATTTTTTCTCCAAACAAAGAAATTTTTTCTTAATTTTTCCCCTATCTGAAAGCAACACAAATAATGAGGCTGAATACAAAGAAATTATCACTGGATTGGAGATAGCCTTATATCTACAGATAACATACATAAATATCAAAGAGTATTTAGAACTAGTAATAATAATCAACGATAAATATTCCCTAAAAGGGATAAATTGTCCATCCCACTGGATATGTCAGGGGATTGATGGATGAGTTCCCTTTAGAGACCACGTTTCATTATGTCTTTCGATCATAGATTTCTCGCACTGATGTATTTTCTAATGTATCTATAGTCCTGACCAAAAATAATTGTGAGGATACAACCTTTCACATCACACACTAAGGAATGGTCTCACGAATCATCATATATGATATTGAAGCAATCAATCAGGTAAACACCACCCCAAAGTGTGTTGAACTGATATCCACCCTTGGATCGATAGAGCCCATAACATGATATCTATAAAATGGGACTCTCCCAAAATAACATGTTGGAAGGTTACTAATTCGGCCTCATGAATCAAACTTTTCCCTCAAGAATGACCCAAATTATCTAGAATCCCTCTACAAGAAAGACTTTGACAGAATCCTCCTCTGATGCATAGCAGAAAGAGAGACTCATGCCATCATAAAATAAGTCCATGTGGGATATTGCAGTGCTTATAATTCTCCGAGGAGGATAGGTTACAATTGGCTAACCCGGAAATAGGATTGTGCGTAATTCACCATGAAATGTCATGGAAGACAAATCTATTAAAACCTCATCCATCTGCCCCTATAATAGCAACATATTGCTAAGTATTCCTCATTGTTTTCTATTTGGTTAATGGATGTTGTTGGGACATACATGAAATCCATAACTAAGTATTTCAAGAATATATTTACATCTAATGACGTTTTCCCAAATGGGATGAGGAAACGCACCTCAAGTATGTTAAGTCTAATAATATCATCAACTTCATAATATCCCATATCATCACCAGGTCCCTCATACAATATAGATTGAAAACAAAAAACAATTCTGGTCTACAGAGTTGAAGAAACTGTACCAGGACTAAAATATTGAGTCCAATCACACATATCATTATCATTCAGTAGAAAATGAATTTATAGAGGCCCTGAATAAGACTATATCTAATATATTGTGGAGGATAAAGAACAAATACAAGAATTATTTTTCATCCAAGCACTTCCAGACATTATGTTCCAATCATACCATAAAATGTTCTAATACACAAGAAACACCATACTCATTTGTGAATGAGACTGAGGATGTGTTAAAAAAATTTCAACTACCTTCACCCTAAATAGATATTCATGGGAAAATATTGGAAGACAAGTGATCAAAAAAATAACTAGATGAATTGGAGTGGATCATTGTTAATATGTTGTGTACATTGAACAAACTTGATGTCATCTATAATCAGATCACATGAGTATTTAATAATAATGTTCACCTTATTTAATTCATATAATAGAACATGTGTTGTCTCTCAATACCCCAATGATAATAGGGAATGAACCCTTTAAGAAACAACCCAAATTGGAATGGCCTTATATAATGCATAATGTCTATCACAATGAAGCATACTCAATGGATATAATGGAAGGGGAACAATTCAGACCCCCACCAATACGAAGTTAATTAATAAATACTTTTCATATCTATCACTAAGAACCCCTCATCCAGGTTGCGTAAAGTTAAAATATGAAAGATTGTCATGTAAGTTAGATGTTAAACCACATAGAATCTCATGTCCTTACTGCACAACATTAAACTACATAGGATTTAAAATCTATGTGTGTCTTGATTTTGACCACCATAGGATATGTATTGACACTCAAAACTATAGACTTGGGACCATCTTCAGTATTCATTTTCATTCAAATTGGATGATCCTTGTCCATACCACATGGTGACAAACTGCATAGTAAATTTACATTATGCATTGAATTAATATTCCATGGTTATCTTGAAATTTTCATGGATTTATTATCACTTAAATGAGATATATAGGGACTCCTTGATCCTATATCTTGGTCTATCCACCACATGAAACAAAATTTCCTACCTATCCTTAATCACCTCTACATGGTGATAGGAGCCCTTACCATTCATTATTTCTCACACTGAGGATATCTCACATAAGGTAGTGGATTTTAATAAAATATTCCCCACACAAAAAAGAGAAAAAAATCTCACAATATAATCATCATGGTCTTGAATGAATGACCTTAAAAGGCATACCATGAGTCCTTACCACATGATGATAAACTTCATGGTTGATGTTCCTTTCATGTCAAAAGTCTACCCATATATGTGGACCTCACTTGAGAGGATAGATTTTTATGGTGTTGGTATCCGAACACAACTCCATTCAAGAACTACATGTGACTTGATTCCATAAATAACAGGATACAAATTGATGCCATGATCTTTAATCGTAGGTTAACTTGCAAAAAATTTAAAATTCCCCCTCTCTGCGTATAATAGTCTTTTATAGGAGGGTCATTCCCCAAGAAATATGTATGTATTGATTCATATTATGATAGGATACATAATTATACCCATATTTCAGTCCTTGGGTCCATACAAAATAAACCTTTTCACATCAAGAATCCAATATCCTCACCACATGATGTTAAACTACACAATTCATCAAGAACTTTGTGTGGCTTGATTCCTGTCATCCCAGGATACATAGGGATGCCTAGATCTCCAATATTGGTCTGAGCTACAAAAATAAATATAATAAATTCCTACCTTTATGTATCGGTGAGACTTGTGTATTGATTTTCTTGTTCAATAACTACTTGTGAAATGATTCCTTTCATCACATAATAAGTTACGACACCATATCTCTAGTCCTTGACCCAGCTACAAAAACCATTTAAAAAAATACACCCCAATTACATAGGGGATGAATCAAATAAGATTTTTTCCACTAAATATTATTCATTTATATGTATTATTTTTTTGTCCTATGAATATATCTTGATCAAATTTTTCTTTGGTTCCCATGTCCTTACTATGTGATATTAAATTGCAAGGAAACAAAAACAACCTTACCACATTATGATAAACTATACAGGAAATTTCCTTACCACTTGACCTTAAAATTCATATAGAAAAATGTTTCCCTACTATATTACATTAAACTATGTAGTTCATCACCAATTACCACCCCTTATCAAAGGACCATGAGAGCTGTACCACAGTTAGCCTGATTATGGGGTTCTTCCTCTATCATTTAAGCACCTCAATACATAAATAACATTTCATGTCTTTATAACCTCAATCTACTATAAATCATTTAGGTCCCTTGGAAGAATATATCATCAATCATGGTAATATTTTTTTTGACTATGTATGCATTAACATTTCTCCAACATATTCAACTATGGTCATCAGCAAAATGCTTCACTTTGAAAAAAGGGATTTCTAATCCTTAGGATCCCTAATGTTACTATGGAAGAACTCTGCACCTATGTGTGTTATAGTAAACTCTCAATATGATTTTACCATTTAATTACCCATGAACTAAGAACCATGATCCATAATTTAAAATATTTTAATCTCCTCTTAGAATGATATTAGGGTACTCTTGACCACAAGTATCCTAATTTGGCTCTTATGTATCATCCCCAGTATTAGGTTGATGTACATCACAAACATAAATTTCAGGAACTCTAGTCTATGTTGTGCAACCTTAAACTCTAGATTATAATGGTCCAAATCATAATAACATAAAGTACTAATGAAAGAGACATAAATCATGTCAGTTTGAAGACCCATAAAGGGAAACCTAAGAAAAATTTAATTTTGGGTGAACTAAAAAATTCACCTCCCAATATTTGGAAAAAATTAGGGCATGAATATTTGGGGAATAAAGTTTATAATATTTACCCTATATCCTTATTAAAATCTATGCTATGATTGTTGGAACCCCTATTTTAGAAAAAACATAGAGTTATGATTTTTTCATCTCCTTGTCATAAGAAAATTTTCTTTACATGGTTAAAAAAATATAGTTCTCAAAACCATCTTCGATATTATACTTTACACAAATCAAAATACCTTATTTGAGAAACTAAGAACATGGTAAACCATAGATGTCCCTTTTAAAATTATGTACCGCTTCAAGGTAACCATTGAACAACTATGCATGTCTGCATATGGATGCTCTATATGATCGTAATCGTCAAACATATGAACCAATATTAGAAAAGGTCTTTCTGATAGTGGTAATACCTGACATCATTACAGTAGAGATCAACACTGTAGTGTGTTATGGGACATTCCTGGTATGATTTTATAATGTCTTACCCATATCCCGATCACTTTGGACCATGTTTTTCAATCCTCGTACCAAACTATCCCAGCAGATTTGACATCCATGAAATTACTTCACCAAGTGTTGTTCACTTTCTCAAATTATTAATGTGAAACTCTAATCTAAGTCCATTTATGGACAACACCACATGATTCAAAACCATATAGAAAAGGGATCTTTCTCCACAATTAATATATGAACTACCTAGTGTGCAATAAAGCTTCTTGGATAGCTTTCCTCCAAACCCAAACTCATCATCTAGACAATTGAGTCTACAGAAATATATCATGGCCCTTAAAAAAGAGTGTAGATAATCTTTTCCTGACTATGATATCGATGCATAAGAGGTTTTACCAACAAAATAAACTCCTATCCTCCTATAAATAATGGAGTTTCAATCCTTCTGGGCACTAGAAACACTGTGATGGAACCTCGCACCTCAAGGTTTTAGGGGCCATCCCTAGCATGTCTACCCCATTCTATATTCATTGACTCAAACATTTGGGTTATAAATTATATCACACATATTCAAACTATCATGGTGAGCCTAACATCCCTAGTATTGTTTCCTCAAAAAATATTACCCCCATGAATCATCCATGATCCTTTGAAAAAGAGTGGAGAAACCTCTATTTGATAATTCTACAGATGCATGAGGGCTTTGACAAACCAATCAGAGGCTCCTTCTCCTTACAAGAAAGGATATCTAATCCTCATTTTCCTCAAAAACACCATAGAAGTACTCTACACCCTAGGGTTTTTTTGGGTTATTCCTAGAATATCTACACAATATTCCATTTTTATCAATAAATTCCTAGTAGTACGACTTTTAACTACATGGAATCCTAAGGACAAAGGTTAAAAACGCTAAACTATAGAGATATAAGATCCGAGATAAAAGGTCTTAAACTACAGTTATATAAGGTTCTATAAAATTCCCTAAACTAAAATGATAGATGGTTCAAGAAAAAGATCCTAAACTACATTGATATAAGGTCTGACCTAAAATACCCTAAAATAAAGCGATAGATGGTCCGAGCTAAATGTCCATAAACTACATAAATAAAAGGTTTGAGATAAAATACCCTAATATTAAATGATAGAATTTAAGAGTTAAAAGACCCTAAAATAAAGTGATATAAGGCTAGATCTAAAATAACCTACAATACAACACATCAAAAATTTATTTTGAATGAATGAAAAATCTTGTAAGGCCCTATATATAGCCATGTAAAAAATCAAGGTATTCTCTCCAAGCCTCTCAACTTTTGGAAAATATTTAGAACACTCCTTCTGGGACATATATCATACCCAATTATCCTTTTTCCAAGAATTTAATCCCAAGATAGCTGGAGAAGATATGTCAGTAAGGAATCACATGTTATTGGGAATTCATGGGTACATCTCAAAAAAAAATATATTGTTAATTAAATATTTATATCTATACATTCAGGTTTATTTGATATTATGAAAATAATTGGTATATTTGTATATTAATTTAACAATGGATTATTGGAAATTCATGCACATCATTAATGAAATAAAAATATACAGAATCATAGAGGTTCAAAAAATCCCTTCAACGATATTGTGGAATTGATGGAATCTCCACATTTAGGAGTCTCTCTATGAATATCATAAAAAAGAGTACATATCAATGATAAAAATATTATAAGATTAGATCAAATGATCTAGATGAATTTAAATGTTTCTGGGGAGAAGAATCAATTGATAGTTGAAGTGCTTCTCACCCTGCCACTTTAACTTCTACCACATGACAGTGAGTCTTGACTAATGTAGTCAACTCTTTAACTATCATTTGAGTTGTTTCCAATGAGGATGACGATGTCGAGAGATCAGTTAGGAAAGATATGAATTCCAAATACATACATTTCTTTATACACTAGGAATCCATATGGGATTTCAAGTATGATATAAACTAGTTATTCTACTCTAGTGCCTCTAATTCCTCCTTAATATTTATAAAAAGGTGCGATTTATCTCTATGATCATTCATTCCCCTATCATTGGTGGCCAAATCATGTTGAGTCTGAATAATTATCATCATGATTTATTTTTGTGGTTGGATATCAAATACACCTTCCCGCCATGTAATTAAATAGATGATGGAAGCCTTACCCATGGTCAAGAAGTGTTTCCAAAGGAGTCTAATTAATCAATCCATGATTTATTCCCCCATTATCCAGTACCATTTTTGAGATATTGTTACTTATTTTATAGGAACTCTAAAAGGAAGAATAGATAGCTAAAATGATAATGAAATGGGAGAGGAGGCTCTATATTTCCTCCCCTCAATAGAAGAATCACCCATCTCTTGTTCTGTATAAATGCTTTCCTAGATAGATTCAGTCCCAGTATCAGGAAGGTTATCCACAAGAAAATGGTACTTCCTCAATGTCTCACCCATGTATTTAATCAAATCCATATTTCCATAGATATAGGTTTTGGTGAGAAAAATTGATTGTAAACATGTTGAACCATTTTTTAGCACACCAACTAGATAGGCTATTACCCAAGCCTAGGCATAATCCGTAGTATGGAATGAAGCAGCACTAGAAAGTTTAATAATGACATCAACATCAGTGTATTCATGCACCAACATCACCCAAAACTACTGGACATCCCTTGTTTCTCAATATCCTTATAGAATATTTGAAATAAGAGGAGAGACACTTTTGTTGTAGCTAACTGACAAAGAAACTGATAAGGTGTATATGGATCAAAGATGGTCAGCTCACCATATTGGCTATAAGAAATCCATCCTAAAGCCAGATCCTATATGACCATTTATCAAGAAGGACACATCCATTATCATTGATTGAATTAGTCGATGTAGGATAATTGGAGACAAAAAATATATTGGATTGGATCAGTGCATCAGTATCTTTGAAGAATCTTTTAGACATAGCTCATACCCTATATATGTTTAGCAACCCAGGATGAAATAATACATCGGAGATCCTAGTTCCATTGTAGTATTCATAGTAATGGAAATGTTCCCCTATCTAGGAAAATAAAAATGGTAATGAAAAATTAATCTACATGGGATGTTTCCTTGATGAATGTATCCTAAAAGTTGTTAAATACATACAAGGTTTGACAACAATAAATTAATGAATTTTCCCATTAATAGATACACTGCCATCACAAGCGTATGTGCCTAGATTCCAGAACGCACATCCCCTACTAGGAAATGCCACATGTTCAAAAACGTGTCCATGAATCCCTACAGTTTAAGTCTATGAGAGATCTTTAGATTCACTCTATATACCCATGATGTATGATATACAACAAAAAAATGGCCTAGTACTAGACTAAACGATCATGATCATGCCATGAAGGGAACCAATGGGGCATTAGCAGTCATACTAGCTCTACTATGAAATGGAAAATGTTGATCTAGTATATGAATGAGATAAAATAACACATATTCATCTCCTTTATTACCCTTTCCTTAAATATTATGACCATATATCTTTCCAGGATTGGAGTCTAAAAAGGTTCTTCCTTGACATATATGGTGGGAAGGAACTCCACATACATTTCTTCGAGAGGGGGTATCCCACCTAGTTGGAAGATATGCAATAGGATAATTCCCTCCTTTAAATGGGTAATATTAAATGATTTGGGGCTAGTACATGAACATATAAACAGTTATTATAGATGACTAGGATGGGGATATAAAATAAATTTTTAAATCCACACGGCATCATTAAGACAGATAGAATATAATAATTTTGCGAACTCTAAGATGATTTTTCTAACCCATAACCGCCATACACATTCATCATTAAAGTTTTCACCAGGATAGAAATCCCATTTTTAGATCCATCTATTTCCCAGTTAGTCTAGAGAAGAGATAAATATTCTAAAGTAGCTCTTAGTGATGGAATAATGAGATAAATCAAAAATGTTTGGATAATATGGATGGTTTTCAAATATGTAAGACAACCCCTAGGATATAGATGTGACCAGTTAGCCATCCGTAGAAATTGTCATCTAAATATATTCAAGAGAATTTTAAATCCATCAATATGGAATATTTAAGTCCAAATAATAAATGAAAACATTTTATAGATATCCTAAATCATAAAGAGTAATTCGGTGTTATAAATGATATTTTCAAAAATTGATTGGTAGAATCAGTTTCATAATATCATTATCAAAATTCATATGATATAATTTGTCATTATTATAGTTTCCATAAATCATAATAATTTGATTCGATATAGAAATGTGCTTTCATGAGAACCATAATCTGTCCAAACAAAAGTAAGTGTCACATGTTAGAAAGACAAAATGAAATCATGTAAAGGGTAAGGCATAAACCGATAGCATCATGCACATAACATTAATTTGTATGGAAATTGTGAATTGAATAATGTAATCTTGAATATCCTGAATCATGTAGATATAAAGGATCATATAAACCCATAAGTCTTCACACAAATATATGAACAATCATAAGAATCATGATCGCCTAACCTTTACATGGTCACATGATCCATAAATAGTCAATGGATCTTGTGATCAATCATTTAGATCCTATGAAATCCTCAAGGAAATCATGTTTCCCCATGGGTAACATACAATTAAGAAAGATAATTCCATTGATTTATTTTAAAACTTACTTGGGAAAAAATAAGAATAATGATTTTATTCTTGTGAGGAGGTCTCAAAAACTTATACCATGATTTATTTTTATAGGAAGGTATCATGATGATATTACATGACAGATGAAGGGAAAAATTTCTACAAAGGGTCAAGTAGCTAGTGAATGAATCCCTATCTAATCCCTTATTTATAGGGAATTCCATGAAATACCAAATGTCTCCTGGAAGGATTAATATTTCCCAAGATAAAAATTGGAGACAATGCCAAATCCTTAGGTGGTAATTTAATTTTGTTAGAACTGATCCCTTTTCCATGTAGATATTTCTCCTCACTAGAGGGGGATCAGAGGTATTTGTTTATTTTCCCCCAAATTAGAATTAAAAAAAGGAAGAAATAAAATAATATTGGTATTATTTTTCCCGAAAAACAGAGGATGAATATGTAGTCCATGATCATGTGGATCATCTAAACCACTATGAGATATGAGATAAAATTACCAATTAAAAGTCATACAGATGGTCACACATAGTGCACAACATGTAGAAGGTCACATGAATCCCATTTGATAAGTCCTTCCCCTCCATCTAAGTTTCCCCAAACAATTCATGGTCACCTAGAAATAGCTAGATAATATTATCCCATACACTCAACTTATAATCTAGCAGATGCCTGAAAAACCCACCAAATATCCTATTAAAATAGGATGAAGATATTAAAAAACTGGTAGCTTCTTATGGTCATAAATTTTGGGTGATCCGTCACTATGAGGTAGAATAATTATCTTTGAGAACAGTCTTATAACCTCATATGATCCACAACCATCGTAAATTATGAAAATAAAATAAAAGGTGAGTAATAAAGGATCCTCTTACGGTCGTAAACCTCATGAAACACACCCCTGATGCCCAAAAGACATTGAAGAAGCCCGAGAGACCATTCATCCTGGTCATACAAGAGCCCACTATATTGTCACCCCCTTTATGTGAATGATTTAATACATGTAAAGATTGTATCGTGCTTCCCATTTGGCTAAAAAAATAAAAATAGGTGTTTATCCATGAAATTATAATGAATCACCATAAGACCTTTTACTGGTCACATGATGCATCACCAATGGGGAATGTGATTATCTTCAACAAAAATCATTCATAATATCACGGTTCATAATAATTTGAAAAATAAAATATGGAAATAAAAGTGAAAATTTGGTGGCCTATTTAGTTTGTATAACTCATGAAATGTAGTAGAATAGTCTTGCAAGACCCTTTCACAAGATGGACTGATCTTGCAAAGGCCCCTAGAAATCCATACGTCTCTCATGGAATATATTAGATAATTCATCAAAGATAAAATAAAATCCTTTCAGTAGTAATCCTGGTATTGTGAAGGCCCATAGGCATGTCAGCCTGAAAACAAGAATGTACCTCATCATGTGTGAATGATTTAGTAAGACCCCATTAGTTGGAAATAATATAAAAAAGCATGTGTTGATGGGATGTTCTAGAGATCACTAAAAAAAATGTGATACCCCTGGAATGAAATACTTTAGGATCTCACAGAATGTATGGTATCAAAACCATCCACTAACGGTGTCCTATATTTGTGTGATACATGCCATGAAAAATTGAGAATAACCTAGGTGGTGAGTCGTATAAATACCCCACTACAACATCATAAAATCTGTCTATTGATCAGAGAATTTTTCAATGGAACCTTGAACTAGCATACCCAGGTATTATAGAATTTTTCTAAGTGTGGATGATCTCATGACCGTAATGGTTATCCATTAGGTACAATACAAGGAACAACTAGAGAGGTCATGCAGCATGAGTAGGAACACTGTGTCATCACTCATAGATCATGTGTAGAACATCTGGAGAGTCCATAAAAGAACACCCCTCATATCTGCTCAATCACAGTATACTTAAAATAATCTAACACTAAAAAATATGAATAATATGTGTTAAATGGCTGGAATAATAAAAAAATATCAAAGAAATATATATGATGAACCTCATGTACTTCATATGAACCTCCCCAATTATGTGATAACATCCAGAAATGTAACCTAGATTACATGATTCTCCTTTTACATACTATTGGGATCATTTGAAGTTTCATGTACATGTCAATGAAATTCACATGGAATACCTAAGAAATTACCCCCAATCCACTTGAAACCCTCCAGGCTCTCTATCCATGTATCATAATTATATCTAGAAACATCACCAAATTCATATTATGACATTACTACATGTAAGACAAGTCTCACGATAGACCCAAGGCATGTTAACTTGCTCTCATGAAATCCTATGGATAGGCCAAACAGAACATGAAACACCCTATGGGTATGCTAGATAGTTCTTGAAACGTCCCCAAGAACTATCAGTTGGATTCTATGATGAAACCCAGACAAGTAAACTAGAACATACAACTCCATCTGAGACATTACAAACTGACTCTCATGACATAGTCTAACTGTGTCATCAAGCTTTCAAATGACACTAGGGAAATGAATCAAGACCACATGATGCCCTCTAAGCATGTCATCTGGGATCATGCGATGGCTTCTATGATAAGCCGTCCATGTCTTGCGATGTTCTCTATAAAAGTCTGCCACAATCATGCATCATCATTCAGACATGACCTACAGGTTATGACTCATCCCATGAATAAAGTCAACTAGATCATGTGATTTTATTTTGACATGTTAGGCACACATCCTACCACATGTCATGCCTAAAATAATGTCATGTTGAGAAGAAAATAATTGCATATCCTAAAAACAAGAAGACCAAGTCAATCTGGAATCCCTAGACTCAATAACCTTGTCCACCCTCAGTGTTTATGCCCCAATCATTTGGGGAAAATTAGTTTTTAATACCTAACCAAACGAACTATGAGAACTTTGATTCCTTCCACAACCAAGATATGTAGGATGCCTCTCTGAGTCCTGAGATAATATTAACCTCCAAAGGCATTTCATAGGGAATAATTCCTACATCCATAAGAAATTAGAATGATTATTTTATTTCACTTGTTTCTCACACCAAGGACATCTGACATGGTATTAGGAAGTTGTAATGATTATATCATTCATTTCATAAGCCTCCATAAAGAGAAGGGGAACCTAAGTGTTTAATATCCAATAAGTGACAAAATATAATATGTAACCTTTATAAGGTAAAAGTCTATGTGTAATCCCTGATCACTAATCTATGTTAATTCTAATTTCTAACTTCACCAGGACATATAGGACGCCTTCCAAAGGCCTGATCCCAAATGGGAATCGACATTGGTGCAAGTCCACTCATGTCTCTAATATTCCAACAATCGTGACCCAATCTATCCTATGGATTGATCATTATACCTCCTCCATTAGTGGGATGAGAATATGAATACACTATGATGAATCTGATTACTATTGAAAAACGTTATGTAGGAAGCCTCCCTCAAGCTCGAGCTCTGTATTAAAACATCCCAAGGTATGTTCTATCACATAATTCCCACATTCATATACAATGAGACTACTTACGTTGTATCCACTATTTCTCACATCTCAAATGGATCATTTGGTCTTAAGGAATGGAAATGTTTACATCACATAATCCATGAATCTCCATTATCTAGGGAAACGGTAGTGTGGAATCCCTGATAAGTGGTATGATATGACTACAACCATATAATGTCATCTATATTGTGGGCAGTCCCAAAGGAATGAATGAGCAAGGATAACTCTGATTCATTCCATAATTAGGATATGTAGGATGTATCCTTAATGAACTAGCTTGAATACATAGTGTGTATGTTCACACACATATTTATTTTTGTATGATGTTAAATGGACTACGATTTAAAAAATTACTTTTGTTTTGATTTTTTATATAGATAGGATATGTTGGATGCCTCATAATGTATCAATCACCTACTATAAATATTAACTATCTACGTACATAGTAGAAAATTATAAAGTGCTTGGTTATACAACTTCATCACATAAGAAGACACTCATTACTAGGAAATAGATGAAAAACCTCTAATACATAAATATGGATTACCTAATTAGATCCCCTTTTCCTTCACATAAAATGGGTTAATCTATGATCATTTTGATATGGTAACCAATTATTTATTGGGATTAGGAAGAGATTCGTGAACATATCATAAATCTGTAAGAGATTCAAGGAGTAGGAAACAATTACCCCTAAAAGGGTGTGATGAGACTAAATTACTGAATTCTCAACCAATGTGAGTCCCTAAGAATTGTTGTTTCTAAAACCCCAACTAATCACCTTCCTTTTGAAAGTAGTTTTGTACCCAATTTTGTACGAGGGAACTATTGGGATTTTCCATTAATAGAAATAATGGTGACTCGATGATAGATATTGTGAAAGATATTTAACCCCTCACAATTGATCACTAGGAGAAACTAAATTCTCTTATAGTCATCCTCTTTTCTGTAAACAAAAAAATGATAGACCCAATGTGAACTTATTTAATTACAACATCTCCTTCACAACATAAAAATGATAGACCTACCAATTCTCATCAAACCAATTTGATTGTTTAATGAGGGTTCCACATCATCTATATTCCACAAAAAAAATGGTGAAACTAATATGAACTTATTTTATCATGGAATATTTGTCACAAAATAAAAAGGATTGACTAAAAAACCATTATTTTATTCATGTAGGGTGATCATTCATCCTCTTTTCCATAGATACAATGTTATGAATAAATTAATTACTTAAACTAAATCTAATAATAGTGATAGTTATATAGAACCGGTTTATTTTCTATCTATATTTCCAATGGCAATAGATGTACATGAATTTGGCATGGATTTTCATGTTATGTAATAAATATTCATCTTTTATGGTGTGATAATAGTGTATGAAATTTATAATTAACTATAGTTGGTATCAGAGATATGTTTAGTCAACTATTGGAATGTGAGATGATAAAACATTAGTATGAACAATTTGGATAAGTTAAAGTATAGTAAAATGTCCAAGAATTTTGGAAAACGATATTGTGAGTGGTTTCTAAGGAATTAAATCCCTATCTTGAAACTACAAGTTGACAGGGAACTTGGATTTTTTTTCCTCTAAGTAATAACTCCAAAAAATGGTGCATTTGGAATTGAATCAATTATCACTTAGTGAACACTAATGGGAAATGCTGGAATCTTAGTTTAGAACTCCTGGGGGATATGTTTTGGAAAATAATAAACACATTATACCCCAGCGTGATGGATTAGAATAGATAATAATGATGAATGAACATCAACACTACATTGGTGCTAATGATTTTAGAGAATATTTCTTGATTTATATATCATACAAATGATTTTTAAGGACTATGTGTTTTCCCTCATTCATTATTATTTATCACACATTTATTTTGAATTTATTAAATAGTTGGAACTTGAAGGAAACATGATAATGGTCATTGTGATAGAAACTATGAGGATTTTCCTCCAGAAAAAACCAAATATTATGGGAGCTATAATGAAAAATCATTTTGTTATGAGCACACTATTTGATCAAGATATAAATATTTCTGATCTTCCAAATGAAAAAGGGGGGAAATTTTTATATTAAGTCCATTACTAGGGAACATCCACATTCATTTTAGGGGTCCACTTGTCCACTAATTTCTGAGAAATGGATATATTCTATTGAAATGATATGTTCCATTATCTGCAATTTGATGAAATAAAAATTCAATTTTGTTGTATATAGTTTTGAAGAATAATTGCATAAATTGGGAGATATTAGCATAAATATTATACAATAAAATGAAATTGGATCCATAGAGTGGAATGAGTATAAAAAATTATTTATTAATAATTACATTATTCATATTATTCATATGAAAATGTAGAGGGTATACATTGAGATAAAAAAGAAGGATTGTGAATATTTTAGTAACTATAATAAATATTTTATGAGACATGAAAGTTACACTTCTATTATCATCATAAAACCTATATAAAAGTTTGATTAATCTTCAGTTTCATAAAACCAAGCCTCTAATATGTATTAACCATATAAGACTTCAAAAGTTTTTAGGATCTCATTAGATGTGCTATGTAGGTGGAAATACAGTCTTGGGTCACACATAAATCACATGTGAAATGACCCCAACTCCAGTAACCTAGATCTAGTGTCTTATTTATTACATGGGCATAATATATAAGGAATTTCATCCTGAATGACCGAATAGTTTAGTATCCCTAGTAATCTTCATACATATATGATTACTATATTCCAATTTTATATAAAAACTTAAATAATTTTTTTGAGAATATAATAATTTCCTATAACATATCTTTTCATATCATTCATACTACACATCCAGGGTTCCTTGGAATTGAATCATACTACTAGTGACACCGAATTCTTAGTAAAAGATATATCATGAAGAAGCTATCATGATTCAAAAAATAGAATTAATATATTATGGTAATTAACGGCACATATATTTGATTCAAACAAAAAAACTATCATGAATAGATATAGTTTAATCAATATAAAAAGTTAAATATCTGAACACAAAAGTTATTTAATCAATAACATGATTATCCATATTAGATAACAAATAATTAATATATAAATGAAAACCAGTGAACACGCATTCCATTTAAATAACATGACTATCATGAGTAGATAAGTCTTAATAAATATTTCTATGTAAATATCATATAACACATGAAATTTAAAAATTAAACTCAGAATGAAATATATCATTAACACATATGATTATCAAAATCTCATAGAGAATTATAACTAAATTCTTAATGGAAGAAAATTTATAATTTTTGGACTTCATAATTATAGGAATCAGGATAGATTAACATCAAGACCTTTCATATAACCATTTTAAAAAAATCAGTTTAAGCCCAATTTAATTCATGCTTTCTAATTCACCTCATGAGCCTACCAATGAATCAAGGGGATATATAATTTCCGTCCATACCCATGACTTCATTTCCAAATGATTCCTTATATATCAAATAATCTATTCAATTCCTGAAAAAAGTGTTTTATCATCAAATATTTGTATTGAGTTAAGAATATAGATTTATCAATATTTCTGTAGATAAGAAAATGATGTTCAATTTTGAAAACTATATGTATAACTAATATTGTAACCCCATGATACATTAATAAATATTAAATTATAAATAAATTAAATCTCTTTGATTGCTTTCAATTCACGCATCATCGGGCTTAAACAAAAAAATACACTCTTTTAAAATATTATTTAACCCTAGAATTAAAACCTCGCCATTAAATTGGAGGTTATAAATATGAATAAATTAATTATTAGAAACTAGATTGTTCTAAAAAATTCCTTTGTTCCCTATTGAATATAAATATAAATAAGAACTATTTGAATGTCAAAAGATATTCTTTCCAAAAAAACAGTATTTTTTTCAAAGAAATATTTTTCATCACTCCTTGAACACTTATGATAAAATTAGTTTTTGATCCTTTTAAAATTTCATTGATAAAAAAAATCATTTTTTAACAAGCATATCAGATTTATCATATAGTAAATAATTTTTTTATGAAAAGTATCATTTTTTGATGAATAGTAAAAATACTAATTTTTTTGAAAACATCAATTTATTTTAAATTATTTACAAAGATAAATTAAATTTTCAATTCCTTAAAAAGTAAATTTAGATACCTATTATTTAAATTTAAATAATTTATTTCATTATGATTAATTTAATATACAATTTAAATATAAAAAATTCTATACTTATGAGACTTTACTGTAGTGAAACCTGCTTTTTCATCGTGCCTCCGGGTATAATTTGAAACTGGATTCTTCAAATTATGTGAATTTAATATGGAAAAATGGATTCCAAATTGTTAATAAATATAATTTATAATATAAAATAATTTATATCTAATTTTTTACCACTATGATTATAAAACTATGTAAAATTTGATTACCGTGGTTATAGTGAAAATAGATTTATTAGGGGGTTTAACAAGGAAGATAAGGGTTAAAATTACCTACCAACTTGTTTAGAACCCATTAAATGGACATAGTTTGACCTTATTACCTATAAGGGTCTATACAGTTCCATTTTATGGTCATTTTTAATCAAAAAATGTGGGTGTAATTGATTCCTTTCAGAAACTCCATGTGTGTCCTCTCCACCATTGATAAAAGTCCACCACTTATTCACTCATTTTGATAGTCACAAATACCTTTTGTTAGGATAAAACCAAACCGAATAACATTACTAATTTTATCCCATAATACAAAAACCCTTGTTTTGATCAGAAATCTATCATTGGATGGATTTGGGTTTAATCCAAAGGAGGACAACTGAATAAGAGGTATGATTCCTAAATGAGCCTTGTTATTTTATTTATTCTACCACTTTCATAAAATTATTTTAATCATGATTTTATAAAAACAACATTATCTGACATATAATGAGGTGTTATTATGTAAAGGGAGTGACCGGTATCCATATCTTCTTCTATTAAATGGAGAACTGAACTATTGTTCATCTATACAGTGTACTACCACATCACAAACTGATTTAATTATTTTTGCATCACCACCTATAAGTAAACAACATTAAACATTACATAATCATGTTAATTATACAATAATTAACTTTAATACATTCCATAAGATATTTTAAGTTTGTTTTTTAAAAAAAATAGGTCATAACATATCACATATAAACTCAAACATTACAATGTAGACAGTTCAACCCAATGTCCTTTTTTCATAATAAGAATCACTTCGAAAAAATGATTTATTTCAATAACAAAACATCACAACATTAAAAATGAATTATTATCTTCCTTTGCATATAAAAAAACCTACTAATATAATTTTATAACATGGTACGAGAATAATAATATTTTTAAGGTACATGAAACGAAATAAAGAACCTATTAGTCTAGGAATGAAAACATTTTCACAAAGTTATGACTTTTACACATAAAACTTAAGCTCTCTAGCTTATCTTATGAAATAATATGTTTTTTAAAAAACAATAGATATCATACATAAATCATAAAATGTTACTTATGGAATAATTTTCATATTACTATTAAATATAAAGTTTCTCAACCAGAAGCACAAGAAGTTACAACCATGGTTATACTTAGAATAGCTACCATAGTATATTCCTAAATATCTTAGAAAAAACCAAACTTGTTAACTCATTCTCATTACCCAATTCATTGGAGATATATAACAATATAACCCATCCTCATTTTAGCATTGAACATCCCATCATCATAATAATAACCATTACAATAACATGATCATAAAACATAAATATTTCTTAAAATAAACATTCTTAAGGAAACTAAATTTTCCATTTTCAAATCACTATTCATTTTTAAGCAGCCTCCCAGTTATAAATAATTAAAAATATAAACATTAAAAATAAACATTATATCAATAAGACATCATGGTAGCGGGAAAATACACTTATGTAATATTAGTGAAATAAATTTCTTTAATAAAATGTTTTGTAAGATGAAATGCGAATTTTAAAAGAGAATGTTCTTTACCATATATCTCAAAGCATTTTTCACTTTTACATAATTCCTTGGTAATAAAATTATTTTCATTAATTACATAATTCATAACTTTTATAGATATATTTTATTTATTTAAATTTTAGTAATTTAATTTATTGCTATTTTGATGAGTGATAAATATCAAAATCATCATTTTAGGATAATTTATTTCATACCTTTATAGTTTGTTCTGCTGAGAATAATTATGAGAGTTTTTTTCAAAAGGAATAAAAAACCATAATTGGAAATAAATGGTATTAATATTTTTATAGAATTATAATTGCTCCAATATATCATTTTTTCTCCTATGATGATGATTCATTAGATAAAATATTAATGATAAATGTTTGGATTTTTTTTGGTTTTTCCTACCATCGCAAACTAAGATCCTTCTCATTAATATTATGTACGTAAATTATTTATATAACATTAAAAATTTATACCATACATATTAAAATATGTTTTCTATAATAATGGTTTTATAAACATCTTGGAAGGTTGTAATAGAAAATGAATAAAATTCATCTATGAAGGCGGTGAATCGACACAACACGAACTATGTTTTAATTTTTTTGAATAAGAAGAGAATAGAAGTTGTTTCATGACGGATATTCTATTAAAAAAATAAAATTATATTTTATGTTTGATTATAGAGTTATCATTTTACTTTGTATATTGTAAGTGGGAATAAGGTATAAATTAAGAAAGAAATAAAGAATTTTAAATAGTAAGAAAGTTGGTTTTTACCTCCAGAATATATTTTCCTTGAGAACCTCATTAAGGCACATAGTTTTGGTATTTTGGTGAGACCAGAAGGTCATGGACATGGATAAGAGGATTTTTAAGGGAATTGTGAAGAATTTAGACAGTATAAAAGGCCTATAATTTTTCAGGAGAATAGGTGGCGCGGGGTGGTATTTATAGGGAGTTTAGAGGGGTGTTTTTGATTATTTTATTCAATTTTTTATTATTTTGGATCCAGAATATAAATATTGATTATTATTATGAATATGTATAGTAACTAGTGCATGTGACTTCTAATTAATTTTTTATTTCATCACAAATGAGTAAAAAATCATGTATTTATCTTATAATGTTAAATACAGAAAATTACCGTATTTCACAATTCACGAAAAATTCAACTATTTCAGAAAAATAAAAAAAAATTACTCTAACCATTTTTCTTCATGTAGATTTCAAAAATGGATTTATGTTTTTACAAAGGATTGTTTAACTTTTCTGAATATAATTTTTAATTAAAATCAACATTTATTTGTAAGATACTGATTTTAATATTATAACTGATTTTATGACGCTTTGAAAAAATAATTATGGTCTCATTTTATTATCATATAATTATAATAAAATAAAATATCAATTTATAAATATATTTAAGGAATAATAATTTTCTTTAAAATCATTAAATTAATTATAAATTTTTAAATAAAAATGTATGTCTCACAAAAATATTATTAATTAATTTTTTATTCTTAATTTTTTTACTTATTCAGTTATATAAACATGTCACATTTTTAGTTATGATATATGTAACTTTTATATATAATTTAATAGGTTAGTTTATTATTCTAATGTGTATTTTACTATTCATAATGGTACCATTACTACTTCAACGGTCAGGTAACTATTATATTAGTATAGATTACTTATTTTCTATAGATACTAATTTTTTCATTATAAATTTATAAATAAATTTAATTTTTTAATTCTTGAATGAAAAAAATATATTCTATATATACCTGTATTGTAACATTCTCCCCCTTGGAAAATTACATCCTCATAATTTTTTCACTTATCAAACATGTGAGGATACATTTCTCTCATATCATTTTTATATTTAAATGTTACTTCTTCAACTATGTGGTTTCTTCATAAAACCTTAACCATATGAATTAATTCATTCCACAAGAAATTCTCTCTAATATGATGAATCTGAATAGGTTCATCCTTATAAGAAAGGATCTCTTCCAGATGAACTACTTCAATGATCAAAACATGAGATGAATCTGGAACATACCTTTTAACAAATAAGTATGAAAAAATTGTGTGCCTTTGACAAAATTGGATTCAAATCCACTCAGTAAGAAACTGATCCAACTTTATGTATGATTTCATAAGGACAAATAAACCATGGACTCAACTTCCACTTCTTACCAAAACACATCACAGTTTTCCATAGATAATCTTTGACAAAACATGACGACATGCCTCAAAATAAAGATCCTTCCAATAGTTAGCTATATAACCTTTTTCCCTACTCAAAGCTGTACTCAAGTATTATTGAATAATCAGAACATTTCCTACTGTTTCCTCTACAAATTCTATTTCCATGAACATTATTTCACCTTATTTATCCCAAAACATGGGAGTTCGACACTGCTATCCATATAATGTTTCAAAAGGGACCCTATGTATACTATAATGAAACCATTATTATAAGAAAATTCAACTAAGGAAATATGTTTCACGAAAATTTCCTAATAATCCATTGAAATAGCTTATAGAATATCCACTAAATTCTAAATTACTCACTCTGATTGTCCATAATATTAAGGGTCAAAAGTTTTTATAAAATAAAATTTATTTCACAATTAATTCTGAAGGAATTGTCAAAAGATAAAAGTGATCCTTGGCTCATGATAAGATACAGTGGAGAGAGAACTCTAGGAAACCAGATGATTTAGTTATGGTATAGTCGATAAATTTAATCTAAATATGTAGTATCTTGAATAGGAATAAAATGTGAGGATTTATCAATAACAAAAATTTCATTATTACCTCAAGATGTTTTTGTTAATCACAATATTAAATCAATGGATATATTTTCCTATTTTTACATAGGAACTAGAGAAGCCTGAACCATTACCTTCAGTAATTTTCATTCTTCTTTTACCAATTGACATTTCAAAAAACTCACAGTAAAGTTAGAAATATCTATTTTCATTCCATCCCACAATTAATACTCCTGAAGTTCCCCATATATCTTATCACTTCCAAGATAAACTAAAACTAGAGAACGATGAGCATCACATAAAAACTATTTATGAAATTATGAATCACAATGCACCTATAATCTCTTCCCAAATATAAAAATATAATCTTTATCAATGATAAATTTTGGAATCATACACTTATAACCAATTCTACATTTTTCTATAACTCACGGTCTTCCTTATAGTCATGGTGAATTCTCACTCATAGAGATGATTTCACTAAAACCTAAAATAAAATAGTGGAATTTCCTACACCAATAGATTCCAGTCCAAAATTCATAAAATCATTAACCAAGGGGTAATGTTCTAAAATGTAACATGGGTAATATAAAATTATTTTTCTAACTCAAAACACTTGACACTATTTAATTTTAATGATGGTAATTGATTATGGAATAGTAATCAGTTATCATAATTATCCATCTTCTCTACCTCATGTTCAAATCTTTGTGGCTGAACTTATAATTTAGATTTTTATGATCAGTTTAAATTTCACATTTTTCTCCATATAAATGATGTCGTCATATTTTTATAGAAAAAACGAGAGATGATATTTCCAAATCATCTGTATGATAATTTAACTCATCAAGTTTCATTTATTATGAGAATTTGTAATTACTAGATCATTTTTCATCCAAACACAACCATATATATTTAATGAAGAATCATAATAGATGAAAAGATCTCCATTTATAAAAGGTAGGTTCAAAACTAGAGAATTCACCAATCTTCATTTAATTTATTGAAAACAAAAATAAAATTATTCTATCCAAATAAATTAACCCCTTCCATGTTAAATTTGTTAGAGGGATAGACAACCATGCAATGATTTTAACAAATTGTTAGTAATAGCCTACTAATCCATGAAAACTATGAATCTTTGTAATGTTTTTACATATTTTACATTCATCAACCACTTTTTTATATTGGGATCGAATGTTATTCTATCCATATTTACAATATAACAAAAAAAATATTATAACAAAAAATCACATTTTTTTAATTTCATTTCTATTCATAACATCAATAAATACACTAGAATCACTTTCCAAACCAAAATTAAGAACTACAAACTCATAATTCCAATATCTATTCCAGAACAATGTTTTCATAATTTCATCCCTCATCCGCTTCAAATAATGGTACCCGGATCACTTGTCAATCATGGAAAAATTCTGAGATCTAGGTAGCTATTAAAACAAGTCATATATATGAGTAAAATGATCCATATTATTCATATTTGTGTTAATAAATTCTCTATAAAAAATATAATTCATTATAAAAATATATATATTTTTATCAAAAAATAGGACCACCTCTAGGTGAAGTGTTGGGTTAAATCAAACCTTTATCCAGTATCTCCTATAATAGATTTTTCAATTCTATATTTTCTATATGGTTCATTTGATATTGTAGTTTTGAAATTGTTTTATGAATAATGAATAAATCAAATGTAAACTCATCCTCCTGGTCTGGTATAATACTATGAAACTCATCAATAAATACTTCCAAATAATCATCTACCACTAAAAAATCATTAATATAAATAGTTCTATTTTTTTTCAAAAATATGTGCAAGAAAACATTCATTTCCATATTTTAACAGTCTCTCAGCTTCTTGATATATTATAAATTGTATGGGTTCATTATTTTATACAAACTATAAGTCTTTCTGAAAACCCACTTCTTAATATCTACAATCAATCATATCATAGTGAACAAAAATATGGTTCATAACTAGAGTAACATCAAATTCATCTAGGGGTAGAAAATAAGGTTTTCAAATAAATTCTTTCAATAAATATCAATAAGAAGATTATTATAATTTCTTTCTTCCTTAATATTTCTCCCTGCTGTTTTTAATATAATTTATGGCTTTATTTCTTAAGGTATATTTTTCAATTTTCCAAAAAAATCCTAATTTTTAAAGAATGTGTAGACCTCTAATTAGATAAAGAATTAGAAAACATGAGTAAAAAAATGCACCTGATACCACTTCATTAAATAGACTAACATCCACTGAACTAGTTTCGAAGGATTTCACCACATATTCTTTCTTATAGTCCACCTGATTCCAAGAATTTAGGTCCCTTTTCAAACAATCATTTCTATAATGACCCATATTATTATATTTAAAACATCTTACCAAATTTATATAAGAATATTTATTACCACTAAAAATATTTTATTCAATACCATTACAAATCATACTCCCAAACTTACCCCATCATAAAGACATACTTGACCTAAAAATTAATTCCCCATTTTTTCTTTACCACAATTCTCAAAAACTGAAAAATTAATTTTCATACCATAAAACTTTTTTGATACATTTTTTCCTTTCTTCCTACCCACTAAACCTTCTTTTCTACTATTTTTCGAAGTACACATGATCATTAGAAAGCATAATTTCAACCATCTCTTTATATTGAACACATTTTTCATAACTTTTTAATTCATGATAATCCAATGCCCTTTTATATTTTTTCTTTAGCCCTGAGTAAAAAAATTTGATTTTAATATCAACTACACCCATAAAACATAGAGAATAACTTTTAAATAAAGTTAATTTTTATTTTTATACAACCAATAAATCCTCCACCTGTATCAACTAAAAGAATTATTTTCCAATAAAATATTGTGTGTCCTTAGGAAAATATTTCTCAAGGAAAATATTTTTTAATCAACCCCATTCAAAATCATCGATCTCCTCACTGTCCTTGATATTATTTACCATTGAAAAACACCGTTCGAATTTACCTTAAAAAGGGTAAATATTAAGACAAACCTTTTGATGGTATAAACACCCAATGACATTTAAAATATTTTCTTGGTCTTTAATCAACTAATCAACTACCATTGGGTCATAATATCCACTAAATACAGGAGGTGTTTGCCTCATAAAATGTTCCACCCGTGATATAGTCCTATGTAGTTAATCTAGATGATCTAATTCATGGACATTTCATCCATTTATACCCTATATAAATTTATCCATTACTATCACAAACTACTTCGTTGAAAATCCCACTATTCTAGGATATAGATTAGAAGGATATCATCCTCATAGTACCATCCTAATTTAGCTTCCCAACTTCTTTTGTGGAAAACCCAATCTTTATAGACCTCAAAGAATAAGAAACATGCTAATATATAATGGTTACTTCCTTTAAACATAAATATAAAATAAAAATCATTTAATGTTATTTTATTATCATTATCCTAACCTCTAAAGTTATCTAACCCTTTCTCTGATACCAAATATAAGGACCCAAGCTTAAACATTACATAATATAGTTAATTAAAATAAAATTCACTTACATACATTCCCAAGTATCCTTTAGGATTATATTACTAGATAATTAGGTCATAACCTCATACATAAATACTAATATATTACAATTTTAACACTTCTAGACAATATCTATTTTTGAAATTATCAATCTTTTAGAAAAAAAACATGACATCTTCCCATACCAAAAATTCACAAATTTAAACCTGAAATTTTTTATTTCTTTACCCACTAAGAAACCTATGATTTTTTTTAAAAAAATTGTGATGAGATAAAAACATACTAAATAATATAAAATGGAAGATTTAAACTATTAGTCAATGAATGAAAACATTTTCAAACTTATGAATTTGACATATAAAAAATAAGATCTTTATCTTACCTTAGGAAATTATTATTTTCAAATAAAAAAATAGAACGCAGATATAAATCATAAAAGGTAACTTATGGAATAATTTTGATACCAATGTTATATAAAATGTAGCTATCCTGAATATAGAGGGAGTAACCATCATGGTTACACTTGGAATAAATATCATAGTATATTCCCATTATCTATTAGGAGAAACCAAATAGTTTAACTATGTCCCTTTACCCAATGCATTGGATTGAAATAACATTCTCACCTTCCCTCAGTTTATCACAAAACCACCCATCACCATAAAATTTACCAAGAACCCTAACATTGGCATAATTGATAAATATTTCATAAAATAAATATTCTTGAGGAAAATACATTTTCTATTTTGTAATAAAATTTAATATTAAGGAATTTTCACAATTATAAATAAGAAATTTATTTTGAAATAAAATTTTAAACAAGTAAAAGAAACATAAAATCAATACGAAATCATGAAATCATGGAAATACACTTTTGAATTATAAGTAAAAACATTTTTTAAGAAAAATAGATGTAACTTGAAAGGGTGATTTTTTATTAAAAAGTCCCTTACCTTATGTCCAAAAATAATTCTCCACTTGTATTTACTATCGTGGATTATAAAATTAGATTAATTAGTTATTAAATTAATAACATTTTCCACATATAATTATTTTATTTTTATTTTATTATGATTGGTATTGTCTATTTTTGTGAGTTATAAATATCATAATCATTATTCTATGAGAATTTATTTCATTCAATTCTGCTTGTCTCCCTTGAGTATTATTATGGGAGTTCTTTTAAAATGGGAGAACAAAACTAGAAGTGGAAAAAACGGTATTAATATGTTTCCATAATTTTTTATGATTCTATATATCATTTTTTCTTGATATGAATATTATTCATTAGATAAAATATCATTGATAAATGATTGGTTTGTTTTTGGAAGTTTTTCTTACAATCACAATCTAGTTTATTTTTATTTAATATTATGTATATAAATTATATTAATAAAATCAAAAATTTATGAAATACATATTACAATATTTTTTTATTCATAATTATGGTTTTATAACCCTCCATGAAGGGTGTAATATAAAATTCAAACTCATCATCCAGAAGGAAGTGAATCAACACATCCTGAATGATGATTTCATTTTCTATAATAAGAGGAGAATAAAAGAGGTTTCATGATGAATATTATAATAATACAATAAAATTATTGTATATATTGGATAATTGAGATATCATGTCCCTTTGGAAAGGGGAGGTTAGTATATGGTTGAAATAAAGAAATAAATAATGAATTAAAAAGTGAAAGAGATGATGATTTTATATCATGAATATTGTAGAACCCATGGTATGATGTATCTAACCTTTTATGCCTTTTTTATCAATATAAAGTGGTTGGGTAATGTTTGGAAGAGATTGGAAGGGTTTTGGGACGGTTTGAGGCTTCTCTATGTGTAAATAGTTTGGGCACTATTTTAAAAAATTATGTTTCTTCCCTAGGAAACTGTTAAAATTGAGGCAGAGGCAAGGGAGATAGCACACTATTAAGGAAAACGATGTACAAACCATGAAGAAACCCCAGGTAAATCATGAATCATGAGATAGTGTTATTCCTCATGATCGACATGTAGTTTTTATAACCATGCAGTACAACAGTGCAAGTATCTCTCTTGAGATAGTAGATGGTCCACAATTAGCGCATAGTTTTCCTAACAGTGTTTCTAAACTATGCATAGATTAAAAAGGTGGTTTTAAAAAATAGGACTTAGTTGGGATTTTCCCTAAACACCTCATTTCTCCTCCTAGTAAAACCCCACTTGATATTTCTTCATCTCAAGGCTTAGGGAGGCTCTCCTAATCATTTTGGAAACAATTCAATGAAATTTTAAGGTCATTTTAAGGTGATTCTCCCATGGTAAGTTTCATTTCTTGGTGGTATAGTGGTTTTATCTGGATCTACTTCCCTATCTCTCCTACTTTCCTAAATCTAATTTAATCACATGTATATCTAAGGTTTTTGTTGCCTATAATGGTATGTTTTGGCCTTTTTGATGTTAGGTAATAATATATATTGTGATTTTGTTGATGTTTCACCCAAATTTGTTGTGTGGTTGTGTGGTGGGTCGATTTCACCAATCCCTATGGTAGGTGGCTTAACTATTGACTCCATTTATCTAAAACTAGAATGATTAATTTCAAATTAATTTATTTTTTTGGAATTTGATTATGAGAGTTACGTGAAAAGATATATTGATACCCATTTTGTGTGGAATGGTGGGTTTTTGGGAAAATGGAATACTATTATGAAATGTTATTCTATGTTTGATTTTAAAATGTTTCCTTTAAAATCGGTTTCTTGATTTTTTATCGAAATGGTTTTTGAACTGGTTTTCAATAAAAATATTGTTTTATTGAAGTGTTATTTGGGATGGATAATGGCTTTAGTGTGTTTTAAATAAATGGGTTATTTATTGAAGTGGTTTTGGTATGTTGTTGGAATTGTTGATTTTTTAAGGGATTGTTTGGTTTAAAAATTATTGGGTAGTATGGAATGGATGTGTTTATTGATATGAATTTGGAAATTTTTTATTGAATAATAGTTGTTGTTTTGATAAACACTATTAGATATATTATTGGTTAAAATGTTTAAGAATGAGTTGAAAGGGATGGATAGTGGCATGAAGTACCACTATAAAGTGGAAGAGTTTAGACGTAATGTTTCAGCATTATGGTAACACTGATCTCAGGTTTGTGAGTGTGGACTTTTTTATTATGGTTGGAAAATGTGTGCAGCCATGAAAGGTTAAATGGTTTATGCCAGTATGGGTTGGGAAAATGGTTAATGATGTATTTGATTGATTTCCTTGGCATTTTTGTTATTTGGGTAAAATGGTTTGGTAAGGGTGTGTTTGGATTGTTGGAAATTGTAGTATTTTTTGATAGTTTTATATTATTATTTATAATGTGCTAACTAGTTCTATCCTAGTGGTATTTATAGAGAAGTCATTTGGGGAAAACCAAATGAGTATTATTACTCACCCCCTTATTTGTCACATTGGTGATTTTGTATATGTTTTACTCTAGGATATAGGTAAATGTAAATCATCACATTTCTTTAATGGTTCATCATGATTCTTAGGAGGTCTTATGGTGTTGTACCATGGAGCTTGTTATGGAACTATAGAGATTTATTAGGGTTTCTTTATTTTTGTTTTGTTTTATTATTCCTCTTGGTACTCTAATTATATGTTTTTTTGGTTTGGTTGTATTGGTCCTTTGGTAGTATCGAATTAAAAAACTTTTTTGACGTGCATCATGTAGTAGTCTATGCTATTTGAATATTTGGTTGATTATTTTCATTTCAAAGGGAAAATCATCCCCAACTAATCAGGAAGCCTTCAACATTTATTTCTAGCCTTTGGAACATTAAGGATGTCACCTAAGGCCGAGTGGAATCTCAGGATCAACTCAAGACAATGAGAGGGGATGTTACAAGTTGTATCAGTTTGTTCAGTCCTTGGATTTCAAGTGAATGTAATAAAGGACCTCAAAACACCCTGAGCGGGGAGGGGTGAATCAGGGTTTCAAAATTTTCTTCTTACAGTTTGGTATCTTGTTCCTACAGTGGTAGGATCCTATTAAATCTTTCAGAGAAAGGAAAGCAAGGAGATGCCACAAAACTTTTAATTGGTTCGCTACAAATGGATACATCCAATGAGCACATGCTAAGTGTGTGTAAATCATACCTAAATCCACTGATCTTCACTAGTTGTTGTGTATAAGAGTTTTGTCACATTCACTCTGTGTTAGGAACACTACCCTTACAAAATTTCAGGGATGGATCAACACTTCCCTCAAAACACTTCCATAAACTCCCTTAGCTCACTACTATGAGAGAAGTATAACTCAGTCTATTGACTTGAAGGTCGATTCAAAAGATTGGAATTGAAGTATTTTTCTCTTTCCAAAATAATACACTACTTGTATCATGGACCATAGTAGATGCTCCCTGAAATCCCTGACCACTCTACATAGATACTCCAAACAACCCTTCACAAAGCCCCTTTGCAAAGCTCAACCCCTTGTAGAGCACACCACCTCACCGAGAACAACCCTTCACGTAGATCACTGCCTCGTAGAGAATAACCCATCACGAAGATCACTAACTCAGAGGGCACAACCCTTCGTGAAGATCACTCCCTTGCAGGGAAACCTACATCGTGAATCTCACTAAGCCAACATGAAACTCCCCATTTTCATGAACATAATATGACTTAAAAACATTCTCATAATTCAAGACTTTGGAAGCCTCTTTGCAAATCTCAAGCTCACATAAAACAAACTACTTCACAGTGCACCCCTTGCTTCACAAATTCACAGTGATCATGGATTTTCTCTCTGATTTCCATCCTAAATGAATAGGGGTGTCCTATTATTTATATGCACGGTCGATCGAGGAGCTCTGCTTCTTCAAGAGAAAAATCTAGATTGGTCAAAACGTCTCTGCAGTTCTTCCCCCATCTCGCAAATGTACACTTAAAGTTAGGATTCACAGATCATGTTGTAAATACAATGAAACACCATCTAAAACCACAATGCTTCAATTCATAGAAATCCTCATACATGTCTTAGCTGAACCCATGTCTTTTCCATGTAAATGAAATATTGATTCTATAAGAATAACTTTTTCATAGCTCAGATATAAAACTATCATAATCTCATATCACACAATCATAGTCATTATTGTCATCACGAAACACACTTCATGAAGACCATATCTGCGAAAATTTCTCCTTTGACATATTTTCTTGAGACCATCAAGAAAAACAACGTTTTTTAATGCATTCCATTCCCCAAATTTTGGACCCTAAAAATTTGGCAAACACTGGGAAACGACGTCACCTTGAAAACTGATTTAAGCTTGAACTATGTAACCCATTCCCTCGAAATATCTATTATCATTCATCATATGATTCACAAAAAACACAAACCATTCTCATTTTTCAGGAAATAAAATCCTAGGTTCCAACAAGTATTTTTGTTCGGTTATATGGTGTTGATTGTCGGTCATGGAGTTAGCACTCATTCTTGGTTTATTCCACAAGTTGGGATGGTATAAAGGAGTAGGATTGCTGAAACATGAAATGAATAGTTTAAAATAATGTAGCTAAACATTTTATGTTGAACTACATGTTACCAAGGATTTAGGTACATAAGTGTTTTGGAGAGACTTATATGAGTGTGAGCTCATCATCGTGGGTGTAGCCTATGAAATGAGCATGGAATGCATGGTAAAAATGAATTCACTCTAGTATTTTATATTTATTTGGGAATAATTATTATGGTTTTGTCCTGAATGTATAAATATTTGAAATATCAGGAAATTGTTTTTAAATGAGTGATTTTGTAAAAGAATGGTTGTTTAATATTGAAAATGGGTCAATTTTCAAAACCTGGGGTATTTTTGGAAATTTATTGAACATGGAAAACATTTAATTTCATAAATCATGGTTGTGATAGTTTTAATTTGATAGGATTTAAAATTTTAATCATTAAATTGGTAGGGAGTGACACTTATGGTTCTTTTTTTGATGATAGAAATGGCACTAGGTAGGATTTGTAGAGGCCAACTGGAGGAAGCTGTGGAAAATGTGGTTGCGCCTAAGCCACTGGTGAACCTAAAGATAGTTCAGAGAATATTAAAAGATTTAAAATATGGGGAAAGTTGGAATATAATGGATGATACGATGAATTTGGATCACTCATCTCAGTTTTAAAAATGAAATCGATGAATATTTATGGGTGATTTGGAACCCAAAAGGGTGAATCATGTTTTAATATGATGAATTTAATGTTGTATTTCTTGGGAAAACTAATAGACATGATGGTAAAATTAGTGATGTACATGTTGGAATATATTTCTCTTTAGTGGTGGGAGTTGGCTGTCCAGGCTAGAGTGGACAAAGGTATGACATGGGGGTTTTTGAAAAAATATTTAATTAAAAATTATACCCTCACATGTTCAAGATTCTTAAAATGAAAATTTTCATTATCTAAAAGTAGTATAACCTTTCGATGATGAAGAATGCTGGAAAATTCATGAATTTAGACCGGTTTTCATTTGAGGCTATGACTGGTACATCTATGAAGGTGAAATTTTTTAGTTAGGGCTGAGGTAGGAAATCTGTTACAAAATTGTAGTGCTATGTATAATGGATTATACAGAGGAGGTAAATAGGGAAATTATGGATGAATGGGATATCTTGGTGGATACTTGTGGAGGAGTTAATGCAATACCCATGGGAAATTGTGGGAACTATAATGTAGGGAGAAAATGAAAGAGAGACACTTATTTAAAGGGTGGTAGTATGGGATATAATTGAACAACATGATCGATGAATCTTCCTCAAAAGATTCAGATTAATATAGGTTCATTCCAATGTTTTTCTAAAGACCACATAAAGAGGGATCATACAAAATATCCTTGAGCATATAATTACTGTAAGAATATGGGGCATATGTATCCTTATTGACATAATGTTTCGAGGTCAAGTGTTCATAACACTCCTCAGGGGTCGCATACATCTTATTTCTCAACATGACAGGAGTTGAAGCATATCCATTTTGAGAATAATATAGTTAGTCCATGTGATTATAGGAATACCACGACTCCTCACAAAAAGTAAATTATAGTATGGGAATCAAGAGGAATTTGTGGCCACTATGTTGGTGTTTGGAGCTGAGTAGGTTATTGTGGATGACCATTTAGTACAATCCACAGTGATAGGTAAAATTATTTTGAATTCCACCTTTATTCAAGTGTTGTTTAATATTTTTAAATCTCATTCTTTCATTTCTTCACATACTAATTAATATTTGGGTTTAAATGTGGAAATGATGCCTTTGATTTTAAAACATCAAACTCCTATGGGTCATATAGAGTGTAGAGCCATTCTGTGTAGAAAATGTGGGATAACTGTTGATGGGGTAAAGTTTATGTGGTACTTCTTAGTGCTTGATATGGATATTTATGATATAATCTAAGTTATGGGTTGGTTTACATCATTTAAGGCCCACATTTACTGTTATGTGTGGATGGATAGCTTCACAATGGATGATGGAATGAAGCATATCTTTATAGAAAAAATGAGTGAAAATGTGGGTGCAACATGATTATTGCAACCAAAAGTTAGGATGATATCATTTTTTTGGAGTGTTTTCCATTAGCATCGATTGAAAAAACCAAGAATATTTGTTTTATAGATGTTATTGATCAGTTTATTGAATCTTTTCTGGATGAATTCTTAGGGTTATCATCCCTAAGAGATGTGTAGTTGATGATTGATCTCTATATGGGGACTAGTCATATCACACTTTTATCTTACCATATGGAATAATCATAATTAAGGTAATTCAATTTTTAGTTTTAGGAGTTAGGAAACAAAGGGATCATATGTCCTAGCACATCTCTGTGGGAAGCACCGCTATTATTTGTTAAAAATGAGGATGGAACTCTTAGGCTAAGAGTTGATTATCATAATATTAAAAAAGTTATGATAAGTATTTGATATCCACTCCCACACATTTATGACATGGTTCATCATTTTAGGGGATCCCATTGGTTCTATAAAATTGACTTGCAGTAAGGATATCATTAGAGAAGGAGGATATTCAAATAATATCTTTTAACAGTAGATATAGCCATTATGAATAAGAAGTTATTCCATTTGGTCTTACAAATTTACCATCATTCTTAATGGCATGAATGAATCTTTTATTTTAGATATATAATGATTCTTTTGTGGCGGTGTTGGTTGATGATATATTGGTGTATTCCATGACAAGGGATGAGTTAGAGAAATACATAGAGATAGTGTTATGGATCTTGAAAAATCATCGGTAGTAAGAAAAAAAATCAAAATGTGATTTTTGGATACCATAAGTTCATTTCATAAGCCATTTTATTTATATGAAAGTTTTTTTAGTGGATTCAAAGAATATAGAGGCTATTATATCCTAGAAGCCACCAAATAATTTCTTTTAGATATTGATCATCCTTAGTCAAGCTAGGTATTTCCACACTTTGTACGTGACTTATCATTATTAGATTCACCAATGATATCTTTTACAAGGAATAATGTTCCACTTCAATGGAATAAAAAACATTAAAACTCATTTGAAGATATTAAGGTCTACCATACATTAGCACCAATCTTGGTTTGTCCAGAACCAAGGTGAGGGTACGTGGTGCATTATCACGCATCAAAATTTGGGTTTGGGTGTTTTATTATTAAATGGGATCATGTTTTTTTTGTAGGGATCATGAATGTCTAGGTTTCATGAGAAGAAATACACAACGCATGATTTAGAGTTAGCATAGGTGGTGCATTCTTTGATAACTTGGATCATTATCTCTTCAGTGAAAAATTTAAAGTGTTTACAGATCGTAAAATATTGAAGCATATATTCTCATAGAGAGATTTGAATATGATAAAGAGGATATGTATATAGTATCTCCATATTTTTTAATTTGAATTTATGTACACACCAGGTAAAGGAAATTCAGTGGATGATGAATTAGGTAGAAATTCATATTCTCAGGTGGTGAAACATGCATCTAATCAGTGGTTGTTAATGTTGCTTATAACCCACATGCAGTTTGATTTCTAAGACTGAGGTGATGTAGTGGTTTTCCTTCCAGTTTCATTGGATCCTGACATGGTTGGTTTGGTTAAATAGGTGCAGATGTTTGATTCAGAGTCTGTGGCTATGAGGGTGAAAAAAATGGAGGGGAGGCCATTTAGGGTTAGAAACTTGATGGGAATTCAGTTTCGATCTTTAAGAATTGTATGGTTGTACCATTGGATTTTTAAGAAAAACATTTCAGTTTTTACCATTATTATAGATGGGCAGTTCATCCTAGAATTTAGGAAATGTGTAAGGCATTAAAATCACTGTTTTAGTGGGCTGGTATGATCAGGAATGTGGCCATTTTGGTTTTGAGATGCTTCATTTTTCAGAATTTTAAGGAATAACATCAATGCACAATGGGTATGTTGTAGTCCATATGTATTACATTTTATAAATGGGAGTAGATAGCTAGGTATTTTTTTAGGTCTCCCAACAATTACTAAGAAAAATTATTCAATATGGTTGACTATGGATCAACTCATAAGGTTGGCCAATTTCATCCCTATTCATGAATCTCATACGATGGAGGATCAACCCAAACTCTATATCCAAGAGTTTTTAAAGAGGAATGTGGTACCCATTTTGCTTATATCTATATGCCCCCAGCCTTAAACCATACTTAATCTTGGGTTATTACAAGATTACACATTGAGGATCTTTTTAGGTTTATAGTTTTATAGAATTAGATCATAAAACTTTCATTACATTCCACATTTAAGCAAAGTGGTTACATAAAAGGTAGTATTCATTTTTTTCCCACCAACAGAAACATATTTAAAAATAAAGCATGGATTGTTTCTTGACACTTCCTTGACACTATCATCATATCATGTACCTTTCCCTTGACCTGTGAAAAAAATTTCAAAAAACTTGGGATGAGCATAAAAAGCTCAGTAAGGGTTATAAAAAATATGGAAAGGAAACATGAGTTTATATATACATAAGAATGAAATCATACTTTACCCATAAAACATATGCACTTTAACATACCTCATCAAATCATGAATAAATCATAGAAATCATAAGACATAAAAGGTAACATGAGGCATTCATAACATTCTTACGTAGGGAGTAACCCTCTTGGTTACATTTGGAATACCCACCACAGTATATTCCCTAAATCTCTTCAGAGAAACCTTAACATTTCACTCTTTCGCATTACCCAATGCATTGGAGAGCTATATCGGGCTCACCTGCCCTTAGTTTATCGCAGAACCACCCGTCTTCATAACAATGCCCAAGAACCATAACATAATCGTACCACATAATACATGCATAGTGGAAACATAACATTTCCACATTTCAATCACAAGATATCAATAAAACACATTGACATAAATAAACATTATGAAAACAATTTTCAATAACAAAATAAAAGAAAAGTAAAACATGGTATTTATTTTTCTTTTAAAAAGAAGGTATGGCTTGTAGAGGAAGCTGAAACTCAAATAATGGTTACGGCGGTGGAGAAGTCGTTGTCGCCGTATACGTACGACAAAAAAAATCCCCTTTTTTCATTTAGTAAAATGCTTCGTATAAAAAAATATTACTTTTTGGATTAAGTTAAAAGTCAAAGGGGGTTATAAACCGTATAAAAGAAGGTTGTGTAAAAAAAAATATGCCTCAATGAATAGAGATTGAGACGAAGTCCCTTACAAAGACGGTATCCTTGGTTTAAGGATAAATCAATTACATAATTATGTGTGACAAATGAATACACCAAATATAAGTGGATATTAAGTGTAAAACAATCATAGGTTATTCACACATATTCATTGAACATCATATTCAAGGAGTAAAAGTTTATCCTAAAGAATCAAATTTGGGTTAAGAAGTTCCCTTGCAAAAATTTGACAGCCTAACGACATCACTACAAAATTCAAAAAATGAGTTGATGAGAGATAAAAAGGGTATCCCATCACATGGACATAAAATTTAAATAAATAAGGATATAGAAGAACATATCCCAACATAATATTATGTGAATTAAAAGACATTACAACATAAGTATTTTAAAAAGAGGAGGGTGAAAGGTTCCCTTTCTGACATGGGTATCTTTCGAAACATACGCCCTGTGAAAGAAGGACAATAAAACATTGATGTAAATACTCATAAATGAAAGTATATTACACAATGAGTAAAATAATGGGTAGTACATACACCACTAAAAGGAAATTGTGGCAAATGTATCATAAATCTCACGGGAATAAAAGCGAGATGAAAAATCCCTTACGGAAACTCGGCAGCCTAACGGCGCCACTTAAAACATACAAAAATGGATTGATGAGATCAAATAGGGTCTCTCATCATATTAACATAAATTTTAAAGAAATATAAATATAAAATAACATCCCCCAAAATAACAAAGAGGAGCTTAAAAGAAGTGACATAACTGAGAGTACTTAAAAAGAAAGAGAGAGGTTAGATCTCTTACGAAAATTCGGCAGCCTAACGGCGCCACTCAAAACATCCAAAATGGATTGATGAGATAGAATAGGGTCTCTAATCACATGAACATAAAAATTACAGTAAGATTAATATAAAATAGCATCCCAATAACAAGAAATATGAGCTTTAAAAGGAATGACATAAAAGAGTGTACTTAAAAAGAAAGAGAGGAGTAAGATCCCTTACCTCGGGTCCGACTTGACACGATCATTCTTTAATCTCCTGAATAATAAACTTGAGTTAATTTATACTTACTTAAGAACCTTTTTCAAGTTCATTATTCCTTTTACATCACTTATTACCATGTCATGAAAACTATGTAATTATTTTAGTTAATAACGGTCGTTTAAACGATCATTGGTACTTGAGTCAAAATATGCTCTTTATAATTACAAGTTGTTCATGTATCCATTATATCCAGAGTTATAATCATGATCTATATATAATATATATAATATATATCCAGTATATACATGAATTTATAATATTACATAATCATTTATAGGTAAGAAATGAAATGCACCGTTCATGGAGACGGTAATCCATACGTACGCATGAACACAACTTTCATTTCTATTTCGTATTTTATAGAATGGAATCATAATGATATAAAGGTATATTATAATTCCAGTATAATATCATATATAATACCATTAATTACATCCTTTATACGTCCCACATATGGCATTAACGAATCAAATCACTTTGAGGGGGCGGTAGTCCGCACTTTCTAAAATGAAGATACCGCGTTTACGCATAATGGTAACCATAAAGGATATGCCATAAATGAAAAATACAGAAGCTTAATTAAAAGATAACCATATTATATATAATATATAAATATAGTGACATCTTAATGGATAACTTTGAAGGTGGTATATGAGTGTTGAACAATCATCGTTTCGTGAGGCAGAAATTCGCCATCCACGGAAACAGTATGTTCTTTAACCATTAGATGTAGGTGTATGTAAGTGTAGCTCGAATCCTTCTTATAAAGAAAATCCTAGTATATTGAAGATACTGGAGTTGTTACAAAATAAATGAATAAAAAGAGTTTATGGGGTTGGAGAATCAAAATAAAACAAAAGGAATCAAGTGAAGACATTACCTTAAAATCAGGTAACTCCCTTTGGTTTGATCTAAAAGGCTTCCATGGGAATAATTATGCCCAAAGTGAGTCTTCAAGGATTTATAGGGGGATTTGGAGAGATAAAATGGTCGGGGTTGGCTGATCCAAAGGCTTTGGAAGTGTGGGTAAGGAGGTAGAGGTGGGGGCCTTTTATAAGGGGAGGGGAGGGGCACTCTTGGAATGTAAGGAAATGTTACTTTATTTTAGAATTAGTTTCAGATTTTAATGGTCCCACATTGATTTGTTTCAAGGATAAGGTGATAAAGGTTAGAAATACACCCATAAAATATGTTTTGTACATGTTTAGGTCTTATATTTTACATTATCTTTCCATTTTATTTAAATCGTTAAATAATGAGTCCATCGCTGCATCATCATGATGTCATAAATAATTTAATTTATTTAATGTCTAAAAATTATAAAAAAAATACTATGATGTATGAAATATTTTTATCTTTCCAATTACTATTTATAGTAAAAAATATGACTTGTATAACCCCATTTAAAAATTGATTTAGTAAAACAACTCATGTTTCTGTCATTTTAATTTTAACATTAAATAAAAAGGTATTTATGTCATTTTCCAAACAAAGTGGCTCCATGGGGTCCCCAAGTTGACCCATGGATTTTCATGGTCGTCCATGACTCATCCAATGAGGGTAGGACATGTGTCTAGGTCATTTAATATTATTAAAACATTATTTTTACCTTAAACTACACTAATCACCTCTAATGGCGATTAAAAACTTAATAAGTTACTATTAACCAAAAAAATTATTTTAATCCCATTGATCCACATTTTACATCTTAATGAAAAACATGTATGTCGGATTTTTGAAATTCAAAACACAAAGATGAAAAAATGTCATTTAAACGGAAAAATCAATTTTTATAAGTACCACTTAGTGTTTTCACTATTCATTAAAAATTGAAGTTTTTCAGAAAATTACCAAAAATTCACCCTAATCTATATTTGATATTCCGAATTCAAAAAATGATGTCTATTTTAAAAAATTCAAAACATATAAGTTGCATTAATTAATTTAATAATTAATTCCCGCGGTCAAAACAAATAGCGTGTTTTTATGAAACAAAATGTATCAAAAGATTGACACTAGTTTAAGTCCGATTTCAAAGTGAAATTAATTCCAACGACCACTATTGGATTAAATGGTAAAAATATATTCTAATTTAACTTTAAAACCAATTCAAAATATAATCTAATCATATAAATAAATCTGATTAAAAAGAGGTTTTGAATTAAAATACAACATTTTTCACTATTCATTAAAAATAAACTCTATCGGAAAAATACCAAATATTTACACAAAGTAAATTTTGATGTCCCGATTCTAATGAAGAATATTTTTTGTCAAATATAACCCATAAAATTTTCAAAAGGTGAATTTAAAATAGGTTCGTCATCAAAAGGCAGTTAATCGACCTTTTAAAGAATATTAGAATGTTTACGCTTAAAATTGGATTCATTCGCATTTTTAATCCTCTAACATTTATTGTGAAAAGTAAAAATATTTGACAAACATATATAATAATTTTGTAGTTAGTTATATTAATTCCCTCCATTACAACAGTTAGGCGTTAACTACCATTTAAAATAATATTATTTTATTTTATGAGTGTGACGTAAGATTCCCAAGAAACTCGTTGTTGCGTATTGGGTACGCCATCGAGCAAAGCATCCCCTTTAAAGTAATATTAATATTTTATTCACAATTATGGATAAATATAAAAATGTCATATTATTTATTTACCTGGGGTGTTACATCGTTCCCCCCTTTTGGGAATTGCGTCCTCACAATTTTAAAATTGAGCTTGGAAACATCCTTGAAAGTCCCACATCGGAACAAGAGTCGGTAAAACAATCACTTTAAAATAAATAAAGATAAGTACAGAGGTCACCTGAGTTAACCCATACTAGGATTCTGTGTAGGAAAACATGGGCATGGAGGAGAAAACATAGGGTCATGTTCTGATGGAGAGTGATAGAAAACATGTTTAGGAGAAAGTTAACCACAAGAAAATCACAAACTTGTGATGGCTTAAACGGTATTCGATTCCCCAGTAGGAAAAGTTAATAGAACTTTTTTTTAAGTTACTTTTTATTGAAGAATCTATTCATAAGGAAACATAATCACTTATAATGTTGACTTTCATCTTTTATTAGATTCCTTACACAAACTCATATTTTCTCCAAAAGATGAGTATTTAGGAAGACTTGTTCACATTAAGAGTACTATAATCAACTTCTAGAGAATCACCTAATCCAAAAAAGAGAACTATATGGATCCCATGTCTTTAGAATTTATCCAAAACCAAAACCAAAAAGGTTAGTACAAGATCAGATAATCCAGAAAAGGATAACCCTTTATAAAAAGAAAATATATTCTTAATCTCCAAAATTTGTCCAACAAACCCCAAAGTTCAATGAGGACCATTCGATAAACAATTTGTCCATAAAACTCTTCAAAGTAAACCAAAATAAGATTGAAACCAAAATATTTGATGGATTTAGTCACATAGTCTTCCAAGTTAAATTGTAACATTTATCTCCAAACAACATCAGTTGCTCTTAATGTCTCGTATTGAAAAGTAATTAACCTAATCACATATCCTCCCTGATAGGTTATTAAATTTCTATAGATAACCCAAAATCAACTTACTCTTAATTCATAAAATCATATAACTAAAAAGAATCAGTCAAACTAACCAGGGACTTCACGTAGTCCAGTGGAAGGCGATAAATACCAGTTTCACTTTGGTTGTGGGTTCGATTCCCGCAGCTTTGTCTGACACGACGGGTTGTCACACGGTCTGCGTGTTGTCCTTTTTCCAAAACTATATAATTCTAAAATCATTCACAAAAAGAGATAAAATCATCAAAAATAACCATAACATAATTTAACCTCAATTTAATCTCATGCCTTTCACTTCCATCATACTATATAGTAACCCATAATTACCTCAAAAGTAAGGATCATATAAACCCAAATGGTTCTTTATAACTATGTCCACAAAATAACAGATAACTATTCCTTGAATAAAATTTTCATATATTAAACATCAGGGTTACACATACTATAAAAAGTCTTCTAATGTAACCCCATCATCAAAAGAGACTTAATACTCTTAAGAATTTCAACATAACTCTTGAAGCCCTTATATGTCGACTTCTTACTCATTCAACATTCTTCATGATCCATTAACCATTCCATTCCAACTTATTCTGAAATACTTCTTTCCTACAAAAAAATCATGAATCATATCCTAAGATTCCAAAATAGGAAAACAAAAGTTATGAAATAATCCATACCTTTGATTGGTCATTGTCAGTTTCTTCATCCTCAATCAGAATGGCATTAGGTATTGGTAAATGATTATTTGTACAATCTTGGTGATCCCATTCACGAAACTTCTTCATAGGACATGTGTTTTCATAATCACCATGCACACCACATTTAAAACATTCAATTGATCCCTCAGAAATAACTTCTTTCCCTTTCCTCGAGTCAAATGGATGCTTCCTTTTTCCATGGAAGGTTATTTCTTTATGACCTTCATTTCCACATCTATAGCATATTTCTGTCCCTTTGGAAAATTTTCCTAGGTGTTTCTTTCCACATCTTTGACACATAGGTTTTGAACATACATACCTTTATGATTATTACCCGTAGTTCCGTAGGGATTTGTTTCTCGCATATATGATGCCTTATAGAAATCACCAAGGTTTAGGTGGCCATTCATGACTCCAGATAGTTGGTTGAGGATAAACAAAAGAGTTCTCATTGCAGCTCCCATATCATTCGGTTTCTTGCTGAAAAAAACTGTCACAATTTCATTCACATCCACTTTTACTTTGGTGCCTGCTAGATCCAGCCATTTACTTAAACCAAAAAGGTCAATGTGAGTATATCAACAAAACCATCTTGTACTAATGAGGAAGATAAACACTAAGATATACTTACTCATTCACTTTATCTAAAACTAGGACTCTTTCTGAATTCATACCCATTATGGTAATGTAACTTATGCTTAAAGAATACCCTAACATCTAAAGTTATCTAAACTGACCTCTGATACCAACTATAAGGCCCCAGCCTTAAACCTTACTTAATATTGAGTTATTGCAAGATTACACATTGAGGATATTTTCAAGTTTAGAGTTTTAGAGAATTAGATCATAAAACTTTCATTACATTCCACATTTAAACAAAGTGGTTACATAAAAGATAATATTCATTTTTTCCCATCAACGGAAACATATTTAAAAATAAAGCATGGATTCTTTCTTGACACTTCCTTGACACTATCATCATATCATGTACCTTTCCCTTGACCTATGAAAAACATTTCAAAAAACTTGGGACGATCATAAAAAGCTCAGTAAGGGTTATAAAAAATATGGAAAGGAAACATGAGTTCATATATACATAAGAATGAAATCATACTTTACCCATAAAACATAGGCACTTTAACATACCTCATCAAATCATGAATAAATCATATAAATCATAAGACATAAAAGGTAACTTGAGGCATTCATAACATTCTTACATAGGGAGTAACCCTCTTGGTTACGTTTGGAATACCCACCACAGTATATTCTCTAAATCTCTTCGGAGAAACCTTAACGTTTCACTCCTTCGCATTACCCAATGCATTAGAGGGATATATCGGGCTCACCCGCCCTTAGTTTATCACGGAACCACCCATATTTATAACAATTTCCAAGAACCATAACATAATCGTACCACATAATACATGCATAAAGGAAACATAACATTTCCACATTTCAATCACAAGATATCAATAAAACACATTGACATAAAAAACATTATGAAAACTATTTTCAATACCAAAATAAAGGAAAAGTAAAAAATGGTATTTATTTTTCTTTTAAAAAGAAGGTATGGCTTGTAGAGGAAGCCGAAACTCAAATAATGGTCACGGTGGAGGAGAAGTCATTGTCGCCGCATACGTACGACAAAAACATTCTCTTTTGTCGTTTAGTAAAACACTTCGTATAAAAAAAGATTCTTTTTTGGATAAACGTAAAAGTCAAAGGGGTTTATACACTGTATAAAAGAAGGTTGTGTATAAAACAAAATATGCCTCAATGAATGGAGATTGAGACGAAGTCCCTTACAAAGACGGTATACTTGGTTTAAGGATAAATCAATTACATAGTTATGTGTGACAAACGAATACACAAAATATAAGTGGATATTATGTGTAAAACAATCATAGGTTATTCACACATATTCATAGAACGTCATATTCAAGGAGTACAAGTTTATCCCAAAGAATCAAATTTGGGTTAAGAAGTTCCCTTGCAAAAATTTGACAGCCTAACGTCGTCACTACAAAATTCAGAAAATGAGTTGATGAGAGATAAAAAGGGTATCTCATCACATGGAAATAAAATTTAAATCAATAAAGATATATAAGAACATATCCGAACATAATATTATGTGAATTAAAAGACATAACAAAAGAAGTCTTTTAAAAAGAAGAGGGTGAAAGGTTCCCTTACTAACATGGGTATCTTTCGAAACATACGCCCCGTGAACGAAGGACAATACAAAATTGATGTAAATACTCATAAATGAAAGTATGTTACACAATGAGTAAAATAATGGGCAGTACATACACCACTCAAAGGAAATTGTGGAAAATGTATCATAAATCTCACGGGAATAAAAGTGAGATGAAAAATCCCTTACGAAAACTCAGTATCCTAACGACGCCACATAAAACTTTCAAAAATGGATTGATGAGATCAACTAGGGTCTCTAATCATATTAACATAAAGTTTACATAAATAGGAATATAAAATAACATCCCCCAAAATAACAAAGAGGATCTTAAAATAAGTGATATAAAGTAGAGTACATAAAAATAAAGAGAGAGGTTAGATCTCTTACGAAAATTCGGCAGCCTAACGACGCCACTAAAAACATCCAAAATGGATTGATGAGAGAGAATAGGGTCTCTCATCACATGAACATAAAAATTAAAGTAAGAGTAATATAAAATAACATCCCAATAACAAGAAAGATGAGCTTTAAAAGGAATGACATAAAAGAGTGTACTTAAAAAGAAAGAGAGGAGTAGGATCCCTTACCTTGGGTCCGACTTGACTCGATCATTCTTTAATCTCCGGAATAATAAACTTGAGTTAATTTCTACTTCCTTAAGAACCTTTTTCATGTTCATTATTCCTTTTATATCACTTATTACCATGTCATGAACACTATGTAATTATTTTAGTTAATAACGGTCGTTTAAACGATCATTGGTACTTGAGTCAAAATATGCTCTTTATAATTACAATTTGTTCATTTATCCATTATATCCAGAGTTATAATCATTATTTATATATCATATATATTATATATATCCAGTATATACATGAATTTATAATATTACATAATCATTTAGAGGTAAGAAATGAAATGCACCGTTCATGGAGACGGTAAGCCGTACGTACGCATGAACGCTACTTTCATTTCTATTTCGTATTTTATAGAATGGATTTACAATGATATAAAGGTATATTATAATTCCAGTATAATATCATATATAATACCATTAATTACATCCTTTATATGTCCCACATATGGCATTAATGAATCAAATCACTTTGAGGGGGCGGTAGTCCGCACTTCCTAAAATGAAGATATCGCGTTTACTCATAATGGTAACCATAAAGGATATGCCATAAATGAAAAATAAATAAGCTTAAGTAAAACATAAACATATTATATATAATATATAAATATAGTGACATCTTAATGGATACCTTTGAAGGTGATATATGAGTGTTGAACAATCATCATTTCGTGAGACAGAAATTCACCATCCACAGAAACAGTATGTTCTTTAACCATTAGATATAGGTGTATGTAAGTGTATCTCGAATACTTATTATAAAAACATCCTAGTATATTGAAGATAATGTATTTGTTACAAAAGAAATGAATAAAAAGAGTTTAGGGGTTTGGAGAAGCAAAATAAAACAAAAGGACTCAAGTGAAGACATTACCTTAAAATCGGGTAACTCCCTTTGGTTTGAGCTAAAAGGATTCCTTGGGAAGACTTATGCCCAAAGTGAGGATTCAAGGAGTTAGAGAGGGATGTAGAGAGACACAATGGGCAGGGTTTGGCCGAGACAAAGGCTTTGGAAGTGTGGGTAAGGAGGTAGAGGTGGGGGCCTTTTATAAGGGGAGGGGAGGGGCACTCTTGAAAAGTAAGGAACTGTTACTTTATTTTAGAATCCGTTTCGGATTTTAATGGTCCCACATTGATGTGTTTCGAGGGTAAGGTGATAAGGGTTCTAAATAAACCCATAAAATAGGTTTTGGACATGTTTAGGTCTTAGATGTAACATTATCTTTCCATTTTATTTAAATCGTTAAATAATGAGTTCATCGCTGCATCATCATGATGTAATAAATAGATTAATTTATTTAATGTCTCAAAATTATAAAAAAATACTATAATGTATGAAATATTTTTATCTTTCCAATTACTATTTATAGTCATAAATCTGAGTTGTATAACCCCATTTAAAAATTGTTTTAGTAAAACAACTCATGTTTGTGTCATTTTAATTTTAACATTAAATAAAAAGGTATTTATATCATTTTCCATCCAAAGTGGATACATGGGGTCCCCAAGTTGACCCATGGATTGTCTTGGTCGTCCATGACTCATCCAATGAGGGTTGAACATGTTTCTAGTTCATTTAATATTATTAAAACATTATTTTTACCTTAAACTACACTAATCACCTCTAATTGCGATTAAAAACTTAATAAGTTACTATTCACCAAAAAATTATTTTAATCCCATTGAACCAAATTTTACTTATTAATGACAAACATGTATGTCAGATTTTTGAAATTAAAAACACAAAGATGGAAAAATTTCATTTAAACGAAAAAATCAGTTTTTTTAAGTACCACTTAGTGGTTTCGCTATTCATTAAAAATTGAATTTTTTCAGAAAATTACCAAAAATTCACCCTAAGCTATATTTGATATTCAGAATTAAAAAATTATGCCTATTTTACAAAATTCAAAAAATATAAGTTGCATTAATAAATTCAATAATTAATCCCCGCTGTCAAAACAAATAGCGTGTTTTTATGAAACAAAATGTATCAAAATATTGACAGTAGTTTAAGTCTGATTTCAAAGTGAAATTAATTCCAATGACCACTATTGGATTAAATGGTAAAATTATATTCTAATTTCACATTAAAACCAAATAAAAGGATAATCTAATCATATAAATAAATTAGATTAAAAATATCTTTTGAATTTAAACACAACATTTTTCACTATTCATTAAAAATGAACTTTATCGGAAAAATACCAAAAATTTACAAAAAGTAAATTATGATGTCCCGATTCTAAAGAAGAATTTTATTTTGTCAAATATAACACATAATATTTTCAAAAATTGGATTTAAAAGAGGTTCGTCATCAAAAGCCAGTTAATCGACCATTTAAAGGATATTAAAATGTTTACGCTTAAAATTGGATTCACTCACATTTTTAATCCTCTTACATTTATTGTAAAAAGTAAAAATATTTGAAAAAAATATATAATCATTTTTTAGTTAGTTATATTCATTCCCACCATCAAAACAGCTAGGCGTTAACTACCATTTAAAATAATATTATTTTATCATTATAGTGCAACGTAAGATTTCCAAGAAACTCATTGTTGCGTATTGGGTACGCCATCGAGCATAACATCCTCTTTAAAGTAATATTAATATTTTATTCACAAATATGGATAAATATAAAAATTTCATATTCTTTATTTACCTGGGGTGTTACAATATCATATTGATTTCCAAGGTTCCCAAATCATTTCTATAAATCCTTGTATAATTCCCTTGGAAATTAGTTGACAATGGGAAATAAATATCATACTTAGATGGATGGATAATCTAAGAGGATGATACAAACATTATAAGATATTTTCTTGGCTTATGTGATTGATTTTGGTGGATAATGGGAGGAGAGCCTACCATTGGTGTAGTTTTATAATAATAATATTTATCTTGACTCGATACATATAGATCTATTTAAATCAATGTATGGGCATCTGCATCATTCTCCACTATGTTATGGGACATTATGTGAGACTTTAATGGTTAAGATGAGCCTTCTCACTAAGACTATAGAGAATATTATTTTGATCATGAAGATAATTGAGATGGATCATATTTTTTCGAAATTGTATAGGGATCATCGTCAACGACCATCATTCGAGGTGGGTAATCATGTGTTATTGTGAATCTAGCGTACTCTTGGACATCATTCTTTTGGAAAGTAGGGTATGTTATCTCCGAGGTATATTGATTGTTTTGAGATACATGAGTGGTTTGGACTGGTGGCGTATCATTTTAATTTTTTATAATGGTTTACTGTGGTGAAAAATGTGTTTAATGTTTCTTAGTTGAAGAAGTATCAACAGTATCCTGACCATGTGATTTGATGGGATCAAGTAAATATAGGTCCAGATGTTTCATTAGTGGACATGCCATTGTGGATTGTGGATAGTAAATATAATCTCTTGAGTTGTAAATTCATCAGTCTAGTGTATGTTTTTTTGAAATATAGTGATATTTAGGAGGATACCTGGGAATGAGAGAATGAAATAGCCAAACAGTGGCCCAAGATATTTCATTAAAGTGATTGTTTCCTACTTTTTTGGATGGAATGTCCAATTATGAGGAGACCCCCAGGTTTGAGGTATGTAACCTTTTTAGTATTTTTTATGTGTATAATGGGGTTGGGTAACATTTGAGAGAGTTTTAAAGGGTTTTCGGAATGTTTTGGGGCTTTTTAAGGGTTCATGGTTTGAGAACGGTTTTGGAAAACCATGATTCTTTTCCAAGAAACCGTGCACGTTGAGGTAGTGGAAGTAGAGAGGGTGCACGGTTAAGGTGCACAGTTTTACAAACCATGGGACAACCCCAGGTAAAGAATTCATCTTGAGACAGTGGGATTCCACACAATTTGTGCATGGTTTGTCTCACCGTGTATTCCAACCATGCGAGGCACCCTTTTGAGATAATATAAGGTGCATGAAAAGTGCAAAGATTTCATAATTGTGCAGCTAAACCATGTTTGTATTTATAAGGGGGTTTTAAAAACTGTTTCTGGGATGGTATTTTCCCTAAACACCTCATTTACACTCCCACATGAACTCCACTCGAGATTTCTTCTTCTCAGGGGTTATGGAGGCTCTTGGACTCATTTTTGAAGCAATTCAAAGGCATTTTAGGGTGTTTTGAAGGTGATTCTCCATTAGTATGTCTCATCTCATGGAGGATTAGTGGTTTTATCAACATATACATCTCTATTTATACTAGTTTTCAAGATCTACTTCCATTGAATGTATTTATACGGTTTTTGTTGTCTATATTGGTATTTCTTGGGCCTTTTGATGTTAGGGAATGAAATCTAAGGTGATTTTGTGGAAGTTTCACCAAGATTTGGTGTTAGGTTGTGTGGTGTCTTGATTTCACCAAACTATAAGGTAGGTTTCATCACTCTCAAATTAATTTTTCTAGAACTATAAGTATTAATCTCCAATTAATTTATTTTTATTGATATTTATTGTGAACATGTTCTGAGAATCCTCATAGGAACCCATTTTTTAACGAGTGGTGGATTTTGGGGGAAATGGTATATTTTTGTGAAATGTTCTTCGATGTGGGGTTTTAAAATGATGATTTTAAAATTAGTTTTCTGGTTGGGTTAATGGAAATGGTTCTTAAAATGGTGTTTAATAAAAAAATTGTTTTATAGAAGTGTGAATTGGCATCGATATTAGCATAATAGTATTTTCAATAAATGAATAATTTATTGAATTGGTTTTGGTATGTTTCTGGAATTGTTGATTTCTTTAAGGGGTTTTTCGGTTTTGTAATTGTTGAGTAGTATGGCTTGGCATGTGTTTGATGATATAAATTTGGAAAATTTTGATTGAATTATTATTTTGGTTTTGGTAAATTCCATTCGACTAATTATTGGCTTAAGTATTTAAGAATGTGTTGGAAGGGATGGATAGGTGGGTGAAGCACTACTATGAAAAGGGTTGGAAAATGGAACGAATTAGCACTATAAAAGTATATGGGTTTGGATGTGAAGTATCACAATCATGGTAACACCGAGATCAGGTGTATGGGTGTAGAATTTTTGAATACATTTGGAATATGAGTGTTTCCATGAAAGGTGAAATGGGCTAGTATGGGGTAAGAAAATGTTTAATGAAATGTTTGGTTGTTTTCCTTAGTTCTGTGATGATTTGGGTAAATGGGTTGGTAAGGGTGTGTTTGGGTTACTAGAATTTTGTTGCATTGTTTGATAGTTTTAACGGAATTATTTTTTATAAATTTCTAACTGGTTCTATCCTAGTGTAATGTGTAGGTTAGTCATTTTGGAAAAACCTATTGAGTATTATTACTCACCGCCAACTAATGAACATTGGTGATTTTTAAGATGTAGTGCTCTGGGGCACATATAAAGGTAAATCATCTCATTTATTTAGTGGTTCATTGGGTTGCTTGGGTGGTCTTATGGTGTTGGATCCTAGAAATTGGAGTTGAGATACAAAGCATTAAATTGGTGTCTTCAAATTTTTTGTTTTAGTTTTCTTCTTAGTACACTGATTCTGGGTTTTTTAGTATGGATTTATTGTTCATTTGGTATTGTTTAATTTAAAAAATATTGTTTACATGAAATATGTAGCGATCATTGGTATTGACTCATTCAGTGGGTTGTTTTATTTCTAAAGGATAAATCATACCCAACTATTCAGGAAGCCCTCAGCTTTTATTTCTATCCTTTGGAACCTTGGGAATTCCACCTAAGGCCATGTGGAATCATCACCTCAACTCAAGAAATTGAGGATGGCTGAGATGTTACAAATATAATCTCATTGAGAATCCCCTTATGGCACTCTATATTGGCCTTTTAGTTAGAACAATAGTTCTTGGACCTAAATAGGAGGCCTGGGAAGGGAATAAGTCAAAATGTAGTTAATACTAAAACCGTATAAGGTGTGAGGATAATATGTAGTGAAGGATGGTATTTATAGGGAGACGAGAGGGGTGTTTTTTATTATTTTATTCATTTTTAAATTATTTTGGCTCAAGACATTCAACCGTGTTAATTCTTGTGACTATGTATAGAAAATAGTTTTTGTGAATTCTAAAAAATGGGTAATTACATTACAAATGTCTCAAAAATTCATCTATTTTAATTATAATGTTAAATACAGCTAATTATCATATTTTACTCTTCATAAAAAAATCACCTACTTAAAAAAATCCAGAAATTCAGCTGATCCATTTTTCAACATGTAGTTTTATAAATGTTATCCTTTTTTCAAAAATAATTTTTAATATATGATACATTTAATTTTTAACTAAAATCCTATTTTATTTGAAAAATTATGACTATCATATTGTAACCAATTTTGTGACACATTGAAAAGTTAATTAAGGTGTCATAAAATTATCTTATATTTAAAAAAAATTAAGTTGTGAATATATTTTCGGTATTTAAAATTTATTTTAAATTATTATATTAATTTTGAAATTATAAATATACAATTACATTTCAAAAAACTTTTAATGCATAATTTATCAATTTTGAAACATTTATTTACCTATTACATGATATAAATATATCTCATTTTCATTTATGAGATACCAAAAATTAATTCATACATTCATAGGTGAGGGTAGTATTCTAATGGCCAAATCACTATTCATAAGGGTTAGATTACTCTTCCAATCATTAAGTTACTATTACAATAGTATAAATTCCTTATTTTCCATAAATACCATTTTTTTCATTGTAAATTTATAATTAATTTAACTATTTTATACCTAAATGAAAAACAAATATTCTAGAAGTTCAAGGGTTCCTAAAAAATCATGTAATGAAGGGTATAATGTTGAATTTAACACTTTTTTATGATATTTATGACATTATTACACTTATGGAATCATAAAATCCCATATACCTTTTAATTTTTTATTTAGTATAAATACGACAATGTCACTCATTTGTATGGAAGACTACCTCCTCACGATGAGATATGATTTTGTTGGTAACACATTTCATGGAATGTAATAAAGACACAATTAATAAATATATGTGACGTATATTAGAAGATATTTATTATAGAAAATCAATATAACACACAAATCATTATCCTTTCACTCGTTAAGGGAATTAGGTCACTGCTCATGCATACATACGATCAACAGTCTTCCCAAAGAAATGTGATTCATTTTCCATCTACAACATTCATAAACGGTTGTAAAATTTATATAATTAGTAAATATTTTTTTTATAAATTTAATACCATTCTGGATTATATATATATATATAACATATAAATAAAAACTAGAATATTATTGAAATAACATGCTTGAAAAAACAAGTTGATTAACAACTAAATCAATAAAAATAATACAATATTAATAACAAATGTGTTATAAAATTTAATAATACGATCATATATGATATTATATGCATTAATATGGTTATGGTGTATATTATTAACAATTTTAAAACCATTATACATGAGGTTAAAAATGATAAAATAATATAAACTGTGATTTAAGGGAATTTATCTCAATTTCACTTATTTGAGTGATATTCTATTATTGTGAACCTGATTTATTTTATACAGCATATTTACTACCCCTTTTACATGTAATATCATGAATAATTGATTTTTAATTGTATTTTATGTTTTAACTTGAGTTAGTTCATCTAAGGTTAATTTAATTCAAAATTTCCAGGAGGAAAATATTTTTATAACTCAATTTCTTTTAATTGGATTATATTACATCTTCATTTTATTTCATATTATAAGACTATGCGTGAAATGGATTTTTTGTATCTTATGTTGTATTCCCAATTTTTTATTTTTATTTACATTTGATACAAATAATTTATTTATTTATTTTTAATTCAATGTTTTGATCACTGTAAGGGATTTTCTCTCAATATCCATTTCAGTGAGAAATATTTTCTAATATGAACATATTCACTTTTATAGGGTCTATATACTAACTAATTTATATATTTAACAATAATTCCTATTAATTCATACTGGATAATGTTTCAATTCTAGTTTGTCCTTATTTTTTGCGTCATGGCTAAGATATTTCATAAACCATATAACATTATTATATATGTTGTTTAAATTGAATGGTATTTTATGAATTTGGGAAATATTGAAAAATCGATGATCATTACTCAATATGGAAATTTTTTATAAGAAATATTACTTATTTATTAAATTTATTATTCAATATATGCAAAATTATTTTGACATGTAGTAATGGGTGGGGATTAGAATTATATATAACCTCAATGTATCACTTGGTATCATGATAAAAATCAATTGGACAATTTATATAGGTTTATATCTATAGTTTTAAACCATCTTGTGAATTTTCTTGATGGGAGGGAAATCGTGATGCATGAGATCATTACATTCAATAATTAAGAATTTACATTAATGAGATTTTTTTATTATTTTTTACATGATATTTTTATAATGATATTATTTCTATATTCATTTCATTCTCATTTTATTGATTAAATGATATATGTGTTCAGTTATTTACCTTTCCATATTTATTAATACCCATTTAATTTTTATAAACATCTTATTGATTAAATTTTATGTGTATTAATTAATTTACATTTCTATATTGATTATTCAATATTGATCAATGATAACTTCAACTGTATGTATCCCTTATTAACTATTTAATCTCACCCTCATTATGTTTCCTTTCCCCATGATATGAATAAGAGATATTTGAATGAGTTTTCAGAGAATCAATACATTTTCAATTGTTATATATATTTTTTATATTCTCAATATAAAATGGGCCTCATGTATGTATATAGTTCTCCAAAATTACATAACTAATGAATCCATGGGGATATGACCTCTTATATCTATTCCAATGTAATAAAATTGACACTATATTTGGGTTACTTGAGGTGGGGATGTTAAACTGCTTATTAGATGAAGCTTGGTAGAAATATTGGTTATTAGATCAAGGGAGATATTTATTAAACAAATATAAAAAGGATATAATCTTATGTTAAGTATGGGATAACATCTTAACATTTTGGTAAGAATTCGATTATGTTGTTTTTCATATCAATACCTCCATGTATTGATACAATAAGAAGACATTGTTCTTGTAAAAATATACCAATTGGTAATAACACAAAAAAGAATGCATTGCGATTCACCCCATCATCAGAAAATGAAAAATATGGTCCTTACCACACATGTATATTTACACCCCTAGGGGATATTGTAATAACCTATGATTTTATAAAATAAAACTATATTTTGTTGTGTATTCAACATGCAACAATGAGCATAAATGACCCATGGTATATATAATCATTATAACATAGACATCAAAAATACAAGCATGAATAATGTTAAAAAATTTATGATATATATATTTACTATTAAATATAAATTATTTATAAATATTAATCAAATAATAAATCAATTTTTAGGGATGAAATTTTATTTTTTAATAATATGTCTTGTTTAAAAAGGATTTTTGTTCTTTGTATGAATAAAAGAGTACAATTAGTTTTTGTATCATTTATAAAATTTATTTGATAAAATGAACTTATTTTTTCAAATAGGAATATAAAAACATACTTTCAATGAAATTTTGGGTTTTTTTAAAAAAATATTGATTTTGTTGTGAATAGTGAAAAAATACATGTTATTGTAAAAATGAAATTTATTTTTAATAAATTATGAAATTTAAAAGTACCATTATTTTTTTAATGCTATTTAATGTTAAATAATTACTATTTATCAATATTAATCCTCTTAATTTATTTTTAATCAAATTTTTATTGGATTTTAGTATAAGTTAGTTTCTATGTTTAAAAATTGTATTTTCTTTAAAACTGTACTAAAATGCATAATGTTTAACAATTTTAATTAATTATTATAATATAAATTTAGTAATGTTCTGAATTAAAATTACATAATATATATTGATAAATTCTTATTTTATTTCATAAAATACTTTTTATATGTCATATAGTTAATAAAAATCATTATTTCCTTGAAAATATACTTATCTACAACCTGCTTTTCATCGCATATATAAGAACATTTTTAAATTTAATTTTATACAATTACAGGGTTTGAATTAAGGAAAAGGAATTATATATTTAGAATAATTTCAATTTTTATTATATAAAAGTGTTAATTTTTTTAATTATAATAAATAGTAAAACATTAAAACTCACTTATCGGGGTTAAGGTGAAAATGGGTTTTCAGGGGGTTAAACTAAAAGGGTAAGAATTAAAATAACCTAAATAGTTTTCTAAAGACTATTTTATGGAAATATCTAAACCCTATCATGTCTAAGTCAAACATATATTCCTTTTTAACAATTTTTCATGTAAAAAACATGTGAACACATTTTTCTTTAAAAATATTACAAGTGTGACACTCACCTCACTTATAAAAGTAAATATCATTTCCTATACCATTCACACCTTCCATAACTCTCAAATAAGAAATTAACTTCCCAAATAACATTACAACGTCTGTAATAGCATCCTAGAATCCATAGATTGGGTCACAATCCATCATTGGAAGGATTTTGGTGAAAAACTAAGAAGATTACTTGAAGTAGAGGTAAAACTTTTCCACGAGAATATTTATATTATTACTTCCCATACCACCTTAAATAATTATTTATCCATGATCATATAATAACCTCAATATCTTCCTTACACTAGTATTTTTTATGTTAAATTAATTTCCTACAACCTTCCCCAATTCTACCAAATGGGTTATGGGGTCATCATTCATCTATAGGGAGGAGTATCACCTCACCAACCACTGTCATTCATGTTTCCATGAACACCTGTAATGTTTTTATATTATGATAAATAAAACATATTAATATTATATTTATTACATAACTATAACTATATATTCAATATATCATATATACCTTTTTAATTTCCATTCCACGGGGGATTCAATAATATATCTCATGGGTACGACAAACTACCACCTCACGACGTGATGTGATTAATTTTTCACTGATTCATTACATGGAATAAAATTAAGATAAATTTAATGAATATATGTTATATAAATGAAATGAATATTATATTAATGATATATTTATAATTATAAATATATAATATAACATTTTATTTCCTTCCATTTCACTCACATAAAGATGACTACATTTTCTTATAGGTGTTGAATACGAACTTCACAAAGCGACGTGACTCTCTCTTTTCACCACCACACCACCTCAATTATATATATAAGAATATTTAAAGCCATATCATGATATTTATGATATTAATTAAATTATGTAAACATAAACTTTCACTCACCTCCTTTCCATAATGATCATTTAAAAATGTAAATGTTACTCATGTATATGTACAACACACCATATCGATGATCGTAACATACTTCATTCCCCACAATAATATTTCATGATTATTTATTAATATATAATAGATTTATATATATGATATTTATTTCATTATTTTTATTATGGTGATTATGGATCCAAGATAAATTCAATAGTGTCAAAAATAACAAATCAAAACATAAATGAAAAACAAAATGTTTATTACCTGAGAGGTTAATTTAAGAATCAATTGGTAATATACAAATAAAGAATCATCATAATTAAATAATGTATGTTATATTATTTATAATTATTTTTCTATAATTTATTTATAATATAATTTTATTCATTGTAAATTTGGGTCGAACTTCTATGATAGAAGTGGATACATAGGGTAAAGGATTTCTAGTCTCCTTATTATTTTTGAGAGACATATGAAAATTTTCCTCTCTTTTATTCTTTGTGGTGTATATACATCCAGATTGAAATTTTATTTAAAAACTATCATTATTTTAATGCTATTTAATATTTAATTTTATGATATAATTTATTGGGGCTTAAGATTCAAAATATTACTAAAGTGTTATGGGTTTTCTCAAATCACTTTTTATTTCTGTGAGATATATTTCATTTTCATCACATGTTTTTATTATGTTGTGTATATAATTACCCTTTTAATTGTAATAAAATTATTATATAATAAATAATGTTATTTTAAGTTTCAATTTTAATTATTTCATCTATGGTCATGTGACATTAATGTACCCCAGGGGCAACAAATTTTCTTACGTAAATTTTATTCATTGTGTCACATGACATCTTCTTCAGTTTTGATATTAAAAGATTATGTGGGAAATGAATATTTAATATCTTATGTTTTATTTCCACTTTAAATATTTCTATTTAAATCGAAATCATTATAATTTAACCATTTCTCAATTCCCACTTCAATGATAAGATCATTTGAAGGGAAATCATCTCAAATTCCTTTCATTGAGTCATATGTTGATATTATTCACCTATATTTTTGTTTGAGATGTACATACCTCACCTTTGAAATATTATATAATATATTTATCTATTGAAATGATATTTAATTTATTTTAGCTAATATTTCAATGTGAATATGATTCAAAAGTATACAAATTTGTAATAGAAATTCATTTAAAAATATTCATTTTAATGTCTCTTTTTCAACTCTTTCAAAAATGAATGCATTTCATAAAGAAATATGACATTAGCATATTTTACTGCTACTATAAAATAAAAATGATCTGTTATTTCATTTATATTTTCAAATGTATGTTTGAAAATAATTTTTTTCTTTTTTATAGGTGTAGTTTTTTTAATTAAATAATAGATTTTTAAAAGAAAATATTTTTAAGAAAATATGAATTCATTTATCTCATCATTTGAAAGCCATTTTTCATTCAAAAGCATGTTTTCTAGAAAAAATTAATTTTTTTAAAATTAATTTTAATTACATTTGTTCACATAATTGGATTTTTAAAAAATATTTGAAACAAAATCCTCTTAGCCTTTACAAAACATTTTTTGACTTTTTTTATCGAAAATGTAAAAGGAATCTTTGTTTTATTAACTACAATAGGAATTTTTTTTTTGTTATTCATGGAAATTGTCTTATTTGAACCCTCAATTAAAATTATCCAATTTTATTTTAAAATAAAATATTTTTCAAAATATTTTAAGAATTTTTAATTTTCAAAAATGATTTTCAATGTTAATGCTTATTTTCCTCATGAATGTTTGTAACGATCTTTTAATGGTATTTCCATTCTTAAAAGTAAAAATACATTGTGGTTAATTTTTATCCAATGGGGATATTTTGTATTGATACCACCCTCATTATTTCTCTAGTTGAATTACTATTATTTTAATGATATTTTTTTAGAACCTCTTTCTTTTCTTTATGTTATTTATGTTTCAAAAACATTATTATGGAAGCCATTTATTTTCCACAGGCTGACATGTTTCAAATAGATTATTGTCGAACCTATTTCATTTAAATGGGTTGATAATTTTTGAAGGAAATTTTTATAGAACCCATTTACTTTCCATAAGTTACTCATGTTTTAAATAGACCATTATTGAAAACATTGAATTTCCATAGGATAATTATGTAATGAAAGTAATAATGATTTATTTTATGGATTTTATGATGAACTTAATGTTCTATGTACATTATTCATATTTTGGTTCAAGTATAGTAATTAAATTATGGGTTCCAAAAAATAGAATAATGTGATCCCATTATATCTTATATGATTGGTTCACCTAGATAACACCAGGTGAGCCTCTTATAGATCACTGAAATGACATCGGTTGAGACTGATATAGCTTATACGATGTGTGTTCCTAGATAGAGTTCCAATGCATTTTGTAATGATTATGTTATCCATATAATTATATTTTAATTTTAACATATGGTTTTTACAATTGTATGGGTTATGTAAGGGTTCTATGATGATGATCTACCAAGATACCATAAAATTTTATTTATGGTTTCTATGGGTTTATAAGGTTTATTTTGATCAATATAGATATCACATAGCTCAGAATTATTGATTATTATTATTATTTATTTTTTAAAATACTTATTACAAGTTTCATGAATTATGATTTAGGTATTTATGGGTGAAATTTTCTTTAGGATTCCATCATGCACTCTAAATATATCACCAAACCCTTAATCATTTATTATTCTCATTGATTATATTAAAATATTAATGATTTTGTTTACCCTTATTAAACATTTTAGATCACCCTTATTATCATTCCTTTTCCCCATGTTATAAATAATTATTTTGAATGAATTGTTTTTAGAAGTATTTTATATGTATTATGATGATGACATAATGTGAAATTATAATTGTTAGATTTATAGGGAGATATGATCATTTAAATACCTGAGTTTTGTTTATGTAAGAGGTTATCCTAATTATAAAAACTCTAAACCTAAAAGTTCATTCAGAATGTAACTGATCTAATATTTCATTTTCATATTTTATGTTTTGGATGGTGAAAATTGTTTCACCCTCATCAGTTTCAAATTAGATAATATAATGTTTATTTTTCGACACTAGATTCGAGAGTGTGAGTTATGGGATGATATAGTTCGTATTTGAGGAAACATTTAGATAACTCTGGGAATTATGATTCATTCATGAATGGTCATCATAAGAGATATAGATTTTATCCTATTTATATTAGATTAAGGATGATCATATGTTAAAAGACATAGACAACCCTTTGATGTTTTATGGGATGATATCTCAAAGTGATTTACGGAAATCGAGGAGAATTATTAAAAGCTTGATTTATTTGTAAAGCTATGAGTAAACATGAATTCTGAATTTATGTTTTTTTGAAATAATAATTATTTTATTGAAAACCATTAATGTATATATAATTTTGGATATTGACAACATATGTATTATCTTATATGTAACCACGAGACTAAAAAGTGATTTGGTGACAAAGTGATTAATGTCACTTCAAAATAATATCACCTGATTTTTGGGAATGAAATCTTAATGTTATGAGTTAAAATTAATTTTTAAAACACTATTTAATTATGAGGATATTTGTTATTTTTTTTAACTTTGGTTATTACTATTAAAATTTGAAAATTAACGTATTATTTAATCATAAGAAGGTTTTTTATTTTTGGAAACTATCTTACCATTTTCTAAACATTTTGATTTTCATTAATTTCCAAATATTTTCAAAATATATTTTTATCCATTTTTAGATTATATTATCCTTAAAAAATGATCTTTAGTGCTTCACACATGAATAATACATCTTTAATACTCATTATTTGGAGAAAAAATGATATTATGGTTAAAATTAAAAAATTGATGACATTCTCAACCTTAAGTAATTATATTTCCTTATATTCTAAGTCTACATGGAAAACAAATTCCAAAACTATAGGAAAATAATCATGAAACAATATTTTTTCTCATCACCAGTATTTACGATGTTGCAATTACCTCTTTCACACCACATTGGTTTTGGGTTGGGTGGTAGATAACTTTTAATTGACCATTGAAATTCTTATAATCAACAATCTCTGTCACTCCATATAATTATTTGGGATTTATGTTTTTATTCCATCTACAAATATTCACATTCCACCTACGATCTAATATTTTAAAATCTAATATATGTTATTAATTCATACATCGTGTTCTCTATTATCAAGAAACCGATTTATTTACCTTATATACCATTTGGTTTTTAAATTAAGTTATTTTCAGATATTCATCCTATGATTACAGAGATAAATTTTTATTGTAAAAGATTCAATTTATTAAATTGGGGAGGATTTAATACCCAATTATTTATGAAATAAAATTGTGATTGATAGTGTATTTGAAATGAATAATCAGGCTTAAATGATCCTTGATATTTATAGAAATATTATAATCTAGTTATTAAAATTGAAATAACGAATTGTGCTAAACCATTTATAATATATATATATATATATATATTGTACTAAATATATAATATTTATATATGTTTAGTAAATAATCAATCAATTTTTGGTGAAGTAATTTTAATTTTCAAAAATATGCTTTCTTCAAAAATGTTTTTTATTCCAATTCATGAAAAAAGCATTATAATTAATTTTTCATAAAATGGAAAACTTATTTGATAAAATTAACATAATTATTGAAATATTCATATCTAAATTTACTTTTGGTGATATTTTTGGATTTTTTGAAAAATATTTATTTTTAAATGAATAGTGAAAAATACAAATTTTTAAAAAAGGTAATTTGTTTTCAATAAATATTCAATTTGAAAGTATAATTATTTTTTGAATATTATTTAATGTAATATAAATATTATTTACATATATTTAATCCCATTAATTTCTATTTAATCATCTTAATATTAGATTTTAGTATAAGTTTATTTTTTGGTGTAAAAAATAAGAATTTTATAAAAATATTTTAAAAAACATATTGATTCACCATTTTAATTAATTAATATAATACATAATGAGAATTTTTTTATATGAAATTTATATTTAATAAATTAATATATATTAATTGAAATTATTAAAATTATTATAATATATCATATAATAAATATAAAAGTACCATTTCTATCACAATACATTTCATGAAAATCCCCAAATTCATCATGTCTATGAGATTAATTTTAAATTATATATTGAAATTTTATGAATGGAATTTGGGAAAACCGATTCAATGTGTTTAATATTAATAGTTAATAATATATAATAAGGTAAACATAATTTGATACCATAACTAATAAAAAAATTAAAACCTATTTACCACTTTTAAAGTTAAAATGGGGTTACCAAGGGCTTAAATTAATACTATAGAGGTTAAAATGACATAACAAATCCAAAAAAAAATATACTCAATTTTAATATTTAAAACATATAATTTATATTTTTATATAATAAACAATTTTATTTCCTTTTTTCATATGGAAAAAGTGGTTACAATTTTTTATTTTAAAAAATTAAAAGCGTTCCACTCACTTCAATTATAAAATTCCACCCCAATACATTCATCTTTACACCATCAATAGAAATTGGTTAGGAAACTAACTTCCAAAATCACTTAAAAATTCCCTAATAGAATTTTTTTTATTTTTCTCACAATTCCCTTCTAGGAGGGATTTTAGTGAAATTCTAAGGAGGTTACTTGAAGAAGAGGTAACACTTTTTGACAAGTGTTTTTTATTTTACTTCTTCGCACATATCATTCAATTGTTAATTAATTATGATGATATAATAACTTATGTAAATTAAATATACATAGATGTTGTTATGTTATGGTGATGACCTAAAACCATCCCCACTTGAACCATATGGTTAATTAAATCATAATTCATGTGTATGGTGGACTACCACCTCGTGAATGGATTTAATTTATTTTTCCATTACCACATCTCACTATGTTGTATGATGATGAATATAAGGTATACATATTTGACATTTATTGATTAATTATACATCTATAATCACTATATCATATATAAATTTTTACATTTCATTCAGTTGGGGATAAAATAACATCATTGTTTTCAATGCTTTCGTCGGAGCATGCAACGTCTGTGAGGGCGTGCTCATTGTTTCCCCAAATTCACACATTACAAAGGTAGGTGGGATTCATCACTTCTTCAAAGTTGTTTTCTCCTTGATCGAAATGGGATGATTGTATGTTGGTCTCTCTTTCCATTAATTCCTCAGAAATTATCGCATAGTACGGGTTTCCCTTAATGATTATGTTGTTGTTCATGAAACTCTTCCTGGTTCCATATTTTTGTGGACACTAGATAATTACACTAATTCTGTTAGGAAATTCCAAGGGTTAAAGTCAGGGTATCATCCTTTAGTCATGAGAGTAGTCACGTTGGGGCATCGATGGCATGTCTGGACACTAAAACACTAGTACTCTTAGATTTTCCCTTATTAGAGGGATTCTTGAGGGAGTAGATGCCATAGGTATCCCATTTCGAATATAGGTAATTATTTTTCAGAGGCATGTATCTAAGGTTTTTCTCAACATCCTATGTTTAGCATAGGGTATGTCATGATTTTATCATCTAGCGAGGATATAACCCACTGATCAGGACACTGATGACAGTTGATCAGATCGGTATATCCCTAGGAGGGAGGACCTAGAATGTTTACCATATGGATGGATAATAACACCCAATGTTGATAAAACCTCGATGGAATGTCCCAAAAAGTGAAGGTTTCACAACATGAATACTCATTGAGATGACAAAAGGGATGGATTAGAGAGGATTATGGGTCCATGCAAAGGGTTCACCAAGGTTTACCATTGGCAGGGATTGAACCTCAAAGAGGACTCCTATGTACTCTATGTAGAAGATAGAGATAAAACACTCATAGTTTGAATGGGTGGGGAATGAAATCTAGGTAAAAAAATTGAAAACAACGTATGAGCATGTGGGGGCTTATGCATCCTTAGCTGCCAATATGATTTTCATTATTTCACTGGGATGTTTAGGCCTCATTAAAATTTGGATGGACAAGGATGATATGTCTAAGGATAGAATGAATGGGTATGGAATTGAAAATTTGTGTGAAGATAATGGTACCTATCTTTAATCTCCAACCAGATTCCTATGTAACCTCATGGTAGGCAATCATAGTCAACGTAGTTCTTTAATTTGGGCGATGAGTCACATAAGAAGGCAACTCGGGAGAATGGATGCATGGATGGGGGCCCGAAGGAAGTGGGACCAACGGGTTAAGGCATGATCTTCCAAAGACACAAAGGCTCAAGGGAGAGACCAAGATGTGACATGGGAGATGGGATTGAACCTTAGGGGGCTTCCTATATATACTGATATAAAAAGGGAAAGGATCAAGGTCCACATAGTTTATATGTGGGGAATATAATAGCGGTGTTCATGAAGGACGACAACCCAAAGACATGCTAGGTATTACACATGGCTATAATCCCATCATTATAGGGACACTCTTGGTTGGAATAGTATGGCTTGAATGTGTGTTTTATGCATTGTTAGCTACCCTGGAACTGGTCTCACACGAATAATAGGAATACCAAGGATGTGGGTCCCAGCAAAAGGTATTCCAAAGTTTACTAGTGTTGGGGTTGGACATCAAGGGGGATTCCTATATACCCTATATGGGAAATTAGGATAACAACCCACATATTTTGAAATCATATAGTTTAGCATAATGCAGGATGATTGGAGCATATAGTTTAACATCATGCGGGACGAAAGGAAAATATAATTTAATAGCATGTGGGATGAGAATGAACTGACGTGAAGATTGTCGGGATAAATGGTTGATGGGATTGATCCTCAAGAATACTTCCAACATACCTTTCTCAAAAGGGTTAAATATCAAATTTCTTGTAGTTTGGGAAAGAGGAGAACAAGGCTTACACACATAGGATACCCAGAGAGGATTTCATGGCCGAAGATTACTCTATGTCCAAATGAGTAATGCAAAATGTGAGAAACAAGAGGCAATAAAAGACCGTATGATTGCATCGCGAATGATGAATCCATGAGGAATTGAGTGGGGATTATGGATGGTTAGTGTTCTAAAGAGGAAACAAGGGCTAACTCCAAGAGAGAAGCCAGATTAGGGGTCTATATGTACGAGGAGGATATGGCTAATGATCATGGAGCCCCATGTCAAGTTGGTTCAGGGCTTATGTCGAGGATGTCTGAAGTGTGCATAATGAAAAACCATAGAGGGATGGAAGTGATAGGGTGCTAGTTCTCATCCCCTTCAGTATTTTCTTGGGGATCATCACTTATTCGGTGATCACAGTTTAATATCATGTGTTGAGGATGTGGGTGAATATATGTTTAATTTCATATATATCAGACAATGAAGATTTTATTTTTACCCCTTTGATATACATAACAAGAACACTTTAACCCTCGGTAAAGGTAAGACACTAGCAATGCCATTGGTTAATGGGGTTGTGGAGTGATGCATTGGAGGGTCCACATTAGTATGGAAATGTGAAGAATCAATAGTTTTAAGCATTCCTACACAAAGAATCATGAGGCATGGAAACACAATATGAAACACCTCTTGGGGAAACATGAAATAATTACACACTTTCAAAAAGTTTTGTATACAAGAGGGGTTTGCAACGAAGAAGGCCTCATAGAGTGGGGATTCATGAAGCTCTGGTGCTTCACAGAGTGAATGGACTTCGCGAAGGAGGGTGCTTTTGAAAACTTAGTGACCCAGCCTAGGTATGGAGTCTACATGTAATTGGAGAGTGATTCTTGAAGATAGAGTGCTTCATGAAGTGCCAAGTACACAAAGGGTTCTTATTCCTTTGTGATGGACAAATGATTTCATGAAGGGTGTCCTCACTTGAAGCGGGGGTAAAATGTAGAAAAGAGAATGTGGTTTCGCAGAGCTCAAGTATATAGGATGATTCATTTTCTCAATGAAACATGGAGTAGAGGATGATTAGTGATTCACGAATTTGGAAGGGGAAAGGTTAGTGAGTCAATCTTTTTGAGTGAGGGGATATGGGTATTTATACGTGCTAGGGGGCATGATATGATGAGGGAACGCCATGACACAATCTATTATTGGATACCAGAGGATGATCCATCATGTTTCTCAGAGTCATAGGATTTTTTTTGATCCCATCATTGAGGTCATAGAGGCCTCTAACTTTTGTCAAGTTCCTTGGACTTGTAGAGTAGTCTGTCACTTCCTCCACGATGGCCGTAGAGGCCACCACCATCCATAAAGTTCCTTGAACTAATAGAGGATATGTCTCTTCCTATGTGGAAGTCACAAAGGCTTCCCCCTCCTGTAATTTTCCTCATACTCATATAAGTGTTCATCCCTTCCTCTTCAGTGGTTGGAGAGGAAACTTCCAGGTGGTTTTTTAGCTTTGCATCACTGGAGGCCCTGCGGAAGAGCTTCACAGGGCATCCATTTTTTTTTGAATTTTTCAAGTGTTCCTTTCCTAATTTATTTTAAGGATTGGATTTTTGCACCAATAAATGAACACAATATAATGTGAGACAATGTTAAAATGAGGTTCATATTCTGAGGTTAGATCACCAAAATGAGGAAGATCACAAGTAGTGTTGCAATGCGGGTCGGCAGAGCATTGGTTGAGAGCACCACGAAGCATACCGCAGCCAAAAACACCATGAAGCCCGAGTGGTCACTAACTATAAATATAATGTGAGGCCCCCTATTTTTGTTTCATATCTCCCTACAAACTGATGTTTTAAGCTCTCAATTCACGAAGCTTCAATGCTCTATGAACACTTGTTGTGAGTATTTAGGCTCTATGATCCCATTTGACACTAAACCACGTAGAGATTACTTAGGCTATATGAACATGCAATCCATGAGTGTTGAATTTCCAAATGTTTTTTGTGAGATTGCTCTGTGGTATTTCTATGGGATTTGTCTCTATGATAGAGCATTGTGATCAGGTTAGAAAAAATGCAAAAATCTTTGGGATGGAATGGACCAAAAATAAGCTGCTCGGGAGGTCCTTGTAGATGCTTCTTGAAGGTAAGAGATGGTAGACGATATATGGATTAGATAATATGTTTGAATCCATATTGATGACATCTCCCTGGTGGTGTTATTATCAGAAGGGAAAAATAACTACCCCATTTTCCAAAGACTACCACTATATGGCTTTTATCTGAAGGATTATTTTCTCATCCATGAAGAAAGTTGTGATGCACCATATTACTGGTTCAGGAGTACATCATGTTAGTGCCAATGGTTCAGGGATTCCTATGGTCATACATGGGAAGACCACACACCTATAAGTGATGAATACCTGTACAACCATATTAATGATGTTGATGGGAAGTCACTACAGCTAGAGGTAACTCCCCCACAATACCACACCATCCTCAAGTAAGCTTTAGGGATCCTGGTGAAGGGGTGGATTGCTAATTGGCACTTATACGAGGGTGGAACCATCATGGATGACTGGGCCTAGGCCTATTGGGTTTGTGCATCTTACAAGAAATTCATGGTATAGATAAAGCAGGTAGGACTGTATGAAGCTGTGTGGGCTTCCCAATTCCATATCTACCAACCGAAACCTCTGATTCTAGAGTTGATAAGTAGGTTGTCATTGAGGACCACAACTTTCTATCTATTTCACGTGGAGGTCGACATTTTCATATGGGACCTTAATCAAGTTTAAGGGATTCCCATTCTGGGGGTGATATATGACAAGTTCCTCCCTATGGAGAACCCATGGGAGGATCTAAATCATATGTTGAGGCTGGAAAAGTCACTGATGGACATTGTGTTGGGCGGTGAGAAACAGTCAGCGAGGGATGTCCATTTTAGTTTGTGGTTGGGATATTTCATAAACATCCAACCAAATTATTCCAATGAAGGAGAGGAGGAACCTAAGAAGCTACCAATAATGCCTCCCACCTTTCCAATAGGGGCTCAACATAGCAAATAAAATTCCTACTGGTGAATTTTGGAGGATATCCGGTGGAAGCTATGGGGAGAAAATGTCAACACCAACCGATAACTGATGGTTAGGATGGATGGACTTATCTCTATAATTATTTGCAGATAGATGATGCCAGTCATGGATACAAACATGGGTGTACAACCATGCACCTTTGTTATGGAATCCATGCTAGCGATGGGGGAACACATAAACCATGGGATCTTGGTGCTGGAAAAAAATGTACAATGTGTTGTGGCACATCATTGAGGGGAAAAATCCTTAAAGGGTGTACATACCACTCCCTTTTATGTATGTATGTAAAGTGTCACACATGGGATTCTATGAATCTCTATACCCCATTTCTCCCACTGATTCAGACTTCCAACCAGCTATCTTGAATGCGGTGGGGAGCTTCCCGGTCAAGATGACTCTACCCATGGTGCTGAACATAATCTTGAAAGAAAATGAATTCAACATACATCCATTTCCATTACACAAAAGGGTATTCACTGATGATGTCTATGGAACTGAGGAGCATAAGTCCTATCTCATAGCCTTCCAATGTGGAATTCTGGTGGCACCGGTCGATTCTGAGCCCATCAATGAGCCATATACCCCAGACCTCTTTGTGAGGAAGATACGATGCATGAATTGATTAACCCCAAAAGTCATCCTTGTTGTATGGAATGAGTATCATCCATGTGTGATGAGGTAGATGTGGCCAATGTTTATGAAAGAGGATGAAAAAATGCAGAATGAGTTGCCTCTTCTCACTACTATCTATGGGATAGTCAAGGAATATTTGATGAGCTAGGAGGAAGCCTACCCAAGGGAGATATTGAAGAGATAAACCATCCATGCGGATGTTGGGGTGCCTTCTCAAACATAAGGCATGGGTATAAAAATGCAGAGAACATGCTGTGATGGTGGGGCTGTGGTAGTGACAAGTCAAACAACTATAGGTCCTGAACTGAGAGGGAGGAAAATGGAATCAATAGACCTAGTGGTCCTAGATGAATAGAGTCAGTAGGAAGTGATACCACCAAAGGGGTTCTACTGTACATCCACTCAAGCTCATGGGAAGCGGCTATGCCACATAGACATGCCTAAAGATCTTGTTTTCCCCACGACTTTGGATACCTACGACATCAATAGAAATTTTCTCATCCTGTCATAGATGTGGGACTACCTCAACCATCTTGGGATATATCTTTCATTGATAATGCATGCCAAGGCTAGATTTTTGGTGTCTCGAGTAGAAGGGGAGAAATACAACATTGAGCTAGATGAATTATTTTAGTATTTGGGAACTCCACATCCAACAACGAACCGGGTGAAAGTACTACTTGATCAAACAATCCAACCCCAACCGTCTACTACTGAGTTGAGGCAGCATTTCCCATTACCTGAAGAATATGAGGGGTCAAACTAGGAAGAAGAGTCTAACAGAGGGATCCCTTTGAGGAAGGTGAGGTTGCGACCTCTGATCCTAAATAGATTGTTGAGTCTCTTAAGCTAAACATCAAATTGTTCTATTGTGTCACTTACTAGGTATTCCATGATTCCTCAACTAACATTTGTACTGTACATGAGAACCTTATATGTAAAAATTATTCCCTCATGATTGTGGAAGTAGATGAAGGGTCTGTACCAAGGATGATAGTGAACATAGAATCCATTTGGTATGTGAAAACTAGGGCGACCCTTTGGAAACCTTTGGAGATTCCAACCATATACGGAAGCCAATTTTTGAGGTTTCTATGGAAACATCTTAAGGGTGAGACCAATTATTTGATCTCTATAATACCTATCCCTCCCGAATCCATGATGTTTTCCATCAAACCATACCATATATATATATTTTATTTTGTCTGCAAATTTCTTCAAATGGAATGGGATATAATAGGTAGGATGATTAAGGCTCCCGGAGCTCCCCTACTGAGGATAACGTCTATTTTTATAGAAATAGATTCCCAAGATAAACAGATCATGATAGTTATGACCACATGTAGGGTGACTAGAGGGATGTAATTAGAGGCTATTGAGGTGGACTCCAATGATGAAGACTAACCACACTATATGGATCCCAACCTATCTGATGAGACACTAGAGGTAGAACCTATCGATGAATTCTTGGAAGCACTCCTAGAATATGAACCTGCAACCCCAAAGAGCTGGATGAGACTGTTTCCAATGAGGAGTTTCGCAAGGCTGTCTATTTTCGGTCATGGAAACTGATAAACTAATTCATCAAGGATACCCCACAAGAAGACTTGGTAAACTAGTTGGGGATACTTCTCTCCCGGCTGCATGAACAATAAATTATAGAGTGTATGGATAACACCCTCATATTCCCATTTGAGATTACCTGGTGGAGAAAATATGGGAATACTGTCATGGCCTTGCAGTCAGCTATCCATAGAGGAATTCTATCAATAAAAAGAAACATCTGGAGGATAAATGACATGTTCCAGTAATGGGATGTGGAAAAAACAAATATACCTAAGTTAAAATGTATTATAGCGGTTTACGTAGGTTGTCTCCAGAGAGGAGTGCTCAATAATAGTGTTTGTCAATTAAAATAAGAGAAAGAATTGATTTTGTTTTTGAAATTGATTTATTTGGAAAATACAGGGAAGAAACTAAATAATGTATTGTAATTGAGTGAATGTTTTAAAACAAATTATAAAATGATGTGATTTAAATCAGTGATATTAAATGGTGATCAGGTTAGGGTCGGTTTCCCAATTGTAATTCTATCATAGTTCACTTTACCCAATTCTCTTCTACTAGATTTTTTAGGACCAATAGGGGCCTATATACCCTGAGAGGGGGGGTGGGGGTGGGGGGTGAATCAGGGTATGGATATTATTTTTCAATGTTCTTCCTTCCCCACTTGATCTTGACCTCTTTATTACAAGTGTCACTTTGTTTGAACTTGTGTTTTTATTGTGATCGCTTATTTCCTTCTTTATCTAATGATGATGCTTTAAATGCAATAAAGGGAAGTAAGCAGGCAGACATATAGATTTTTACTTGGTTCACCTTCACTGGGCTATGTCCAAGTAGCATACACTATCAAGTTGCCGGTCGTACCAAATTCCACTATTCTTCACTAGATGTGGATACAATGGTTCAGGATAGATCACTTCTATTCCCAAGATCACTGCCTTTACAAAGTTTTGGGTCAGATCACTGCTTTCCCAAGTGTCACTCCCTGTTTCTCTCTCTATGGCTCACTACCAGTGGAGAGGATCAACTTCTTCCTCCTCCTTCGCTTACTGCTCTGGAAAGGATCTACTCATTGTTTATAGACCTATAGGTCTCTTCATTTGCATGAAGGATTGCATCTTCCTCTGCATGTTGATGCTCTGTTGAAGTACAACTTTCACCCGTAGATGAATATCTATTTCCACCAAAGGTATCATCCAAACTTCCTGCTTCCACGTAGCCTGAAGACACTGCTAGAAAATCAACCTTACTTGGTGTGCAAGTCTATCTAGGTGCGCAAGTATCGGCACGCAAGTCACAACTGGTATGCAAGTCTTCCTCAACTACTTGCGCGACTCAAGCTTCTGCAACTCCAGACCTGTGTGACTCAATTCCTTCCTCACCTAAACCACCTCAGGCACACAACTATCACTTGGCGCGCATCTTCCCATACTGGCGTGCAAGTCCCACTAGCGCGACACACCACCACCTGCGTGACCACCACACCTGCGCGACATGAGCTCTGAATCATCAAAGTGTTGAACTCCAGTGAGAATGAAGAGGGGTGGTCCATTATTTATAGGTATTTGGTCACCCCTGCACGACGGTGCACAACTCTCCCTTCGGCGCGCATGTCTCTTTCATGGAGCACAAGTCACTTGCACGACACCACCAATACTTGCGCGACACCTGTCCCTTTGCCATATTTTGATGATCTGATCTTGGAAAACATATGGCATGCCAGTTTCCAAGCCTTCAAGAACACGACGCCCAACTCCCTTTCCCAAAAACCTCTTTTCTTCATTTGGAAATTTCCAGGCCCAAAAATTTGGCAACCACTGGAAAACAGCACCACCTTGTATCTGTTCTTTTGTACCACCTCCAGATCATCCATTCCTTTGCCGACATTCTTGAATCAAACATGGATCGTTGACCACAGCTCTTGAACTCGACATTCCACTATCAAATCCTCTTTGTCAAAAAAATTTTATGACATCGTTTTTCTTTGTCAACAATCACCACTCAGATGTCCACTTTGTCAACAAACACAATCACCTCAAAAATGCTTCAATGATACCTTGAGAGATTGTTTCCCAAAAAGATCATTAAGAGCGAGAATCCACAATTGTTTCTTCTCACTCCCTTAGTAAAATAAAAATGTGAGAATAAAAATTACTAAAACCTAATATTGGTCTACTTTCCTTCCAATGTGTAATAGAGTTGTAGAGAATACCCCCAATTATCTTAGGTAATTCCCAATGGGGTCTTGTTTATTCCATGCAATCAAGAACGTTAATTACTCCACACACACGTACCGGTGATCACCGAGTACTTGACCACTAAATTATGGCCTATTCCATCATCTATAAACTAGATCCTAGAGGAGGGAGATATTTATCATTGACCAAATATAAATAAACAATAGAATATATAATCAAATACAATCATACATGATAATAAAAACTATTATAAGAAATTGAAACTGATTCGCAAAAGAAAAAAGAGGATATTAAAACATTATGTCCAAGAACACAAGAATTAAAAAAGGGTAAACCTACCGTTCCCCAATCACTAAAAATATCTACCCCACCATGATAAGGGTAATTGAGTTGAATGGGGAAGCAGAAGTCCATACAAAACTAAGAATAACAAAAGAAAGAAAAGAAAGAACATAAATTTTGATTCTCCAGAATCTATACTCTAGATGTTGGCCTCCGTTATTCCCACCAGAAAGACGAAACGCACAGAGGTCCATTCTTATAGAATGTTGGAAATGAATTTTTATATCGACCCTAAAAATTTTAGAGTCATTGGACATGTGTAAATAATTATATGTACTAATAAATGACCATTACTTTTCCTGGCCGCCAAAAACTGTTTCACCCAATCCACTTGGACGCACCAAAAGATGCCTTGATGAGCATCATAATTTATCAAATTTATTCTGAACTCTCCTTTGAATGTCCTATGTCTACACCAGCAGAAATAAACTCATTATAAGGTTGTATGAATGTGATATTTCTGATTTAATGCGGTGGGGTCCATTCTGCCAACTAGACTGATTTCTCTACTTGACTGATTTTTCGGTACCATTGGGTTTCAAATTGGTTCTTGGTCCAGAAGAAACATTTTAATACAACGAACATATAGAGCCTATAAAATAGAATTAGAATCAATTAAACGAATATTTTAAAAGTTATTCCTGAAAAACAGAAGCTATATAAAAATATCAATTTTACAGAATTGCCCCATTTTCACATTTAAGCACAAAATACACCAAAAACACATAAATGATGAAAATACACTCAAATTGAATAATTTAAAGGGATTAAATAATTGGAAAAATATTAATAATATTGAAAATATTAACTATATCTATTCCCCCACCCTTATCACTTGGACTCCTAGACAAGTCAGAATCGAAATAAAATCAAATTAAATTCAAAACACATAACCATGAGATCCATTAATTTGAAAACAAGAAAAAAAATATATCATGCCTCCTCAAACTCTATTATTTAACGTTCTTAATTTAAGATCATTCAATATATTTACTCTTCATTTCTCATACCATGCACAGAAAACACTTACCTAACTTTCATTATCTCTCATCACACAAATTTCAATTTTTTTTAGCAATGTGTTTCTCATCCAAACTCATACAAGGGTCACCATAGTCTTTATAAATTCCTACATCTCCACCTGATGTCAGTCAAAGACATATTTTTATCATGAGTAATTTTCATGGTTTTTCTATGGATTTAGGTTGGTATGATTTAGATGTGAAAATTCTAAGGCTGAATGAAGTGGGTTTGGATCTTTTTGAATTAAAATTACATTACTCTAATTTTCACACAAGAATGGTTCCTCTTCACTCCCCATAGTAGAAAATAAGCTCATTCTTCATTGAATATCAACTAATGTTCACACAGTTCATCATTTTAGCAACAAAAATTTCAATCTTCTCAAATATAATATTTCTTGGTAGCACTAGAAAAGGAACAACATTCTTTATTCATTAGAAGCTCTAGATAGGCACAACTTCTCTCGTTGTGAATGCTTTAGAAAAGGAACAAATTTCAGCAGAATGATTTTTTTCCCATAGAAATAACATCTCTTCAGTATTTTATTTTCCACCCAAAGTTTCTAAAAATGAGCTAGCACAACACAAGACATCTTCCGCCGTACATAAGTTCAAGTACAACATGCAATTTCACTTCAAGAGCAGGTTTCATAGGGAAAATTGGCTTGTAATGTGGCTAACCTAACAGGATTTTCATGGATTCTTTGGGATACAAGGATTAAATTTAAAATGTAGGTCAAAAGGAAAGGGATTATCTTGAAAAGGGTGATTTTAAACGAAATAAATTCCTCAATCATTTAAAACACATGTACCCCAAACCCTCAAGTTTTGAAAGGAATAAATCAAATTATGGTTAAAACAAGAATTGTTTGGTTCTCTCAAGAAGTGAGGTGAATTTAAATAATATTAATATAATAGGTTTAGAAGCCTCATGAGAATGTGATTTCAAATATAAAGACAGTTAAATGTGGAATTTGATTCAAAAAGTAGAGTATTTTTCATGAAATTCCTGAAGAATTGAACTTGAAATAATTTCATTTTCAGCATTCATTTAAGCTCAGTTTAATGGAATAAATTATTTCTCCAATGGACATGGGTTTCAGAAATGTCAAAGATAATCATTTCAATACAAATGTTTTAAAAACACTCAAAAATTTAAAAATAAGCACACAAAATTTGAAACAATCACATTTTTTTAAAACAAATACGAAAACAAACAATGCATAAAAATCCTAAAATACAAAGGTTCCCTACCCCAAACATAAATGATGCAGTGTCTGCTATGTATTCAAATATATTGAACACATAAGAATATCTGAAATTGAATCATAGCAATCAATAAAATATAAAGGAGAGGTACGACCTGATGGAGTTTATTTATAAACAGGTTGGTGGAGTGTGATCTCCTCCATTGACTCAGATGGCATTGTCCCAAAAAATTTCTTCAATTTGTGCCCATTAATAGTGAATGGATCCTTCACTCCATACTTCACAATATGCACAACACCAAAAGGAAATACATAAGTAACTATAAATGGACCTTCCCACTTGAAATGAAGTTTATATGGTATTATCATGAGTATTGTATTGAATGAAAACCCTTTTCCTCTAGGATAAAAGTCTTTTGGTTTGATCAGTTTGTCCTGATCCACTCTTGTTCTCTCTTTGTAAATCTAGGAATTTTCAAATAATTCTCTTTTAATTTCTTCCATCTCCTATAACTGCAATATTCTCTCTTTCCCAGCACTTTCATGATCCAGATTCATCTTCCTCACAACCCAGTATTCCTTGTGTCCCAATTCCATAGGTAGGTGATATCTTTTCACATAAATCAACTTAAAGGGACTCATTCCAATTTGGGTTTTTAGGATATCCTGTAAGCCCATAATGTGTCATCTGACCATTGGCTCCAATCCTTCCTATTTGGATTAACAACCTTTTCTGAAATTACTTAAATTTCCCTATTGGACACTTTAGCTTGCCCATTTGTCTGTGTATGATAGGGATTTGATGTGTTATGATGAACTCCAAACTTTTTAAACAAATTCTCCATTATACTATTGCAATTGTGAGTCCCTTGATCACTAATGATGTTTCTAGGAACTCCAAACCAAAAAAATATGTTAGCCCTTCCAAAATCGCAAACAACTTTAGCATCGTTAGTCCTGGTGGATTTTCTTCCACCCATTTGGAAACATGATCAACAATAAGTAGAATATAAGATTTTCCAAAAGACATTGGGAAAGGTCCCATAAAATCTATCCCCCAGACATCAAAAATTTCACAAAAATTAAGTGGATTTTTGGGGAATTTATTGTCTCTTTGAAAAATTTCCTATAAACTGACATTTTTCACACCGTTTGAAAAACTCATGAGAATATTTGAAAAGTGTTAGCCAATAAAGTCCAGATTCTAAAACCTTCCTTGTTTTCCATTGAGGTCCAATGTGTCCTCCACAAGCTAATGTGTGACAAAACTTAAAGACTGATTCAATTTAATTTTTAGGCAAAAATCTTCTAATCATTTAGTCATTGAAAATCTTCCAAAGAAATTGATCATCCCAGATGTAATATCCAGATTCACCTTTCAATTTGTGAATTTGGTGAAAATTTAAATGCTATGGGACTTGTGATGTTACCAGATAATTTACCATGTCTGCATACTATGGTACTTCTCCTTCAAACAAGTACAACTGCTCTCCTAGAAGGTGATCATTTAGTGGTTTAGTGTCAGGAATTTCAACTTCAGCGTTGTTGGGTAGTTTACTTAAGTGATCAGCCACATGGTTCTCAGATCCCTTATTATCTTTGATTTATATGTTTAAATCTTGTAGTAGTAGCATCCATTTCACTATCCGCAGTTTTTCTTCAACTTTGTTCATCATGTACCTAAGAGCTGCATGATCAGAAAACACAATGACTTTAGTTCCAAGCATATATGATCTTAATCTTTCTAAAGAAAAAACAACTGATAAAAACTATTTTTTTTGTTTTTGTGTAGTTGAATTGGGATGTATATAAGGTTTTTGAGGCATATGAAATTACTTGTTACCTTCCCTCAATTCATTGAGAAAGTACTTTTCTAGCTTCCTGGTTTGAAGCATCACAAAGTAGCTCGAATGGTTCTTCCCAATTGGGTGGCTGCATTACTGGTGGTGTAATTAGTCTCATTTTCAACTCATCAAAGGATTCTCTACATGAAAAACTGAAGCTAAAATCAGAATATTTCAAAAGCAATAGAGAGAGAGAGAGATAAATCTTACTAAAATTTTGATAAACCTCATTTATAATCTTTCATGCCCTAAAAATGATCTAACATGTTTCAGACAAGTTGGGTAAGTCAAAGAATTTATCACTTCAATTTTTGTTTTATCAACTTCAATGACTTTTTGAGAAATGACATGCCCAAGGAAAATTCTTTTCACAAACATAAAATTAATCTTTTCAAAATTCAAAACAATTTTTTTTTCAATGAACATTTTCAAAAAAAATTCCATATTTTTCAAAAAATGGTCAAAAGAATTTCCAAAAACTGTAAATCATCCATGAAAACCTCCATGAAATCTTCAATGTGATTAGAAAATATACTTTCCACACACCTCTAAAATGTACCTGGGGTATTACACTATCCAAATGTAATCCTTTTGTATGCAAAAGTACTAAAAGGACAAGTAAATGTAGCCTTATCTTTATCCTTGGGAGTAATGGGTACTTGAAAATAACCTGAAAATTCATCATAAAAGCAATAATGAGTTCTACCTGCCAACCTCTCTAGAATCTGGTTAATGAAAGGGATAGGGAAATGATCTTTTTGTGTGACCTTATTCAACTTCCTAAAATATATTCATACTCTCCAACTATTTTTAATTCTCACAGGGATTAATTCATTATTTTCATTCCCCACAATGGTATGGACAGTTTTCTTTTGGACTACAAGGATGGGTCTATCCCATTTTGTATCTGATATGGGATAAATGATCCCATATTATAAAATCTTCTCAATCACTTTGTTCACAACCTCCATCAGGGTGGGGTTTAGCCTCCTTTGGGGTTTTTTGACAGGTTTGGAATCTCCCTCAAGAAAAATTCTATGTGAGAAAATTTTTGGGTTTATTCCTTTGATATCACTTAAGATCCACCCTATTGCTTGGAAATTCTCTCTCAAAATCTCAATCAATGATTTTTCATGAGTTTCAGATATATTTTTAGCAATTATTATTGGTGATTTCTCTCCCTCCATAAGGTAAACATATTTTAAATCCCAGGGGAGTGTTTTTAATTCTAGATCAGGAGGATGCTCAAGGTATGAAACTAAATTGAGGTTCTCCACTTCCAATGGTTTGACATCTTACACACAATAAATCAAATCATCATCATCATCATTTAACAAATTATAAATGAAATCATATTTTACCTCTTCTTCAAATAGGAAATCAGAATCTCCAAGATTTTGGGTATCCATATGTTCAATGATGTTTTTAATGAAAAAATTATCTCCTAATGACAAAAATTCATGAAACATAACTGATTATTCGATTGGATCTATTTCATCTTCATGGGAGAGTTATGGGAGTGAATGATTATCTGATGGGTTCCTCATGAATTAAAAAATATTGAAGTGGATAGTGTTGTCTCCAAACTCCATGGTAAGTGTCCCTTCATGAACATTGATGATGGTTTTGTACATCTTCAAGAAAGCTCTCCCCAAAATGATGGGTGAGTGTGATATGATCCTATCATCTTCCATATTAAACACATAAAAGTCAACAAGGAATAAAAGGTCTTTTACTTTTACCAAGACATCCTCTAGAACTCCTGCTGGGAAAACTGTAGATCTATTTGCAAGCTGGACCACCACTATTGTGGGCTTTAAGTCACCCATATGCAAAGAAGTATATACTGAGTGAGGTAATACATTAATTTATGCAACTAAATCTCACAAATCATTAAAGAAATTTAATTAACCAATGGTGCATGGAATAGAAAATGTCCATGGATATTGACATTTGGATGGAAATTGTAGTGTGATAAGTCTGAGACACTTATTCCCAAAATGATCCTCTCATTCCTTTGAAGTACCCTCTTCTTGGTACAATGATCCTTAAAAAATTTAGCATACTTTAGAATTTATTTTAGAGCTTTAAGAAGAAGTATGTTGATTTCCACTTTCTCGAAGGTGTCCAGAATTTCATTTTGTTGTGTTTCTTCTTGCAACCTCTTTGATTCAATCATCCCTAATGGGAATGGTGGTGTTATATCTTTATTATCCCTTTGTTTCCTTTGAAATGGTGTTTCTTGTTTCTTCTTCCTTGACCTATCCTTGTCCCCCTCCTCTTTCTTATATTCTTCCTGATGCATTTTCCTAGAATTTTCATCATTTCCAACATCATTCCCTCCTAGATCAGGTATTCTTGTTTCAGGTTCAATGGAGGATAGTGGTGGGAGTTATTTTCCACTTCTTTTAGTTATAATATTAAAATTATCTTTTGGGTTTGGGATTGTTTGGGAAGGGAGTTTACCTGGATTTTTGGTTAGAAAGTCCATGAGCCTTTCAAACTTGTTGGACAAATCTTTAATAGTGTCTTCCAGTCCTTCAAACTCAAATTTTTGTTCATTTTGAATTGGAGGTTGTGCACTGGTGGATGGCTTCTCATATGGTCTTTGGAGAGTGGTTGGTTTTTGTTAAGAAGTCTTGTTAGAATATTGTTTCTGTTGAAATGGTGGTGGATTATTGAATTGATATTGGAATTGTGTTTGGTTTTGAAACTGGTTTTGGTATGGGGGTCTACCAAGATTCTGATGATTTCCAAATCCATATCTGAATTGGTTAGGATCTCTCCATCCATGATTTTGTTGGAACTGTCTTGGTTGAAAGGTTTCTTCACATGTTTCCATTCCCTTTATTTCATAACATTGGTCAGTGAAATGATCAGGTGAAGAGCATAAACCACATACCTTAGTTGGTTCTTGTTGGTCACTAACTTACTTCAAGGCCATCTGTCTCACCAAACTAGTAAGATATTCAATCCTAGTTTCTAATAAGGGTGATGGATGAGAAGTGTGTACCTCATGAATACCTCTTGTTCCAAACTGCTATGAGTTCTGGGAAATCTTCTTAATCAAGCCCCTGGCTTCTTCTGGCGACTTGTCAATCAGTGCACCTCCAGATGATGCATCAATAAGGTTTGTATGTTTTTCCAGTAGTCCTTGATAGAGGAAGACAAGAATGTTATGTTCCTCAGTGTCTTGATGTAGAAAACTGGAACATAGCTTCTTAAATCTCTCATAGTACTCATAAAGGGTTTCTTCAGATGATTGTCGTATGTCTTAGATTTCCTTCTAAATGGCTATGCTTCAAGAGGTGGGGAAGAATCTTTGCATAAAACAACTTACTAGGTCATTACATTCATGTACATCTTCTGGTTGTAGGCCGTAAAACCATTATATAGCATCTCTATCAAATGAAAACAGAAATTCCTTCCACTTAACCTACTCCTCAGTAACTCCATGGGGTCTGAAAGTTGAGCAAACAAGTGTTAAATCTTTAATGTGTTCGTTTGGATCTTCACCTGCCAAACCATGAAAATTTGGAAGCAAAGGAATAATATTAGGTTTCACTTCAAAATAATTTTGTAATACTAGCATGACAAGTTGATTGTTTTCATTAAGTAATTATGGTGCACAGAGGTCTCTAAGAGTTAGGTTGTGATTTTCATCCATGATGACAGGCTCTGAGTGAACACTAGAAGTTTCACTTTAGTCTACAAGGGGAATGTCTTCAAATTCGGATTTAAAATTAATGTTTCTATATCCATTCAAAAATATTCTTTAAATTTTTGGATCTATGGGTAAAGGTTCAATTTTTGAGGTTCTAGTCGTGCAATTTTGAAGAGAAAAGATGCGAAGAGAGAAAAGAAAAGAAAATAAATGTTGGCGCTACCTCCCCGGAAATGACGCTATGTTTTGACACATGCCTGTCATGCTATGTGGAAAAAACAAATATAACCTAAGTTAAAATGTATTATAGAGGTTTACATAGTTTTTTCTCAAGAGATAAGTGATCAATAATAGTGTTTGTCACTTAAGATAAGAGAAAGAAGTGATGTTGTTTTTTAAATTGTTTGATTTGGAAAATAGAATAAAGAAACTAAATAAAGTAATGTAATTAAGTAATTATTTTGAAACAAATTGAAAAATGATTTGATTTAAATTAGTGATATGAAGTGATGATCATGTTAGGTTTAGTTTTCCAATTTTAATTCTATTATAGTTTACTTTACCCAATTTTCTTTTGCTAAATTGTTAAGAGTGAGAATCCACAATCATTTCTTCTCACTCACTTGGTCATGTAAAAATGTGAGAATAAACCTTACTAAAACATCAGATTGGTATAGTATCCTTTCAATGTGTAATAGATTTGTAGAGAATACCCCCAATTATCTTAGGAAATTCCCAATCAGGTCTTGTTTATCACAAGCAACCAAGAACGTTCACTACTCCTTACACAAGTACCTGTGATCACCGAGTAATTTACCACTAAGTCCTGGTCTATTACAATGTTTATAAACAAGAAACTAGTGGAGGGAGATTTTTATCATTGAAAAAATATAAATAAATAACAGAATCTAAAATCAGATACAATTGTACATGATAATAAAAACTATTATAAAAAATTGAAAATAATTCGCCGAAGTGAAAATAGGATATTAAAACATTACGTGCAAGAACTCAAGAATTAAAAAAGGGTAAACCTACCCTTCCCCAATCACTCAAAATATTTACCCCACCATGGTAAGGGTAACTGAGTTGAAGGGGGAAGAATAATTCATTCCAAAGCTATGAAGAAAAAAATAATGGAAAGCAATAACATATATTTTGATCCTTCAGAATCTGTCCTCCAGAAGTTTTACTCTGTTCTTCCCACCATCCAGCCAGAAATATCTGATATTCCTTCTTATAAAATGTTGGAAATGAGGTTTACTATCGACCCAAAAAATGTGAGAGTTATTGGACATATGTAAATAATTATTTGGACGAATAAATTACCATTACTTTTCCTGGCCACCAAAAACTGTTTCACCCACTCCACTTGCACGCATCAAAAAGATGCATTGATGAGATTTATATTTTATCAAATTTATTGTGAACTGTGCATTGAATTTCCTATGTCTACACCATCTGGAAGCACCTAATTATAAGGTCATCTAAATGAGATATTGCTTATTTAATGTGGTGGCGTCCATTCTGCCAACCAGACTGAGTTCTCTATTTGATTGATTTTTCTGTACCATTGGTTCTCGAATTGGGTCTTGGTCTAGAAGACATATTTTAAGCCCAAGGGAATATGAAGCCTACAAAAAAGGGTTTAATTCCATTTTACCAGTATTTTAAAATTTAAGACCGAAAAACAGAATCTATATAAAACTGTCAATTTTACAGAATTACCCCATTTTCACATTTAAGCCCAAAATACACAAAAAAGACATAAATGATGCAAATACACTTAAATTGAATAATTGAGAGGGATTAAATCATTGAAAAATATTAATAATATTGAAAATATTAACTATATCAATGAATAAGAAATCCAATGCTTAAGGGCACTAGTGAATGAACACACTGCCTTCATTGATGCATAATCGAAACTCATATCAAAATTGAAGTCACACTTTGTAGAGGCTGAAGAGAAGATGAGGTGAGAATCCCAATAGATGGATAAAATTTGAGCTGATGAGTATTGGGAATAGATCATATCCAATGAACTACACCCCATAGCTAGTGAAGAATATATAGATCATAACAGGTGACAACAAATCCTAGAGTCCCCAAAATAGAGAGTGGTGGATCTGGGACGCTCCATTGAAGAGGTCAACCCATCTATCAAAGTGGTCAATCCATTGGGTTTGTAATTCAAAAAAACTCACAAAACATACTTTCATGATTTCTTGATTATTTTGGTTGTGTGCATGACTCTTGTTATCTACTTCTATTATTTCATCTCAATTGTATCTGTGAAATGATCATCAATCTATCCCTAAGCTCATGTGGGTCTTACCTAGTGTATGAAACAAGGGATGACTACATTAATCTTCACTATGAATATGAGTGTTCCAACACATCACCAGACATCCAAGGTCTAAATGACAACTCCAATTTTCTATGAGGAAATAAGGGAGCTATATTTAGATAATAGAGCTCACAAAATATCCAGACTACCCTTTCCCAACATGATCTAGTGCACACATGGGATAACACCATGAGTGTTTGAAAAAATTCAAACAAATGGGAATGGAAAGTTTGAATTTTGAAACCCCAAATTCATAACACGATGAGGGTGGAATGAATATGGAGGATAACTATTGAACAAATTTGAAACACAACATCTGTACCACAATAGATTAAAATGGGAACAAGAAAATTACGGCCAACCGATGACTAAATTGGAAAACATGAGGCCAAACTCGAAGTGTCATCCAATGTCCTTCGGAATGTGTAATCATGATGGTTGTAAAGACTTAAGGCCAAGAATCCTAACTGTTAGGGGGTCCATTCAAACACGAATGGGAATGAGGATCTTAGATAGAGGGAACACAATTCATGGTGATGGAATGATGAGTTTTTCGAATAAATACCAACAATATTAAAACTAAAACACCATGATGAAAGTACATTGGGTGAGCTTATCAGTCTAAAAAAGATCAAATCTACCCCAAATAAGACTTCTTTGGAGAGGGACAAGAATTCCATGTAGTTTTCATCATGCAATTAAGATGATATACACATAGTTTAATATCATACAGTGAGGAAGATATGTAGAATAGTTTAACTTCATACGATCAAGACATTGTATATAGTTTAAGGCCATACTGAATAGACCCTTGTGAATAGATTAAATTCATGTTATATAGACTAGAGATTCCTAATTTAGGATCATATAATTTGGACTGTAATTATGGGAAAAGAGATGGAAGGGTTAATGAACTTGTGTCTGGTCCTAAAGAAATATGCCTGGGTATCACTACATATTTGGTGAGGGAAGGAATCAATCCGAATGTAGTTCTTTAATAACATCATGGTTCAATACCAACACTAGTGGAGGTAATCCTCTTTGAAAAGGAAACATAAATGTCCCATAATTGTAATGGGGAATCCTATAATTAACTAGGGTGTGGTGGTGTTTTAAGGTCGTTTGTTGTAGGACATGGGAACCCTAAGTTAGAGACATGTGTTGCAGTACATAAACCTATTTTGAATGAGGACAAAATAGTTTCTACTACATTACAAATTTCTAAGAGAACACACATTGTGTAATGTCATGATACCTGGACTAGGGCATCGAAGATCCTATTTTAAAGTCATCGAGTTTGGACCAAAAGGTAGTGTGAATCTTTAGTGTAGGCACAAACCATACCCAATTCTATAAGACCACATGAGCCATGCTCGGTGTGGGAAACAAGGTAGGGGAAGATAATTTCAATGCATGGGATCACACGATAGGGGATGAAGGTGTTGAGTCCAGGATGATGTCACAACATTGGTTTGTCCTCTTAGGGCACAAAGGTTAATGGGGAGATAACACTGAGTATGGTAAAGTTCTATATGAACAAGATTTAATGAAAAGAGATGTGAATCATGAAACTAATATTCATGGAATAATGGGGTTGGCATAACGATGGAGGATAATTTTTGAACATATTCAAAGCATAGTATCCATATCATGTGACCTGGGATGGGAAAAAACTGGTGAGGGTTGACCGTTATACATATTCGTGATGCGGGACCTATTTCGAATGTCGTTCGAGATCCTCAGGGACATTGGACTGAAAAGGTAGGTGATCCAAAAGGCCATGAATCAGTACATCCTGGAGGTCCTTCTAAATTTGGTAAATGACGAAGCCCAAATAAAGGGACACATTAATCATGTATATGGAATGAAGGCATGTTCATACAAGACCCAACACTCTGGGTCCTAAACTGCAATGCATCTGAGCACACCAATGGGGAACATTAGAGGTTGGGGGGCCAGTTAAGGGTGGACAAATCAAAAAGGATAGTAGGGGAAATGATTCAAAATGGGATAGTGAAACTGGGGTTGGACCCAAGGAAAAATTCTGGGTCATTCCTACATATCTTGAAGGGGAAAGAATTAGGTGATACATAGTTATTAAAATTCCATGTATTTTAGAATAATGTTGTAAGGATGCAAGGGATAGAGGTTTATCAAGGGAGAAATTTGAATTTGATGGTTGAATAATCCGACATGAATGAGGGAAAGGAATTCCACATACTAAACCATTCACAATCCCATGAGAGACCCTAGGACAAGGGGATATGAGAATGAATATAAGAACCTGTGGTTGGACCTGAGGACAACAAGTATGGGTGTTTCTATATATCATGTAAGGGTCAGAATCAATCCAAAACGACATTCTTGAAAGTACATGTAGTTTAACGTCATGTGGTTGGGATTAATGAAAGTAATACATAACAATGTGAATGGGTATGGCAAGGAAAAAATAGACCAATGTGAATAAGGACAAGGAAGCCCCATACCACACCACATGCTTCCAAGAGGAGACTTAAGCCAAGGGGATGGAAAGGTTCAGGGACCTGGGGATGGAACCAAAGAGAACAGGTCTGGGCATTCCTAAATATCCCATAAGGATAGGAATAAATCCATACATAGTTCAGGAAAATGCCATAATGTTCAGCGTCATCCTGTAAGGATGTAGAAGTTCTTAGTTCAAATTTGTAGAGCTCAGACTGTAGATTTCCAAATTTATGGTCGTGTGCGTGGGATATAAGGGTGGGAAAATATGAATCATAATACCTGATATTTGGGACACCATGGGGTTAGAAATAACAACAAAGGATAACTACTAACCATGTTCACAACACAGTATCCATATCATGTGTCCTGAAATGGGAACAAAAAATTGATCCTTGACTTATAACCATATTCATAATGTGGGACTTGTATAAAATTTTTGTTCAAGATACACTGGGACATTATCCCAGAATTGTATGTGAGCCAAGGTGGAATGATATGAGGCTGTTAGGGGGTCCTTTCAAATGTGAAAGATGAGGAAGACCCAAATAAAGGTGTGTGTTAAAGGTGGCGGTACCCATTGAGTTTATTGTCTTGAAGAATGGATGAGTGAGATCTTAGTTTAAGGTCATAGAGCTCGGACCAGGATGTAGGTTTACCAATTGCAGTTTATTATCATGTAGGATGAAAGGATCTTAGTTTATGGTCATACACCTTGGATAATTTGTTTGATAATCATCATACAGGAAAAAAGGGATCTTAGTTTAAGGTCATAGATCTCAAACCATTTGCAGTTTATCATCATTCAAGATCAAATTGATATTAGTTTAAGGTTGTAGATCTCGTACCATTTTTAGTTTATCATCATACAGGATGATAGGGACCACTCATGAAAATTACTTCTTGAGAAATTTTTCACTGGTGAGATGAGTGATATGCTCACCATCTATAGTGATAAAGGGATTATTCACTATTGTGGTAAACCTTGTGAACGATATAAGGCCCCTCCCATTTTGGATATAACTTTGGTCACTTCCTACTGGGTATAATTCGAATTACTAGGGCCAATACCATGTCACCTTAAAATAATGATTGGAGGAAAACATTCTTATTAAAATTCCTGGCTATCTTATTCTGATATCTCTCTATATTGTGAAAGGCATGAAGCCTATTCCCGTCAAGGGATTTGAGTTAAACCAGACAAAATTATACTACCTTTTCTAACATCTGATGATCATAGACATCTATACAATGTGATAGTAGCTAAATCTCGAATGGGAGGACTGCCACGGTTTCGTACACTAGGGAATATGGAGTCACCTGGGTGGAATTATGAGTCATTGTCCGGTAAGCCCAGAGATCATTAGAGATCTTTTCCAGCAAGCTCTTATTGTACTAACTAACCATACTATCAAAGATGTTAGAGATGGTTTTTTTAAATGACTCAATATTCCCATTTTCTAGCTCATGATAGCGAGAGGTATGATTAGAATAAATATTGTAGTTGCCATACTATTTGTTTAGTTTGGGTGCCTGGATGTAGGTGTCGTGATTAGTGAGAACAACATGGGGGACTTTGAATTGGTGGATGATATTGTAAATCATGAAGTCAATCATGGAATGAATGTAAACTTACTTTTATTGAATTTCCTCTTCCAAATTGGAAAAAAATATGTATCAGTTAGGATGAACCATCACCGACAAGATTTCACCGGTGGATATGAGCCCACGACCTTGAGTCCCCAGACCGCAAAGCACCGAGAGCACTTGGTAGTATAGAGAGTATATAGTATCCAACACACAAAATTGGCATATATCTGGAACACATGGCACCTTTTGGGAAAATATTTATAGTCATGGACCAAGGTGGGACAATACTAGCCCAAACTTCAGATCTGGTGATAGAGTTTCAACCCTGCCTGATGAGTTCTATAGGAACTGGGATGAATATCCTAAATAACATGGAGAATCTCGTATATTTTAATGAAATTTAGGATAATAGCTTCAAAGACGTGTCTGTAGAGTATCTTCTCAAAACTAAGACCACTCGGGAGGGTGAACTACACTGAACACTAACGGATTCGCTCACTTTCAGCTCAGTCTTTTAGGAGATTACTATGCTGGAGATAATTGATAAAGGGAATTGTTCAACCAGGGGTATTCAATACAGTGATAGGGGAGCTAGGGGTTTCTTAATGAAGAGACACCATTGATGAGATGAGTTACCTATTGGCTATCATCATCATATAGAGTGACTAGAGAAATGACCGTTAGATACACCACATGGATAATCAAATCATCATAGTTAGGTTCTGTGCATGAGATGAGTCAAGGTAGGTGAAGGCATCGAATCATCCGTTCTACGACCAAGGGTCATGGGTAACTTTTATATGAGAAGAAAACTAGGACATCAATAGGCTAGTGCTCTCTAGTACGGGTACAAGCTTTGTCTTCCTAACAACATTGTCAAAATGGATCTTCTTGTTGACCAATTCAGAGACCCCTTTCACATTCAGGTGGGGAACATAAATCTAAAGGGATATATCAAGACTAGTGACGAGGGATTGATACTCAGCCTTATTTTTTGTGCACCCTTATGATAATAAGAATGAATAGGGAAAGAAATCTTGTGCAGGCATGATGAATAAGATACACATTCCTACTCTATTGAGTTTGGGATCATTCAGTCTCCTACCAATAGGGCTCCAAAAGGAACCACCAAAGTACATTTTCCAACATAGAATGACTTGATCCACTTAGAGTACTGAGTCATATTAGAAGTCAGGATCTAGAGACTACTTTGTGGGGGTCGGATGGGAAGCAAGGAAGTCTTCTAGTTCCTATACATTGATTGATTTTTGGGAGAAAACACGATGTAAAAATGTTGAAGGATCAATACCCAATGATCTGGGGGCCCATTAATATGGTGTGGTTCATAACGTACTCCAGTGGATCTATACAAGACACTAGATGTATCTCATGATGCTGCAAGTAATGTTATAAATTCTAGAAAGAGAATACCAGCGCAAGGTATCTCTTCTTTATAGATGAATATATTGTCTCTATATCAAGGAGCACGTGGCTGAGATAATATAAAATATTATTTGTTCCCTCATTGTTCTTCTAGGTGTGAAGGGAATCAGGGGATTGTTTGAGGGCAGTCATGTAAAGGACCAATAACATTTTGGAAATGGGTGGCATCAGAACTGGAGGTTGTAGCTGGTATTTCATGATCTCCTCAAAAGCATCATGACACTTTTCAACCCATCGGTCATCGATACCTTTATTCATGATCTGGGAAAAGGGATTACACATTCTATCCAGATTTACAATGAATTGGAGTATGTTGGATTTGTGGCCTTGGAAACCTTAGAGCTTGTGAATTTTTCTCAGAGGAGGCATCTGGATTATAACGACCCATACTTTACATACATTGTTAATACTTCAAAATTGAAGCACACTTATTACAACATATGATAAAACCACAAAGGACCGTATAGGTATAGTGTCTTTAGAAATTGGGAAACATAAACAACTGGTTCATAAATCTTCTACAGTGTCTCCCATTTATTTCATCATATCTAGGGTCCCTTTTTGCTCATTCTACTTAATATCCATCTTCCTGACCTGGGGGAAAAGAAAACATAAAAGGGTGAGCTCAAATGCTCAGCAAGGGCAAATAAAGGAAATAAAAATCATATCATATCTTTTTGAAAATCAAAACCTGCAAAAGTGATCATAATATCTTAACATGGAATAAATCATAGAAGTGAAAATGAGATCCCCATAATCATAACATAAAACTTGAAACTTTATGGCATGCACACATAATCATGGAAAATCATTTCTTGTTAGTCATGACTCATTGCCAAGACTATCTTAGTGGACAAAGTCCCTTTCTGAACCGAGTTCACTCCTCGTTTCAGTCCTGTATCACTGAACCGAAATAACCTTCCGTTCCAGCCATGTCTATCTCATGAGATATAAAATCTTTACCCAATGCATTGGAGGGAGATATAGGTCCCACCCATCTTATAATGAATCCTTTCTTATGTGTGCCACATAATCATAAATCTTACATCATCACATAACCCATGTAATAAAAATGGGATTCTTAAACAACATGACATCATAAAACAATTCATATAAGATAAAGGAATTCATAAAAATAATTTCCATCACAACATGATCAAATCAATTTAATAATAGGGATAAAAACAGAACCCTTTATTATCTTAGATGGAAAATAATTTTGATAAAACACTTGAACTCCATTCTTGAGGAAAATATCCTTTCTTCTTCAAAAACATTTTTTCCTTTCATAACATGTCATACAACTTTAAAAGAAAAGAATTTGATTAAAAATAAACTTGAAAACATGTAAAGGAAGCTTCTTGGAAATAATGTTTTTAAAAATCCATTCATTCCGTATAAGTTAAAAAAACATTCTTCGTACTTTTGTCGGAAAAGTCAAAAAGTACCTCGTACGAAAAACGACAAAAGATTCCTTTCATACATATTACTAAAAACTCACCGAAGGGTAAAAATGGATTTAAAAAATTGTAGGTGGATGGAAATAATATTACATATTGATGAAACATGGATGTGGATGATAAAATACACCCCAGTAAATACTTACGAATAAACAATCTCGGATAAAAATGAGATTGTGATATTTCCCTTACCTTAGGTCCAATTTGCCTTGTATGTGTCCGAAGCTCCTGTATAATGGTTTAAATAATGTTATTGACTTATTCCAGAATCATAAATATTGATATGATATCATATATGGTCATATTCTTAGCTTCTTGTTAGTAATATTTCATTGTTACTTGTTACTCGGGTCTTTATTGCCTTTTGTTCTTACGCGTGTTTTGCTGAATAAATTCTTATTCTTCTTTTAAGGTTATAGACACCTTATATCCAGAATGGTATTAGTGTAACATATATCATATTTATTCATTCAATTCATTTATATAATTACTATGTAATGATGATCATGTAGAACGAGTCGCATCACATCGTGGAGAGGGTATTCCGTACGTACGCACGAGTGATGATATCGTTCCTATGATCGTGGAAATGTATTGGAGTATATATATATTATTTCAGTATCAATATTACTTTATAATAATCATAAATAGTTACTCATTACACCATTATACCCATCCTTGTAAAGTGATGGTGGAAAAATAGATTACACCACGGCGTGGAGACGGTATTTCGTACGTACGCACGCGCGGTGATTTCATTTTACCGTAGGATGGATAGAAGGTGAATTAGGGTTGTTTCATATTTATAATAACATATCAGTATTTAATTAATACTGATGTTATTACTTCATCATGAAACAACTAAAGAAGAAGAAGTTGAAGAAGAAAGAAATTGTAAAGATCGGTAATGGATATTACCTCTTCTTTGGAACGCCTCTTTGAATCCTCCACTTAAGGAACTAAGAGTGGTCTTTGGAGAAGAACAGGACCTCTAGGACTATTCTAGGGAAGTGGAGAGGAGAAAATGGCAGGGTTTGGCCGAGCTTGAGTGCTCAATTTGGTGTGAGGAGGAGGGGGAGGAGGTGTCCTTTTATAAGGGAGGAGAGGGGCACCTTAGGAATATCTCAAAATATTATTTTATATTAAAGTAAAAATCGGTTTATAATGGTTCCAAAGGGTCTTATTTCGAAGATAAAGTGGGGATGGGTCGAAATCCTATCATCCAATAGGATTTAGACAGGTTTAGGGTATTATTTTAACCTTATCAATTAGATTTAACTCTAAGTTAAATAATTTTACTTTTACCGTGTCTTTTTGTTTTCTTTCACTATATGGTTAATACACTTACTATAACATGCCAAACGAACCCCAAATTGTTTATTATTAAAATATATATCCTTATCTAAGTCATTTGTCCGAACCTTAGATTTTTAGGAATACAATAACAATTAATAATATAATATTTGATTTAAAAACTATTTTGTGTCAATTTTGTCACTATTTGAATTATGATTTTTGTGAAAGTCATAATAGAATTATATGTTCTAACCAAGTTGATTAAATCAACACTAATATATCATAGTAACCTAGAAAATTAGTGGAATTCATAAAAAGTCTTAAATTACATTTATTTTGGTGTTTATAACATCAATTATGTCAATATTTCATTAATAAGATAATTACTGCATCATCATTGTGTCATAAATAAATTAAATTATTTAAAGTCTAAAAATTAAAAACAAAATACCATTATGTAGGAAATCTTTTTATCTTTCTAATTAAAATTTATACTCTAAAATAACCCTATGTAACAATTGTTTTCCTAAAAGATATATGCTTGTGTCATTTTTGTATTCATTTTAACTTAATTAAAATAAAGTGTCATTATCACTTACAAGTGGATCAATGGGGTCCCAAAATCGACCCAAAGATGCCCATGGTCGACCATGTATCAACCAATAGGGTTAAGACACGTTTTAGGGTAATTTAATATTATTATAATATTATTTTTTAACCCTTATTTACCGGATTTACCCTTAACCATGGTAAATAAAATATTTACCGCAGTAATTATTCAAAATGTCTAAAAATAAAAGTTACCTATTTACACAATTTGAACATCCTGATTCCAAATATGGAATCCATTTTTCTAAATTCAAAACACAGAAGTGGCAGAAATTAATTTAAAATTAATTCCCACTGTCAAAACAAAAAGCGTGTTTTTAAGAGATAATAACTATCAAAAGATTGACACTTGTTTATGTTCGGTTTAATTGTAACATTGTGTCCAATGACCAAAATTATATTAAGTGGTAAAAATATATTCTAAATATACTTTAAAACCACTCAAATTCATAATTTATCACTATTAAATGTTTTGATTAAAAAAGTTTTTTTTAATTAAAATTTAGTAATTTTCACAATTCATCAAAATATTAAAGTTATCCGAAAAGTACCAAAATTTCACTTTAGGCTAAATTTGATATTCTGAGTCCAAAAATGAAGTCCATTTTGAAAAATAAAATTTATAAAATTTCAAAAAGTGGTTATTACTATTCATAACGGCTAGTTTTAATAGCATATTGTTATTTAGTGAAACTCGGTATTGCGTACGACGAAAGCTATCGAGGAAGGTCGCGATTGCGTGTAAAGCAAGCCAAGCAAGTGTTGTGTAGAAAAAGATTCCTTTGATCATTTATATAACATAAAAGTCTCGGGTGTTACATTCTACCCCCCTTAAAAAGAATTTCGCCCTCGAAATTCGTCACTTTGTAACAAACAGATGAGGATACTTCTCCCTCATCATATCCTCAAGCTCCCAAGTAGCTTCTTCAAGTTGGTGGTTCCTCCATAAAACTTTCACCAATCGAGTGGTCTTGTTTCGTAGAAATTTTTCACTACGATCCAGAATCTCTATCGGCTATTCTTCATAAGAAAGATCTTGCTCCAGCGGTACAACTTCTGAGCTGAGTACATGTGAAGGATCAGGTATGTACTTTCTCAGGAGAGATACATGGAACACATCGTGAACTTGAGAGAGATTCGGTGGAAGCGCCAATCGGTAAGCTACCTTCCCAACACGATCCAGTATTTCGAAAGGACCGATATATCTAGGGCTCAACTTCCCCTTCATTCCAAATCTCATAACCCTCTTCCAGGGAGATATTCGTAAGAACACTTTATCACCCACTTCAAACTCTAGGTCTTTTCTTCGGTTATCGGCATAACTTTTCTGTCGACTCTGAGCTGCTCTTATGTGTTGTTGAATAGATCTGACCTTTTTTGCCATTTCATCAACGAGATCAGGTCCTAATAGCTTTCTTTCCCCAACTTCATCCCAGCAAGTTGGAGTCCTGCATTTCTTTCCATAGAGAGCTTCATAAGGAGCCATCTGAATACTGGAGTGAAAGCTATTATTATAAGAAAATTCCACCAAAGGTAGGTGTTGATCCCAACCTCCTTTGAAATCCATAGAGCAAGCTCTCAACATATCTTCTAGGGTTTGAATTGTTCTCTCAGACTGACCGTCTGTCTGGGGATGATAAGCAGTGCTGAAACTCAACTCTGTATCCAGAGTATGCTGAAGACTTCGCCAGAACTTCGAGATAAATCTCGGATCCCGATCAGATATAATAGAAAGTGGTACTCCATGCAATCTTACCACTTCCTTTACATATATCCTGGCAAGCTGATCTAGAGAGAAATCCTCTCTAATATGAATGAAGTGTGCAGACTTTGTAAGACGATCAACTATGACCCAGATAGCATTATTGCCTTTGGATGTTTTAGGAAGTCCTGTGACAAAGTCCATAGTGATGTTTTCCCATTTCCATTCGGGTATGGGTAATGGTTGTAACATCCCCTTAGACTTCTCTCTCTCAGCTTTAACTTGTTGACAAACCAAGCATCGAGAGACATATTCAGCAACATCTCTTTTCATGCCATCCCACCAGAAGTACTCTTTCAGGTCCCTATACATCTTCGTGCTTCCAGGATGAATAGAGAATGAAGAACTATGAGCCTCATCCAGCAACTCCTTCTTTTATTCGGGGATGGAAGGAACACAAACCCGATTCCTGAACTTTATTATCCCATCACAATCAAGGTTGAATTCAGGAACATTTCTCACCTTCTTTTGTAACTCGACATCTTCTTTCTATGCCTCTTTAATCTTCACATGTATAGATGGTTGAACATTCATTTGAGAAAGATAAGATTTTTCCCCTTCCATTATAATTCCAAGATCCATCCTTTGTAAATCCATAAATATTGGATCTTTTGTGATCCTCATCATGGATAAACTACCATGGTCTTGTCGACTTAATGCATCTGCCACCTTGTTTGCTTTCCCAGGGTGGTAATGGATTGAGCAGTCATAATCCTTAATCATCTCCAACCATCTTCTTTGACGCATATTCAACTCCTTTTGTGTGAAAATATACTTTAAACTTTTATGATTAGTATAAATATCACACCTTTCACCATAAAGGTAATGCCTCCAAATCATTAATGCAAAGATTACCGCAGCCAACTCCAAATCATGTGTTGGGTAATTTTGCTCATGGATTTTCAACTGTCGTGAGGCATAAGCTATCACCATATCATTTTGCATAAGAACACACCCCAATCCCTTCTTGGATGCATCACTGTAGATCACAAACCTTTCTCCACTACAAGGCAGTGTGAGCATAGGTGCACTGGATAACCTTCTTTTCAACTCCTTGAAATTCTCTTCACATTCCTCTGTCCAGACAAACTTAACTCCTTTCCGAGTCAACTTGGTGATTGGATTAGATAATCGTGAAAAATCTTTTACAAAACGTCGATAATATCCAGCCAAACCAAGAAAACTTCGGATCTCAGTTACTGTTGTTGGTCTCGACCATCTTTCGATAACCTCTGTTTTTGCTGGATCCACAGATATCCCATATTTTGAGATTATGTGACCCAAAAATGCAACTTTTTGAAGCCAAAATTCACACTTGGTAAATTTGGCATAAAGCTTCTCCTTTCTCAGGGTCTTAAATATAATTCTCAAGTGATCTTCATGCTCTTCCTTGCTCTTTGAATAGACAAGAATATCGTCTATAAAGACTACCACAAATTGATCAAGATAGTCTCTAAAGACTCTATTCATTAGATCCATGAAGATAGCAGGGGCATTAGTAAGACCAAATGGAATCACTATAAATTCATAGTGTCCATACCTTGTACGGAAAGCCGTCTTTGGTATATCCTCCCTTTTGACCCTTAATTGATGATACCCTGAATGAAGATCAATCTTGGAAAAGTATTGAGCTCCGCGTAGTTGGTCAAATAAGTCATCAATGCATGGGAGAGGATATTTGTTCTTGATAGTGATCTTGTTAAGTTCTCGATAATCAATGCAGAGTCTCATTGATCCATCTTTCTTCTTAACAAATAGAACAGGTGCTCCCCAAGGTGACGCACTAGAGCGTATGAATCCCTTATCAAGATTCTCTTGGAGTTGCTTCTTCAATTCCTGCAACTCAATTGGGGCCATTCTATAAGGTGTCTTTGAAATTGGAAAAGCGCCCGGTACGAGTTCTATTGAAAACTCAACTTCACGATTTGGTGGAAGACCCGGTAATTCCTCCAGAAAGACATCATCAAACTCCCGTACAGTGGGCATATTCTTAATCGTGAGTTTCTCACCAACCATTTGAGATAAATAACCTTCATTTAGTGGAATCAATACCCATAAGATGGAAGAAATGTCCACTGGAAGGTTATGTTCATCCTTGCATTGATATACGATCGTAGATTGATCTGGAATATGAAATGTGACTTCCCTTCTTTGGCAATTGATATGAGCTCCATGTAGAGAAAGCCAATCCATGCCAAGAATCACATCAAATTCCACTAAAGGAAGGATCACAAGATTTGCAGGAAGCACTTTCACACAAACTTCGATCGGAGAAGAATTATAAACTTTTGATGCGATTGATGTGCCATTAGGTGTTGTCACAGCTAACTCAACATCTAATTGTTGAGGTAATACGGTGATACCCTTAGAAAATTCTTCAGAAATAAAAGAGTGGGTGGATCCAGAATCAAATAAAACATTTGCTACTTTAGAGTAGATGGTAAGTGTACCTTTCACCACTTCGTTATCGTACTCCACATCGTTGATAGAAATTGCATGTGACTTTCCTTTGTCTTTAGCCTTAAGATTTTGTTGACGTCGACCATCATCATCAACCCTTGGATTTGGGCATTGATTGGCATAATGCCCCATCTCCTTGCACTTGAAACATTGAAGTGTAGTAGGTTCATTCTGTGTATCCCTTCCTTTGTTTGCGTCATTAGACATCTTCTTCCCATTATCACGGCATTCAAATGCCCGATGACCTTCTTTTCCACATTTAAAAAATTTACTTGTCCCTTTAAGACAACTCCCTCCATGTTTCTTTCCACACTTTGAGCATAAGGGAAAGTTCATCTTCTTTTCAGTGTGCTCTTTAGAGTTTCCTTTGAATTCCATCTTCCTCTTCTTATCAAACCCATGTGACTGATGGGTTACTCCAATCTCCATCTCGACTTTGAGAGCACATCGAACGATTTCCTCGTAGCTATTGAAGTCCCTTATGGCTAATGCCATTCGAAGACTTGGTTTTAATCCACTAAAGAATTGATCGATCTTACTCTCAGGTTGGATAATAATACCAGAAGCGTACCTTGCAAGTCTTGTAAAATTTGCTTCATAGGTACTAACAGATTCATCATCCCTTTGCTTCAGTTCAAGGAACTCTTTCTCCATCTTTGTTCGGAGAATACGAGGGAAGTACTTATTGAAAAATAAGTTCTTGAACTCGTCCCATTCCATAGACTCAATTTCATCCCTTTGCCTCGTATTCTTAATAAGATTCCACCATTGATCAACATCTCCTTCCAAACGATACACTGCTAGGATGACTTTATCATGTTCAGAACATTAAAGAACTGAAAATATCTTTTCAATAGTACTAATCCATTGTTCAGCAACTAATGGATTAGTAGACCCGCTGAAAGAAGGTGGACGTTGCCTCATGAAGGATTAAACAGAATGTTGCACCTTCCTTTGCTCGTTTGGAAGTCCTGCATGATTCATAGCTTGAGAAAGTTGTGTGAGCATGGCTACAAGATTTTGCATTCCAGCTCCCATATCGTTTGGTTTCTCAGGGGGACAATCATTGCATTGCCCATCGCATTCCGCATTAACACTGTTCCTTCGGGTTCCAGCCATTGACTAAAACCAAGAAGAATAGTGTGAGAAACACTAATTATAATAGGAAACTACCTAATTCAAGAATAAATTTTTCATGCTTAAGGTCTTATCCTAGGGTATTCATGGCCATTTCTAAAACACTAAGATTGTGTTCTATGCTTAGACTTATCCTTATGGTTCTTACTAAGGCTTTCACATCCTAGTTTCCAAAGGTTGACTATACCTTTCCTCTGATACCAACTATAAAGGTCTGGAATTACTTCCAGTGGACTATAGTTGATACCTATCAGGGCACTCCATGGGCAGCTACACCCCCTGGGCGGGACACACCACCATCCCCAGTGGCAGCCATTTCCTCACGAAGCCCTTGGGCGGAGAGCCATGCTTCGTCCAATGCTCACATGTGAGAGTTCCCAAGGATCGGATACATTCCTACCTCCTTTGCCTCTGATACCAACTATAATGACCCATACTTTACATACATTGTTAATACTTCAAAATTGAAGCACACTTATTACAACATATGATAAAACCACAAAGGACCGTATAGGTATAGTGTCTTTAGAAACTGGGAAACATAAACAACTGGTTCATAAATCTTCTACAGTGTCTCCCATTTATTTCATCATATCTAGGGTCCCTTTTTGCACATTCTACTTAATATCCATCTTCCTGACCTGGGGGAAAAGAAAACATAAAAGGGTGAGCTCAAATGCTCAGCAAGGGAAAATAAAGGAAATAAAAATCATATCATATCTTTTTGAAAATCAAAACCTTCAAAAGAGATCATAATATCTTAACATGGAATAAATCATAGAAGTGAAAATGAGATCCCCATAATCATAACATAAAACTTGAAACTTTGTGTCATGCACACATAATCATGGAAAATCATTTCTTGTTAGTCATGACTCATTGCCAAGACTATCTTAGTGGACAAAGTCCCTTTCTGAACCGAGTTCACTCCTCGTTTCAGTCCTGTATCACTGAACCGAAATAACCTTCTGTTCCAGCCATGTCTATCTCATGAGATATAAAATCTTTACCCAATGCATTGGAGGGAGATATAGGTCCCACCCATCTTATAATGAATCCTTTCTTATGTGTGCCACATAATCATAAATCTTACATCATCACATAACCCATGTAATAAAAATGGGATTCTTAAACAACATGACATCATAAAACAATTCATATAAGATAAAGGAATTCATAAAAATAATTTCCATCACAACATGATCAAATCAATTTAATAATAGGGATAAAAACAGAACCCTTTATTATCTTAGATGGAAAATAATTTTGATAAAACACTTGAACTCCATTCTTGAGGAAAATATCCTTTCTTCTTCAAAAACATTTTTTCCTTTCATAACATGTCATACAACTTTAAAAGAAAAGAAGTTGATTAAAAATAAACTTGAAAACTTTTAAAGGAAGCTTCTTGGAAATAATGTTTTTAAAAATCCATTCATGCCGTATAAGTTAAAAAAAACATTCTTCGTACTTTTGTCGGAAAAGTCAAAAAGTACCTCATACGAAAAACGACAAAAGATTCCTTTCATACATATTACTAAAAACTCACCGAAGGGTAAAAATGGATTTAAAAAATTGTAGGTGGATGGAAATAATATTACATATTGATGAAACATGGGTGTGGATGATAAAATACACCCCAGTAAATACTTACGAATAAACAATCTCGGATAAAAATGAGATTGTGATATTTCCCTTACCTTAGGTCCAATTTGCCTTATATGTGTCCGAAGCTCCTGTATAATGGTTTAAATAATGTTATTGACTTATTCCAGAATCATACATATTGATATGATATCATATATGGTCATATTCTTAGCTTCTTGTTAGTAATATTTCATTGTTACTTGTTACTCGGGTCTTTATTGCCTTTTGTTCTTACGCGTGTTTTGCCGAATAAATTCTTATTCTTCTTTCAAGGTTATAGACACCTTATATCCAGAATGGTATTAGTGTAACATATATCATATTTATTCATTCAATTCATTTATATAATTACTATGTAATGATGATCATGTAGAACGAGTCGCATCACATCGTGGAGAGGGTATTCCGTACGTACGCACGAGTGATGATATCGTTCCTATGATCGTGGAAATGTATTGGAGTATATATATATTATTTCAGTATCAATATTACTTTATAATAATCATAAATAGTTACTCATTACACCATTATACCCATCCTTCTAAAGTGATGGTGGAAAAATAGATTACACCACGGCGTGGAGACGGTATTCCGTACGTACGCACGCGCGGTGATTTCATTTTTCCGTAGGATGGATAGAAGGTGAATTAGGGTTGTTTCATATTTATAATAACATATCAGTATGTAATTAATACTGATGTTATTACTTCATCATGAAACAACTAAAGAAGAAGAAGTTGAAGAAGAAAGAAATTGTAAAGATCGGTAATGGATATTACCTCTTCTTTGGAACGCCTCTTTGAATCCTCCACTTAAGGAACTAAGAGTGGTCTTTGGAGAAGAACAGGACCTCTAAGACTATTCTAGGGAAGTGGAGAGGAGAAAATGGCAGGGGTTGGACGAGCTTGAGTGCTCAATTTGGTGTGAGGAGGAGGGGGAGGAGGTGTCCTTTTATAAGGGAGGAGAGGGGCACCTTAGGAATATCTCAAAATATTATTTTATATTAAAGTCCAAATCTGTTTATAATGGTTCCAAAGGGTCTTATTTCAAAGATAAAGTGGGGATGGGTCGAAATCCTATCATACAATAGGATTTAGACAAGTTTAGGGTATTATTTTAACCTTATCAATTAGATTTAACTCTAAGTTAAATAATTTTACTTTTACCGTGTCTTTTTGTTTTCTTTCACTATATGGTTAATACACTTACTATAACATGCCAAACGAACCCCAAATTGTTTATTATTAAAATATATATCCTTATCTAAATCATTTGGCTGATAATTAGATTTTTAGGAATACAATAACAATTAATAATATAATATTTTATTTAAAAACTATTTTGTGTCAATTTTGGCACTATTTGATATATGATTTTTGTGAAAGTAATAAAAGAATTATATGTTCGAACCAAGTTGATTAAATCAACAATAATATATCATAGTAACCTAGAAAATTAGTTTAATTCATAAAAAGTCTTAAATTACATTTATTTTGGTGTTTATAACATCAATTATGTCAATATTTCATTAATAAGATAATTACTGCATCATCATTGTGTCATAAATAAATTAAATTATTTAAAGTCTAAAAATTACAAATAAAATACCATTATGTAGGAAATCTTTTTATCTTTCTAATGAATATTTATAATCTAAAATAACCCTATGTAACAATTGTTTTGCTAAAATATATATGCTTGTGTCATTTTTGTATTCATTTTAACTTAATTAAAATAAAGTGTCATTATCACTTACAAGTGGATCAATGGGGTCCCAAAATCGACCCAAAGATTCCCATGGTCGACCATGTATCAACCAATAGAGTTAAGACACGTTTTAGGGTAATTTAATATTATTATAATATTATTTTTTAACCCTTATTTACCGGATTTACCCTTAACCATGGTAAATAAAATATTTACCGCAGTAATTATTCAAAATGTCTAAAAATAAAAGTTAACTATTTACACAATTTGAACATCCTGATTCCAAATATGGAATCCATTTTTCTAAATTCAAAACACATAAGTGGCAGAAATTAATTTAAAATTAATTCCCGCTGTCAAAACAAAAAGCGTGTTTTTAAGAGATAATAACTATCAAAAGATTGACACTTGTTTATGTTCGGTTTAATTGTAACATTGTGTCCAATGACCAACATTATATTAAGTGGTAAAAATATATTCTAAATATACTTTAAAACCACTCAAATTCATAATTTATCACTATTAAATGTTTTGATTAAAAAAGTTGTTTTTAATTAAAATTTAGTAATTTTCACTATTCATCAAAATTTAAAAGTTATCCGAAAAGTACCAAAATTTCACCTTAGACTAAATTTGATATTCTGAGTCCAAAAATGTAGTCCATTTTGAAAAATAAAATTTATAAAATTTCAAAAAGTGGTTATTACTATTCATAACGGCTAGTTTTAATAGCATATTGTTATTTAGTGAAATTCGGTATTGCGTACGACGAAAGCTATCGAGGAAGGTCGCGATTGCGTGTAAAGCAAGCCAAGTAAGTGTTGTGTAGAAAAAGATTCCTTTGATGATTTATATAACATAAAAGTCTCGGGTGTTACATGGATGATAGCCTTTATTCTCTTTTGATCGATCCTTATGCATCTATATTTGGTGAAAAACATGTGAAACTTTCGATAGGTATCCATGAAGCCACACTTCAAAGGGTTCAAATTTATATGTTGGGAGGAGAGGAATCCGAAAACTTTCACGAGATCTTTGAGATGGTCCTGAAGCTAGTGGTATTTTACCACAAAATCCTCTACATATTATTCCACCAATTTCATGAGGATTGTATTGAATATGTTGTGCAGGAAACGTTGATAGGTGTCACCAACATTCTTCAAACCAAAACGCATCAACTGATAAAAAAAGATATGTTGTAGTTCTCTAAAGGCGGTGGACACTTCAATATCAGGGTCCATTTAGATTTGATTATATCTAGAATACCAATCCATGAATGAGAGAGCTTGGAATCCATTGGTAGCGTCGATCAATAGCTCTGACGCAGGAAGGGGAAAATCGTCCTTTGGAAAGTGACAGTTGAGATCACCAAATTCAATGCATACTCTGATATGACTATTATTATTTCTCGACAGGCACAATGTTGGATAACCATATTGGGTATTATACTTCCTTGATAAAGATGGATTTAATGACCTTATGAACCTCGACCACGACCACGACACCGTGAGAAGGGTAATCTTTCTAGGAGGCTATCTGAACCTAAAATGGTTTATTGGGAGACCAAGGAACTGGATGGAGACATGAGGATATAGTATTGTAATCTCTTCATAGATCTTGGAAAATACATCTCCATGCTACATTAAGAAATCACCTACTGTTGTTGCTCTTTCGTAGGTATATCCTCACCGATCAGTGTTGGTATCAGATCTATCTTGGTATCATGGTTCACCTTTACCAAATCATAAATAGTGGTGGAGACACCTTCCTCGAAAACCTACAGAGAGACTTAAAAATACTATTCATTTCCTATAGTGATATAATAATCAGTAGAGAGAAATTATTCTGATTTAGATGATACTGGTGGAATGTTTGTGTCAACCTGGGCGGTGGTGAAATCCTCATTGGGGGACCCCTATGCTACTGAAACCATAATGAAAGAAGAGGTTAATAAAATTCCATCACAAATTTGACCAAAATATCCACACATTATAATATCAAAGAAGTAGTGGCGCGTCATCTTGAGCTGGTTAAACCCAACCCAAAAAAACAATCAAGTATTATGTATTACAGTAGCCATGGGGTGAACATCTTGATACCTTATAGGGGAAATCACCTCTGCAATCAACTGAGCTTGATTAATGTAGGAATAGAAAGTGGTATTCCTATATTCTTTGTACTTAGGAATTCACTTTCACTTCTTCTTGAAACAACAAAACAATTCCCTAGTTCTGGGGTCCTAGTCTCCAACTGGTGGATTGGGAGAATGAAGGCATCATCCAAGTATATCCATGGGTTGGTAAAAGTAGTAGTTTTCTCATCCTCATTGTCCTAAATGAATATTTCCTTACTCTTATAATAGTCAACATCTAAGTCACATGCTTCACTAGAACCAAAGGGAGATATATCACCTTGGAGCACACCCACTTGACCATTGAGGGAAAAAAGGCATTAGTGGTGTGAGTAAGGGACTAAGGAATGAAAATAGATCCATGGACTACCCATCAAATCCTTGTAAACAATGTCCTATGATAATACCATGAACTCAGTTCTAGAAACTAGGCCACTAAACAGGGTCGTCGTGAATATATTTCCAACTCGTGCATGCTCCATCCTTTAATAACCTTAAATATTCAGGTCAGAGGGACATAGATTTATTTCAGACAGTCTCAGCCTGTGGAGTTTTCAGGTTGGGATGATATTGATTCCAGAACATGGAATGACAAGATAGATATAGACTTCCCCACCATTGGATTGACCAGTGATTTTTAGTTGTAGGATTTTCCCCTGTATAGGGGAAACCTCACCTTCCCCAAATATTGAAAAAGTTGCATGACATTCCACATGCTCAAATTCTTCAGCATTAAATGATTTTCTAGCTTCTACCTATGCCTAAAACTATACGGGGCTTCTAAAAGCCTATTAAAAAGATCCAAACATGTCTACAGATAGGTGGAGAGCCTCAAGGATAAATAGACTTGTGGGAATTATGGAAAGATAATTATGTAAGTCATAATTTCTCCCAAGGTGCACACTTCTACTGATATGAGGTTGCTCTGCGATAGGAGGTATATTGAACGTTTTAGGGTGAACCCATTGATTTTTTCTTGTTATAGGGATATCATACTCATCATCAGTTGGTTCATGTAGAGTTACCACCGGTTGACAACCACATGATTGGAGATTTTATGAATCTAAACACGGATTATCATATCATGGTCAGGGTGGCTCTACAATATTAGAAAATACGAACAGTTTTGGGGATGAATATGAAGAAACAATATGAGAAGGCTATGCATACTGACCTCTACACTCATCTTTCTGTCTGCTCACGGTAGTGTGAATTTCTTGGTTGGATGCACTGAATAATTCATTCTGACAAATTCACATATTCAGAACTTCATTGACGATGGCGTTGACTGGAAATGTTAGGAAGATCTGGCAAGCACTCTTCATTATCATGAACTATGTAAGGGTTTACCAGTTCGACGGTATTCACTGAGGCATACTACAGATCATCACATGAAGTGTCCACCATTGTTTCATGAATTATAGGGATAATCCTCATCTCAGAGGTAAATAAGTTTCCAATAAAATGATATGAATTTGGTACAAGTGGAGGTATTTGTTTTCCATTGAATCATAGATGCTTTCTCTCCTGAGAGGGAAAAGGCCGATATGTCGACATAGAGGAAGTATATGAATGTAGCATAGTGAATTCCAAAGGCTCTGGTCGATTTAAACATGTATAGATAATACCATGGTCATGGTAAACTACCATATGAGCTATCCAGTTGTCATAATTTTAATAACCATGGATATAAATCGGCTTCCATTAACCCTCATTGTCACCATCAAGATTTACAGACACACATGCCACCTGTACTGAGGCTAAAGCTAACCATACTATGTTTTTATCAACTTGGTACTGGAAAATATATTTGAACACATAACAATATATGAGGGTGTGTCCATGGAACAAGTGATAGGGAAAATTATTGGGGTGATTAGTGAGATCTACCACTTCTGACCACCTTCATTCTGGAAATCAAAGAATTACCTAATCCAAGGAACTTTGGAAATTGTTAGGGACCTATGACTCATTGAATGGGTAGTTTTGGTTTCTTCAATTCGAGAAAGGGACTCTAAGAACATGTCCCAAACAAGTGGATTCTATAGCATGATGAGGTGGTGTAACCTGATTGTCTCACCTAGGTGAAAGTGGTACGTTACATGGTGGGACATGTTGATTATAAGGATAGCAACTCTGAGATGGAGGTTGAGCCTGAGTTGGAGGGCCTCAGCGAGGCTATGTAGGCGGCTCTATTGGTAACAATTCTAACTATCTTGGGGGCTCTATATGTGTGAAAACAATAGTTTCATCCTTGACAGCTCTTCATGCGAGAACCAATGGAGGAAAAAGGCATGCCTTATTGGATTTCAACAAAGCTTCTTCAAGACATCGTGCTTTGTTAGAGAAATCAAAAAAATCCACCTAGTGATTTTAGGGTGATGATATTTGAGACTAGTTTGCTCTTCAGATTCCATAATCACATTGTTAGAAGTTGTTCCTGAGTCACCATCATGTCGAGTGAATATGTGAGGCCCTTCCAACAGGCTACAATGTCTCTGACTCACTCATCTGAACTTTTATTAGACTTGAAGAGGTCAATGATACATGTCTTTCTCAGTGGTGGAATTGAACTGGTAGAGAAACTTCCTATGAAGATCCTCCCAACATACTATGGACCCAATTGGTAACTGGATATACCTGAAAAATGTGGTCCCTTCCAGTGTTTGTATGAAACATTGAAGCTTAGCAGCCTCCTACTACACTAGAGTTCCCAACATGGATCCACACATTGAAATAAATTTTGTTATATGCTGCAACAGATCACCTGTCCTATTTAATGGGGAGAAGGTAGGGTTTCCAAATCTCAGGAGTGATAGTATATAATCCAACCATGCTAGATACAACTTACCATCGAGTGGGATTTCCACCGATTGACCTTCAAGAGACTTGAGGTGAGCAATTAGAGCAGCCATTTGATCATCTTGATGAGGATTCATATCATGGTGATGTTCCCTGACCACCAATTCCTTCACATGGTAAACCAGATGAATGAATTGGGGGAGAAGTTGGTGGGAAGACCTAAGGGGCTGCTGGAGGAACCTACATGGAAATTGGTAAAGTTTGAAGAGTGAATGGTAGAACCTGATCTGAGTTCCAAGGAAGGTTATCACAAAACTCTGGTGGGATCAACGATAAATACAGTGATTTATTTCCATAAAATCCAGAATATACCGGATCTACATGTGAATGGTTTTCGTTATCACCATGAGTCACCTCATTAAGGGGGGGAAGATCCTATCCCTATTTCCCCAACCTAGGGTTACCATAATCTAGTCTCCTCTCTTCCACACATTCGGCATGGAGTCATGAAAAATCTATTTCAATTGAATGAGATACTAGTGCAACACATCAATTTTAGGATAATCCTCCATCTTATGCACTGATCCAAATGGGTAGGGGGTTTGATGGTCTTGGGGTGCTCATTACCCCTACCGGGGTCTTGGCTTAGAGGAAACAACTTGTTAGGTTCTCTAAGGCCAAGTGTCAGCCATTTTTGGTGAGTGTGGACACCTTTAGGGTATTCAGGGTCATGTGTTTCCCTAGTGAGTTGTTCATATTCTCCATGCCCTATTACAATTCCCCCTTCTGGTTATATCATAAGAACAACCATATTTACCTAGACTCCTGAAGGCATATCCTTGATATCACAAGGTGAAATGGGTTGGGGCATGATTGGACTGAAATGCATGGTTGCATACATCCCCCATCCAAAAATCTAGACATATAAGGAATCCTCCTTAATAATTCTACAGAGCACTACAAATCACTGAATGCATAATTACTGGAAGGTCTGATAACAATGAAGCGACGTAGTGTGTTGAGAAATAGGGAGTGCGACCAACTCAACTAGGTTTCACTACTATCCATGTTCATTGAAGTGTTCCCATATTCTTGGGTAAGCAATCCATTGATGACGAATATGAAAATTCATCATCATTAAGGTTCGGCAAAAGCACATAAACTTGCCATGGGTGAGGGACTCTAGAATATTGAAGCATGCAGTCACAATCGGCCAGAACATCTCAGAGAAATGGTTCATTGTGAGAATGTCCCACAAACTTCTCATATTCAAATTGGGATCTGACCCTTGGTTTCCCAATTCACCAACTAGGGGCGATTTAGGGATAGAAAATGGCACTGATATAGACCAATGCAATGGTAGTCTAGTTGGTAGAGAGTAAAATGCACAAGCTGAAAAAGCATTGAATATTGGGCTCTCTTCTTGAGAATGCAGTAGTTGTATAACGACATCCCTATAGGATGGGATGATGATCACTACTTCCTACATAAGAGGGGTCGACATTAGTGGTATATTAGAATGGTTTTCATTTTCAAAAGGTCCCCAAATCAATTCTATGTTATCTATTTTTGAGGTAGAGAATGATCCTAGCGATGACATGGACGATTTCATAGAAAGACCCAAGAGGGGAGCCAAATTTTTCTCCTCCTATATGTATTTGTGGAGGGATTCACGGGTCTAGTGTTCCTCACTTCCAAGAAGGAAAAGGATGATATTCTTAGTTACTACCCCAGACCTTGATATAGATGATTAGAGTGTGGGTTATAGTGCTGAGTTCAACTCCCCTTTAGATTCTGAAAAGCAGAAGGGCTTGATTGTGATCCAAGGATTCTTAGGGTTCTTCCTCTAGCGAAATTGACCCACCCTCCTACCCCGAGATGGTTCTTCAAGGCATGGTAGATATTTGACATGGGGAGGACATCCACTTTGACGAGACATTGTGCGAGGAGAACTCAATCAGATCTAAAATGGAACATGGGGAGGACCTTCGTTGTTGGAAACACTAGAGCGGGGAGGACCTTTTCATGGTTTGGTGACTATTCAAGGAGGACCTTCTCATTGATAGCCTTAAATTTTGGGAGAACCCCCATAAATGTGACCATGGGTATGAGGAGGACCTTCATGTTGAGATTCTACAATATGGGGGAACCTCCACTTAGAATGATGATGGTAGTATAGGGAGGACCTCCATACTAAACATTGGAGTTGGGAGAACCTCCACTCTCATTGGTGGTGGTACCGGGAGGGCCTCTGTACTGAATTTCATCCCCACAAGTCAAGACACGATGGATGATACTCTTGTCAGAATCAAGAAAAGTCAACCTAGCCTACATAGGGGGTGATTTGGATCTCAATCCAGATTAGGAATAGTGGTTCCCCTGCTCTGTAGTAACAGGGGGATGGTAACACACATTCGTGGTGGATCAGGCCACTGAAACTGTAGATGATGATTCACCCTGTTTGGCTTCCTCTTAAGCTCATTCCTAGCATTTAACTCAAGTAAACCAAGCTAGGTCCGACTGTGCAGGGCTGTGGATCACCTATTCTTCAGTCTACATGACCAAAAGGCGGTTTTTTCATGGCTTTGTGGGAGCCCTTCTTGGCAGTCTCATGGCCGAAGTTGCAACTAAGAGGATTCAGACACCCCTTACATATCAATGTAAGGGAGTGAGTCCTATGACCGTTCTGGGGAGAGGCTCCCAAAATGAATAAAAGTCAATGTGCGGAGAAACGGCTCCCTGATCAGCCCTTTGGGGCATTAGCGTATGTGGGACACAAAAGCCTCTCAATCTTGACTGGTCGTATCCTTCATCAGGATACTCCCATCTTGTTTGTATCATTGAAGATGCATCTAGATAACCATACGTTGAATAAATTTAATTGGTGAAATGGGGTGTGGGCATCCAGTAGATGTGGTCATGGGGGTTTTCACAGAAGAGGTGAGGCCGTGTGGGATTTCTGCACTTGACTTGACCCTTCCCCTGCATCTGTGGGAGGGAAGTGATCAGTTTCCTATAGCTGTATCTTAGGTCCTGCAAAGCAGGAAGATCCAACCATCACTATAGATAATTAGAAATATATTCTCGATGTTGTATAACTATTAAGTATTCCATGTCTATATAGAAACATCCCCACTGATCATGTAATAACCTAGGATGCCCAACAATTAACTCCCCCAAATCAAATGAGTTTCACACCAGGCCCACTATTTTTTTGGTAGGACCTGGCCTCAAATAATTGGATCTGGAAACTTGCTCATATGTTGATGTGCCAAATGATACCAATTCCCAAATTGGGGAGAAGAAATTTCATGTCAGGTTCAAAATTTCTATTTTCTACTTTTTCATCCGGGAAAACATAATTTGTGAGGATGAATTGATTTTTTTCTACATTAACACTTTCCAAAGTCAGTTGACATTTATCACTTCCTTAGAGTTGTCTTCTCCTTGATCAAAATGGGATAATGGGATGTCAGTCTCTCCTTTCGTGCATTCCTCCACAGAATTTGGTTCCTAGTCCGGGTCTCCCTCAAAGATTAAATCATTGCCCATGAAACGCTTCCCGATTCCATATCATTTTGGATGTCTATTAATTACACATATTCTTTCAGGAAATTCCAACGGGTCTAGTCAGGGAAGCATCATTTGGTCAAGAGATTAGTCACATTGGAGCATCACTGGTGTGCCTGGACACTGAAAAATAGGTACACATAGATTTTACCTTATCAAAGGGATTCTAGAGGGTGTGGAAGCCCGAGGCATACCATGTCAAATGTGGGAAAATATATTATAGTGGCATGTCTCTAAGTTTTTCCTTGGCTTTCCATGTGTAACACGAGGTATACCATGAGTTTGACATCAAGAAGAGATGGATCCGACTGATCGAGACACTAGTGAGAGTGGATCAGATGAGTACATCCCTATGACGGAGCACCTAGAATGTTTACCAGATTAAAGGATTATAATTCCCAATGTGATTGGAGCCTACATAGAATGTACAAAAAAGGGAGGGTTCACACTGTGGGGACTATTTTTTATGCCACAATGGGTGGATCTGAGAGGAGGATGGGTCTATGAAAAGGGGATACAAAGGATTACCATTGGCTAGGATTGAACCTCAAAGAGCCTTCCTACGTACCATGTGTAGAAGGCAATGATCAAAACCCACATATTTTGAATAGTTGGGGCATGGAATCGTCGTGTTCACAAAGTACAAAAACGTAGGAGCATTTTTGGTCTTGTTCCTGGTTAGAGGCCCATATAGATGGAATGAATTCCCTAGGATGTAGTGGCCTTGGTAAAATCATGATACCCATAGATGAAGTGTTGAAGGATAGAATGAATGACAATGGAACCAAAAAATAGTGTGAAGGTGATGGTACTGGGCCTGAACCTCAAATAGGTTCCCTACATATCACTGTGGAAGGGAAAAAATTACACACAGTTCTAGAATTAGGGTGATGAGTCACCAGAGAAGGTGAATCATGATAATGGACACATGGATGGGGGCCCGAAAGAAGTGGGGCCAATAGGTTAGGGCAAGATCTTCCAAACATAATAGGGATCAATTGAGAGACTAGGATGGGACATGGGAGACAAGGTTGAACCCTCGAGAGGCTTCCTACATACATTTATCTAAAAATGGGAGGGATCAAGTTCCACATAGTTCAGATGTGGAGAATATAATGGGGGTGTACATGAAGGACATATACCCTAATACATGTTGTGGATTACAAATGATTAGAATCCCATTGCAAGAGGGACACTCTTGTTTTGAAGATTATGGAATGAATGTGGGGATTATGCATGGTTAGCTTCCAGGTAACTACTATGACACCAATAACAGGAAGACAAAAGATATGGGTTCCAACAAAGGGGACACTGATGTTTACCAGTTCTTGGGTTTAAAGCTTACGGGGACTTCCAACTTACCCTTTCTAGGAGATAGGTATCAAAGACCACATAGTTCGAAAGAATGCAGTGTAGCATCACACGGGATGAAAGGGGAATATAGTTTAACATCATGAAAGATGAAAGGGTTATACATTTTAACATCAGGCAATATGAGAATGAATATATGTTAAGATGGTCGAGACATATGGGTGATGAGCTTGATCATCATGGAGGCTTCCTACGTACCTTTCTCAAAAAGGTAAAAGATCAAAGACCACGATGTTTGTGAAAGAGGGGAATGGAGATTAAAAACTCCGGAATACTATAAAGGATGTCATGGAAAATGATTAATCTAAGCCCTTTTATGTCATGCCTGGTGTGAGAAACAAGAGGCAATAAAAGGCTTGATGGCCACATTGTGAAAGGTTCGTCCATGAGGAATGGAGTGAGGCTTATGCATGGTTAGTGGACCAAATAGGAAACATGGGCTTACCCCAAGAGAGAAGCCTTAGTAGGGTTCTAGATATACGTGGAGGATATGGACACCATACATGGAGAACCATGTCATGTTGGGTTGGGGATTACACAGAGACTACCCGAAGAGCACATGGAGATGAATCCAATAGGGAGAGGGGAGTGGGAGGGTGCTGGTGCCAATCCCCTTCGCAGACCTCTTGGGGCTTGTCACTTATGTGGTGATCATAGATTAGTGTCATGTTTTGAGGATGTAGGTTCGTGGATGTTTAAAGTCAAGCCACTCGGATGATGATGAATTTATTCTCACCCCTATGACTTACAAAATTGGTGCACTTTAACCCTCTATGAAGGGGAGACCCCATCCATGTCATTGGTTAATCAGGTTATATATTGATTCATTGGGGGTCCACATTAGCATGGCTATGTGAAGAAGCAATATCCATTAGCGTGTCTATGAGAAGAATCAAGAGGCAGGTCAACACAATATGAAACACTTCTTGGGGAACCATGAAACCAATATGTAAATGCTTGGAGGGCCGCAGAAAAGGCGGGTTCATAAAGCTGAAGTCATCACATAGAGGGTTTCGCGATGCTATAGTGCTTCACATAGAGAAGGGGATTCACAAAGGATGGTGTTTCTCAAAGCATTATGGCCCATATTAGGTGTGGATTCTATATGTAGTTGGAGGGTTATTCATGAAGACTGAGTGCTTCGCAAAGTTCCAAGTACCCCAAGGAGTCTTCTTCATTTGTGATGGACAAAAGGCTTCACCAAGGGCATCCCCACTTGAAGTGAGAGTAAAATGGAGCAAGGGGAAAGTGTTTTCACAATGGTCAAGTACATTGGATGATTTATTTTCACAATTAATCGTAGAGTAGAAGATGTTTCATGATTCAAGAATTCATAAGGTGAAAGGGTAGGGTGTCGATCTTTTAAAGTGTGGGGAGTTGGGTATTTATAGTTTCTAGGGGTCGTGATGTGTCAAGGTGACACCGCGAACCAATCCATGTTCTGTAACTGATGTTTGATATGTCATGTTGCTCAGAGATGAAAAGGAGACCGTCGCTCCCTCCATGGTAGTCCTAGAGGCTTATGACTTACATGAAGTTACTCAGACTCATAGAGGAGCATGTCGCTTCTTTTATGGAAGTTTCAGAGGATTCTGCCTTCCATAAAGTTACTTAGACTCATCAAGGAGTCGATATCTTCATTCGCATTGGTCACAGAGGTTCCCACAACCTTTCATGTTTCTCAGACTTGCATAGGAGTCTATACTTCTCTCTCGTGTGGTCGTAGAGGTTGTCTTCAGGAGGTTTTGATGCTTTGTAGTGCTGGAGGATTTGTGAAGGAGCTTCCCAGGGTGACCCATTTTTAGAAATATTCTCTTGTTCCTTTTATGATTTATTTTATGTGTCAAATTTTGGCACCAACAATCACTCTTATTTATAGTGGACTACTACCTCGAGAAGAGATGTGATTCATTTATCACTAACACTTTACATGGACGAAAATAAGGAAAATTGTAATGAATATATGTGACATAAAGGAAATAATTATGATATTAATGAAATATTTACCATTCTAAAAAGACAACAAACAATTTTATTACATACTGTTTCACTCATAGAAAAATGATAAAGTTGTTCGTGTACATTTGGGCTACCACTTTTAATAAGTTATGTGACTCCAAAATTTCAAAACCACACAATAGGTTGACAAATATTTATATATTTAATAGGAAAATATATTATTTATCATATTATTATCATTATATAAAGGTAAAATATTTATTAAATAATTTCTATAATGATCATTGAAAAGTCAAAAAATAACTATTGTGTATATACGATATAATATCCCTAGGATCTTAACAAACATAATTCATAAGAACCATCATTCATGATTATTCTTAAAAGTATAATTTATTTATAAATATGATAATTATGTAAATATTATTTTTATTCATATTTTTGAGCTATGATCAATATTAGGGGACTAAAAATAATAAATCAAAACATATATGAAAACATAGCAGTTATATACCAAAAAATGAATTTATCATGTAATTTGTAATAACTAAGTAATTAATGTTCATAAATAAATAATATATGGTATAATATATATATTTATATATAATTGTAATATGATAAAATTATATTCATTACACATGAGTTTTTAATGTGTGTGACTGTACATGACACTTAAGGTAATGGATTTATACTCTCTCTTTTTATTCCGAAGAGACATATAAAAATTCATTACTCTGTTATTTGGTCTCATATATATACAGATACATTGAAATTTTATATCCTGAATATTATTATTTTAATATTATTTAATTTTTCATTTGATGTTTTTATTCATTGGTTCTTATAGTTCAAAATATTACTAAAGTGTTAAGAGTTTTCTCATCTCAGTTTTTATTTTTATAAGACATATGTCATATTAACCATTTTTTTGTAATGTGTGGTGTATAACTATGCATTGTACATTTTAAAGGATGAATCCAAAATACATTGTGGTTTTGAGATTACCATGTTGTAAAAAATCTCATAAATAAATTTCTTTTAATTGAGATACATTACATCTTATTTACCTCTGATATTCTAGTTTTATTTGTGAAAAGAATTTTTAATACTTATACCTTATTTCAACTTTATATTTTTGGATTTAAATTTGTTAAACAAAACAAAATAATTGATTAATTCTCACATAAATGTTATGATCATTTTAAGGTACTTCATTAATATTTCCGTTCATTCAATCATATTTTCATATAATTAACTTACATTCTTTTATGTGGTGTTTATATAGACCATTTGGAATGTTAAATATTTTTTTTCTATTATCATGAAATTTAATGTTTTATTATTATTAATATTTCATGGGGATTACAATTAAAATGGTTTAAAATACTAAATTACATTATTTTACAAATCATATTTTAAATTTCCCTATCAACAATTTTCTAAAGGAATCATTTTTTTAAATTAAACATGAAATGATTTTACTTCCATCCTTAACAACAGTGATTTTATTTTTTCTTTATAAGATACCAATTTTATTTTCAAATAAAATGGTATATTATTTTTTGGGAATAGTTTTTATATTATAGAAATTTATTTACAAAATAAAATATATTTTAAAGAATCCAACTTCATTTCCCTCTTATTTTAAAAATCAATTTTCTTTTAAAAACCTAGTTATCTATTTATTTTTTAAAAGTTTTTATGATTATTGTTTAATGTAATTTTTTAGAATTTTTTAAATGATTTAAATGTAACCTTCATTTCATTTTCCATAAAAAACCAACTTTTCATTTATTGAAAATATGAAATGAAACTTTTCTAATTTGTTTGAGTTGAATATATTTTCACTTCATTATGAGCATTATTTTATTTTATTATTCCTTTGAAATTATACATCGTTATTTTCAATGAAGATGTTTTTAGAAATATTTCATGAATTTTTAGTTTCCTAAATTGATTTTCAAATTGAAAATTTTATGTTCCTAAAGAATATATTTAATGATATTTTAAAGGTATTTACATTATTCAAAGTCAACATAAAATTTTTTATACTTATTCTCCAATGGGAATTTTTTATTGAATCCATCCCCATTTGTTCTCTAGATGGATTAGTTTTTTTTCAATGATACTGTTATATAACTCACTTGTTTTGTATGGGTTAATCATGCATCAAAAATATTGTTATGGAACCCGTTTCTTTTCTACAAGTTTATCATTGTTTCAAATAAATTGTTATATAACACATTTCATTTACATGGGTGAACAATGTTTCAAAGTTATTTTTTTAAAACCCATTTATTTTCTCTTATTTGAACTTGTTTCAATGATATCATTATGAAACCCATTTATTTTCCTTGATTTAATTATTCTATCAATGGAATAATGTATCATTTAATGATTTTTATGATGAAATAACTATTTTTGGTACATTATTCATGTAGTGATTCCTGGATATTTATTATTTGATGGGTTTTACCATTTATCACCATGTGATCCCATTATATCTTATATAATGGGTGTGACTAGATAGTATCAGTTCACCATATTATTGATTATACAATGTGTTCACCTAGCATGTACCTTGTGAGACCGATTAAACTTATACGGTGGGTTCCCATAGATAGCTCTCTAATGAATTGGGTAATTATAATGTTCACTAGAGTATTATATTATAATTAAAATGTATGTTTATTCAAATTTTAATTGTTTTATAAGGGTTCTATGATGATGATATTAAAATATACCAACACATTCTTTCTATGCTTTCCATGGGTCTATAATGTTTTATTTGATCACGATTGACTTCACATGGCTCATGATTATTGATTAGAATGTATTTCATTTTTTAAATCCCTGTTTCATTTTTGATTATTGATGAATCATATATTGATTGGTGTGAGTTATTCTGTGATTTTCTCAAGCACTCTAATTCTATCATCCTACCCTTATACACTTCTTATACTGATTGTGAAATTTAAATTGTTAATGGTTAGGTTTACCCTGTCTGATAATTTTATATCAACCTTATTAATTTTCCTTTTATTGAGATGTAAATAATGATTTTGAATGAATTAATTTTTTGTAGAATTTCATATATATGAGGATGATGACTTAATGTGAAATAAAGAAACGGGATATGTGGATGATATGTTTATTTAATTACATGGGTATTTATTATGTAAGAGTTTGTCTGAATTCCCTGAAACTATAAACCAAAAATTTTCTTGAGAAAAAATGTGATTCAATATATCATTATGATATTTTAGGTTTTGGATGGTGAAAATTGGGTCACCTTCCACTACTGGAAAAGGCACCTATACCCACTGTTTTGAACCATGGGTATTTACCCCAAAACATTGGGTATAGTATATTCCCATGGTTTTGGGAACTAGGAGGAGTTTAACAATTGGTATAGCTCTAATCTATACACACTATTTGAAAATTCTATACCCATGGTTTCAAAACCACGGTAAAAGTTGTATGTCGATGTGTCATTAACCATAAACCCACGGTATCAAAACCATGGGTATAGGTTTTAAAAAATCACCGGCCATGGGATTCGATCCTTGGACAACCTGTATACAATTCTCATGCCTAACCACTATAATATGTTGAATTATATGTATATACATATATATTCACTTATGTATATTAGTCTAAACTATGGATATAGGTGGCAAACCATGGTAATAAGTGTTCCCACATATTTTTTTTCATGTGGAAATATTTTTCCCCACTTTAATGTGGGTAATATATACCTATGGTATTTAATGCTATGTGCATAGGGTTAACCTATACCTAGTGTTTTCATAGAACCATGGGTATAATGCCTAAAAAACTTATAAACATTATTGTTTCAAAAAACAGGAGTATATGTATCAAAAAAACCATATTCCCACAGTTTTTAAAAAACTGGTTGTATAGGTGACAATTTAAAACCTATTCCAATGGTTTCCAAAAAATATGAGTATAGGTTCAAATCCAATCCCTATAATCATATTAATTTACAAATCATTGGGTGTAGGGTCATTTTCCAGTAGTGTTCATTGGTTTTGGAGATAGAAATATAATGCTAACATTTTCGACACTAGATCGGGGAGTACATGTTTTAGGCTTTTATAGATAAACTTAGTATAATTCAGATATTATTTACAAACCATTATGGTTGATTTTAGAATAGAGATATCACTAAATGAACCAAATATATGATTATAAGACTAAAAGTGCGTAAATATTTAATTTATGGTAAGCATTACACCCTTTTTGGTAATTATACATTATGATATAAAATTAATAATTTTATGAGCATGTCATGTATATTAAATTATTTAGAAATGGATAATAGAAGGAATATGGGTATCAATTATCAGGTAAAATGTTGATATGTACCAACTTTTGAATCCATTACATTTGGTATTGTAACTGATCAAATTATGAATATATTATAGTTGCATAATCAGTTTATGAAAAATAACATTACACAGATGGAGAAAAATATTTCACAATGTGATTATCCTATATTGGATCTCTTTATTCAATATAATTCTACATCATTTGGTGTTTATAATATTATAAAGTTATTAAAGTAATGGATTATGTCTCTAGAGAATTTATTTATGGCCAGGGGATGCGATGAATAGGGAAGGTTACACTTACAACATATTATCTCAAAGTTGACGCTAATCAATGTTGACTGTTAATCCAAAATACTAGATTGGAATATGATATAGAAATAATGGAATGGAAATATTTGAAGGATATATTTTTTTAAAAAAATTCACTAATGAGAAAAAACAAATTAAAGAAAACGTTTCTTGATGAAAAGAAAAAGGATGAAGAAAGTGTTGCAGAGTATGAGGCTACATTTAGTAGGTTAGATAGGTAAGCTATGTATTAAATTCACAACACAGAGTTAAACACTGGCCTTTTTATTAAAGTTATTAAGTCATGTTTGTAAAAGGATCTGGTCACTAAAACATTTTCCTCATTTGATGAACTTTTTTGATGCACCATCAATATATAGATGGAATTATCAATATTTTACACATTCCACATAAATAAAGAGAATATGTTGTCATCCAAATACCAAAAAAAATGTTAATGTGTTAGAGAATAAGAATATAATATTGAAATTTCCAGCTTGTTAAAACTATGGGAAGTATCTTCTCGAATAATGGTTGAAGGGAATGTGAGTTTCTAATATTTTTGGAGATACTAGTCATTTTGGCCATTAATGCCATGATAATAAACAATCAATGATGTTCAGTTATTTTGTTGAAAATAAATGGGGCATTAGTCACACCAATGTCCCATTATTTATGGGAACCTACCAAATATGAGGCAAAGGGGAGAAGGAAAATATTTCATGAAATGGGGTAACGTTTGTTTGGTAAATGGAATGTAAAGAATGTTTTGATAAATTGAAGAGGAGATTGGTCAATGCTCTAATTTTGACTTCATCATAATGAAATGATTGTATTGTTATATATATTGATTAATCTATGAAATTACTGGGTTGTTCCCATATACAAAATGATATAGATATTGCATATTAATCAATACAGTTGAAGACTAAAGAACATAACAATCCAACACTTGATCTTGTGTTGGTAGTGTAATATTTGGTTTGAAAATATGGTGACAATATCCATATAGTTAATGCAGTGAGATTTAAAAAGAACATAAAATATAAAAATACATATTTTCCTAGAAATATCTCAACATGTGGAAAAGAATATTTTTGGGCTATTAAATTCTTATTATTCCTCAATAAAATACAACCAAGTTAATGAGAATAATTTATAGGACGCATTGAGTAGAAACTCTCCGGTTGTTTTGAACTAGATGTGGATTTATAGGGATCCTATTTTCATTGATCTATTAACAACAGGTATGGGGATTATTAACTAGTTTTAGGAATCAACCATTTCCGAAATGATTGAAAATAAATCTTTATTGGAAAAGATAAATTTTTTATCAATATGATGATGTGAATTTTTAAAAGAAAATTTTAGATTTAAATGATGAGAAGATTGTAGAATTTTTTGTGATGATGGAATCCTAAAATTTGGAAAGAAAATATGTGTCCCAATTATTCTGGATCCAAAAAGGGATTTTTTGGATGAAATCCTTATATTTAATTTCTATATAAACCTAGGTATAACCATGATGTATAGGTATTTTAGGGAACTTTATTTTGAGATAAAAATGAGTGGGAAATTATTAAATAAGTGGTAATTAGAATGATTTTACAATTGTTAAAGACTAAGAGAAAACATCCTAGATGAGTCATGAAACCTCTTCATATTCTTATTTTAAAAATAGAAAACATTACTATAGTCTTTGTTATATGAAAACCAATGACTCTGAGAAATAATGTTGCAATATGGGTTATTTTAGATCTCTTAACCAAATTTGCACATTTTTTTCTATAAAAGAAGCGTTAACACTTATTAACCTAAAAAACAATATATTAATGATGTTATAAGACCTCAAGATGTAAAGATTGATATTATGTATTATTGGTAACCCCATTTCACATCATAATGAAGATTCTTCATAAGGATCTTGATAATAAGCTTTTTCTGTGAACTATATACCGTCATCCAACTGTTGGATTGTCTGAAAGGAATTTTACAACAATGGAAGACAATATCAATTTGTGTTTAATCTATTTTAATATCACTGGTATCATAATTAATAGTTGGTATAATTTCATTATAACAATAGTTTCATTCAGGTATTCAAATGGATCCATATGAATAAATATATGGAAATAGATGTAGTACTCCAACATATTGGGAAGAAGTTACTAAATGGAATCTTATAGGACTAGAACATTAGGAACTGAAAAAAATAATATACAAGGTTATTTTCTTTGAAATTAATGCTTCTGAATGTTTTAAAGATGGTTATGTCAATTATCAAATGAAGTATTTCGAATTTCAAGTGTGTGATTATGTTTTTATAAATTTTTATCTATGGAAAGCTCTCATAATGTTAGATAATAAGGGAAATATGATCCCTAAGTACATAATACACTTTAATATTTTGGAAATAATCAGGGTTGTGGAATTTCATTTAGTAAAATCATCATTTCTATCAAATGTATGTGATGTGTTCCAAATATAATTGGTAAGGAAGTACATGAAAGGCCCAACACATGTAATCACATATGATAAAACAGAATTGGAACCTCACCATTCACATTGTGAAGAACCCATAGAGATTCATTATACATTAGGGAATGTGTTGGGGAATCATAAAACATAAATAACAATGGTATTTTTAATAAATTATGAAATGGAGGAAGAAATGTCGGAACCATAAGATGTTATGAAGAAAAACTACCCTCATCTATTAGATGGTAATATCCATGAAATATAGATGTTGAAAATTTTTTAGGATGGAAGAATGTAACATAAAAAGTCTTTAGGAATTATTTTTTTTAATTAAACCAATTCTATCCCTTTGATATATTGCGAAGTATTAACACTAGTTTTAAACAAAATGCGATAATCAATTAAAATATTATACAAACAAGACCATTATAACATATACATAAAATTCGAGGGTATGAGAATGACTAAATTACCTATGAAATATATATATATATATATATATTAAAAACATTCATTGGTTATAAATTTATTATTAATTAAAATATGAATCATTTTAATGTAAATGAAATGTTTCCTGAAAAGACATTATTTTTTCAAAGAAAACAATTTCATCGCTTCTTTCACACTTATGATATATTTAATTTTTAACAAATTTATAAAATATATTTTCTAAAAATAAATATTTTTTTAAATTATAATATCTAAATAATTTAAAAATATTTTATAATATATAAAATTTAACTGATAACTTGAGATGCAAGAAACACCGAGCATAAAACAATGTTTTATTATAAATTATTATTATTTTCAAATGACCATTATAACATAGCTATAAATTGTAAAGAATGAATAGGAATTATTATTATATTGAAAATATATGAATTTAATATTGAGAAAAAAATATTTGTTAATTCTTAAAAAATAAACATACAATTTATTGTAAATTCAATTTATTCTTTAAATATATGTTTTAATAAAAAATTGATTATTATTTCTTTCAATATGAAAATAAATATAACTGATTTTTGACGTAGTTAGATAATGTATTTTATAAAATAAACATATTTTTTGAAATTAGTATATCAAAATTATCATAGGGTGATTTCTGGGTATTTCTCTAAAAATATTTAATTTTCAATGAACAGTAAATAATATATAATTTTATTCAAAAATATAATGTTTTTAAACCATTGAAAGGTTAGGTTTTATTTTGGAATCAAAAGTAAAATTGGTTATATTATATTATAACAAATATAATTATGTTAATTGGAATAAAATATAAAGGATAAATTTGTTATAATTGTTTTATATTTAAATGGGCATTTTCATTAGAAACTAATTTTTCATTTCGTTTTTTCATTTTAATTTTAAATTAAATTCTAAAAATTTGGTGTGTTGAATTAAGAATAATTTATCCCATATTTGGGATGAGGAGTTATAAATTTATTAAATAGTGTTCTCTTATTTTTGGCAAATATGAACTGTACACAAAAGAATCTTTTTTACCATAGTAAATGGTAATTCATGTAATTAATGATAAAAATCATATGATAATCATAATAAAATTACCTTAAAACTTATCATAATTTTATTTTATGAGTTATTATTTACCAAAATCACATATGGGTAAAATTAATGAAATTTAGAGCCACTTTGTAGGCATTACATCCCTTATAGTATTTTATTTTATAAAAAGTCATGCATGACACACTATTATTTTTAATAAGTGTCACATTTATTATATATGGTTTTCCAAAAAATATTTTCAACCATAAATAGTATTTTTAAATATAATATATTTAAATTCCTTATGGTATATTATTTTTATGTTTTAGGGAATAAATATTTACCTTAAATGATTTTATAACAACGATTCATTAATTATTTGACTAAAGGAAAAAAGAATAAAAAGATATTATTTTAAATGATAAGAACTATTAAATTACATAAAAATTTGACAAAATTATATTTGAGGATTATATTTTCACCAAATTCATAGAAGTTTCATATTTGTGACCATTTCCTTCAGTTAGGAATTTTATATGCCCCTTATAGTATTTTATTTAACTAAAAGTCAAACATATCATACTCTTGTTTTCAATAAGTATAATATTATTAATATGGTGTTGTCTAGAATTTTTGGGTGAATATTATTAGTATTTTAAATTTTATAGTATTCTTTAAATCATTGTAATTTCTCTGTAACATTTAATTAAAAAATAATTTCCTTAATTTATTAATAAATAATGATATATTATTAATTTAATTAAATGTAAAATAGAATAAATATTTTTTTAAATATTATTTTCAATGTAATTTGAAAGATTTTATGTGTAAAATTTATTTTTTAGATCTATATGAAATAATAGTGAGGTTTTAACGCATTAAATTCCAATTTCTTTTTTGTATTAAGTTATTTTGAGTCTAATTAAATGAATAGTGTCAAATTTGACAATAATGATATTTTATGGAATTCTTATTTTCTAAAATTATATAAAAATAGAAAATATATATTAAATTATCAAAAAAAAGATAATAAATAATAGAATATTTCTTCCCCTATGCATTTATAATCCATTTTATAACATTTTTATCTATAATATTCTTATTATATTTTAATATTTTGATAAATTCTGAATGATACCCTCACATTAATTCTAAAGGTCGCATCCTCCTTTACATTTTCACACCACATTAAGATATATATCTCAAAAAATACATGCCAATTTATCTTTCCAAAACCCTTATACATTTTTTGGAGGTCATATTATTTAAAATTGTTCAATCCTAGTGTCCTTAAGAGGAGATTAAAAAGAGGACTCTCTTATATAAGGTAACTATCTTTACTAATTAATCGATGTTTATTTCGTCTTATACTACCTATACATGTTTTATTTCAATGAAAAGTAATAAATATAGTACAATATATATACATATATTTTATTAATATTATATTAAAACCATGTTCAGCCTTTTATCTATCCTATGAAAAATGAAAGCATCGCGCGTACTAACGTACAACTTACTGCCTCCACGCCATGCTATAATTGGTTTTTCATCACCACATTACATGGTTGGTTATAATGATGGAAATAATAGTTATATATCATAATTATGAAATTATATAAATTCTATAAATTTAATATATCATGAACACTATTAAAATTTCCCTCCTTAAAGGAATGATATCATTTCTCAAGCTTACGTACGACCTTCCGTCTTAGTGACAAGAGGGGATTCATTTTTCATGTTCAAAATTTAGTAATTATTTTGAAACTAAATTTAATGATTAAATATTATATTAATAAAATTTATATTATTATATAGACTATGGATCTATATCCTATGAAAAAATAAATGAGATATTCACGATGAAACAAATAAGGGAGAATAGGGAAATTAACACTTGAAACAAATAAAATAATTAAATATTATTAATGAACAAGAGGTAATATGTAAAGAAAGGATATAATAAATATTATAATTATGAAAAAGGTTCTTTTATAAATTATTAACATTTTTAAAACCATTATACATATGGTTTGAATAAATTTTACCAAATTTGAACCTGATGTAATGGTTTCTCATCTCACAATTATTTTTATGGGATATATGCCTTATTCACCAGTAGTCTCTTTTTTGTTGTGTATATTCTGACAATTAATTCCATTAATGTCAAATATTATGAATTTTATCATGAAATACATATAAATATGATGTCATTTCTTTTATTGTGATTATGATGAAAAACATACCAAAGTGCTATGGATTTATTTCACAATCTCATCATTATTCAGGATTGGTAATGTTTAATTATCTATTGGGGAATATTCCACCTCCATGTTTATATTTTATAAAAATGCTTAAAAATGGTTTTAAATATTATCCCCCAATTTATTAAATTCCCTTTTACCCATATTCTACGTTTTATAAAAAAAATCGAATGGAATTTCTATGTTGTTTTCAAAATAACATTTGTTTGGATTTTACCTAAAATGAGAATAGAATAGCTATTTTAACATGTATGGAATGAAAAAAATTTACAGCCTTCATGACAAATATTTTTTAAAAATATTATTTTATATATTTCAATGTTTATTTTTAATGGAAACAATTTTCAATATTTCTTGTGAAATTTTAGTTCTGAAAAGACAATTTCATTGGGAAAAATATATTTTTGATAAAAATGTTCTTAAATATATTTTTATTTATCAAGGTCATGAACCCTTTAATTCACTTATGATCTAATAGAGATATGTTGTATTAATATCATCCTTTTCTTTCTATTGATGTTTTATGATAAGTTTGGCTATGATGTACTATTTTGTAACCACCCAATATATTACTCAATATGGTTTATGAATATGTTTATTGAATAGGGAATGTATTTAATTTTTAATATTATAGAATAAATATGAATGATTATGTTGTTTATGTTTCTACACATTAATATGTGGAATGCATTAAACAATGTATATGACTGGTGGGACCCACTCTGGTCCCTCAATGCATCAGTAGGTCGCATAAGACAAACTACAATGGGTTTTTTCCAACGCCATACCCATTTATATCAAATTATTGGCTAAAGCCTCAACGGTATGTTTTAGATACCTAGAATTATTAAATCAATCATTATGAGATTATTTATTTATATTTTGTTTGATTTTTTGATTAGTATAGTATAACTTATTAAGTTTCATTTTCATGTTATTATTTTTATGGGATTATTGTATCATCATTTATTCGAACCACATTATTCTCAATTTGTTGATTAAATGGAATGGGATTCATTTTTTTTATTTCCATATTTTTTCTACCTTATTTACTCATATATTCATCTTAATTCTTAAATTTAGAATCTAATCACACCGATTTATTATGTTATATTTTTTCAATAGATACTAGAATGTCTTTTTTGATTTATATGAAAAGATATACTAAAGATAATAATTATATTATCAAAGTAAATTAGTTTTTTATTTTTTTTAAAAATGAAGTGTGAATTACAATTATTTATATATTTTACCATGGCTACTAAACTATTCGGTCCTTCATGATGTGACAACTTTCATCTAGTGCTAATGTAATAATGTAAACAAAAACTCTGGGGTACTAGGTTCAGGGTATTTATAGATAGTATCAAAGGATATTTAGTAGAAACACGTGGAACTAGATTTAAGAACACATACATTAAAATATGAAAAACTATTATATAATTTGAAAATATTCCCAAATTAACCAAGCTTATTATTTATTTTGTAATTATTTTAAAATAATTTATTCAGGATATGTGTTTCACATGATTTGATATTATACATTTTTTCATTATGTTATGATCTAATCTAGTGAACGAACTCATTTAATAACGGAAACTAGAAGAATGACCGATAACCACCACAATACAAATAATATAATGAGTAAGAATGATAATTTCTTCAATGAATTTGAGGAAATATTTTGAATGGAAGAAGTCCCCCAAATATTCTCATCATATGAGAAAGTTGTCTCAAGTTCTAACAAAAATGAGATATAATTTTCTAAGAATTATGGCTTCAGAATAAATCATGAATGAAAGTGGAAAACCTGAAGCTATATTCATAATTGGAAAATGGGAGTGAAGGATTTGTTCCATATTATGATGGAAGGAAACACCATAGTATATACTTAAGATGAAAATTAGTTTGCATCATGTATTGAGAAAAAGGCCACCATGATCTTTATTTCAAGGGACTGAATGAATTTTTCGATGTTGAATTCATCAAATATTATGACATTGGAGACCATGGAAGTGAATTCCCCATGAATCAATGGAATATGCCTCAAAAGATGCTAATGGATCATGGTCATGCAAATGATCTTTTCACATACGAAGAGGAATGATTAATGTGATTATTCTAAGAATAAGGGAATTATTTCATTAGAGTATTTTATCAATGATGTATTATTAATTATAAATATGAATTAGATATGAATTTTTCTGTAGATTGTATATGGAAGCCTTTGATTAATTATACCATTAACCAAGAGAATTGATTCTATTATAGGTTGAAATTTTGGAAAACACTTGATTTGGGGAAGATAGCCCTAAATATCCTCTTCATGTTTAGATAATAATGGTAAAGAAATTTATATAGGATAGTATTGGATTCAATGAAATTTTTTAGTGATTTTATGTTTTATGTTATATTTTTAGTGTTTACTAAGTGATTGTATTTAAGAAATATATTATATAACCTAATATATTTTTTTTGAAAAAATACAAGGTTTTATTAAGGTTTTCAGGTGATCGAGGTATTCATATATTTGGTATGTGATATTAATTATTAAATTATGTTTTTTGGTGAATCTAATTTTATGTTTATTTTGAAACATATAGATAAATTTCTTCTAAATTTATGGACATCGAATTTGGAAAGCTATATTTTGGATGAGTCTTAAGGTAAACTGGTTATGGAATGGATTATGAAGAACTTTATATATTATTGGTTTAGTTTAAAGTATAATTTATCAACATGGATATCTTATTATAACAATTTTTGTTTGAAAAGTGATTCAGGCATAAAAATATTACATTGAATATAAATTTCTACTCAAATAAGATTATGTGAAAATAGATCCAAGAACAAACAAAGTATGATATTATACCCTTGTTAGGTAATGAAATCAAGTAATTTTAATTTCACAGGTGATAATTTATGTAGTTAATTAATCCCTCAACTCTAGGAAAAGGATTTTGAAAAAACATTATCCATTAACTTTTCTCATAAGGAAATCAAAACTCTTTTAACCAATCAGAGATTTACAGTTTTGTGATAGTTAGTTTTATAAATTACATGTTATCTATCACTCTACATCTGACCTTGATAGTCATATTTATCTTGTATGTCCACATTTTCACTACCAAATATTGTTCTCCTATTCAGAATCCTAGTTTTGTGTCACCTTGACAATTTTCATCAATTCTTTATAAGATGGAGTTTTATTAACATTATTTACAATATGGGATTTCCAAAAAATGATTTTCAAAATATCATCCATTTATTTTCAAAGTGAAATTTCATAATGAAATGAGTTAATTTATTGAGTGTGGAGAGAATGTAAAATCCTATGATTTTAGAATATATAAAATTAAATTCATAGCTTGATACACAAGCAACATCGAGACTAAAACCACAATATAATATTAAATACAATTATTTTCACATGACCATTATAACCTAGATATAAATTAGAGTGTTTGAATAGAAATAAAAATATTATGAAATTTAATTTAAGGTTATATTATGTAAAATTGCTTTTTAATGATTAGGAAATAAAGAAACCTTTCTTTTGTAAAGCAATTTTATTCTTTAAATATATGTTTTAATTAAAAACTGTTTCTTATTTTTTTTCTATATAAAGATAAATATAAATAATTTTGGTGACATTTATAAAATTTATTTTAAAAAATTAAAGTAATTTTTGAAATTAGTATATCACAATTATATTTGGGTGATGTTTGGGTATATTTATAAAAATATTTAATTTCCAGTGATCGAAAAAATAATATTTTTTATTCAAAACTGTATATTTTATTTTATCCACTGAAAATGATTATTTTATATTATATTCATAGAAGAATAATTTATATTATTTTGTTAATAATTAAATTCGGATCACTGGAACCAATTTTATGGTTGAATTTGTTAGAAAATAATTTTTATATTTGAAAGGTAATTCACTAAAAAATATTTTATCGTTGCTCTTTTCTAGATTAATTTTAAATAAAATTAATAAAAATTGGAGTTTTATGTTTTCAAAAATGGAATCGGTATTTTGGATTAGGGGTAACAATTTAGTAAATAATTAATATTTATTTTTGGTAAATTTTAATATTAAATATAGTAATTTTTGTTACCACGATTAATGGTAAATCATGTAATTAAGGGTAAGTATAATATGATAAACATTATAAAATTACCGCAACACTTTTCCATGATTTTATTATATATTTAATTTCAATCCATAATAACTCATGCATTGAATTTATTACCCTTTTGAGCCACTTATTTCTCATTAAGTCCATTATAATATTTTATTTTATGAAAATTCAAACTTTCCACAATATTGTTTTTAATAAGTGTAGCATTTTTAATTTATAGTAATCCAAAATATATGATAAACAGAAATATTATTTTGAAATATATAATATTTATATCTATCATGGTAATTTATTTTTTAATTTTTAGAGAAGAAAAAATTATATTAAATCCCTTCACAATAATGGTTCAATAATTATATAATTGAAAGAAAATTAATAAAATGATTATAATTAAAATTAGATGAACCATTAAATTACACAAAAACTAGAATAATTATATTATACAGTAAAAGTATTCCATATTCATTCAATGGTCAGATTTATTACCAGTATTTCCCTTAGGATGTGGTTATGACCCCTATAGTATTTCATTTAATTAAAATTTAAACATGCCACACTCTTTTTTCAAATCAGTATAATATTTCTTACATAATATTATCTAGAATATATTTTTGTCTAAAAATATTATTACAAAATATAAGAGATTTATTTAAATAATGGTGATTTAATTTTAATTTTTAGTGAATAAATAATTACATTGAAATCTTACAAAATACTAATATAATATTAATTTAGTTAACAAAAAAAATTAAATAACTATTTTTAAAAATATTAATTTTGATATAATTTTAAAGAGTTAACATGTCAAATGTTTTTTAGATCTATATTGAATATTAGTGAGGTTTTTATTCATTATATTCTATTTCACCTTTTTTCCTTAATTTATATAATGTCAAATTAAATGAATTGTGCCTAATTTGGAAATAATGATATTTTATTGAACTAATATTTTATTAAATTACATAGAAATATTAAAAATGTAAAATGAGAAAAGGTGGATAATATATGGTAAAAAATTACATCCAATAAGAGTTTATATTAAATTTTAAGTCATTTCTATTTAGAATAGTCTTATTATATTTTAATATTTTGGGAAAATCTGAAAGTGTCCCTCACAAGAATTATAAAACCGTGACTACTCCTTCACAATGTTACACCATATTGAGTCATCTATATTAACCAATAATAACCCATATAACTAAAAAAATCTTTATAAAAAATCTTTACATCCTGGTCTTCCAAAAAAGTCATCCTATGTTTCCCTGAGGGGATATCCAATGGAGGATTATTTAAGAGAAGGTAATCGTCCATACCAATTCTTGCATGTTTATTTCTTCTTATACTTTATCTTCATGTGTTATTTCCATTAAAAGTAATAATATCAATATAAACAATACTATTATATATTATCATGATTACGGGACAACCCAATTCCTCCTTTTATCCATACTATGAAAAAAATAAACCACCACACATGAATTTGTATGGATTACCGTATCTACACTATGGTGTAGTTTTTTTAAACACCACTTTTAATAAACTATTTAATGACAAAAAAATGGTTATATATTATATTTATGAAATAATATAATTTATAAAAATAAAAATATATCATATAATCCCCTACAATTTCAACCATTAAGGGAATTATATCATTACGCATACATACATATGACCTACCATCTACACGAAGTGATGGGACTCATTTTACATGTTCAATATTCAAGAATCATCATAATACTATATTTAATGATTGAATATGATATTTATAACATTAATATAATTATTTATATTAATTATCTATAACCTATGAAAAATAATGTAGACATTCCTTACAAAAGATGTAAGAGAAAACTATGAAATTAACTCCCAAAACAAGAAAACTGACAATATATTATTGATGAATTGGTGGCCAGATGAATTAAAAGGATCATATAAGATATTATAAATTTGAAAAAGATTCTAAAATAAATCAGTAACTTGTTTAAAACCATTATACATGAGGTTTGAAATTTTTTAAGGAATTCTAAAAACAGGAAATGGTTTCTTGTCTCACATTTATTTATGAGGGACACATTCCTTATTCAGATATTGTATCTTTTGTGTGGTATATATTATAACCTTTAATTAATTTTATGTTATATATTATAAAGTTTTTTCCGTATAAACATATCCATTTGATTTTATTTCATTCATGAGTATTATGATTCAAAATTTACCGAAGTGGTAAGGATTTATTTAACAATCTCATCATTATTTTGGGTTGTTTATGTTTATGTCTCCACTAGGGGGAATATTTATATTCCATGTTTATAATTTATAAATACTCTTTTAAAAGGGTTTTAATATTATACTACAATTCATTAATTTTATTTTTAGAGATATTTTAATTTTGAATTTTTTTTTGAAATTAATCATCATGTACTTCTCAAAACAGTTCTAGTTTGAGTTTTATTAGAAAAGTGAAAGGAATATGTTTTTATAATGTATGTAAGGAACAAAATTTCCAGCCATAATGACCATGAATTTTTTTTATGTTTCCATATTTAATATCAAATAAAATTATTTTCAAAATGTTTTGTGATATTTTAGTTTTAAAAAGATAATTCAAAGTGAAAAATTACACATTCCTCAAGAACATTTTAGATATATTTTTATTGATCAATGACAACAACCATTTAATGAACTTAGTATCCACTAGGGATATATTGTATTAATATCATCTATATTCGTTCATTGGATGTTTTATGATCTTTTTAACTGGGGATGAACTATCATGATAACATTCATCATATTTCCCTCGATGGTTTATGAATATGTTTTATTAAAGGGGTAAGTATTTACTTTTCATATTTCTGTTTCAATATATATTTTTATGTTGTTTATGTTTCATACCTATCATATGATGAATGCATTGGACCAAGTAATTGAAGAGTGAGTACCTATATAGCCCCTTTATACATCGGTAGGTCTTATGAGATAAACGAGACTATGTTTTGGAAAAGGGCTTAACCATTTCCAGAGATTCATTGTTGATGACTTTTAATATATTTTTGTCATCAAGAATTATATGTTCCATCCTTATATGATTATTTATTGATATTCCATGTGATTATTCAATTAGTATAATATCCAAGGTTATCTTCCATTTTCATGAGATTATTGAAATTTAATTATTTTTTCATTATTTATTCCTGTAATATCATGCACATGTAATTGATTATATTAAATTTGTTTCAGTTATTTTCCTTTCCTTGTTTTATGAATTTTTTAATCTTGGCTTCTTCTTTATTCTTACCTTTACCAACCATCTGAGCTCGCACATTTATTATGTTTTATTTTCACCTAGATATGATGATCCCATTTTCTGTTAATATGTAGGGATATAATAAAGGGAATAAAAGAATTCTCAAAGAAATTATTTTTCTATTTTATATTTTAAAATGTAATCTCAATTCCAATTATATATCATGATTACCATGACTACATCTCTATTCGGATTATTGGATTGTGATATCTTTTATATATTAAAAATATAATAAATAAACTATCGACTATAGGATACTCGGGTCAAGGTAATTACATTTTAAATTATATTAGTGTAAATTATTGTGATTTGTCTGAAAATTTACTTTTTTATGAATAGTAAAAAATAAGGATTTTTATTTAAAACATAATTTTCTATTAAATTATTTAAAAATGTAATTTAAATTTATAAATATTTTCTTATGTAATTAATTCATTTATATAACAATTTATCAAACTTAGTTAATTGGGATCAATTTTATATTAAATTTCAATATAAAAACATTACATACTCAAGAAAATCATCTGTTGGTAAACCCTATTCATTGCATCTGTGAGTTTTTTAATGGAATTTATCCAATTCTATAAATTGAATTTGAAAAAATATTTTACATATTTTAAAGAAGAATAGTTTATATTATATTGTATGGTTGAATTTAATTTTTACCATTATGAAGAGTAAAGGAAATAAAATTTAATTACCATAGTTAGGTTTAAAATAGATTTACCGGGGGTTAAACTAAGATATTAATGATTAAAATGACATAAAAACATTTTAATTTTTTTATTGAATTATTTTTACCTTATAACCTATATTTATAAATAATTACCTATTTAGGAGGAATGTTTTATGATACAAAGGTTGATTTAATTGTATATTTTAAAAAATCACATGTGTGTCCTCTCCCCCACAAATAAGAGGCATCCTTTTCTCCTCCCATGTTCACACATAAGAGGTAATTTGGATTGACCATGATCCTACCAAATTTCGTCGCTATATATCTCCCCTAATACTAGAATCCTTGTATTTATAATAAATACAACATTGGATGGATTTTTGTGTAATTTTATAGAGTTCATATAAAGAATAGGTAATGTTCCAAAATGAGAGTATTTATTTTAATTTTATTCAATCTACATAAAATATTATTAAATTATTCTAGTATAATAACACAATTATATCAAATATATAATTTATTATGTTAATTTTATGACCTGTATAAATATACTCTACTATCAAATAGGAAATGAAACTGTCAAATTTGTGTACAAGAGATTGTCACCTTGTGAACTGATTTAATTCATTTTCCAACACCACATTTAATGGTTGGATATAATGATGGATTTAATAGATATATATTATATTTATGATATTATCATACTTAATGTAATTTGAATATGAAATATACATTTTTAGGTCAAAAGCAATTTAAAATATGGTTTTTTCTCTCATGTGTGTAGTGGACTACCACCTCACATATGGGTGTGATTCATTTATCACATAAATATTCCATGTAATTTAATAAGGATAAAATTAATGAATATATGTGATATATATGAGATGATATTTATTTTGAAAAATTAATATATCTCCAAATTCCTTACCCATCAAATCATTAAGGGAATGATATCGTCACTCATTCATATATACAACTTGCCTTCTCCATGAAGATATGTGATTCATTTTCCATGTAAAACATTGAATAATGGTTAATTGTTTTTTCTACTGAGTAAATATGATATTTATTACATTACTATTAATATGGAAAATTTTATATACATCATATGTACATGAAAAAAATGTTCTGGTCAAAATACACATGATAAAACAAGGCGATTATCACATGAAACAAGGAATAAATTAAATATTATTTACAAACGGATGGTAAAATGTAATTATAGAATAATATACGGTATTATACGTATGAATATCGTTCTAAAATAATTTTATAAAATGATTAAAAATATTATACATGAGGATAAATAATTTTAATGTTAAAGAAAACATGAGGTTAGGGACTTCATCTTAATTTTTCTTCATTGAGGAATATTCTATTACCATGAAAAAAATTGTTTAATATTGTGTATATACTCCCCTATTAAATTTAATATCATTAGTAATTCATGATTCATGGTATTTTATATTTTAATTTAAATTATTTCATTAAATTGGATTGGAATTGAAAATTACCAAGTGTTAATAAATTTCATAACTTACTTTATTTTCATTGGGTTATATTACAACTTCATTTTCATTGATATTATATGATTATGTCTATAATGAATTTTTACTATATTATTTTGAATTTATTCTTGTATTAACTGGGTTTACAATTGATACACACAATCAATTCATTGATTCTCAAATCAATGATAAGATCATTGTAACTGATTCTATCATAATATCCATTTGACTGAGAAATATTTGATAATATGATCCTATTTACTTTAATGGGGTCTATATACTACCCATTTGAGGTATTTAACGTGGATATATATATTTATTTTTAATAGTAAATTTTTCAATTATATTTTATCCATATTATTTTATAAAGGATATTAGTATTTTCTAAACAATATACCATTCATACAAATTATGTTTACATTGAGATTTATTTTTTATTGCTTCGGAAATAATGATACATATGTGTTATTTACTCAGTGGTGATATTTAATTGTAAGTAAAGTTATTACTTAAATTAAATTTATTATTTGATATATGAGAAATTATTTGGACATGTAGTGATGAGTGGGAACCAAAATTATATATCCCTTCTATGCATCAACATGTCTCATGAGATAAACTAATCGGCCAAATTAAATGAGTAGTTTAAAACCATCTTATAAAAGGCCTTGATGATAGTGGTATCTTGATTCCAAATATCATTCCACTAAATAATTTTTAATTTTCTTCATTTATAATTCTGTTATTATTATTCTCACACCCAAATTTTCTATTTTATCCTTTAATTCAAGTCCTCTTTTGGTTCTTAGCATTATCTTGGTTTGTAGGTGTTCTGGGTTTGAAATTTTTGTGTCTCTATTGTTTTTGATCTATGACCCTAGTCTTGTGATACTTGGGTATAAATTTTTAATTTACTTTTTACAAGGGATGGTATGAGGTTGAGGTGGTTTGGAGTTGTATTTGTGACACTTCAAGTGGCACCACAAGTGGGGTATGTAATTGAGGTGGTATCCACCCATGAGTTGGATGAGTTTTAGGGTGGAGAGATTCCTTTTTTGGGAATTGTTCTCCCATATACTTGGTCTATATTTTCCTCTAGGTTTATCCATTAGATCCTCATAAAAACTTTTCATAACAAAATGTTGGGTTTCTAGGACAGGCGACACGGTTTGGCCACACAGTTTACTAAATCGTGTAGACAAACCATGCACATTGTCCATCACATAAAAATTTTTAGTGTTTTGACCCTTTTTCCATTCCAGAAATAAACCAAATCCTCCCATTTATTCCCCATGTTATTCCCTGACTCCATGGATATCCTACAATATCTTTCACCATCCCTTGAGACTCAATTTAGAATGGTGATTTTGTGGGGGAAACTTCAAAATCATGCATGTAAGTCTTTCTCTCTTTGATTTCTTCCCATAACTTAGGGTTTATTTCACCCTTTCATGAGGTTATTATATTTTCTAATGTTGGGGTTCATACCTAGGGTTTTTCATTGAGTTTCTTGGTCTGATATTGCAGTTTTAGTTTGGTTTTCACCCCTCTGTGGTGTGGGAGTGGTGCGATTGAAGTTTCACACAACTATTTGGGGGTTTTTTTGGCACAAATAGTAGGTTATTCCATGCGTATGAATTATTAGATGAGTTAGTTTTTCTTGATTTATTTTTTTGGCATGATTCTATTCCTATTTATGCAAAAATTATATTTGGTATAATTTGTTATGCGGTTGGTTTTAAATGGAATTTTTGTGCAAAAAATAATATTGTTTTTTGTGTATTCCAGGTTATGTTCATTGGGGTTGTTTTATGATTCATTGAGTAGTTTTCTTAAATTATATTATGGCGGAAAATTCTTGTTTTATGTGATATTGGAATTCTTTTGGTCTGCAAATAGGATTTTTAGAAGGATTTCATTTTTAAAACATGGTTACACTAATTAAATAGTTTTTGTGAAGATTTTAAAAGGGTTCTTCATTTATGTAAGAAGTGAAACTATGTTTCCATACTATTTTGGTTGGAGTTAACTTTTGATGTGGTTTATTTTAATGTGAAAGGGATGTTATGTGATGTGTACTATCATAGAAAGGTTTTATAAAATTGTTTAAAGGATTTGTTGAAGTGTGAAAGAGAGGTGAAACATGTTGTCAGATGTTTTGGTTTGAGTAAGAATTCAAAAATGAATTTGAATGAAAAGGGGGATTATGTGAAATGTGTGTGGGATGTTTTGTGTATGTGTGATTTGGAAGTGTTACATTCTTGTGAAAATTTAATTTCAGGGATTGTTGAACTTGTTTGAGACAAAGAGGGAAAACCCGGGTATCTAGGTGGGTGGACGAGTATCTAGGGGGGTGGACGTGTACTTTGTGATTAAGTGTTGTGGAGATGTCTTTAGGGTGGCGCCTCTTTCCATGAGGAGGTTCTTGGGCTGTCTATTTTGGGTTTATACATTTTATATAGTCTTTGATAATTGTTTTAAATTATGTAATGAAATTCTTAATTTTTTTAAATGTTGGTTTGTTTTGAAAAATCCAAATTTTTTATATTGGATTTTTTTATGTCTATAATATCAAGTAAATTGTTCCAAAATTGAATTTTGAGTTTCTTGGGAACTTTTCCCAGCCCACGAGGATCAGGAGCACCCTTTAAGACTTTCCACGGGCTGGGGTGGGTGCCGGTTTTCATAGCGACTAGATTCAGTTCATAACAAAATTATATTAAGGGAGGTTAGGTTCACTCTTTTAGTCTTGTTATTTGGGGAAGTGTCAGTATATTCTGGAGTTAGGATTTTTGGGGCTTGAATTTTCGATTTTGAGTAGGGTTCCTGGCTAGAACACCTCGTTAAATGATTCAAGTCACCAGGGGATGTTAGGTTTAATTTGGTTCCATTGGCGTTATTGGTTTGACGATGATTAAGGGAAATGAAAAGAGAGTTCTGATAATGGTCTCAGCGAGCTCGTAGGGCCTGGAAGGCCAAGTGGAGCCCATGATATTTCCTGATAACATGGTCTGTGATGGTGAAGCTATTGGCATATGGATTCCAACCATATGTTCAAGTCACCCTCCAAAACTAGTTTCCTCTTGCATAGTCTTGTGTCTCTTCGTGGTGGAAACTTGAAAATTGGTTTTCAAGAAAAACCAACTTTTTTAAGAAACATTAACTTTTATGAAACTATTTTTCAGTAAAAAGAATATGGATTGATTTCTAACATGGTAGATTTGAATTTTTAGAAGTTTTTTGAAATGGTAAATGGTGTGTTTACACCTCTTTTAAAAGTAGTAATTATGTTATAGTGGGTTTTGAAAATCTATTCCAAATAGACATTGTTGAATTATTAACAAGTGTTTTGAGTTGAATGAAGTGTTTTGGTAATTTATGTCCGGGGTTTTAAGATAAATTTGTATTTGGTAACTAGAGATCAATTGAAAAGTTTTATGGAATTTTTTAATCTTGTTTTAAAATGAGATGAGTTTCGTTCCTAATTTAATACCAATTTATAAAATGGAGTTTGTCATGAAATTAGAAGAATTTTTAAATGGGATGAAATGTTTTGAAATTAATGTACATGAATCAAAAGTGTGTTTTTATTGAATTATTGGTGATATTTTGAAATGTTTTTTAAGACATAAGTTGGGTTTTGATTTCGTGGATAGTAGTCTTGAGAACAAGGAAGTATCGATTAATGTTTTGGTTTTGAAAAGTGGAATGAGTTTTTGTTTTATCCATTGGTATTTCCATGGGAGTCCAAATACATAGGGTTATATTGAATGATGGATGGTTAATGGAAGGAATGGATGAGTGTCAGGATGGATATAAGATTGGTTCTGGGTGTGGCATGTAAACATGCATGTGTGAGGGCCATGGGATAATATTGGTTGTGTAACACCAGAGACATTTATGTTATATAAATCATCAAAGGAATCTTTTTCTACAAAACACTTTTGTGTATTTCTTTACATGAAATCGCGACCTTCCTCGATAGCTTGCGTCGTACGCAATACCGAGTTTCACTAAACAACGATATGCTATTAAAATATTATTAAAACTAGCCGTTATGAATAGTAATAACAACTTTTTGAAATTTTATAAATTTTATTTTTCAAAATGGACTTCATTTTTGGATATGGAATATCGAAATTAGCCTAGGGTGAAATTTTGGTATTTTTCTGAAAACTTTCAATTTTTGATGAATAGTGAAACCACTAAGTGGTAGTTAAAAAAACTGAATTTTTCATAAAACTTAATTTTACCGCTTCTGTGAGTGGAATTTCAAAAATCCGAGAGACACAGTTGATGTCAGTAAGTAAAATGTTGTTCAATGAGATGAAAATAATTTTTTGGTGAATAGTAACTGTTTACTTTTTTTACCACGGTAAAAAGTAAATAGGGTAATTAAGGGTAAAGATGATATTATTATTACCCTAACACATGTCCTAATTCTATTGGATAAGTTTAATTCGACCAAAAGACAAACTTAGGAATAAAATATGACCATTTAGGCCCACTTGGATTAGATTAGGACATTTATTATTAATTTATTTAAAGAAGGGTTAAAATAGTTAAAATCAAAGTTTAATAAGTAAATAATTTTTAATATGGGGTTATACATAAGATAAATTCGACTATAAATATTCATTAGAAATATAAAAAGATTTCCTACAAAATGGTATTTTATATGTAAATTTTAGACATTAAATAATTTAATTTATTTATGACACAATGATGATGAAGTAATTATCTTATTAATGAAATATTGACATACTTGATGTTATAAACAACAAAATAAATGTAATTTGAGACTTTTTATGAATCCCACTTATTTTCTAGGTTAATATGACATGTTATTATTGATTTAATTAACTTGTTTCGAACTAATAATTCTGTTATGTTTTTTACAAAAATCTATTACTAAATAGTGTCAAAATTGACATAAAATAGTTTTTAAAACAAATATTATATTGGTAATTGTTATTTTATTCCTAAAAATCTAAGGTTTGGCCACATGACTTAGATAAGGTTATATATATTAATAATAAACAACTTGGGGTTCGTTTGGCTGCTTATAGTAAGTTTATTAACCTTATAGTATAAGAACACAAGAAGACATGGTAAAAGTAAATTTATTTAACTTAATTTTAAATCTAAATGATAAGGTTAAAATAGGAACCTAAGTCCTGTCTAAATTCTATTGGATGAAAGGATTTAGACCCATGCCCACCTTAGCTTCGAAATATATCAATTTGGAGCTATTTAAAACTGAACTTGACTTTATAATAAAATAATAGTTTTAGTTATTCCAAAGGTGCCCCTCTCCTCCCTTATAAAAGGACCCCTCTTCCTCACACCACTTTGAGCCTTCAATCTCGGCCAACCCCTGCCAATTTCTCCTCTCCACTTCCCTAGAGACATCCTAGAGGCCCTGGTCTTCTTCAAAGGCCAATTTTCATGCCCTAAAAGAAGGTCTCAAAGAAGCACTTCAAAGAAGGGGTAATGTCCGTTACCGATTCTTTCATCTTTATTTCTTCTTCCACTTCTTCTTCTTTAGTTGTTTCATTATGAAGTAATAAAATCCATATCCCTAATATACTAATATGTTATTATAAGTATGAAACAACCCTATTTCACCATCTATCCATCCTACGGAAAAAGAAATCACCGCGCGTGCGTACGTACGGAATACCGTCTCCACGCCATGGTGTAGTCTATTTTCCACCACCACCTTAATTGGATGGGTATAATGGTGTAAATAATGACTATATATGACTATTATAAATTGATATTGATTCTGAAATAGTATACATATACTCCAATACAATTCCACGATCATAGGAACGATATCATCACTCGTTTGTACGTACGGAATACCGTCTCCACGATGTGATGCGACTCGTTCTACATGATCTTAATTTCATAATGATTATATAAATAAATTGAATGAATTAATATGATATATAGGACACTAATACCATTCTGGAAATGAGGTATCTATAACCTAAAGAAAAGAATAATAATTTATTCGACAAAACACGCATAAGAACAAAAAGTTATAAACTCCCGAATAACAAGTAGCAATGAAATATTACTACTAAGAAGCTAAGAATATGACCATATATGATATCATAAAAATAAGCATGATTCTGGAATAAGTCAATACCATTATTTAAATCATTATACAGGAGGTTTGGACACTTACAAAGCAAGTCGGACCTAAGGTAAGGGAATTATCACAATCTCATTTTTATCCGAGATTGCTTATACTTTGGTATTTACTGCGGTGTATTTTATCATCCACATACATGTTACCTCAATATGTAATATTATTTCCATCCACCTACAATTTTTTAAAACCTATTTTACCCTTTGGTGAGTTTTTAGTAAATGATATGAAAGGAATATTTTGTCGTTTTTCGTACGAGGTAGTTTTTGACATTTCCGACAAAAGTACGAGAAGAATGTTTTTTTAACTTATATGGCATGAATGGATTTTTAAAACATTATTTCCAAGAAGAATCCTTTACAAGTTTTCACGATTATTTTTAATCAACTTCTTTTAGTTTAAAATTGTAAGACATGTTAAGAAAGAAAAATGTTTTTGAAGCAGAAAGGATATTTTCTTCAAGAATGGAGTTCAAGTGTTTTATCAAAATTATTTTCCATCTAAGATAATAAATGGTTCTGTTTTTATCCCTATTATTACATTGATTTGATTATGTTGTGATGGAATTATATTTTTATGAATTCCTTTATCTTATATGAAATGTTTTATGATGTCACGATGTTTAAGATTCCCATTTTTATTACATGGGTTATGCAATGATGTATGGTTTATGATTTTGTGGCACACATAAGAATGGTATCAATATGAGATGGGTGGGACCTATATCTCCCTCCAATGCATTGGGTAAAGATTTTATATCTCATGAGATAGACATGGCTGGAACGGTAGGTTATACCGGTTCAGTGAAACAGGACTGAAACGAGGGTGACTCGGTTCAAAAAGGGACTTTGTCCACTAAGATAGTCTTGGAAATGAGTCTTTACTAACAAGAAATGATTCTCTATGATTATACGTGTATGCCACAATGTTTCATGTTTTAAGTTATGATTATTTTGATTACATTTCACTGCCATGATTTATCCCATGTTATGAAATTATGATCTCTTTTGCAGGTTATGATTTCCAAAAGTTATGTGCTTATGTATATGATGTGATTGATATTTCTTTTCATTACCCTTACTGACCATTTGAGCTCACCCTTTTGTATTTTTTCTTTCCCCAGGTCAGGAAGAAGGTTATTAAGTAAGATATGCCAAAAGGGACTATAGATATGATGAAATAAGTGGGAGGCAAAGTTGATGCTTTATGAACCAGTTGTTTATGTTTCCCAGTTTCTAAAGACACTATACCTATACGGTCCTTTCGTGGTTTTGTTATATTTTGTAATAAGAATGCTTCAATTTTGAAGTATTAACAATGTATGTAAATTATGGGTCGTTATAGTTGGTATCAGAGGAAAGGTATAGTCAACCTTTGGAAACTAGGATGTAAAAGCCTTAGTAAGAACCCTAAGGATAAGTCTAAGCATAGAACACAATCTTAGTGTTTTAGAAATGGCCATGAATAACCTAGGATAAGACCTTATGTGCGAAATTTTATTCTTAATTATCTGTTTTTCCTATTATAATTAGTGTTGATCACACTATTATTCTTGGTTTTAGTCAATGGCTGGAACCCGAAGGAATTGTGTTAATGCAGAATGTGACGGGCAATGCAATGATTGTCCCCCTGAGCAACCAAACGTTATGGGAGCTGGAATGCAAAATCTTGTAGCCATGCTCACACAACTTTCTCAAGCTATGAATCATGCAGGACTTCCAAACGAGCAATGGAAGGAGCAACATTCTATTGAATCCTTCATGAGGCAGCGTCCACCTTCTTTCAGCGGGTCTACTGATCCATTAGTTGCTGAACAATGGATTAGTACTACTGAAAAGATATTTTCAGTTCTTCAATGTTCTGAACAGGATAAAGTCATCCTAGCAGTGTATCGTTTGGAAGGAGATGCTGATCAATGGTGGAATCTTATTAAGAATACGAGGCAAAGGGATGAAATTGAGTCCATGGAATGGGACGAGTTCAAGAACTTATTTTTCAATAAGTACTTCCCTCGTATTCTCCGAACAAAGATGGAGAAAGAGTTTCTTGAACTAAAGAAAAAGGATGATGAATCTGTTGGTACCTATGAAGCAAATTTTACAAGACTTGCAAGGTACGCTTCTGGTATTATTATCCAACCTGAGAGTAAGATCGATCGATTCATTAGTGGCTTAAAACCAAGTCTTAGAAGGGAGTTAGCCATAAGGGGCTTCAATAGCTACAAGGAAATCGTTCGATGTGCTCTCAAAGTCGAGATGGAGATTGGAGTAACCCATCAGTCAGATGGGTTTGATAAGAAGAGGAAAATGGAATTCAAAGGAAAATCTAAAGAGCACACTGAAAAGAAGATGAGCTTTCCCTTATGCTCAAAGTGTGGAAAGAAACATGGAGGGAGTTGTATTAAAGGGACAAGTAAATGTTTCAAATGTGGAAAGGAAGGTCATCGGGCATTTGAATGACGCGATGATGGGAAGAAGATGTCTAATGATGCAAACAAAGGAAGGGATACACAGAATGAACCTACTACACTTCAATGATTCAAGTGCAAGGAGATAGGTCATTATGCCAATAAATTCCCTAATCCAAGGGTTGATGATGATGGTCGACGTCAACAAACTCTTAAGTCTAAATACAAAGGAAAGTCACATGCAATTTCTATCAGTGATGTGGAGTACGATAACGATGTGGTGAAAGGTACACTTACCATCCACTCTAAAGTAGCAAATGTTTTATTTGATTCTGGATCCACCAACTCTTTTAATTCTAAAGAATTTTCTAAGGTTATCACCGTATTACCTCAACAATTAGATGTTGAGTTAGCTGTGACAACACCTAATCGCACAACAGTCGCATCAAAAGTTTATAATTCTTCTCCGATAGAAGTTTGTGGGAAAGTGCTTCTTGCAAATCTTGTGATCCTTCCTATAGTGGAATTTGATGTGATTCTTGGCATGGATTGTCTTTCTTTATATAGAGCTCATATAAATTGCCAAATAAGGGAAGTCACATTTCATATTCCAGATCAATCTATGATCGTCTATCAATGCAAGGATGAACATAGCCTTCCAGTGGAAATTTCTTCCATTTTATGGGTATTGATTCCACTAAATTAAGGTTATTTATCTCAAATGGTTGGTGAGAAACTCATGATTAAGAATATTCCCATTGTACGGGAGTTTAATGATGTCTTTCCGGAGGAATTACCGGGACTTCCACCAAATCGTGAAGTTGAGTTCTCAATAGAACTCGTACCGGGTGCTTTGCCTATTTCAAAGACACCTTATAGAATGGCCACAATTGAGTTGCAGGAATTGAAGAAGCAACTCCAAGAGAATCTTGATAAGGGATTCATACGCCCTAGTGTGTCACCTTGGGGAGCACCTGTTCTATTTGTTAAGAAGAAAGATGGATCAATGAGACTCTGCATTGATTATCGAGAACTTAACAAGATCACTATCAAGAAAAAATATCCTCTCCCACGCATTGATGACCTATTTGACCAACTACGCGGAGATCAATACTTTTCCAATATTGATCTTCGTTCAGGGTATCATCAATTAAGGGTCAAAAGGGAGGATATACCAAAGACGGCTTTCTGTATAAGGTATGGACACTATGAATTTATAGTGATGCCATTTGGTCTTACTAATGCCCCTTCTATCTTCATGGATCTGATGAATAGAGTCTTTAGAGACTATCTTGATGAATTTGTGGTAGTCTTTATAGACGATATTCTTGTCTATTCAAAGAGCAAGGAAGAACATGAAGATCACTTGAGAATTATATTGAATACCCTAAGAAAGGAGAAGCTTTATGCCAAATTTACCAAGTGTGAATTTTGGCTTCAAAAAGTTGCATTTTTGGGTCACATAATCTCAAAAGAGGGGATATCTGTGGATCCAGCAAAAACAGAGGTTATCGAAAGATGGTCGAGACCAACAACAGTAACTGAGATCCGATGTTTTCTTGGTTTGGCTGGATATTATCGACGTTTTGTGAAAGATTTTTCACGATTATCTAATCGACTCACCAAGTTGACTCGAAAAGGAGGTAAGTTTCTCTGGATGAAAGAATGTGAAGAGAATTTCAAGGAGTTGAAAAGAAGGTTATCCAGTGCCCCTGTTCTCAAACTGCCTTGTAGTGGAGAAAGGTTTGTGATCTATAGTGATGCATCCAAGAAGGGATTAGGGTGTGTTCTTATGCAAAATTATATGGTGATAGCTTATGCCTCATGATAGTTGAAAATCCATGAGCAAAATTACCCAACACATGATTTGGAGTTAGCTGCGGTAATCTTTGCATTAAAGATTTGGAGGCATTACCTTTATGGTGAAAGGTGTGATATTTATACTGATCATAAAAGTTTAAAGTATATTTTCACACAAAAGGAGCTGAATATGCGTCAAAGAAGATGGTTGGAGCGGATTAAGGATTACGACTACTCAATCCATTACCACCCTGGGAAAGCAAACAAGGTGACAGATGCATTAAGTCGACAAGACCATGCTAGTTTATCCATGATGAGGATCACAAAAGATCCAATATTTATGGATTTACAAAGGATGGCTCTTGGAATTATAATGGAAGGGGAAAAATCTTATCTTTCTCAAATGAATGTTCAACCATATATACATGTGAAGATTAAAGAGGCACAGAAAGAAGATGTCGAGTTACAAAAGAAGGTGAGAAATGTTCCGGAATTCAACCTTGATTGTGATGGGATAATAAAGTTCAGGAATCGGGTTTCTGTTCCTCCCATCCCTGAATTAAAGAAGGAGATGCTGGATAAGGCCAATAATTCCTCATTCTCTATTCATCCTGGAAGCACGAAGATGTATAGGGACCTGAAAGAGTACTTCTGGTGGGATGGCATGAAAAGAGATGTTGCTGAATATGTCTCTCGATGCCTGGTTTGTCAACAAGTTAAAGCTGAGAGACAGAAGTCTAAGGGGATGTTACAACCATTACCCATACCTGAATGGAAATGGGAAAACATTACTATAGACTTTTTCACAGGACTTCCTAAAACATCCAAAGGAAATAATGCTATCTGGGTCATAGTTGATCGTCTTACAATGTCTTCACACTTCATTGCTATTAGAGGGGATTTATCTCTGGATCAGCTTGCCAGGATATATGTAAAGGAAGTGGTAAGATTGCATGGAGTACCACATTCTATTATATCTGATCGAGATCCAAGATTTACCTCGAAGTTCTGGCGAAGTCTTCAGCATACTCTGGATACAGAGTTGAGTTTCAGCACTGCTTATCATCCTCAGACAGACGGTCAGTCTGAGAGAACAATTCAAACCCTAGAAGATATGTTGAGGGCTTGCTCTATGGATTTCAAAGGAGTTTGGGATCAACAACTACCTTTGGTGGAATTTTCTTATAATAATATGTTTCACTCCAGTATTCAGATGGCTCCTTATGAAGCTCTCTATGGAAAGAAATGCAGGACTCCAGCTTACTGGGATGATGTTGGGGAAAGAAAGCTATTAGGACCTGATCTTGTTGATGAAATGGAAGAAAAGTTCAGATCTATTCAACAACACATAAGAGCAGCTCAGAGTCGACAGAAAATTTATGCCGACAACTGAAGAAAAGACGTAGAGTTTGAAGTGGGTGATAAAGTGTTCTTACGAATATCTCCCTGGAAGAGGGTTATGAGATTTGGAAAGAAGGGGAAGTTGAGCTCTAGATATATCGGTCCTTTCGAAATACTGGATCGTGTTGGGAATGTAGCTTACCGATTGGCGCTTCCACCGAATCTCTCTCAAGTTCACGATGTGTTCCATGTATCTCTCCTGAGAAAGTACATACCTGATCCTTCACATGTACTCAGCTTAGAAGTTGTACCGTTGGAGCAAGATATTTCTTATGAAGAACAACCGATAGAGATTCTTGATCGTAGCGAAAAAGTCCTACGAAACCAGACCACTCTATTGGTGAAAGTTTTATGGAGGAACCACCAATTAGAAGAAGCTACATGGGAGCTTGAGAATATGATGAGGGAGAGGTATCCTCATCTGTTTGTTACAAAGTGACGAATTTCGAGGGCGAAATTCATTTTAAGGGGGGTAGAATGTAACACCCGAGACTTTTATGTTATATAAATCATCAAAGGAATCATTTTCTACACAACACTTTCTTGGCTTTCTTTACACGAAATCGCGACCTTCCTCGATAGCTTGCGTCGTACGCAATACCGAGTTTCACTAAACAACGATATGCTATTAAAATATTATTAAAACTAGCTGTTATGAATAGTAATAACCACTTTTTGAAATTTGATAAATTTTATTTTTCAAAATGGAGTTCATTTTTGGATTCGGAATATCGAAATTAGCCTAGGGTGAAATTTTGGTATTTTTCTGAAAACATTCAATTTTTGATGAATAGTGAAACCACTAAGTGGTAGTTAAAAAAAACTGAATTTTTCATAAAACATAATTTTACCGCTTCTGTGAGTGTAATTTCAAATATCCGAGAGACACGGTTGATGTCAGTAAGTAAAATGTGGTTCAATGAGATGAAAATAATTTTCTGGTGAATAGTAAATTTTTTTTTACCACGGTAAAAAGTAAATAGGGTTATTAAGGGTAAAGATGAGATTATTATTACCCTAACACATGTCCTAATTCTATTGGATAAGTGTAATTTGACCAAAAACAAACTTAGGAATAAAATATGACCATTTAGGCCCACTTGGATTAGATTAGGACATTTATTATTAATTTATTTAAAGAAGGGTTAAAATAGTTAAAATTAAAGTTTAATAAGTAAATAATTTTTAATATGGGGTTATACATAAAATAAATTCGACTATAAATATTCATTAGAAAGCTAAAACGATTTCCTACGTAATGGTAATTTATTTGTAAATATTAGACATTAAATAATTTAATTTATTTATGACACAATGATGATGCAGTAATTATCTTATTAATGAAATATTGACATAAGTGATGTTATAAACACCAAAATAAATGTAATTTGAGACTTTTTATGAATCCCACTAATTTTCTAGGTTACTATGACATGTTAGTATTGATTTAATTAACTTGGTTAGAACTAATAATTCTGTTATGTTTTTCACAAAAATCAATTACTAAATAGTGTCAAAATTGACATAAAATAGTTTTTAAAACAAATATTATATTGGTAATTGTTATTTTATTCCTAAAAATCTATGGTTTGTCCAAATGACTTAGATAAGGTTATATATATTAATAATAAACAACTTGGGGTTCATTTGGCTGCTTATAGTAAGTTTATTAACCTTATAGTATAAGAACACAAGAAGACATGGTAAAAGTAAAATTATTTAACTTAATGTTAAATCTAAATGACAAGGTTAAAATAGGAACATAAACTTGTCTAAATTCTATTGGATGAAATTATTTCGACCCATTCCCACCTTTTCTTTGAAATATATCAATTTTGAGCTATTTAAAACCGAACTTGACTTTATAATAAAATAATAGTTTTAGTTATTCCAAAGGTGCCCATCTCCTCCCTTATAAAAGGACACCTCCTCCCCCTCTTCCTCACAACACTTTGAGCCTTCATGCTCGGCAAACCCCTGACACTTTCTCCTCTCCACTTCCATAGAGACATCTTAGAGGCCTTGGACTTCTTCAAAGTCCAATTATAGTGCCCTAAAAGAAGGTCTCAAAGAAGAACTTCAAAGAAGAGGTAATGTCCGTTACCGATTCTTTCATGTTTATTTCTTCTTCCACTTCTTCATCATTAGTTGTTTCATTATGAAGTAATAACATCAGTATCACTCATATAATGATATGTTATTATAAGTATGAAACAACCATATTTCACCATCTATCCATCCTACGGAAAAATAAATCACCGCGCGTGCGTACGTACGGAATACCGTCTCCACGCCGTGGTGTAGTCTATTTTCCACCACCACCTTACTTGGATGGGTATAATGGTGTAAATAATGACTATATATGACTATTATAAAGTGATATTGATTCTGAAATAGTATAAATATACTCCAATACAATTCCACGATCATAGGAACGATATCATCACTCGTGCGTACGTACGGAATACCGTCTCCACGATGTGATGTGACTCGTTCTACATGATCTTCATTTCATAATGATTATATAAATAAATTGAATGAATGAATATGATATATATGACACTAATACCATTATGGAAATGAGGTATCTATAACCTAATTAAAAGAATATGAATTTATTCGACAAAACAGGCATAAGAACAAAAAGTTATAAACACCCGAATAACAAGTAGCAATGAAATATTACTACTAAGAAGCTAAGAATATGACCATATATGATATCATAAAAATAAGTATGATTCTGGAATAAGTCAATAACATTATTTAAATCATTATACAGGAGGTTCGGTCACTTACAAAGAAAGTCGGACCTAAGGTAAGGGAATTATCACAATCTCATTTTTATCCGAGATTGCTTATACTTTGGTATTTACTGGGGTGTATTTTATCATCCAAATACATGTTACCTAAATATGTAATATTATTTCCATCCACCTACAATTTTTTAAAACCTATTTTACCCTTTGATGAGTTTTTAGTAGATGATATGAAAGGAATCTTTTGTCGTTTTTCGTACGAGGTAGTTTTTGACTTTTCCGACAAAAGTACGAGAAGAATGTTTTTTTTAACTTATACGGAATGAATGGATTTTTAAAACATTATTTCATAGAATAATCCTTTACATGTTTTCAAGTTTATTTTTAATAAACTTCTTTTAGTTTAAAATTGTAAGACATGATAAAAAAGAAAAATGTTTTTGAAGCAGAAAGGATATTTTCCTCAAGAATGGAGTTCAAGTGTTTTATCAAAATTATTTTCCATCTAAGATAATAATGGGTTCTGTTTTTATCACTATTATTACATTGATTTGATTATGTTGTGATGGAATTATATTTTATGAATTCCTTTATCTTATATGAATTGTTTTATGATGTCACGATGTTTAAGATTCCCATTTTTATTACATGGGTTATGCTATGATGTATGGTTTATGATTTTGTGGCACACATAAGAATGGTATCAACATGAGATGGGTGGGACCTATATCTCCCTCCAATGCATTGGGTAAAGATTTTATATCTCATGAGATAGACATGGATGGAACGGTAGGTTATACCGGTTCAGTGAAACATGACTGAAATGAGGGTGACTCGGTTCAGAAAGGGACTTTGTCCACTAAGATAGTCTAGGCAATGAGTCTTGACTAACAAGAAATGATTCTCTATGATTATGTGTGTATTCCACAAAGTTTCATGTTTTAGGTTATGATTATTGTGATTACATTTCACTGCCATGATTTATCCCATGTTATGAAATTATGATCTCTTTTGCAGGTTAAGATTTCCAAAAGTTATGTGCTTATGTATATGATGTGATTGATATTTTCTTTTGATTACCTTTACTGAGAATTTGAGCTCACCCTTTTGTATGTTTTCTTTCCCCAGGTCAGGAAGAAGGTTATTATGTAAGATATGCCAAAAGGGACTACAGATATGATGAAGTAAGTGGGAGGCAAAGTTGATGCTTTATGAACCAGTTGTTTATGTTTCCCAGTTTCTAAAGACACTATACCTATACGGTCCTTTCGTGGTTTTGTTATATGTTGTAATAAGAATGCTTAAATTTTGAAGTATTAACAATGTATGTAAAGTATGGGTCATTATAGGTTGATACACTAACCGCAGAACTGTTTATTTTCAATGATATGAATTTAAATGAAAAGATGATGTCTTGATGACTGATTTTGGAAGGTGTGTCTTATGTGTTTTTTGAAATGTTTTTTTGTGGGATTTTTTGAGTCCAATAACCCCTCCTGTTTGAACAATGTTTTGGGTTTGTGTTTTCTTAGTAAACTAGGTTGAAGGGCTAGTTAGTGGTATCCTTATGAGAAATGTTTCAGGATTACTTTATGATGGTTCCCTTCAGGTGTTTGGATATGTTTTGTGATATTTATTGACCAATGGGATATCATGGTTGGGTCCTTGGGTTCTCTTGTTGGATAAGGAATTCCCCCATTAATGGTTAGTGCACAAATGATGTGCAACCTAGATTATTTCGCCATTTTTAGATTCTCCAATTGATTAATATATGGAATATTTTTCTCGATCATTGGAGATTTATTCAACACCATTTCCTCTATTGGTTTTTTTCATCCTCTTATAGTAGGAGTGTGGTTATAGTAGTTTTAAATAGACCTAATTTTCTTACGTTACCTGAGTTGTCAATGGTGACAGCATTATAGGTTTGTTAGTGTGGATAGTGCCTAAGAGGGCCTCTAGTTCCTTCATAGTTTCATAAAGGTAGTGGTTCATGTTAAAACACCAGCATACGAAATATGGTCAAGAGAGGCTGTTATGTAAACTTCCTAGAATTTTGTGATTTTTGGGGATGTTGTATAATTTTTATATCCATTTATTGTTTCTATAATTCTCAATAGTTGTGTTCAGTGACTCCCTGTGGTTTCATGTGCTCATTTGACTATAAAGGTGAAGTTTTAAAATAGTTTTTGTGTTTTTGTTTTTTTAGAATTGTGTCCTATTTTGAGAAAACTCGACTTCATTTGTTTAGAGGAAGTTGTTTCCATATATCCTTCCCTCTTTATGTTTTTCATCCAAAGAAATGAGGGGTGATGTGTGTGCATCTTCTAAGAACTTGTATCATTGAAATTTCAGTTTAGGTTAAAGTGAGATTCGAATATTCTATTTCTTGGTGAACCCATTTGGGATCATGGTATAGTTTTCAAGGAACATAAAGGATAAATTCTGTTTGAGGGGTTTCCAAAGCCTAACTGTGAGGCCAAAGATGCTTCAATCATTTGAGCTCCAACCAGAGGTCCGAGAGTGAAGATGGCGCACAGTCAGGGTGAATCCTAAGGTCATTAAAACCCTTGTACAAAGTACTATCCTTAGTATGAAATATGGGAATAGTTTAAACCTCAGGTGTCCTCATCTTGCTTTAGTTTTTCCCATTCAGTGGAAAGATGTGGAGGACCTCATGATCTAGTTATCGCCCAATGTCATTACATTCCCCTTTGGTTTCCATTTATTTTTTGATAAATTTTTGAAATTTGGATAGATAGGTTCATATCACGGTTTGAAAATAGTTTATATAGAGTTTCCATAGAAAACCATGTAGATTAAAGGATCCACACGGTTAGCACATGATTTCCCAAACTGCGGGGACTAACCGTACGGTCAGGCCAACCCTTTAAATTTTGGGGTCCTTCATGTAGACCTGTGCAAGTCAGTTAAGATGGTTGGTTCTTATGTTGGGGATACCCACTATGAGTCTCATGAATTTTATTTTGGAAAAGTCTAATGGAATTTTACCCCTTGTACTGGGGAGTCCGTTCGAACCTCCCCCAGTTAGTTTCCTGATTTTGTCTCGGGAAATTCCAAGTTTTCTCTTATGGTGGGGAGCCCATTTGATATCTCCATACTAGTAACATATACTTATTTGTGGTTTTTTCATTGTGATATTTAGACTCATTCAAATATATCTAATTGTCAATATCTTCCTTGGGTAAATGTTGGGATTGGAGTTCACCAAACCATTTTGTTGAAGTGAATTGTGGTAACCCTGTTCGGTGTTGTTGTTCATTCAGGTAATTTTATTAGTCCAAGTTCAGATAGTGGTTGAGTTGTTTTGTTTTGGTATGAATTTTTATTGTTCTTGATCGTTCTAGGAAAGTGGTGTATGTTTTGTTTGGTGAGATTATTCTTTCCTTGACTGATCAACTGGGGGTGTTTTGGCCTTTCAGGGGCGGACAAAACATGACAAAGGAGGGCATTTCAGTCTATTGGTTGGGTTTGGTTTTTTGATATTGGCCTTGCTATGGATTTATAGGTGCGGAATGTTTTATGGTGGGGGGAATTGTCACACCTATATTTTGAATTCTATGCTTTGATTTGATTCCTCTTTTGGTTCATAGCCTTATCTTGGTTTCCAGGTGTTTTGGGTTTGAAATTTTTGTATCTCGTGTGGTTTTTACCTATAACCCTAGTCTTGGGAGTCTTGGGTATAACTTTTCCATGTATTTGTTTTCATGGTATAGTATTATTTTGAGGTGGTTTGGATTTGGATTTGTGACACTCTTAGTGCCACCGGTTGTGGGGTATGTTGTTGGGGTGGTTTGTACCCATGAGTTTGATGAGTTTTGGGGTGAAGATATTGCTTGGTTTTGGTAATTCTCCCCCCATATTTGGCCTATTCCCCCTAGGTTTCCCCATTGTATCTCCATGAAATTGGAGGCAAAACACTACATTTTTGGGTGTCTAGGAGAGGCTTTATGGTTTGGCCTCATAGTTTACTAAACTATTCCTCCAAAATGTGCACAATGTCTAGTACATTAACATTTTTCATGTTTGGATCCTTTTCCCTTTCAAAAATAAAGTAAATCTTCCCCTTCCTTCCCCATTCCATGCCCTACCTAATTTGATAGACTCATATCTCTGTCACCCTCCCTTTGAAGTCAATTTTCAAGGGATATTTGATGGGGGAAACTTCAAAATCATGACAATAAGTCTTTCTCTCTTTTATTTATTCCATTTACTTTGGGTTTCTTTCACCCTTTCCTGAGGTTCAAAATTTTATTGATGTTATGGTTCATATATATGGTTTTTATTTGAGTTTATTGGTCTAATATTTGTGTTTTAGGATGGTTTTCACTCCCATGTGGTGCGGCGGTGGTGTGATTGATGTTTCACACAACAGTTTGGAGTATTTAGAACAAATGGAAGGTGATTCCATCTGTAATCATTATTGGATGAGTTAGTTTTTCTGGATTAATATTTTTATCACAATTCTATTTCATTGGGTTTGGTGAGAAAATTATATTTGGTTTAATTTGTTAAGTGTTCAGTTTTTATCTGGTATTTTTGTGGAAAAATGAATATTTTTTGGTTGTATTCCATGTTGTGTTCATTGGGGTTTTATTATTATTCATGGAACAGTTTTATTAAATGATGTTATGGATCACAATTATGGTTTGATATGACATCAGTATGAATTTTTTCTTCAAATATGGGTATTAAAAGTATTTGTTTGTGAAAAACATGGTTACACTCCATGGAATTATTTTGTGATGATTTTAAATAGTTTGTTGATTTATGTAAGAGGTGAAACTATGTTTCCAAACTGTTTTGGTAGGAGTACACTTTAGAAATGGAATATTTTAATGTGAAAGGGTTGTTCTGTGATGTGTACTATCTTGGAATGGTTTTATAAAATTGTATAAAGGATTTTTTTCTATGTGAAAGAGAGGTGAAACGTGTTGTGGGAAGTTTTGGGGTGAGTATGATTTCTAAAATGAATTTGAATGAAAAAGGCGATCATGTGACATAGGTGTGGGATGTTTGGTGTGTTTGTGACTTGGAAGTGGTATTTTCATGTGAAAATTGTATTTCATGGATTGTGAATTTTTTTTGAGCACAAGAGGGAAAACTAGGGTATTTAGGTGGGTGGACGTGTACTAGTATATTAGTGATCCCATGGGGTTTGGCCAATGTTTCACATAAAAAGTTTTACAATGAAAACACTAACTAAATTATGATTATTATAATGATGATTATGATGGTGGACCACTCGGTTATGGGTATGATCCCTACTAGTGTGTCATGTGCATGAGAATGGATTTTTTTATGGTTAGTTTCCCAGAGATAAAAGGTACCTAGGACCCACAACAAGCTAGTGCTTAGGGTTGTTTCCAGTTCCTAGTGCTCATTGGGTATTTTATGATTATCATCAATATACAGTGTGTTTGGCTGGGAAAATTCTGTATATTGTGCATTTTATTTGAAAGTGTTTATTCTTTTAAATATCCCACTTGAAAACTGATTTTATTTAATGTTGTATCTTTAAAATATTTTTACTATCATTACATGTTTACAAAAAATGGAAGATTATATTCTTATAATGATTATCAAATGGAATAATTTTAGTGGGTGCATCCTACTGGGATTTGGCTCACACACTACTTACTCCTTTGGGTGTAAGTAGACTTGGTTATTTTGTCGCAGGATTAGGTAAAGGTTTTAGTGTAAATGGTTCAGGGTTCTAGTGGTGCTTCATGCTGCATTATTGTGAAGATTACTTTAGGGTGTTTAATCATTCCATGAGGAGGTTATTGGGTTATCTATTTTGGGTTTCTACATTTTTATAGTCTTTGATAATTGTTTTAAATTAGAAATTCAATTATTAATTTTTTTAAAAGTTGGTTTGTTTTCAAAAATCTATATTTGTAATATCAGATTTTTGTTGTTGTTTTATGTCTATAAACTTGAGTAAATCATTCCCAAAATCCATTTTGTGATACTTGGGAACTTGTTACAGCCCTTGGGGATTGGGAACGCCCTTCGGGCCTTACCACAAGATGAGTCTAGTTCTTGTTCTGATGACGACCAAATTTGGTTTGCGACAATTATTATCCATTGGATTTTCACAATTATATCATCCATGGGTGAAATTCATTCTCAATTAATTAATTAAATGGAAAGTGTGTTCTTTTATTTACTATTCCAAATTTATAATAACTTATCAAATTAAGATGTTAAGGAAAACTATTAAATTTAATGTGTGTTTAGTTATTTACCTTTCCATATGGATTATTAAATAATGATTTATGATATCTTCAAATATACATAACCCTCAATGAGTATTTTATCTCAGCCGAATTTTGTTTCCTATACCCATGATATGGAGAAGAAATCATTGAATGAGTTTTCAAGGATGTAGTTCTTTTTCATTTGTTATGTATTATGTTTTTATTTTCTATTCTGAATGTATAATGGTTTAATTTTATAGGTTTTGTTCTAAAAAACAAGTATATTGATTGATACTTTGGGATTTTACCCTCTCGTATCAATGCCAATGTAATATCAGAGGAAATAGATCTATGTTAATAGAGTCAGGGTATCAAAAAATATATGATTAAAGTAATAAACATATTTTTGATAAATAATATTAAAATTAAGTGACTGTTAAATATCCAATGATCACAACAAAGATAATATTTTAGGTTAAAGTTAATGACTACAATAATGAACCAATAAAGTGAATTTCAATACATTCCATGCTTAAAATGATCATAAAAACTCTATAGAAAGAATAAGTATAGAATCAATAAATCATATCTCTAGTGGATTTTAAGTAAAATAAATTGTTTTTTTTCACTGATTTATAAAAATACCATAAGAATATCATTGAAAACGTTCTTAAGGAAAATAGCCTTTTTAGTTTTAAAATAATTTTTTTAAAAACCAACAATTCTAAAAAAAATTTAAAAAAATTTCTATTAAAATAAAAATTACAAATTAAAAATTAAACAACAATACATTGAGATATAATAATAATGAGAAATTCTATACAGTACATTCAAGTTAAAATAGTTATTTCTTCAAATATTTGGTAAAATCCCAATTACCAATATTTGTAAAATGTCGTCTTGATTCCATTCAAAATAATTTTTAAATTTCATAAAAGAGTAAAAATGTCTTTAAAAAAAATTTGGTTAATTTTAAAAACATTTTTGATAACATTTTTATAAAAAATTTATTTCGATGAGAATTTTTTTTGACCGAAGAGAGAAATAAAGTAAGATTTTATTATAAAACATTTTATCAATCATTTTAAGTACCAATGAGTGGATGAATAGTATTATTTATTTAGAATATCATGATTTAGTATAGGATATTAAAATAAAATATTTTTTTTAGAAAATTATCAAATAATTTTCTTAAATGAAAATTGAGGCATAATCAATCGTAATAAAAATAAGATTGGGAAATAAACCACTAGAAAGATTATAACATTGAAATGATAATTAATAAAAGAATTGATGATGTTTTTCAAATGTAAATACACATAAAACTGTTTAAAAACTTCATAATATAATCAATATTATTTACACATGTAATTTTAGAATGTGAAGGACTATGAAGAATTTTTATAACCTAATTAATGGAAAATGAGTTATGAAATTTTTCACCACTTGGTAACATCAATGTGAAATCCCCATGGATGAAATAATTAAAATTTAATCTTTAAATAACAGTATTTATTTATTAATTATGATATAAAATGTTTAAGTGGATGTATGTAAAATATATAAAAGAAATTTGGTGTATAACATTGAAATATTCCTCAATGAAGGGTGATTGAGATGAAGTCTCTTATCTTACAGTTAATTTTCGTTCAATGTAAATTAACATCCAATAATATTGGTTTAATCATTTATTTAAATTATTATATAACCATTTTCATATTTATAATATCATATAGGCACCTATTATAACATATTATCACCATTACATTAATAATATTTCATTATTTTCATTGGTTTGGGTGTTTATTGTAATGCTTTGTCATATGGGTTTTAATAGTAAAGTTAAGGATCTTAGGTATAGGATACAGATAAATCAACTAAAAATTATATAAATGATATAAATATCATATTTCCTCTCTATAAGAAATTTTATAATCATTCTTCAATGTTGGATATAGAAAATTAATCACATCTCTTTATGGAGACTGTAAGTCATATGTAGACACACGCAATGATATAATTCAATTAATTGGTGAAAGGATAAATATAAATGTGATATATTAATTTAAAATATTAACTATAATATCATATATTTAAAATATATTCCCTAATTTTATTCTCATTATATTCCATGTAAATAGTTAGTGAAAAATAACTCACATACCTTTGTGAGGAGATAATTTGGTGTACACACGAGCGATGTTATAATATTTTAAATGTAACTGAATGTAAGAAGATATATGTTATAATAAAATTAAATAGTATATTAATATCATAAATATCATATAAAATTTTATGTTAGTCCTTATTTCCATCCATGAATGAAGGAAAAGTAAAACCAATTACATCAGTTCATGAGGTGGTAGTCCACTGTACACAAGATCGATGGTTTCGTTTCCCATTTGATAGAAGATGAGATATATAGAGGTAAAAACCATAACATAATATCAACTAAATATATATAATATACATATGATATTATACAAACATGGTTTAGTATGATTTAAAATAGGTGTAAGAAGAATGAAAAATAAATATGCTCGTTTCAGAATGTTTCCACTTCTTTGTTAATCTTCTTTTGGTTTTCCACAAAATCCATCCCAGGATGGATTTTTATCAAACCAAGGGATATGGTATATTTTAATGATATTAAATAATTTATTCTTTTAGTTATTTTCAAAATCAAAATTCTTTGGAAGAGTGCATATTAGAGAATAATGTATGGTGTTTTATAAGTGGGTGAGAGGACAGACATGGAATTTTTTAAAAGAATAAATTATACAGATGATTTTGTAAAACAAAATCCAAAAAATGGGTAATTACAAACCATTAGAGGATATAATTTCATATATGGAAATTTAAAATTTTGGACATGTTTTTAGATTATTATAACCATTTTCTTATTAGTTTAACAACCAGAAAATAACTTTTTGCCTTAATAATTATAATTAATTCATACTAATTAACTATTCATATTTTTCAAAAATTAAGATGAACATATTATATAATATAAATTATTATAACTTCTTATATGGATTATATTTTGTAATATTCAATTAAATTAAGTGTTAGAATCCAATTTAATATTATACGCACATATACGAGAAAAAAAATGGCTTCCAATGAGAAACTTCTTATAAGTATATAAGATTTTAAAAATAAAGTTTTATAAAATATTAATTAAAATGAAGTAATTTAGTTAAATAATAATATAATTTATATAATTATACTTTAAAAAATTAAAATTAAAATTTAACTATATAGAAAATTTAATAAAAACTTTTGTTTTCAATAAAATTCAATATTCTTCACTTTTCATAAAAATGATATATTTCAAAAAAAATTAAAAAAATTCAAGATAATATAATTTTGATAAGATTATTTAAAAAATTATTTTTCTTTTATCACATAAATTTGATAATTGTTTTTTTAAAAATATATTATGTTTTCAAAGCTTGATTAAACGACCATTTGGAAAAATATTGTTTTTTCAGAAAAAATTCTTTTTGTTTTAATTGATTATTATTTTATTCCTAATTAATATATTACCAATTAATATTTTAATACATTTTTAAACAATATACTTTTAATAATTTAATTTTTACTATTCATTCATATCAATTTAACAACAAATTTATAATAATATAGTACATTACGGTTCATTTAGACTCGTTGTGTCTTCTTCCGCAAGATATTGAAATGAATGAATATATTTAAAATAAGTAGACAATAATGTATATAAGTACTGTATTCTCTTATAATATTGTTTTTCAATGACATATATTTTATCGAACCCAATTTTCATCATTTATTATAATAGGTTGTAACAACATGGTTTTGATAAGAAAATAATGATGAAATTAAAATGAAAATTCTAAAAACCATGGAGAGAAAATGATGAGATTTACTCAATGATTGACAAGTAGAAGGAAACATTGAGAAAATTTTCATAATGGGACTAGTAAATGTTTTATTTGTGGAAAATAATTTCATCAAGGTGTTTATTTCCAAATTCAAGTGAATATTTTAAATCATGAGTCTAGTATAGAAAATTATCCATTGGATATGATTCCCACAGTCCAACCTTCAAAATGAATGAGTTTGGGAATTATTATATCTAGTTCTCAAATATGATGTTTAATAGTGAATATTGTTGTCAAAAACAACTTATTTTGAGAGATAAAGGGAAATATCATGTGATCATTATTTATAATGCGGGGTATGATAACGATGTGGTGAATAGTACACATAACATTCACTCTAGAAGTAGTAAAATCATATTTTACTCCATATATATTAACTCTCTTATATTTGAATAATTAGATAAGGATATAAAAGCATCAACTAAATTATTGGTTGTGGAACTAGAAATGAAAAACCCAAATGGTATGATAATTATATCACAAGACTATAATTATTCTCTAATTAACCTTTGTAGGAATTTTCTTGATAAAAATCACTTATTTGTTACTCCTGTTGATTTTTATCATACCATAGTAATGGATAGAATTTTTCTACATAAATTTTAATTGAATTTTTGAGTAAGGGAAGTCACAATTTTTATTATAAACCAACATGTTATTCTTTATTAGTTCAATAATATATATGGACATCTTCTGGGAATCACAGTCATTTTATGTGTCTTGATTCTTATTCAAATTGTACATTAATCTTCATTTTTATTGGTAAATCTCAATATCAATGATATAACTGTTTTTTTGGATTTATTTGATCTATTTCCATACTGTTTCTTTAACTTGAACTGAATTGTGATGTTTACATACCAATAGAACTCATATGTAGTGACACTACTATTTCAAAAACTCCACATAGAATGACCCTAAATTCATTTTGGGAATTTCAGATGCAACTATAAGAGAACTTCAGAAATGGATTTATTAGGTGATGTGTGTCTCCTTGGGGTGAAAATGTACCTTTTCATAATATAAAAGGTGGATCAATGTGACTCTGCTATCATAACCCATCCCCAAGGGCCCATGTTGTGACTACCCCAAGCCTGCCTTTAATTGTCCAGGGGTTGGCGACTAGGACCGGAAAGGCATATCCCAAAAAATGGGAAGGCAATGCCTTTATACCTAAAAACACACAGACTGGATACACAAAAAAAATATGTGATATAACATCTGAATGTAAAGGTGTGAACTGAAGAAGAATAGGCCAGAATAAAAACCCCACTAAAAGAAAATAAAGAAAAAAGAAAAAACAACTATTAAGGTCGTCCTCCAAGGATCCTACCTAAATGGTAGTTACAAATCGTCATTGTAGCTCTCCACATCAACTGATCACCTCCATGAACTGTCAAGTCATAGATCCCAAACCTTGGTTAATGTTTTCCATTTAATTCACCGGACACAATAAGGTGCAAGTGATGCCCATGCAGGGGTGAGTATAACAATACCCAGTATGGACACCAAGACCCCCAGTGGTCTTCTAGAATTCCCCAAAGGAAACACCACCAAGAATGATCTCAATCACGAATCACAATGTAAAAGATAGCTCACCATAGGTATATAACTTAAATAACATGAATAGTTATGATTATTCATGAAGCTAAATCATTTTATTCTATTTAGAAGTTCCGCTGCTATACCATGAAGAAGTCATTACAATACTACTCTACCCAGGGTCGTAAGTCAATTATCGACACATGGTCATAATTTTTTGATCTAATATGGGGTGATCTATGACTGTTCCTCATCAAGAATGCTACTTCTGATCCATATAGGGTCGTAATTCATCGTTCCACATAGGGTTGTAAGTTGTTGTTCCACAAAGGGTTGTAAGTCGTCGATCCACACATGGTTGTAAATCACTGATCCACGATGGGATGCTCTAAGTTTAGTCCTTGTTATGTTTCACTGCTTCTGATCCACACCAAGTCGTAAGTCCCTGATCCATGACAGGCCGCTCTAAAGCTGGTCCTCATCGGGTTGTTTTGTGGCTAATCAACACATGGTCATTCTGATGCCAATTGACAGCTAGCCAAAGGATTCCCACACCTAGTGTGTCGTAGTTCTGTTGATTCTATTCCTCATGATATCAGTCATATATAAACTGCCATGAAGTCCCACGAATATGTAACCCAATGAACTGCCATTTCATAAGGGTTCCAACGCAATAGACGACACGTCAATCGGACGACCCGTATATAAGTTATAGGTATTTTATAATGGAGGGACCGGTTGGATTTGAGTCTAATTTAACCTGTCTGAACTCCCACTTTCTCCAAACCCATGTGAAGTATTTCTAAAGTAAGTCCTCATCCTAAGGGTTCTAGAGCCGCAGATGGTTCGTGAAATGGATTTTTGGATTAGGAGTTATGTCCCTTTAAGCATAACTTGGTCAAATTGGGTCTGGGTCCAGTCCAACCCGGCCCAACCTGGGTCTGACCTGACTCGGGCCGACCCCAGCCCGAACTGGCTAGGCCTACCCCAACACAGGCTAGACCCGACCTGGGCAGGCTGGACCCAGTCTGGTCTGTTAGCTGTGCACGGCCCGACAGCTGGGCATAGTCTCAGCTCCCCACTAAACTAACTCTGTCTGTTTGGTATTCAACTGATGGAACTAGGCTACCTCCACCCCTTCGGTTGACTGGTTCGGTGGACCAGTATTGGGAAGGAACTACAGATGTGGGTCTACCGCTGCCACAGCCAGAGCCCCGATGTCTCCTCCCCTGCATGCCACCCTCCTTCGATGCGGCTGACGTTGTCTTGCTGCCCCTTCACCACTGCGGCACCAAAATGCACCCCCACCTCCTCACGATCGGTGCGAGCCGACCGCTGATGCCAATCACTGGTGCCACCGCGCCGGTGGTGTCGCACCAACGACACTTCTGTGGGCCACTGATGAAGCTCTGGTGGTCAGATTTTCTTCCCGTCTAAACCAATGTGTCTCCCAGGACGCCACCTTTACTGCGAGACCTTCGATTTCACATTCCACTCAAGTTGATGATTCACCCAAGAAGAATGCATCAAAACCGGGAGCATTGGATAGTCCTAGATTTCTTTGGATTATCCCATGCCCTCCACGTTAGGGTTTTAACAAGGAAAGGTAATTAAATCAACAACCAAATTAACTTCCCCAAATTAACAACAGCATATTCAAATGGATCATAGACCAACCCGTTAGTTGGTCGATCTGCATTTGTCATGTAATTTAAGAACGAGGTGGTTATATAAATAATCAAATTTGAATAAAAAAACCCTACCTTAAATATGTTAGATTCTACTGATGAATGAAGGAGTAGAATCTATTGTTTCAATACGTTCTTCGCCGTTCATCGATCTCCGTATCGAACCCTCAACAGCGTTGTTCATTCATTTTTGGAGAGGATTTCCACCAATGCCTCATCAAGAGTCCTTCTGCGGTAATCCCTTTTTCCACTCATGGTTATATTAATACTTATTTTAAGATTTTTAACATTTAATTTATTAATGTGTTTCATTAATGAACCGAAATTAATGAATCAAATTAATTACCTAAGCTTGTAGTTACACAACCTAGTGTAATAGGTTATTAAATAACCTGTTAACTTTGTGGTCCCTCCATAATTTCATAATGTTTTTTAAATAAATTATAAAATAACTCAATTATTTATTTTATTATTTTTATTGAAATGTCCAAATATTAAAATTTTCCCTCTAACCCTTTTCGTTAAAAGTTATGCTTGGACTAAAAGAATCCCAGATCTATGAATTAAACTATTCCATCATATTTTTAATCCGAGCCCTGGTTCAAAAGAAAGAAATATCCACTCACGCATTTACTGAACGTACCTTAAAAATGTTCCAAATTCTATTCTTGGAACACCACACCTCAGAATCATGTGTCGTCAATTTTTACAGTCTCATAATAATTCCTTATAATTAAACAAATTATATTTAAATTCCAGGTCATTACATCCTCCCCATCTTAGGGCCTTTCATCCCCAAAATTCCCAACAAAGGCTAATAAAACATATGGGGATACTGAGCATGAATATGAGACTCCCACTCTCATGTTCTGTCATGAAGGTTCACGGGATGCCAAATAATGTACATGAGAGGAATCATCTATCCAAGAAGGACCCAGTCTTGTTGACCCTCTATATCCACTAGTAACTCTACAAAATTCATCCCATCGTCAATGTCCAGCTCACCCCAGTTGATAACGTGTGATGGATCATGCACATATCTCATCAACTAAGACACATTGAAAACATTATGCACCTGGTGCATCTGTGGGGGAAGATCCAGGTAGTACGCCACCTCACCAACTCTACTGAGAATCTAAAAAGGTCTGATGAACCTCGGAGATAGCTTGCCACCCGGCCAAATCTCCACATTCATCATCGAGTTGAGACTCAAAGGAAAACATCATCGCCCTCCTCAAACTCCAAGGGTCTCCATCTCCGATCAGCATAATACTTCTTTCTCCTCTATTCTGTCTTTATCCACTGTTGGATGACCTGCAAATTCTCATTTGTAGCCCATACCAACTCTGGACACATTCGTGTTGACTCCCCTATGTCTGTCCAACATAGAGGTGATCTGCATGGTTGCCCGTAAAAATCTTCACATGGTTCCTTGCAGACGATGGATTGGTAACTATTATTCTATGAAAACTACACCAAGGGAAATTGATCCTCCCAACTATGGAAAAAATCAAGGACACAAGCACGAAGAAAGTCCTTAAGCGTCTGTATGGTCCGCTTAGTCTGACCATCTGTCTGAGGATGAAAGGCCCTGCTCAAATGTAGTTGAGTCCCGAATGCCTCCTATAATCCCTTCCACAACTTGTATGTAAAATGAGTGTCATGATCTGAGATGATCTTCATTGGAACCCTGTGAAGCCATAATATCTCCTATATGTAGAGGCGTCCCAAGACCTCTACTGGTCCTTATTCTCGGATGGGTAGGAAGATGACCGACTTGGTGAGTGGTCAATGATCACCCAGATAGAATCATGGACCCTAGACGTACATGGTAGACCTATCACAACATCAATGTAGATTCCATCCCACTTCTATTCTGGCACCTCAAGTTGTCATGCTAAGCCAATTGGTACTTTATGCTCGACCTTCATTTTCTAACAAGGCATTGTGAAAAAAACTTTTCCTCTTCATTTTTCATCCCTAGCCACAAGTACTAATGTCAGAGGTCCTATTACGTCTTCGACACTCTAGTATGTACCTCCAAATGGGATATTTGTAACTCCCTCAACACCTCCTCTCGAAGCATCACTTGTACCATGGTGCGTTCTATGAAAAGGATGACATGCTCCCCACCTTTAGAAAATTCTTCAAGATCCTGTTCGGAAGATATCTGAGTACGTCAGGTCTTGTAGTAAACATCCCCAAGATGAGCCTCCCAAACTCATTAAAGGAGTGGGGAGTTACTGTCATAGATTAATGTTAATATGTTCTGTCACTTTCCATGAAAGATAACTGCAATGAATCTAGATACTATATCACCTCACTCAGCAACTATAAACCAGACCTTCTGCTAAGTGCGTTTTCTATCACATTCCCCTTCATAGGGGTGTAGACTATCTAAAAGTCATAGTCTTTGAGGAACTCCTTCCATCTCTACTATATCAAGTTCAGGTCCTTATGAGAGAAGATAAACCTAATACTCTTGTGATCAGAGTAGATAGTAAACCATATTCTAATAAAGTAGTACTTCCTCATCATCAACGCAAATACCACTGCTGCTAACTCCAGGTCATGGGTAGTGTAGTTTTTCTTATGCTATCTCCATTCATTAGCCATTGGTGATTACTTCTTGCTCCTATATTAGGACACATCCCAGTCCATCCCTTGATGTATTGTAGTATACTACATACCCAACACCCTCTTTTGGTAGCCTCAAGATGGGGGCACATGTCAGTCTCTGCCTTAGCTCTTGGAAACTATGTGTCATTTCTATGTCCAAAAGAAAGGTTGTCCCATATTTTTCAATGATACCAAAGGTTCTTATAATCTGGAAAAGTCAGGTATAAATCATTGGTAGTACCCATCCAATCCTAGGAAACTCCGCCCCTCAGTCACAATCCTTGGTGGCTCCCAAGCAATCACTACCTCTATCTTTGCTGGATCCACTAAAACTTCATCCTATGAGATAACATGTGCCCGAAAGTGAGACTCTTGTATCCATAATTAGAACATTGAGATATTACCATAAATATGGTGTTATAAGAGTGTATCAAGAACTATCAGTAGATGAGTGTCCTGCTCATCCTCTGACACTGAGTACACCATGATGTCGTCAACGATGACCACCAAAAATTGATCAAGGTAAGGCTAGAAGATCATGTTCATGATCCCATTAACTCTTCTAGGGAATTGGTCTCAACGAAAGGCATCACCAAGAACTCATAGTAGTCATACCGGCATCTGAAGGTCGACTTTAGTATATCCCTATCTCGTACCTTGAACTGATGATAGCCTGATCTGATTTCTATATTAGAAAACCTACGATCTCCCTTTAGCAGATTGAAGATATCACCAATCATCGAGAGTGGATACTTGTTTTTCATGGTCACCTAGTTCAGGAGCCGATAGTCTACACAAAGCCGAAAAATCCCATCTTCCTTCTTGGAAAACAAAATCGTGGCTACCCATAGAGAAAACCTGGGACTTATGAACCCCATTCTCTGTAAGTCCTCCAACTGTAACCTCAAATCACGAAGCTTCATAGGAGCCATAAAATATGATGGTGTAGATATCAATCTCATCTCGGGGTATAGGTCGACGTATATGTCTACCTTTCTACGAAGAGGTAGTCTCGGAACATTCTTAGGAAACACATCGGCATACAAGTCCACCACGATAGCATAGATCAGACTCCTCTCATCAACTTCTCTGTGTGTAAGGCTAGACAACTAATTAGTGATTGACTTAACCCTCTATTGAGAAATTATAACTTGAGATGCAAAGGTTACCTTCTCACTGGTGAAGGAGAACCTAGTCCTATCCTCATGGACACACCACACTTTTCACTTAAGACAATCAATATGAGCATGGACCATAGATAACAATTCCATACCCAAGACGACGTCGTAAGGCATTGATGTTTCTACTAGGAGATCCTAGCTGAAGCTCTCATCTTTTAATGTAAGACCACACTACTGAAACTACTGTGTAATCACCTAATCTTGTCCCGTAAAATTATTTAATATTAATGATCGAGCAAATGACTCCACTAGAATATCTAATCACCAAACGAGAGATGTGGAAATAAAAGAGTGATTGGATCCTATGTCTATAAGTACTATATCTGTGGAACAATAGACACAAATCACACATCAAATCATATCTAGAGCATCTTGGTCATAAGACTTAGTTTCCTGATGCTCAGCTCGTCCATTTCCACCTGCTCCTTATGGTCATGATGGAAAACTTGTAGGTGGTGGCAGTAGAACCTCAAACCATTTCCCACCGCTTACTATAATTCCAGCTCCTCTTCCATGTCCACTAACCTCTAGAATTCCCCACATGTATCTATGTCTCTTCCTCATCTATCCCTCGACCATCCCCTAATCGTCGGTATGACGAGTCAGGTAGTCATGATCCATATGACCCTTCCAACCACATGAGTTCCACAATCTACTCCCCTGTTGACCTCCTATATCCTTTAAGCTCAGTACCTCAGACCCTACATCATGGGGTTGTCCACTATAAGGTTTGTCCCACTTGGACCTCTGCATCAACTGCATCATGCCTACTGCAGATGACTCAGCTGCCTGTTGTCTGGTGGTGGCTCTTACTATCAATGCCTGCTCAGCTAGAAAGCTCTCCAACCAAATTGATCTCTATAGCAGTCCAGCCAATGTTGAAATGTTGAGTGATTTCATCGACACTCATATCTCCCATCGAAGACCCTTCTCAAAGGTCATGGACCTAAATAAAGGGTCTCATACCTTGTCAGTGGAGTAGTAAGATAGGTTAGTGAATCACCCAAAGTACTAGGCCACTGTCACACTGCCCTGCTATAAGTGCAGGAGCTTCTGAATTTTCACAGAGCATAGAGTTTCTTGAATGTACTTCACTCTGAAGAGATCCCCAAATTCCAACCATGTGAGGTTTTCCTCATTGTGCAACTAGAGAATCAATATCCACTATCTCCCTACTATTCCCTAGAAGATACTAGCAGTAAGGATCGCCATCTGGTCTTCTGGTGTCCCAACTAGGTGAAAAACTCTTGCCATAGCCTCCAATATGTCCTCAACCGCCTACGAATCAGTATTTCCTCGAAAGCTCAAAGGACTCTACCACTAGAACTCATGAAACATGATCATTCAGTGTGCATGGTACGCTAGTGGTGCTAGGGGAAACTACCTCCCTATGAGTAGTTGTGCAGATGGTACACCACTCGAAGGTACCATCACCGAAAGAGGGCCTTGCACTGAAGCCTCATCACTATGTGGGGCATGATCAAGATCTCTCAGGGTAATTTGGGCTAGATGTGTACACGGAGACATCCTATAAAGAAACAAATGTGCTATAGTCAATAAGTTATACCTGGTGAGTTGAGTCAAAGGAGATCAGAATAAAAAAAATTCAAAACACATGCAATTAGTGTTTTTGTGTATCAAGATGGAAATCAGAACTCAGGGTCTTGGTGTATTGATACATTGGCCTCGGCACCAACACCATACTCCCCAAACTGAAAAACGAACCCAAAAAACATAACACTATTTCCCATTGATAATATATACTTTTTGTTCTTCTGGTAGAACTGACCACCCAGTATTACCACAATATCAGGACCCATCCCCCAGGGACCATGTTGTGACTACCCCAAGACCAACTTCTATTGGATAGGGGTTGGAGACCAACACAAGAAAGGCATATCCCTAAAAATGGGAAGGTATTTCCTTTAATCCTGAGAACACACAGACCATGTACACAACAATAACACACCACATAGAATAAATACTAAAAGTAAAAGTGTGAACTAAAGAAGAATGGGCCAAAATACAAACCCAACTAAAATAAAATATAGAAAAAAGGAAAAATATATCTTGAGGTTGTCTTCCAAGGATCCTACCTAAGGAGAAGGTAAAACTTTTCATTGCAGCTCTCCACGTCAATCAGTCACCTCCGTGCATGATCAAGTCTTGGCTCCTAAACCTCGGTCAAAGGTGTCGATTGTATTCAAAATACACAATAAGGTGAGGGCGAAGCCCATGCATGGGTGAGTATGACAATACCCAGTAGGGACCCTGAGACCCCTGATGGTCCCCTAGAATTCCACAAAGGAAAAACGACAAATAATGATCTCAATCACAAAGCAAAAATTAAAAGATAGCTCACACCTTGTATATAACATAAAGAACATGAATAATGATGATTAGTCATGAAGATAAATCATCCTATTCTATTTAGAAGATCCACTTCCAAACCATGAAGAAGTCATTCCAACACTGATCCACACAGGGTCGTATGTCACCAATCCACCTAGGGTTGTATGTCATTGATCCATGACGAGATTCTCTAAGGCTAGTCCTCATCAGGTCATGCTATTGCAGATCCACATAGGGTTGTAAGTCATCGATCCACATAGGGTCATATTTCGACAATACACATAGGGATAGAAGTTGTTGATCCGCAAAGGGTTGTATGTCCCTAATCCAAAATGGGTTACTCTAAGGATGGTCCTCGTTGGGTCATGCTATAGGTGATCCACATAGATTCATAAGTCATCGATTCACAAAGGGTCATAAGTTTCTGATCCACACATGATCATAAGTCCCTCATGATGGGCCGATCTATGGCCGGTCCTCATCATGTCGCACTACAACTGATCCACATAGGGTTGTTCTGATGCCAATTGATAGCCAACCATAGGATTCCTGCACCTTGTGAGCTTGAGTTATATAGATTATACTCCTAAAGATATCTGTCATACCTCAACCACCACGAAGTCCCATGATGATGTAACATAAAGAATCCCCATGTCATTAGGGTTTCAAGGCAATAGACGGTGCATCAATCGGGTGCCTAGTCTATAAGTTATAGACATTTTAGTATCGAGGGCCAAGTTGGAATTGAGTCTGATCCAACCCGGCCATACTCCAACATTCCCCAAAATCCCTATAGATTATATCTAAAGGACCACCTCTCGCTAGGGGTTCTATCACCACAGACGGTGCATCAAAAAGATGTCTAGTATAAGAGTTATATCCCTTTAAGTGTAATTGTTTCAAACTGGGTCCGCGTCTGGTCTGACTAAGTCGAAAAGAACCGGCCTAAACAAGATGGACCCGGTTCAGCTTTTCGGTTGGTCATGTTTCTCCAGTTGGGTGCGGTCTCAGCTACCCACCGAATAGACTCCATCCTTTCAATCTTCAACCATTAGAGAAAGGTTGGTGCCACCCGCCTTCGACATGGTCGATTTCGGCCATCCGCCCCCTGACAGTTGTGGCTCCTACGGGTGCCACCACCTCCTCGAGACTGAGCCCATCAACACTTCCAAGAGCCACCGGTGAAGCTTCAGTGGTCCTATTTTTTTACTCTCTATGCCTAAAGTCCTTCCATGATGCCACCTTCACTATGTGACCCTCGGTTTCTCAATGTTGTCGTGTTGAACATTCGACCACAAAGAACTCATCAAAACAGAGAGTGGCAGAGGTTCCAATATTTGTTCTGATTGTCTCGCACCCCCCACATTAGTGTTTTAACAAGGAAATGTAATTAAATCAACACCCAGATTAATTTCCCGCAATAACCATGCACAAATTCAAATAGATCGCAGATCAACCCATTAGTTTCTTGATCTGCGTTCTTCATGTGATTCAAGAACAAGATAGGATGAATCAATAATTCACTTTGAATAAACAAAACCGTTAACTAGAATATGTTGGATTCCATTGATGAATGATGTTGGGGAATCCTTTTTTTGAAGACGTTTGTTAGTGTTCATTGATCTTTGGATCGAAACATCAATGACGTTGTTCGTTCTTCATTGGAGAGGATTTCCACTGGCACTCCATTAAGATTCCTCCCTTGGTAATCCCTTTTTCCAACTACAATTAGATTAATACTTCATTTAGGATTTATAATTTGGTTCATTAATGCACCCTAATTAATGAAGAAAATAATTTACCTGAGCTTGTGGTTACATGAACACGTGTAAGAGTATATTAAATAACCTGTTAACTATGAGGTTCTGCCACCATTTCTCATTGTGTTTTAATAAAAGAATAAAATAAATAAATTAGTTATTTTTTTATTTTCTTTGAAAATTCCAAATATTAAATTTTTCATCCGACCCTTTCTGGTCGAAGATATGATTCGCCTAATGAATTAAACAGTATTCTCAGAATTTTAATCCAAGAACCTGTTCAAAAGATAGATATTTCTACTCGCACGTTAATTGAACATACCTTAAAAAAGTTAAAAATTCTGTTCTAGGGGCACCAGGCCTCATAATAACGTGCCATAAATTTTCACAGTCTCGTAATAATTCATGATAATTAAAGAAAAATGATATATAAATTTCGGGTCTTTAAATATTTAATGATTATATAGAATTGAACAAGATCACGATCAAGAATAATTATATATTACCTCATATTGATGATTTTTTTGATCAAATGTGTATATCTCAATAATTTTCTATAATTTTCTTTCATCCTAGATATAATCAATTTATGGCCAATACTACTTGAAAAGGGAAATATATCAATTGACCTATTCCCACAGTTTAAAAGAACCATGGGAATAGAGGTGCTTTTCCAAGCCTATACTAATGTTTTTCTAAAAACCATTGGTATAGGTTATTCTATACCAACTATTTTTTGAAACCATTGGTATAGTGTTTGAAATATTTGAATCTAACTTTGGCTCCCCCTCCCATCCTATTCAGTCGAGCCCTACTGTCTCCCCTGTGTGTCCACGTGTACCCCCTCCCATCAAGTGACCTTGGATAGACTCCTCCCACCCCTCTAAAAATTTATGCTACTACACTGCCCTCTTATAGTGACTTTAGCTACCCCCTGCTATCCTCAGTTGATTTTGGTCACCCCATTGCCTTCTTCACATGATTTCGGCCACCCCGCTCTTTGCATGAAGATTTTTTGTAGTGATTTTTGAGAGTTAACATATTATTATATACTATTATTTATTATATATAGTTTTTTATATTTTTCATTGGTTTTATTAATGCCAACATGGTTTGGATGTTTATTGTTAGTTAATTTTCTACTTCATTCATTTATATTGATTTTGTGTTAAAATATTGATTTCATGTTTTAATGGTATTTTGGGATTAAAAATATAAATGGGGGTATCCCATGAATTGGGTGGTTATAATATTTGGTGAATATATATCATTTTGTAATTGTGTTGGCATGGAATGTTGTTTTTTATAAAAAATCCAATTCTGTATGTTGTATGTATAAAAGTTAACGTCCATTTGGCACCATGTTATTAGTTGATCGGTGATAGTTCCCTTTTTAGTCCCCATAGTTTTTTATTGTTTTTATTAAATATGTGATGGATTATTAGTTATGTGATGCATGTTGTGATTTTTTAGGAGTCACATTGATGGTAGTGTAAGAGCTGAGAAGGACGTGATAATGTTGTTATCCCTAGAATATTGTTATTTTCTACTAATGAAGTTATTATACATGGTCTACCTAAATTATTATTCCATGAGGAGACCGAGGTTCCTATGTGGGTAGTAGTGTGACATTTCTTGGAGAGTAAATGTTTTTTTAGGTGCAATACCCCCTTAGTTTTATGTAAAACCATGATTTTTGGTTTTCACTAAGGAGACTACATTGAGTGATTAAGTGGATGGATGTATGATTATACCCTACAAACAACTAGGTCAATTTTTTCATGTCTTGTGTGGTCATGTTTGTCATCATGATTTTTCATATAGACCTAACAGACAAATTCATAAATGAATGATCCACAACATAAATAAATCAATTGGAGTATGAGACAATTGTTGATTATGTCTATAGGACAATTGACCATTACGCCTAATAGAATAATGTCCAATAGGCCTATAGGCCTAATTGGCCTTACAAACAATTGGCCTACAGGCCTAATGACCAATTTTCCCATATCTCTAACTTCCCATTGTCCTATATGCCTAATGGCCAATTGCCCTATATTCGTAATGGCTAACTGGCCTATACGCCTAACAACCAATTGGACCATAGGCCTAACAATCAATTGGAATATAGGCCTATTAGGCATAATGTCACGACCCGCCCTCGGGGTCCGTGCCGTGACTACCCCAAGCCCGCCTTCCATAGGCCAGGGGCTGGCGACTAGCACCAAGGCGTAAATCCCGGTAAAAAAGGAAGGCATTGCCTTTGTAAAGTAAACAAACACCACAGAGTAAGGAAGCGGAAAGTAACACTAAGCAAAAACAGAGTACAACTAAAAGTGCGGAAAGTAAAAAGGGGCCGGAAATACAAGCCCAACTGTAAAGTACAACTCGAAAGGGAAAACAACAACTGAAAAGTAAAGCAGCTACGCCGAGCTGTCCACTGGAAATCCCACCTGAAGGGTGGGTACAGATAGCTCTTCTGCTCCTCGGGTCCCGCCGTCTGCTCCGAGTATGTCCCGCCCAGTGTTCTGCCTCTGGGTACCGCCTCGTCGTATAGTCCACCTCCAGGTACCGTCCAGTCCTCGAACACTCGGCCTCTGTCAGTACTGGCCGTCGTCTGCAACCAACACAACGAGGTGCGGGCATAGCCCGTGCAGGGGTGAGTATAACGATACTCAGTAGGGACCCCGAGACCCTCAAGGTCTCACTAAAACCAACAAGGATAACCACAAGAAGATCACAACAGATAAACTCTACTTAGGTATATGCCCATACATATACCTAAGTTATCAAGTAACCCATCTCAGTCATGAGGAAACACAAGGATCATGAGATCAACGGATAACCACTACCCAGGTATATGCCCATACATATACCTAAGTTATCAAGTAACCCTTCTCAATCATGAGGAAACACAAAGGTCAAAGTCTCAGCTCAAACCAGGATTTTCATTATCGAAACCATAACTGCTGAAGAGCTCCGTCTCTAGAGTGTACAGTGGTCCTGTCACGACTTCGAGGCCGCCGCTCACTAAGCTAAGACTGCTGAAGTACTCCTCCTGTCGAGTACTGTGGGTCTGCTGCCAACTACCAGGCGCTCCGTCCGCTGAGGGTCTGCTGCCAAATACCGGGCGCTACCCAGATAGCCTACTGAGGTACTCCTCCTGTCGAGTACCGCGGGTCTGCTGCCAACTACCAGGCGCTCCGTCCGCCGTGGGTCTGCCGCCAAATACCGGGCGCTCCGTCCACTAGGCTAGTCGACTCACTACAAGTCGAGTCGGTCAAGCAGTAGCCAGGTCTCAGCCGGCTACACGGTCTCCGTACTCTGCACGCTCATCTCCGGGAGGGTCCGCTCCACGAGCTACTGGTCGATACTCCAAGTATCACAAAGTCCCTCGATGAAGTGTCTCAAAAGTCCGTCTCGTCACAGGGGTCTCAACGCAACAGACGGCGCGTCGATCGGACGCCCGGTCTGTGAGTTATTAGCCTTTTCGTCCCAGGGGCCCGGTTGGTTTCGAGTGCGAACCAATCCCGGCCGTATCTCAACTGTACCCCGAACTCCCATAGGGTATACTCATAGGGACCGTTACTAAACGTAAACACCAACGCCGCTGACGGTTCGTCAAACGGACGTCCTGTCTGAAAGATATCAGCTTTCCCGTTCCAGGGGCCCGGTTGGATTTCGGGAGCGATCCAACCCGGCCTCTACTAACTGTATCCAAAACTCGGGCGAAGGATACCAAAAGTTCCGTATCGTAAACAGGAACTCGACGCAACAGACGGTGCGTCGATCGGACGCCCGGTCTGAGAGTTATTGGCATTTTCGTCTCCGGGGCCCGGTTGGTTTTTTTATGGCAAAACCAACCCGGCCGTACTCCACCTGCGTCCAAACCTTGGGCGGAGTATGCCAAAAGATCCGTCTCACTAAAAGGAATACAACGCGACTGACGGTGCGTCAATCGGACGTTCGTAGCTCAAGATATGAGTGTTTCCGCTCCGAAGGCCCGGTTGGTTTCATTAACGAACCAACCCGGCCGAACTCAAAGTAATCCGAAACCTTGAGTGCGATATACCTAAACGACCGTATCGATCCAAGGATCGCGTTGCCGCAGACGGTTCGTCATTCGGAGGTCCGAGGCTCAAGTTATAGGACAAAAACCAAATCTAGTTCGAAACGGGGGGGTCCGGGTCCGGGCCGACCCGGCCCGACCCCCCCCTGGGCGGCGCGGCGGCCGGCGGCGGCTGTCGCCGCGAGGAGGCTGCGCGCGGGGGATTTTTCCCCCATTTCTTGGATGGAGGCGCGGCTTCGCCGCGCCGTTTTTGTAAAACAACGGCCCCCCTCCTGGGGGCCCGCTTTGAAGGGGATCCGGGGGAGCCGCCTGCCCCCCCCCCCCCCCCCCCCCCGTGGAAACCGCTCCCCCCCTCATAAAGAGGGGGGTTTTAAGTGAAGGCCGGGGGATTAATTCCCCCGGTTTTTAAGACATCCGGCCGGCCAGCTGGCCGGCCGGTTTTCTCAAACGGGACCGGAATTTCCGGTCCCCTCCTTCGGCTTCCGACGCCGGCGGCCCGACCGCCGGTCTTTTCTTCCGCCGCGGCCCGAAACCGGCCGCGGTCTCCTCGTCTCGTCGCGGACCGAAACCGGCCGCGGTCTTCTCGTCCCGCCGCGGCCCAGAACCGGCCGCGGTGTTCGTCGTCCGGCGCGGTGCGACGGCACCGTGCCCCTTTCGCCGTGCCATGATTCCTTTCAACGCGGCGCGACGGCGTCGCGTTCTTGAAGTTTCTACCCCGGCGCGGCGCGACGGCGCCGCGTAAAAATAAACGTATGGTAATTCGCGTGGTGCGACGGCACCACGCCACTTTGCTTCCACCGCAAGAATTAAACAAGAACGATGCAGGGGGTTCGGCCGTGTTCGTACGGTCCGGCCCCCTCACGTTAAATTAATAACGCAACTTTAAATAAACAACATCCTCACGTTAGTCATACGAACCACGAGCAAGAATGAGATAATTAAATATTAAATCAACATCCCCTACCTTGGTATAAGGTTCGAAGATTGTTCTACGTTCCGCGGAAGACGACGTCGCGGAGGTCGGGCGACACGGTCGTCGTTCGTCAAATTCAACGACGAAGAGGCGCGTCCGAAGAGGCACGTCGTTGGCGAATCCTTGTACGCCGACGAAGGTTGTCCGAGGAAGGTGCGGTGTTCTCTCTCGTTGACACCGAAGATGAAGAAGAGCGGAGTGGTGTTCTTCGTCGGAACTTGAGCGTTCTACGTCAAGTCTCGAGGAAAGTCAAATAAAAAGGAAACAACGAACTCAAGAACCCTTACCTTGATAGTCACACGTTGACGGAGTCGTGGAATATCGGTGTCGATTCCTTTGACGTCGGAGGAAGAGTCGTTGTCGATGGCGTTCGTCGCGGAAAACCGTCGCGGAAGAGATGACGCGGAAGAAGAACGTCACGTCGCGGATACGGCGTCGCGGATGGACCGTGTTCTTCGGTGGAGAAGTTCTTCGTTGAAGAACGACGTTCTTCGCGTTCTTCGTTGAGGTTGAGCGTTCTTCGTGATCTTCGTCAGAGATAAAGAAGAAGAAGAAAATGATGCTCTCCACCTCTCAAGAAGACAAACCATTCAACCAAAAATAAAATAAGACAACATGTTATTTTATTATCACATAACACACTAGAATTTCAAAGTTTTGAAATTCAAAATGGATAACTCCAAAATTAACTCACTTATTTAATATACATGAATTGTATAATTAAATAGAAGTTAACTTGTCAAGCCATTAAGTGGGAGAGAGGGGAGTTGAAAAGGTGGGGGTTCGTGTGGGCCCCACCACACTTAATCCTCCCAAGGGAGGTTAAGTGTGTGTGGGTCCCACTTCCAACCTCCTTTGATAGGTTTTAAGAATTTATAATAAAATTTGTTCTACACAAATTTTATTTAACTCAACTAAAAACCTCAAAAATTAACTTTCAACCCGCAACAAACGCAACTCCCGAAAAGGTCTCTTTAAGCGAAAATCGGCGCTGCGAGTTCATCGGTGCCCTCGGATTTCAATTCCGAGCACCGGATCAAAAGTTAGGAATTCCCGCTCGTTTGTTCACTGAACGTTCCCGAGCCAAACTTCGGAAATTAATTCCGGGCACTCCGGGCCTCGGAATCAGGTGCCGTCTGAAACCGCGCTCTTGTAAAATTCTAAAGAAAATTAAGAAAAAAATTTCCCTTGAATTTTACGGGTCTTTACATTACTCCCACCTCAGGGCTTTACGTCCCCGTAAAGATACAACAAAAACTAGGGAAACAAAAGAGGGTACTGAGCACGCATCTGAGCCTCCCGCTCCCATGTGCTCTCCTGGAGATTCCCGTGCCGCCATCTGTTGCGCACAAGAGGAATCGATCTCCCATGTAGGACCCGCTCCTGTCGATCCTCTATCTCCACCGGGACCTCCGTAAAAGTCGTTCCATCGTCAACGTCAAGCTCCCCATGGTCAAAGATGTGCGTCGGGTCGTGCATGTATCTCCTCAGTTGAGACACGTGGAAGACGTCGTGCACCCGGTGTATCTAAGGTGGTAGAGCCAGGAGATATGCCACCTCACCAACCCTGCTGAGGACTTGGAAGGGTCCGATGAAGCGCAGAGATAACTTGTCGCCTCGGCCAAATCTCCGAATACCACGTCGAGGTGAGACCCGCAAGAAGACGTGGTCACCATCCTCGAACTCTAGTGGCCTCCTCCTCCTGTCAGCGTATGACTTCTGCCGGCTCTGTGCTGTCCTCATCCGCTCCTGGATGACATGGACCTCTTCTGACGTGGCCCGGACCATCTCTGGTCCCACAAGAGCAGCGAGATTTCTTGTTTGCCGATAAGAGAAACCTGGTCTCATCCCTTGGATGAACCACATTCTTTGCCTAAAACAGTCAATCCTAATCCATACCAAGGATGACGTCGTAAGGCCTCGACGCTACTACTAAGAGATCCAACCGTTACTCTCGCCTCCAAGGGTTGAGTCACACTGTCGGCATCAGTGTGTGGTAACTGGGTCTCCTCCAGTAGATGTCTCACAAGTGAGGGTCAAGTCAACAGTCAACTGGAACCTCTTAGTAACATCACAAAAGAGGACAGGAATGAAAACATCACAAAGGATGCGTCTTTTATTATTGCAACTCATAATACAAGACGCTACAGAAAAGCAACATCAACATGGAACTAGAAGTACAAAAGACGTATCCACTAGTTCCGCTCCTGTCCACCTGCTTTACTGTTGCTCAAGCATTTGTCGCTGCCTCAACCTCGGTGGCTCCCCCCCAAGCCTGCGGATCGAGGAGTCGGACAATCACGTGCCCGGTGACCCTTTCCGCGGCATGAGTAACACAACCTGCTCCTTGCACGGCTAGCTCTGATCCCACTCCGGGTGCCCTGCACCACTGGTCCTAAAACCCGAGATCGCCCAACTGCTGGTCTGGTCCTCCTAGACCTCTGCATCATCTGTCTACTGCCCACAGATGACTCGGCTTCTGATCGAAAAACACGCGGTAAAGGCAGAATCTCCTGTACACGCTCGGGGTGTAGAGATACTGGCACAAACTCCACCCTGAAGAAGGTCTCGAAGTCTTCCCATGCGAAGTTCATCTCATCGCAAAACTGAAACAAGTGGCTCCACCACCTACCTGCTGCTGCGTGTAGTAGGCTCGCAGCGAGGATCACCATGAGGTCTGCTGGTGTCCTCACTAGCCTAAACACTCGTACCACTGCCTCCAGCCAGTCCTCTGCAGCCTGGGGATCCGTCTCCCCGCGAAACCTGGGCGGTCTCTGGCGCTGAAACTCATGCATTGCGCTGAGGCGACGTGCATCGTCAGCGGCTGCTGCTGGAAGCATCGGGGGCTCGGCGGGTAGAGCTACCGCCGGTGCCACTGCTGACAAAGGGCCCTGCACCGAGGCCTCGTCGCTCGGTGGGCTGTCGTCACGTTCGATTCTCGGAACCCTAGCTGGCTGCCGTCGTGGGGCCATCCTGAAAGAAACAACGTAACACGATCAAACGATTATACCTGGTGAGCTGACCTGGTTTGAGCTGTTTTAAGGGGAAAAACCTTTGAAAACACACACGCAATCAGTGTTTTTGTGCACAAAGTCGGAAATCAGTTGTCAGGGTCCTGGTGTATGGATACGTCGGCCGCCCGCACCAACACTGGACTCCCTGAACTGAAAACCACACTCGGTACCCTTAACACTATTGCTTCACAGAAAGAAAGATCAGAGTCTGCGGTAGAACCGACCACCTCTGATACCAATTTGTCACGACCCGCCCTCGGGGTCCGTGCCGTGACTACCCCAAGCCCGCCTTCCATAGGCCAGGGGCTGGCGACTAGCACCAAGGCGTAAATCCCGGTAAAAAAGGAAGGCATTGCCTTTGTAAAGTAAACAAACACCACAGAGTAAGCAAGCGGAAAGTAACACTAAACAAAAACAGAGTACAACTAAAAGTGCGGAAAGTAAAAAGGGGCCGGAAATACAAGCCCAACTGTAAAGTACAACTCGAAAGGGAAAACAGCAACTGAAAAGTAAAGCAGCTACGCCGAGCTGTCCACTGGAAATCCCACCTGAAGGGTGGGTACAGATAGCTCCTCTGCTCCTCGGGTCCCGCCGTCTGCTCCGAGTATGTCCCGCCCAGTGGTCTGCCTCTGGGTACCGCCTCGTCGTATAGTCCACCTCCAGGTACCGTCCAGTCCTCGAACACTCGGCCTCTGTCAGTACTGGCCGTCGTCTGCAACCAACACAACGAGGTGCGGGCATAGCCCGTGCAGGGGTGAGTATAACGATACTCAGTAGGGACCCCGAGACCCTCAAGGTCTCACTAAAACCAACAAGGATAACCACAAGAAGATCACAACAGATAAACTCTACTTAGGTATATGCCCATACATATACCTAAGTTATCAAGTAACCCATCTCAGTCATGAGGAAACACAAGGATCATGAGATCAACGGATAACCACTACCCAGGTATATGCCCATACATATACCTAAGTTATCAAGTAACCCTTCTCAATCATGAGGAAACACAAAGGTCAAAGTCTCAGCTCAAACCAGGATTTTCATTATCGAAACCGTAACTGCTGAAGAGCTCCGTCTCTAGAGTGTACAGTGGTCCTGTCACGACTCCGAGGCCGCCGCTCACTAACCTAAGACTGCTGAAGTACTCCTCCTGTCGAGTACTGCGGGTCTGCTGCCAACTACCAGGCGCTCCGTCCGCTGAGGGTCTGCTGCCAAATACCGGGCGCTACCCAGATAGCCTACTGAGGTACTCCTCCTGTCGAGTACCGCGGGTCTGCTGCCAACTACCAGGCGCTCCGTCCGCCGTGGGTCTGCCGCCAAATACCGGGCGCTCCGTCCACTGGGCTAGTCGACTCACTCCAAGTCGAGTCGGTCAAGCAGTCGTCAGGTCTCAGCCGGCTACACGGTCTCCGTACTCTGCACGCTCGTCTCCGGGAGGGTCCGCTCCACGAGCTACTGGTCGATACTCCAAGTATCACAAAGTCCCGCGAAGAAGTGTCTCAAAAGTCCGTCTCGTCACAGGGGTCTCAACGCAACAGACGGCGCGTCGATCGGACGCCCGGTCTGTGAGTTATTAGCCTTTTCGTCCCAGGGGCCCGGTTGGTTTCGAGTGCGAACCAATCCCGGCCGTATCTCAACTGTACCCCGAACTCCAATAGGGTATACTCATAGGGACCGTTACTAAACTTAAACACCAACGCCGCTGACGGTTCGTCAAACGGACGTCCTGTCTGAAAGATATCAGCTTTCCCGTTCCAGGGGCCCGGTTGGATTTCGGGAGCGATCCAACCCGGCCTCTACTAACTGTATCCAAAACTCGGGCGAAGGATACCAAAAGTTCCGTATCGTAAACAGGAACTCAACGCAACAGACGATGCGTCGATCGGACGCCCGGTCTGAGAGTTATTGGCATTTTCGTCTCCGGGGCCCGGTTGGTTTTTTTTATGGCAAAACTAACCCGACCGTACCCCACCTGCGTCCAAACCTCGGGCGGAGTATTCCAAAAGATCCGTCTCACTAAAAGGAACACAACGCGACTGACGGTGCGTCAATCGGACGTTCGTAGCTCAAGATATGAGCGTTTCCGCTCCGAAGGCCCGGTTGGTTTCGTGAACGAACCAACCCGGCCGAACTCAAAGTAATCCGAAACCTTTAGTGCGATATACCGAAACGACCGTCTCGATCCAAGGATCGCGTTTCCGCAGACGGTTCGTCATTCGGAGGTCCGAGTCTCAAGTTATGGGCCAAAAACCAAATCTAGTTCGAAACGCGGGGGTCCGGGTCCGGGCCGACCCGGCCCGACCCCCCCCCCCCCCCCCTGGGCGGCGCGGTGGCCGGCGGCGGTGGGCGGCGGCGGCGCGGCGGCCTGGCGGCGCGGCGGCGCTGCGAGCCGCGGCGGCGGCGCCGCGAGGAGGCTGCGCGCGGGGGATTTTTCCCCCGTTTCTTGGATGGCGGCGCGGCTTTGCCGCGCCGTTTTTGTAAAACAACAGCCCCCCTCCTGGGGGCCCGCTTTGAAGGGGATCCGGGGGAGCCGCCTGCCCCCCCCCCCCCCCCCCCCCCCGTGGAAACCGCTCCCCCCCTCATAAAGAGGGGGGTTTTAAGTGAAGGCCGGGGGATTAATTCCCCCGGTTTTTAAGACATCCGGCCGGCCAGCTGGCCGGCCGGTTTTCTCAAACGGGACCGGAATTTCCGGTCCCCTCCTTCGGCTTCCAATGCCGGCGGCCCGGCCGCCGGTCTTTTCTTCCGCCGCGGCCCGAAACTGGCCGCGGTCTCCTCGTCTCGTCGCGGCCCGGAACCGGCCGCGGTCTTCTCGTCCCGCCGCGGCCCGGAACAGGCCGCGATGTTCATCGTCCGGCGCGGTGCGACGGCACCGCGCCCCTTTCGCCGTGCCATGATTCCTTTCAACGCGGAGCGACGACGTCGCGTTCTTGAAGTTTCTACCCCGGCGTGGCGCGACGGCGCCGCGTAAAAATAAACGTATGGTAATTCGCGTGGTGCGACGACACCACGCCACTTTGCTTCCACTGCAAGAATTAAACAAGAACGATGGAGGGGGTTCGGCCGTGTTCGTACGGTCCGGCCCCCTCACGTTAAATTAATAACACAACTTTAAATAAACAACATCCTCATGTTAGTCATACGAACCACGAGCAAGAATGAGATAATTAAATATTAAATCAACATCCCCTACCTTGGTATAAGGTTCGAAGATTGTTCTACGTTCCGCGGAAGACGACGTCGCGGAGGTCGGGCGACGCGGTCGTCGTTCGTCAAATTCAACGACGAAGAGGCGCGTCCGAAGAGGCACGTCGTTGGCGAATCCTTGTACGCCGACGAAGGTTGTCCGAGGAAGGTGCGGTGTCCTCTCTCGTTGACACCGAAGATGAAGAAGAGCGGAGCGGCGTTCTTCGTCGGAACTTGAGCGTTCTACGTCAAGTCTCGAGGAAAGTCAAATAAAAAGGAAACAACGAACTCAAGAACCCTTACCTTGATAGTCGCACGTTGACGGAGTCGTGGAATATCGGTGTCGATTCCTTTGACGTCGGAGGAAGAGTCGTTGTCGATGGCGTTCGTCGCGGAAAACCGTCGCGGAAGAGATGACGCGGAAGAAGAACGTCACGTCGCGGATACGGCGTCGCGGATGGACCGTGTTCTTCGGTGGAGAAGTTCTTCGTTGAAGAACGACGTTCTTCGCGTTCTTCGTTGAGGTTGAGCGTTCTTCGTGATCTTCGTCAGAGATGAAGAAGAAGAAGAAAATGATGCTCTCCACCTCTCAAGAAGACAAACCATTCAACCAAAAATAAAATAAGACAACATCTTATTTTATTATCACATAACACACTAGAATTTCAAAGGTTTGAAATTCAAAATGGATAACTCCAAAATTAACTCACTTATTTAATATACATGAATTGTATAATTAAATAGAAGTTAACTTGTCAAGCCATTAAGAGGGAGAGAGGGGAGTTGAAAAGGTGGGGGTTCGTGTGGGCCCCACCACACTTAATCCTCCCAAGGGAGGTTAAGTGGGTGTGGGTCCCACTTCCAACCTCCTTTGATAGGTTTTAAGAAGTTATAATAAAATTTGTTCTACACAAATTTTATTTAACTCAACTAAAAACCTCAAAAATTAACTTTCAACCCGTAACAAATGCAACTCCCGAAAAGGTCTCTTTAAGCGAAAATCGGCGCTGCGAGTTCATCGGTGCCCTCGGATTTAAATTCCGAGCACCGGATAAAAAGTTAGGAATTCCCGCTCGTTCGTTCACTGAACGTACCCGAGCCAAACTTCGGAAATTAATTCCGGGCACTCCGGGCCTCGGAATCAGGTGCCGTCTGAAACCGCGCTCTTGTAAAATTCTAAAGAAAATTAAGAAAAACAATTCCCTTGAATTTTACGGGTCTTTACACATAATGTCCAATTGGCCTATATGCCTAATGGCTAATTGGAATATTAGTCCTAATGCCATAATTTTCTATTGGCATATTGGAAAACTGGCCATTTAGCCTATATTTTTAATGGCCAATTAGTCTATAGGCATAATGGAAAATTTTCCAATAGGACATTAGGCCACATGGAATAATGTTTAATTTTCCGATAAACCTAAGGGCCAATTGGCCTGTGTGGATAATAGCTAATTGGCCTATTTGGACTAATATAATAATGTCCAATTGTCCAATATGACTGATGACCAATTGTAATATAGTACTAATGTCCGATTGGACTATAACCATACTAGGAAATTGGCCTAGTAACCATAATGGCCAATTGGACTGTAAGAAAAATGGATAATTGTCCTATAGGCCTCATAGAAAATGGGACTATTAGGACTCATGAATAATTGGCATATCGGGCCTAGTGGAATAATTTCCAAATAGCCTATAGGTATAATGGCATTTTGGCCTACATGCCTAATGACCAATTAACATGTTAGGCCTAATGGAATTATGTCCAATTGGCCAACATGCCTAATGGCATAATGTCCAATTGTCTTATATGCCTAATGAAAAATTGGCCTATAAGCCTAATGACCAATTGGACTATATTCTTAACATCCCCATGGTCTATTAGTAATAACAACAAATTTTCCTATAGTCTTAAGGTCCAGCGGTCCGATTTGGACAAAGGGACAATTTGCCTATTTGGACAAAGGGATAATTTGAATATTAGGCCTATTGGTCAATTATCCTTTAGGCCTAAAGGATAATTAGATTATAGGTCTAATGAAAAAATTTACTATATGCCTTATTTCCAATTGGCCTATAGGCCCAAGGTACAAATGGACTATTAAGCCTAATGGATAATCAGTCGTCAGGCCAAACAAACAATTGGCCTAAATGATAATTGGACAATAGGCCTAACAACCAATTGGACATTAGGCCTATATTCCAATTGACCATTATGAATATATTCCAAATGGACATTAGGCCTAATTTCATAATGTCCAATTCTCCTCTAGGCCTAATGGCCAATTGGTTTATTGCAATAATGGCCAATTAACCTATTAGGCCTAATCACATGATGTCCAATTAGCATGTAGGAATAATTTCCAATTGGAAGATAATCCTAATGAAAAATTGGCCAGTAATCCTAATGTAATAATGTCCAATTTTCCAATATACCAAATTTCTAATTGGGCTAATGGACAATTTTCATAGTGGGTCAAAGGGAATAATGTCTAATTATCCAATAGTACTAATGGAGAATTGGCCTATAGGCCTTATGGACAATACTCCTATAGGCCTACTAGAAACTTTATCTATTTGAAATAATGTCCAATTAGCCTACAGTTGTAATGGCCAATTGGCCTATATGCCTTATAAGCCAATTTGACATTAGACCTATAGGCCAATTGGACATTATGACATTAGGCATGTTGTTCAATTGGACATTATAACCATAGGATTTATGGCTAATTGAACATTAGGACTATATGCCAATTAGACATAAGGCCTATAAGGAAAATTTCCATTAGGACTGTTGGACAATTGATCATTAACCCTAATGGACAGTTGGACAATTATGCCTAATTTTTAATTTTACTATAGGCCTAATGGAATAACATATAATTGGACTATAGGTATAATGATAAATTGGCCATTAGGCCATTAGGACTAATGTCCAATTGGCCTCTATGCATAATTTCATAATGTCCAATTGGCCTATAGGTCTAATGGACAATTGGACAATACACCTAATGGCCAATTACCCTATTGGCATATTTGGAAATTTTCCTATTAGGCCTAATGGACAATTTCCCTATTGACTTAATAGGCTATTTTTACATTATGCGTATAGACCAATTGTACATTATACTATTAGGCATAATGGAAAATTGGACTATACGACTAATGGCCAATTGAACTATTATACCTAATGTCCAATTGACCTATAGACTTAATATTCCAATTGACCTATATGTCTAATGGAGTAATGTCAAATTTCCCAATTGAGCTAATGGAAAATTTTCCTATAGGCCTAATGGAAAATTGCAATATTGGAATAATGGTAATTATTCATACGGGATATTAGCCCTAATGGCCAATTGGACTCTTGGACCAATGGACAATTTTACAATAGGTAAAATTCTTAATATGGAGTGAATTATTATCGCATTAATTATGAATTTATCATTTATTTAAAACATATTTCATGTTATTATTATTCAATATTATAAAATTATTACATTGTTAATATGTGTATAATAATCAATGTCATTTTCATCAAGCTATATGGGGCCTCGAATGTCGTCTACCTCACCTTAAATTATTTTATCTCAAGTTGGTAGGAAATAATATGGAAGTGAATTAAAATCACAAACCCAAGAAAAGATTATTAGTTTGTCTGTTTATATATTAAAAAGACATCCCTAGAGACTTTTGATGATATATAATATGTAAAAAGCAAGCCAAACTGTCATTTGAATCAGGTTTTATGCAATGAGCACCAGGGCAGAGTCTGACATTCACCCGAGGAAAACATCATCTCGTCCATGTATTATTCTTCATCGGGATTATCTAAAGGATATTAGACCAACAATATGAAAAGAACTTATGTATATGTAGGTGATGAAAAAATAGATTTAGAGGGGTGTGGAAAATGTTAACAAGAGTGTGAAAGAAGTAAGATGGTCATTGAGTAATACTTGGTATCTATGTTAGTTATCAGTCAATTAGTTCCATTAGAGGTTTCAAGTGCTATTGATTCATATATGGAATTGATGAGTTTTTTTAAAATTATTCCCCAAGGGATTCCAATAACAGTCCTTGTGCTGATTGAGCTGAAGGAGTTGGTGATGATGTTGTTGATGATGTTGCTGCTCCAGATGATGTTGCTGGTGAGGATACTCCTAATGATGATGTTGACATAATTGAAGGTGAGGATGAGGATGTTGGAGATTGGGAATATTTTGATCCCCTTTATTTTTGATTTAGTAGGAATGATACTTGTGTGTTTTTGTAACGGCATAAATTTATTTTTTTTATGAATGAATATGTATATTTTAGTATTGAATATTGTTTGAAAATAATTAAAACATATTGGTAAAATGATAAATCAATAATATATATAATACATTGAATGTACATTATTTGGTTTATTTGATTTATAGGTTTGGTAATTTGGGGCAGAAGGTAGTGGGTATACTAACAAATGTAGGAAATTACCTATATCCATGATTTATATAACCGTGGTTATAGTTTCTATGATATAATATATATACCCATGGTTTGGATACCTTGGGTATAGAGATATACCAATGCGTCAATGAAACTGTGGGTATAATTAAATCTATCTCACCTATACCCATTGTTTCTATCGAAACCATCGTTATAGGTCTATACTAGTGCCTTGAATAGTAATGGTTCTCAAAACCATGGGTATAGGCTTTTCCCATGGTTTTAGAGACTATACCCATGGTTTACAACCGTGAGTATAGGTGGATTTTATAATAGTTCAAAAATAATGATATTCCCAGGTTACAATTATGTACAAGGAATGAATTGTATAAACAAATAGTTATTTTATTTGTTCTTACATATTCCCTCTCTATCTTCATGGATTTAATGAATAGATTCTTTAACTATTTACTTGATCAATTTGAGGTTGTCATTAAATAAAATTTTCATAAATATTCAATGAAAAAGGAAGATAATTAGGTTCAATTGATAATTTATTTGTAGAATTAAAAGAAGTATATGTTTTATAGAAAATTCACTGACTATAAATTTTAGCTAAAAATTATTCTTTTTTTGGGTTATATTATATCAAGAGTGGAAATTTAGGTGGATACTTAAAATATAGATTTGGAATGTTTTCCTAGACCAACCACAATGATTGATATCTGATTTTTTCATAATTTTTCTGTAGATTATTTAAGGTATGTGGGAAATTTCTCAAAACTTTCAAATACACTCTCGAAGTTAAACTAGGAAGGGATCCAAGTTCTTGTGGATAAATGGATGTAAACAAAAAGTTCCATGAATTAAAGACGAGGTTATTAAATATACATATACATACATTTATCAATAGTAGAGATTGGTTTGTAATCTATAATGACACATTTATGAATATAATTTTATGTGTTCTCATGCATAATTACACCGTAATAGCTTATGTCACACGGAAATTAAAGGTTCATGAGAAAAATTACTTAAATCGTGATTTTGAGTTTCCTTTGGTAATAAATTAATTAAAAAAATGGAGGAATTTTATTTATGGGTAGTTGTGTGATATATATACATATTCTAATCATAAAAATGACATTATATTTAAATAAGTAAATAAATAAATATATGAGGATAATATGGTTTGAGATTATTAAATACAATGAATTTTTAATACATTACTACTTTAGGAATGTGAACAAGGTGATTGATACATTGAGTATAAAGGATCCTTCTAGATTATCCATGGAGTGGACCAAAATATATTGAATATTTCTCAATCGTTGAAGGATTGATCTTGAATTCATTAATGAATAGGAGGGATCATATGTTTCTAAAATAATATTTTAACCATATATCCATGTGAAGATTAAATATACTTAAAAGGAATACATAGAACTATAGAATAAGGTGATAAAGGTTCCATTGTTTAACAAGAATTATAACGTAATCACAAGTTTCATGAACTATTTTTTTTTAAACCCATAATAGATTAAAATAATGAGATGTTGGATAAAACTAATGGATCATCATTCCCTGTTGATCATTGATATACGAATAGGTATAGACATTCAAAAAAATATTCTTATGGGAAAACATGAAGGGATTTTTTATTTTGTATTTATCTCAGTTCATGGTATGTTAGAAAGATGAGGTTTATATAAATAATTCTAACTGGATGTTACAACTATTACCCACATAATAATGGAAATGGGGAAACGTCACATGAGATTTTTTTTGGACACCCAAAAACATCTAAAGTCTATAATTCAGTACGTTATTGTCAATCTGGTTTCAAATTTATTATAGATTATCCCTATTAAATAATATTTATCTCTATATAAAATTTTCATGATATAGATTTAGGATGTTGTAATTCTATATAGAGTAACACATTCTATCGTATCTAATTAGGATTCAAGGTTTAGCTTAAGGATTAGTGAACCCTTTAGCAAAGACTAGATATAAATTTATCTTTCACCACTACTTATCTTCCTCACAAAGATAATTTGAATATGTGAAAATTTAAAACCATAGAGTATATGATAAGATCATATTCTATGGACTCCAATGATTTTTGGGATACACACATTCTTCTAGTTGAGTTTTCATACAACAATATCATTCACCCAATATTTCAGATGGAACCTTATGATTGAATATATAGAAGGAATTATTTAATTACAAAATTTTTGGGTGATTTTTGAGAATTAAATCTATTGTAACCTAAGAGGGATGAATAAATGACAAAAAAGTTATATCCATTCATCATAACAATAAGGAAACTCATAGTCAATAGAACAGTTATGTTAAATGTCATCAGAAAGATATAGAATATAATGTTAGGGTAAATGTTTGTTAATGAATTTAAGAATGAAATAATGAAATGGGATTATAAAAGAAAGGAAATATAATAGCGTTACATATGGTCCCATTCAAGACTTTTATCGATCATGGATGGTATCTTATCACTTGGATCTCCAACAGATCATATCTCAAGTTCACAATGTGTTCCAAGATTCTCTATTAAGGATGTACATACCAGATCCTTCACATGTACTAGATTTAGAGTAATTAAAACTAGTGAAAGATAACTTTTTTTATGATAAAATGTTGGAGATTCTGGATCATATAGAGATATTTTTATGGAACATGACAACTTAACACTTTATTATTTTGTATGGAAACTAACAATATGAGGAAACTATATAGGAAATAGAGGATATAATTTTTTATAAGAATCCGTATTTGATTGTATTATTGTATCAAAATTTCAAGGGTGAAATTCAATTTAATGAGGTTACAATGTAACACACCATGATATTATGACTTTATTTTTTTTAATTTTTTTTAATATCATCGATATCATCTATTACACACAAGACCAACTTTAAATGAATCATGATATACTATTAAAATATTGTTAGGTTATTTTTCAATCATAACCTGGGCAATAATGTTTTGAGTATGAATATAAATAAATATATTTCAGAAATTATATGGTTTTCAAATGTATATAAAAGGTTCATCAATTATCAATTCATTAGAAATGGAAATAAAAGAATCATTAAATTAAAATAAATATTTTTTCTAAAAAACTATTTTTATGTGTGAAATGTGTTTTTATTTTATTTAATTAAATTAATAAAAAATTATTTTATTTTAATTAAATTAATATATTATACTCAAAGTTTTTTTCAACTATCTAATATATTTTCTTCTCATGGGATATGAATAAATACATTTTTATGATTAAAAACTAAATGTTTTCTAAAAAGTGGTCTCATCATGTTTTTTACACTTATCCTATAATTATTACATTCCCATGTTAAGAAAATATATTTTGAATAATGAAAAAAAATTCAATGAAATATTCAAAAAAAATCTTCGAATTAATTTAGTATAATTTGATGAAAATATTAATTTTTTGATGACAAGTGAGAAATATTTTTTTATTAAAAAAATTCAATTCTCTTAAATAATTTATAATCTTTTATCTTTTTTTGATGGTTTTAAAATTATAATTACATCAAATATACTATTATTATTCCAATTTACTTTATTGGAATAAATTTAGTGTTGACTTTTGATAATAAAACTTTTTATCATTATGAAAACATTTTCTTTAAAAAATTGTTTTTTCACCGCATATGCTTTTTTAATTTTAAAATAATTTCTACCACATCTATGATTTTAGTATTTTAATAAAAAATAAATATTTTTAATCATAATAAGTAATATTATATAATATTTTCAACTTCATTTTCTCTCACGATGAATAATAAAAACTCTAAAAATATATTTCATCAGTTAAAGTTAAAACATGTTTACCAGTGGGATTAAACCAAATGATAGAGGTATGATTTCCTAATAAACAAATATAAATCATATTTATAAATATTCAAATTATATCATATCATAAATTTTAATAATATTCTATTTGTATTTATTTTTCATGTCAATTTATTTATCCTGGTGTATTCTTTTTTGGAAATTCCCAAGTGTGTTCCCCACTCAACTTTTAGAAGGTTACCTAATCTCTTGTCCTTTTAATACGTAAAGGGCCTTTTAGTTAAGAATATGAATTCTGAAAAACCTTAATTACACCCCTCCACAAAATCTATAGTCCATGGATTGATCATAAAATAATATTTGGAAGGATTTTGGAATAATCATAATTATATTTTTCTAAAAAGTCGTATAGTTCTTTACCAAGAACATTAACTTTATTTATTCTTATAGCTCCTAAAAAATATATTTAAGGTATTATGATAGAATAAATCATATATACCATATATTAATATTTTATTATATTAATATAACAACTTACATTTTTCTCCTATTCTATCAAATTGGAAATGATATTTTCGATCCCGTGTATGGTGGATTACTGCATCACAAACCGATGTAACTCATTCTCCTTAATTGCCTCCCTAAATGGATATTATTATGGTTTAAAGAACAGACACACAAACACACACACACACACACACACACACAGATATATGATTTTTATTAAATAATAATTCTCTACGATTAATAATATCACATCGATATTTTAACCTTCAAATCCATTTAAAAATGATAATCTTTTTTATGCGTAAATGTGGACTATCACCGCCACGAAGAGATGTGTGACATTTTTTGACATGGCTAGAAACTAGGATATAATAGATGAATATATATTATAAATATGATATTAAAATGAATTTATAGAGGATAATTGTTTTATATCTTTATTTCCATTCTTCTGTTTGAAAATGGATACAACATTCAGGGGTATATACGACCTACCGTCACCATGAACGATGTATTTCATTTTTTTGTCTATAATTTTGAGAATGATTATATAAATATAAATAATAAATTTATAATAAATTTATATTATTAATAATATTATGGAAATTATGTATCCATAATAATACTACAAGGACACAAAGTTACGAAACAAAACATACATAGAAAACGAAGTAGTTATCATCCAAAACTGTGATTTAAAAAAATTGTTAATAAACAGGTTGAAAAAGGTTTTTAATTCAATAATATATTGTATGATATATATATTATTATGGTTTTATAATTGAATAATATAAAGTTTTTATCTTTTATTCTAGAGTTTCAAACACGTATGAATGAAGTTGAACCCACGTTAAGGGGTCTACTTTTATTATTATAAGACACATGCCATGATAACCCCTTTTTTCATTTATGTAATGTAAAAAATACATTTAATGAATTTTATCATTATTATTTTAATTTTTATGGGTATTTAATTATCCATATAATTTAATTAAATTCACATGTATTGTGAATTGTTTTTACCAAATTGTTAAGGTTTTTATATTACAATTTCATTATTTGTCGGTATTATTTAGGATTAAGATTCCATTGATGAAATATTAAGATATATCATTAAATAATCTCATGAATTTTATTATCCTATTTTTATTTGAATAGAATAAAAATTTTTCTTTCGTTTTCCTCTAATTATTAACTAATGATAAAAAAATTGAAGTTTTTATGGATATCAACTTTATTTCACTCTTTGGTGTAAAATATTTTATCTTTCATGTCCATGGTTTCTATAAGCATTTTTTAGAATGTTATTAATATTATATAAGGATTTATAATGTTATTTTTAACAATTTTTTTTATCAAAAATTATTAAAATTAATCTTCTTATATTTGTTTTAATGAGTTTCTTTTGAATTTTAAAGAAAAATGTGACTAGAATTATTATTGTAATGTGTATGGTATAAACAGAATTTTATGAAATCAGGACCATTAAATGTTTTGAATAAAAAATTATAGTTTCTATACTTATTGTTAATGATTTTTTTTTTCTAAAATATAGATGATTTTCAGATTTTAAATATTTGATTTTAGGGGTAGAAGTATATTTTCCTCAAGAAATATCCCAAGTGAACATTAAAAAGTTTATTAATTTTAGAGGAATTCATTTGAACATTTCTAACCATTACTAGGGATTTGATCAAATGATACCATCTTTATTATCACCATGGATGTTTTATGATTATATTAACAATATTTCTAAGAATCATTCATCTTACCCATATATTATTCTATGATGAAAAGAGTATTGTTAATGGAACATGTTTCTTTTCCATGATTTATGCTATGATTAAATGTTTATATAAACCGTTTACTTTTAATGGGATATGATATTATGATTGTTTTTTGATATTATTTCACACATATTTATGCATTTAATTATGACATGCGTAGGGCCAAATTTTTTTAACCCTCTAATTAATTGGATACAGATGAATATCTCATGAGATAAACATGACTAGAATAGAAAGTGAACTTATTTCAATAAGGAAATCTGTCTAACATTATAGTATTAGGAGTGAAAATTTTCTACTATGTTGGTTTCAGGAGTGACCCCAATAAACTATGATATCTTTGTAAATGATCCTTTACTACTAATGGAATTATTTTCTATTCATTTATGTATTCCCCAAACCTATTCTATAGGATAATGTTATGCTATCATAGCTCATACTCTTTGATTCATTTCTGATTCATGTATTATGAACAAAAATGAATTATTCCCTAACTCTAGATCATAATCATTACATTCTAAGATAATATTTTAAAATTTTATGATTATGTTCTCATTCCCTTATTCTCATGTTATTTTTTTATGATTTTTGACATATCCAATATTTAACTTCACTTAGAATTTGTGGCCACCCATTATTATATTTTCTTTCGACACATTATGAAGAAATATATTATGTATAATATTCTTAATAATTGTGGAAGAACTAATTGTTTATATATATGTTTTCAAAGGAACTACACCAATATAATTATGTCTTGTAACATTATGTTATGTAAATAATATTTATTTATTATGATTTGAAATATATGTATGAAATGTATGGGATGTGATAGATCCTATGGAGATAGTTTAATTAAATAAAAAATGATATGATTTATGTGACAATTTTTTATTTATTATAGTTGTTTCAGCATGAGGTTAACATTGTTTATTTATGAATAATAATGTTTATTAAATGATTTTATAAATTTATTATAAATAAATAAATATAATTTTTAAAATGAAAATCTATTTATTGAATAATATTAAGGACCACTCTTATCAGTTTTATGGGGATAAATACATCTTGAATATTGATATAATTTCACGTTATCATTAGTCAAATGTTAAGGATAATGTACCAAAGTGAATCTTTTAAGTGAGTTATGGTCATTATCATATCATAATAATACTTTTTGGGTCATAAAATGTAACTTATGGGTTTATAGATTTTAGTTATAGTGAATTCATTGAATATATTTATTTGTTTATCATTGTATTTTTTGATGATATTGTTATATAAATAATTATTTTTGAGTACTACTAATATCATTTGAAAATTATTTTTTATGTTATAAGGAAAAAGGTTTTGTATATAAAATTTATTAAATCTGAAATTTGGATTTAAGATTTTTTTTCCTTGGTCATATTTTTAGGGGTAATATATGTTGACCCATTAAAATTAAATTTTTCCATGGATTGGACAAGACCCATTATCATAATTGAAATATAACATTCTTTGTTGCTAAGCTGAATTATATCATCATTTTGTTGAAAATTTTTCTCAATTAACTAATATTTTAACTTGATAACTACAACATGGTTAAAATTAATTTGAGAAATGGAATGTGAAGACATATTTATATAATTAAATAGGTTATTAGTAATGAAACCAGTATTAACTCCACTATCTACTAAATAAGGGTTTTATTGTAATAATAATGGATTAAGAAAATTTATTGGTTGTGCTATAAATTGAAATGATAGAGTAGTATATTAAGAATATCGATAATTGAAACCCCCTAATCATCCAAATAATCATTTCAACATGGATGTAATGATATTTGAACTAAATATACAAAGATATTATCTCTATTGAGAGAGTTGTGAAATATAAACCAACCAAAATTGTTTCATATATATCTTTAATCATATAAATCATGATATAAGGAAAAAAGATATAGTTATAACTAAATACGTATTATTTTTGTGTTATACATTACTATCCTGGGAATGAAAGAAAGGAATAAGATTCATTGAGTTCAAAAGACCACAATATGAAATCCACAATGTGGGTGGGGAAAGATCCAATAATAAAGGATTTAATAAAAATGGATGTTTTTATTTCAAAGGTAAAAATAATTCTTATTCCTTATAATTTCCCAACATTAATTTTTTATGTATGATTAAAAATATAAAACTAATCATGTGGTTCAATAATATATGATACAATTTGTAGGTAATTTTAAATTTTTAGAGGTCAGCATTAGCGATGATAAAGTATTATGTTTTTGTAATAGTTAATGTGGTTGATCAATACCGGAGGTGAAGAAAATTTTATTTTATTAGGATCATAGATATATCATATATATAAATCCATGAAGCATTTAGATATATGGACATATTCAAGTTAATTGTTTTATTATAAAATAAAATGTTAATGATTGGGAATTAAATATTTTGATACATTTTATTTCAAAAAATGAAAACATAATAAAACATCTTAAAGGAGTTATGAAACCTTTACCTATACTAGATTGAAAATGAGATAAGATAACTGTGGATTTTATCACTATTCTACTTAATATATCTAAGGGGAATAATTAAATATATGTCATTTTATATTTTTGAACAATTTCAACAAATTTCATTTCAAGTCATGAATATTTACCTTTGGATCACATTTTTAGTTTTTGTATAAATTATGTATCGAGTCTTCATGGTACCCCCATATATATAGTCTTTGATATTGACCTAATGATCACATTAAAATCTTAATGTAATTCCTATAAATAATAATATATATATATCTTAAACATAACATTTCAAATCGAACTCAAATAGACTGATAGTGTAAAAGGACTCTTCAAACATTATAGGATATATTTTGGTCACACACATTCAATTTATAATGAACTTGGGATAATTATTTAACCTTATTGGAGTTTTTTAATATAATATTTTCCAATAACAAAAAAAATTGAACTATATAAGTCATTGTATTGAAAGATATTTCATACATAATCATGTTGGGATGAAGTTGGGGATAAGATGGAATTGGGTCTAAAACCTATGGAAGAGATATCAATGAAGTCATGATCCATCCAAAATAATATCAATAATTTCCAATATAGAAAATAAATATATGTTAAAAACTAATGTAATGATCATAATTTCATGTAGGGTACCATGTCATCCTATTGATATATCATTTTAAAATGTTCCGGATATTTGGAAGGAAAGGGTATCTAATTACAAGGTACATTGTGCCATTTTTAAAATTAGAGTGAGTAAAATCTATAAAATATGTTTATTTATAACACCAACCCTTTCTCAAGTGTATTAATTCACCCACATATAACTCCAATGGATGAATATTGCAGTCCCTACCCATGCTCTAAAGGAGGAACAAGTTTAATTAGAGCCTGACTTATAATATAATGAAGACTTAATATTGATTCTTGACATGATATAGAACATGGAGTGAAATAGAAAATCTCAATTGGTGATGATTAATTGTATGAATAACCGACAAGAGGAGAAAACATAGGATCCTAGGGATGCAATGTTAATGTATGATCAACAAATTTTTGCAGAATGACATACAAATTCTATGATAAAATTAATTAAAGGGATAGAATGTATTTCCCAATAAATTATTGTTGTATAATGATCAAATATATATGAAATTAAGTAATATACATAAAAGATACAATTTTATGAATGTTGATATAACTAAAAATGGAAAATGAACCAAAATAAATAATATAAGTAAACTGTCATTTTCAAATAACGGATATTATTATATAAAACCCACAACTATGTTGAGGACAGTAGAAAATATAAATAATTCATTCCTTGAAATCATTATATTGAATGAATAACAATAGAGAATCATAATATAAAGGATTGGTTTGAACTTATTAATAGTATGTAGGAGTAAATTTGGTCATTACATGACTCTTGGTCACTACGAACATTGGGAATAATTTCCATCGGTACTATAATCATTAAAATATAACCATTAAAATTAAATTATATAAAGTGAAATTATGAGAGATAATTGAAATATAAGGGAAAAAATCTCCTAAAATAGTAGTAAAATCCCATATAACGTACATTTTTCAATTATTTGGATGAATGTAGAATCCTTGGGGTTTTATACCAATCACATGGGGGAGTTAAATAATTGAGGTTTCAACGTATTTCATTGGGGAAAAGATCAATATAGTGGAAATCACTAGAATATCAATATTGGATAAACATCCCCAATAATTTGACACTATTTCACAACATAACTTTATAACTTATAATTCCATGAAAAATAATTGTTATTTATAACAACCATACTCTTTATTACATATTTAAACATGATTTATTACATAAATGTACACTTATGTAAACTATGAGGATTGATATGTCTATTGTATTGGTAAATTAGGAACATTACATAACAATTTAGAACATAGAATACAACATATTTATTTTAAACTTATTTTACATGACTACTACATTCCTTCATATTTAGCATTGCATGGGATAACTTGAGAACATACATAAGAAAAGGGTGACATATAAAGCCTAAAAAGGGAGTAAAAAAGGAATAACATGATGAATACAATACATGTCCGGAAGTAGGCATATCAATGGATAATAATAGAAACATGAACACAATGTCAAGATATACCATGATTATCATAACATAGAAATGTGGGAACAACATTTAACATGATATTAGCATGATCCAATGATAATTAAACATGGAGCACGATTAAATACTAATTGAACTTGAATAATTAGTATTAGACCCTAATTTCACTTGAATTATCATGATTATACCCTCATTTCCCATGGAACATCATGATACTATTCTTTACCCAATGCATTTTAGCATTATTAAGGAACACCCTTCTTAATCATTTCATTTCATGAATAAGTGTGCACACCAATCATACCACATGGATTCATTAAAAATCATAATTTATTCCACTAATAAGAGATGTTGAATATAAAAATTTCATTTCTCAATCAAAAAGTACATGTGTGTAAAGGTGAATACCCTTGATAGAGAAATGGGTATGGTATTCACTAACACAATTATTTTGTCATGCAAATTTTTGTGTAACTTCTACTACATAATGGAATCAAATAGAAATCGTAAAATGGGTTTATAAGGGTGAAATTGGTATATCATAATTTATACATGAAATGGACAGTAATTGGGTCCTGGAACATAAAATGTCAACATATGTATCAGAATTTAGATGAATAATATAAAATAATTTCTTAAATGTAAATGAGGAGAGAAAAATCTCTTACAAAATTTTGATATGGTAACAGGTGTACATGGGAGGCATTAATGAGAGATAAATGGGCCACTCACCATTCAAACATTAGAAGGGAATTATAGGGGAGGTGTGAAATCATACCCCAAAATTTGTAAATGAAAATAAAAGGGCATAAAAATACAAAGAAACTTGGACATAAATAAGGAATGAAGGAAAGTGAGGATCCCTTACATGGAAGTGTGACCACAAAGGCTTGGGAGAGGCTTCTCTGGAGCTTGTAGAATCACATAAATATTCAATTGATAAGAGGGTAGAGTTTTTTCAAGATCCATATGATTTGAGTAATGTGGAAGGGGAGATTGAGTGGGTTTATATAGGAATGGTAAGAGAATTATTTATTATTTAGGTTTTGGACATTACACATTAAACTAATAAAAACCAAAAATCGTTCCATGGTTTTTGCTATTGGGTTTTACCAAATTGGAGTGGAAAAAATTATTTAATAACTCCAATAGATTAAATTATTAAAATAATTGTCTTGATTTTTTTGAGGTGAGTCACACTCACAAGGAAATCATTTAAAAAGTCAAAATATTTAATAAGTCTTGGAGGGTCTACTAACGCATTTTCAAATTAATAAAAAAAATAAAATCACATTATTTTAAAGGTAAACCGTATTTTTTATAAATATCCCTTTTATAGTATTTTATTACATCACTATTCAGTAATTATGATGTCCTAAAACACAATATATATTTAAAAAGAATTTAATTTTTACCCTAAACATTGATCATCTCAGAAAATTATGAAAAAGTAATTGTTAGATAATTTAATCATCCTTAATTCAATAATAATATTCATTTTAGCTAAATAATTTTCTAAATATGTGAATTTTCACTTTTAGATTAAAAACTGACATTTATCGAAAATTCATGGGTTTTGATAAAAATAGCTTTCAAACCATAATTAAAATTACAATTTTATTCAGAAAAATTATAAAATCATTTATATTTATTAAAAATTAATACAGTAAAGATATAATAATAAAATATTATTTTATTAAAAAATACATTAATTTATCAAAATAGATTTCATTATTGAATTTTATATACAAATATTGTTTGTGCTTAAAAAACTATTTAAAAAGTAACAATAATAAAATAAATATATATTATTTATTCTATATGAAACTAATGAACATAATCATAGAGAAATGGTCTTTTTACAAAACCCCTTATAACACTAGCATAAGACCTAAGGGTAAGGGGTGTGATAGTGACAGACTCTTATGGTGGATTGGATAACATTTTTCGGGTGGTAATCTCTATTAACCTCCACTTATCCCTTATGAGATTCTGTTCAAGAATAACGTGTTGAAGCTCACCTTGGGATTTTTCAGGAGAGAAGCCGAGTGATGATACCTCCTTTCCTATATCTGAAAAATGGGCTTCGTATGGATCAATTCTATTGGATGAGGACATCACTTCCTTTGTCAGAGTAAATTGGATTTTTTAAATCCCAATATTTATTCTAATCATGTGATTATTGTTCAACGACTATATTAGCAATGGTAAACATTATTAATGGTATTCTGAAATCCAAAAACATAAAACCAAGGGAGTTAATATAGTTTATGTGACAGTTTTATAGAATAGGGAATTTAATTCGATCAAGAGGAATTTTCATTAATAAAATTTTGGGTGATTACAATCTTACCCCCTTAAGAAATTTCTCCCTCAAAATTTCCTTTTCCCATACTAAAATATACAAGGACAACTTTGATTCATCACTTCCTCCAATTCCCTTGTTTCCTATTCAAACATGTGGTTTCTCCACAACACTTTGATGAGGAGAATTGTTTTATTTCGTAGAACTTTTTCCCTACGATCTAAGATATTCACCAGATTCTCTTTATAGGAGAGGACATTATCCAATGGTACCACCTCTGGATTGAGTACGTGGGATGGGTTAGGTATATACTTCTTCAAGAGTGAAACATGGAATACGTCATTTACTTGAGATAGGTTCAGTGGTAGTGCAAGTCGATAGGCCACTGCTCTAATGCGATCAAGGATCTCAAAAGGGTCGATGTACCTTGGACTAAGCATTCCCTTCTTCCAAAATCTCATAACTCTCTTCCACGGTGACATGCAGAGGAATAACATGCATAAAGACCTATAAATTCCGTATAATTTTTTTAAAATTATTTGGGATTATTACGAGTCTATGAAAATTGACGGCATGTGATTCTGAGGACCGGTGTGATTGGAAAAGAAATTTTAACTTTATAAGGTACGTTCAGTAAATGCACGAGTGGAAATTTCTATCTTTTCATCCAGTGCTCAGATTAAAAATCTGAGGACACTATTGAATTCACAGTGTCAGGATTATCTTAAGGGAATCATAACTTTGTTTGAAAAAATTCAAATGAAAAAGTTAATTTTTGTAAATTATAAAAAATAATAAAATAACTCAATGATATATTTTATTTCTTTCATTGTAACTGATGTGCAATGGTGGCGGGATTGTTGGGTTGTCAGACTGTTTAATGGCTAGTTACACTTTCCTGTGTAACCACACCATCAGGATATTAATGGGTTAATTAATTGAAATAATTAATAGTCCACATTAATTGTGCGAGGATTTAAACTCCTCTTTTCATTTATTTAAGAAATGTTTGGGCATGGGTATTGTGATCTCACGAAAGCAACCTCTGATGAAGTGCCAACGATGACTTACTCCAACATAGAACAGAGCCTCGACGCCTTATAGAATTAAATATGGAGTTCAATGAACACCAATGAACATGATAAAAATGTGGACCCTTCTTCCTCACATGAACAATCTACCAATGTGTTCAAGGTATGTTTTTTATTCAATGATTTGTATAATTCCTCTACTCTTGTTGTTGATTGTATTGCTTCCATGTTATAATGATAACATAGAGGGAGAAAGCCTAATGAAAAATGCCTAGACCCTCTGATGATCTTGGTATTGGGTCCGTTATTCATGGGAGATTGGAAAATATGGAGACAAGGTGAAACCAGGGGTCGTGTAGTGTAGGCGCTATCCCGGGAGGCCCGTAGGTGTAGACATGAAAGAAATCAGACCACCAAAGCTCCACCGGTGGCCCACAGATGCGCTGTCGGCGCGGTGGCACCGGTGACCGAAGGAAGCATTGGCTGACAACCATCGACCATCAGAACGTGGAGGTTCCTTAAGGTTCCATAAAGAACAAAGGGTGCGGCAAACGGAGGGTGAGGTCGGCCAGCACTGTCCGCATGGGAGCTTGGTGGAACATTGCGTTGTGCTCCATGGAGGAGGACGCGACTTCGTGCAATGGTGGAGAGCGGACCTCTCGACATGTTTCACATATGTCTAGTCCAGTGGATCACCTAGGAAGAGTAGTTCCAAATTGTGTTGCTGATTGAAGAAGCCCAAATGGATTGGCCGTTCGAGAGTGGTGCGGACCCTCGCACAGCTGGCGGGCCACGCCAGGCCAGTGGGCCACGTGGTTCTGTGGCGTGGCAGGCTGCACCAAGCTAGGTCTGCTGTATCGAACACACATCCCAATATTCCAGACCAGGTCCAGCTAAACCAGGCCCATCTCAGCCCCTTCGGTTCGGGTCGGGTTTGTCTGACATTGTTGAACCGAACTCGGACCCACTTATTGCCAAATTTCGCTTAAAATAACATATCTCCTAAACCATATGTCTGTTTGACAAACCATCTACGGAAATGGAATAACTAGGTCGAGAAAGTCCTTTTGAGATACACCACTTGAGATTTGGTAAAATTTTGAGTATGACTGGGTTGGATCGAACCCAAATCCAACTGGGCCCTTGGCACTAAAATGCATTTAACTTACAGACCTGACATCCGATTGATGCGCCATGAGTTTCATTGGAAAACTAATGAAATGGAAGTTCATGTGGTTACTTATTTGTGGTAATTGGTGTATGATGAGGTATGAACTATGACTTGAGGACAAGAACCTCTCAGAATCAAGCATGCGCAGTGAGGGAATCCAATTGATGGATATGATGTGAAGAAAGAATTTTGATACTGTGTGGGTCAACACATAGAGATTCTATGTTGGTCAGCATCTATCAGTCCGGTGTGGGTCATCCCTTAGAGATCCTATGTGGGTCATCATCTATCGATCCTGTGTGGGTCTCCACTTAGCGATCCTGTGTGGGACACCATCTATCGATTTGGTGTGGGTCAACATCTATCGATCTTATGTGGGTTAACATCTATTGATCCTATGTGGGTCATCACCTAGAGATTCTATGTGTGTTAGCATCTATCGAACCTTTTTGGGTTAGAAGTAGAGTCTCTCAACAGAATAAGATGATCTAGCTTTTACTACTAATCATGAGTACTCTTGTACTTAATTTATACCTAGTGTAAAATGTCTTCTTCCTTGTTCATTGTATTAGAGATCATTATTTGTGGTTATTCCTTTGCAGAAATCTGAGAGACCTTCAAGAATCTAGGGGTCCCTACTGAGTATTGTTATACTCACCCTACATGAGCTTTGCCTAAACCTTGTTGTGTCTTGTGTTGATGACAGACATCTTTGTCTAAGACTCGGGGAGCCAGGAATTAACAGTGTACGGAGGTGATTGGTTGACGTGGAGATATGTGGTGATGAAATGTATCTACCCTTCAAGTAGGATCCTTGGAGGAAGATATTATTAGTTTTTTTCTATTTTCTATAGTATTGTCTCTTTTAGTTGAGCTTGTATACTAGCCCCTTACTTTCAGTTCACACTTTACTTCAACAGTTGTACTATGTGGTTTATTGTTTTGTTTACCTAGTCTGTGTGGGTACAAGTTTAAAGGAAATGACTTCCAATTTTAGGGATACACCTTTCTGTTCCTAGTCTCCAACCCCAATCCTATGGAAGGTGGTGTTAGGGTAGTCATGGCATGTTCCTCAGGGGATAGATCATGACAAAGTGGTATCAGAGGAGGAGCACACTACACATCTACAAATAGTTTTGGGACACTATGAGACCACCAAATCTATGAAAAGATCTTGAAGTTATAATTATAGATACAAGAGGTCCACTTTTCAGTACATGTTATCTCAGATACTGGAGTTGTAGTGGATCCATGGAAAATAGAGGAATTGCGTTTTTGGGAGCCACCCAGGAGTGTGACCGAGGTGCAGAGTTTCTTGGGATTAGCTGGGTACTACTAGAGGATCGTTCATGACTTTTCCAGGGTAGAAGCACCCATTTCAACATAGAAAAAGAAGGGGCAACCTTTCTTGTGGATAGAGAGATGCCATTAGGGTTTCGAGGAGCTGAGGTAGAGACTGACGAGTTCCCCACATCATGAGGCTACTTGATGAAGGCAATGGGTATGTAGTCTACTATGATGCATCATGAACCAGAATAGAATGGGTTATAATGTAGGGGAGAGTGGTGATAACCTACGTCTCATGACATCTAAGGCAGAATGAGAAGAACTATTCTACCCATTACTTGGAGTTAACAGAAGTGGTATTTTCCTTGAAAATGTGGTGACACAACATGATGGGTGAACGATTTAGCATCTTCTCGAATGAAAATATTCTTAGGTATATCTTCTCATAGAAGGACCAGAACCCAAGATAGTGGAGATGGATAGAGATCCTCTAGGATTATGACATTGAGATAGTCTACACTCTTGGGAATGGAAACGTGGTGGCATAAGCACTCAATAGGAGTTCTGGTTTACAGTTGCTGAGTGAGGAGAGAGAGCTGGTAGCCGTGTTGGAGTTATCCATTGTAGATATTGATGGAGCAACTTACATTTAGTATTTGATAGTTACTCCCCCACTCCATTAGCGATTCAATGAGGCACAACTTGGATATGTTGAATACGAGTCCTTATATGCCCAGATATCATCAGGATGGGCTTATGAATGATTTTATAAAGGTTGAGACCACATAATATTTTCCAGAGGACGCACCATGGTACCAGTGATGCTACGAGAGGTGGTGTTGGCGGAGTTCATAATATCCCCTTTATAGGTACATCCTGGTGTGGAAAAGATGTACCAAGACCTCTGACGTCAGTACTGGTGGCCAGGGATGATGAAAATAGTGGTAGAGTTTGTTTAGCGATGCTGAACATGGTGTCAGATTCGAAGTGGGATGGAATATACATGGAATTTGTGATAAGGATTCCATGTATGTCCATGGGACATTATTCTATCTGGGTTATTTTTGACAGAATCACCAAGTCATCCCACCTTTTACCTATCAGATAGTAGGGATGAGTAGAGGGATTGGGGCTCCTCGATATACAGGAGATAATACGACTTCACCGGGTTCCATCGATGATTATTTTATATCATCAGAGTCATTTTATATATCAATTGTGGTAGGGATTATGTGAGGCATTTGAGACTCAACTACACCTGAGAAACACCTTTCATCCTATGAAAAATGGTCAGACAGAGCAGACCATACTGATTCTTGAGGACATGCTTCTTGCTTGCATCCTTGATTTTGGTCACAGTTGGGAGGACCACCTAACACATGTGGATTTATATTACAACAACAGTTATCACTCCACCATCGGCATGGCACTCTATGATGACTTGTATGGGTGACCTTATAGATTACCTCTATGCTGGAAAAACTCAGGGCAATCAGTAGTTATGGGCTCATAGTTTGTATGGGAAATAACTAAGAAGGTGTAGATTATCCAGGAGAGGATAAATACTTCACAATGTCGGCATAAGTCTTATTACGATAGGAGACAGTGGCACTTTGGAGTTTTAGAATGGATACCTTGTCTTCCAAAGGGTCTCACATCGATGAGGATTGTAGAGATTAGGCTAGGGTGACAAGCTATTTCCGAGGTTAATCAGACCTTTCCAGATCCTCAGCGGAGTAGGCGAGGTGGCATACCACCTGGATATTCTCCAATAGATGCACCAAGTGAATAATGTTTTCTATGTGTCAAAACTAAGGAGGATCATGCATGATCCATCATATGTTATCGACTGGGGTGATCTGGATATTGATGATGATGCAACATTCATGGACTTCTATTGTGGAGATAGAGGATCGGTAGAATCGGGTCCTTCATGGGTGGTCGATTCCTCCAGTGCAAGTTCAGTGGTAGCACAGGAACCTCTAGGAGAACACATGGGAGCAGGAGGCTCAGATATGTTCTTAGTAGCCCCATTTGTTTCCCTGGTTTTTTTGTTGTGGATTTCAGGGATGAAAATACCTAATGTGGGTGAAATTAAAGACCATGAAATTCCATATAATTTATTTTAAAATAACTTGGGAATATTAAGAGTCTTTCAAAAATTAACAGCACGTCATTCCGAGGCCTGGTGTTCCCGGAATAAAGTTTTGAACTTTTTTAAGGTACGTTCAGTAAATGCATGAGTGGGTATTTCTATATTTTTAAACAGTGCTCAAATTAAAAATCTAGGGGCACCGTTGAATTCAAAGTGCCAAGATTCACTCAAGGGTATCTTAACATTTTTCAAAAAAAGACAAATGAAAAATGTTAGTTTTTGGATTTTACAAAAAAATAATAAAATAACTCAGCAAGTTATTTTATTTTTTATTTGTAACTGATGAGTTAAGGTGGTGGGAACATTGGGTTGTCAGACCATTTAATGGCCCGTGACACTTTCTTGTGTAACCTCACCACCAGGAGATTAATGGGTTCATTAATTTAATTCATTAATGAACCTCATTAATTGTTCGGTGAGTTAAAATCCTATCCTCATTTACTTAAGCAAAACATGGGAATGGGTTTTGTGCACTCAAGAGAGGAACCTATGATGAAGTGCTTGAGATGGATTCCTCCAATGTAGAATAGTGCTTCAATGCCTTAGAAGATTAAATATGGATTTTGAAGAACACCATTGAACACGCTACGAATGAGGACCCGTCTTCCTCATCCGCACCCTCTACCAATGTGTTCGAGGGAGGGATTTTATTCAAATAGTTTTTTAATTCTTATACTATTTTTGAAAATTGTATTACTTCCATGTCTAATGCTAACACGGAGGGAGCATGCGGGACAAACCAGGCCCGGACCCTACGCTAATCTCGGTATTGGTTTCTTTCTTCATGGGAGACCAGAAAATGTGGCGGTATGGAGAAACTGGGGGCCTTACAATGTAGGCGCCATCATGAGGGGCCTGTAGGCATAGAAGAGAATGAAATCGGACTGTCGGAGCTCCATTGGTGGCCCATGGAAGCATCACAATAAAGAAAGTGCCAACGACCGGAGGAGGTGGCATCCAACAACCATATGCTTTGAGAAGGTGGGGGTGCCCGAAGGCACTGTGGCGGATGAAGGGTGCGGTCGGCCCGCGCTGGATGTGAGGGAGTTGCGCAGCGTGCCATGTAAGAGTGTCATGAAGGAGAGCAGAACCACGGTCCGTGGGATCCGTAGATGGATGGTCCAGTGGACCGGACAGGTGGAGCGGCACCAATAAGCACCACTGATTAAAGAAGCTGGAATGGCTTGGCAATTCATGAGGGGAGCAGACCTATGCCCAGTTGGTGGGTCATGCCCAGCCGGGTTGGTCAGGAAGAACCCAAGGCCCAGCAGGTCGAGCCCATGGACCAGTGGGCCGTACCATGCCCTGTCAATCCAGGCTGAGCCTAGTGGCCTAGGTAGAGTCGGTTTGACCTGGCAGCCCAGACCCAGACCCACTTATGGTCTTGTTTCACTTAAATCAGTTTATCTCAATAACCAAACGTCCGTTTGATGAACCGTTTATGGAACTAGAATCCTTAAGATAAGACAGTAATTTTGAGATACTCCACATAAGTTTTGGAGAAATTATCCATATGGATGGGTTTGTAACACCCCAACATTCCTTGGTACATTTCCCTTTGAATAATTAAATAGCTTGCGTTGTACGCCACTTCGAGATTCTAACACATCGCGACCAATAAAACTAGACGTTATGAATAGTAATTCTCACTTTTAGAAATATTATAAATTTTAACATTCAAAATGGAATTCATTTTCGGTTTTGGAATATAAAAATTAGCTTAGGGTGAAGTTTTGGTATTTTTCTGAAAACATTTAGTTTTTTATGAATAGTGAAAAATACTAAATTTGAAACAACTTTTTTAATCAAAATAATTTATACTTCTAAATTATACTATTGATTGTTTTTAAGTATAATTAGATTATATTTTACCATTTAATCCAATTTTTTTCATTGGATGTAATTTCAAATTTAAACTATTCATAAGAAACTGTCAATCTTTTGATAGTTATTATTTCTTAAAAACACACTTTCTGTTTGGGCAACGGGAATTAATTTTAAATTAATTTCTGCCACTTCTTTGTTTTAAATTGAGAAAAATGGATTCCAAATTTAGAATCAAGTGGTAAATTTTTTTTAAATAGGTAATTTTATATTTAGACATTTTGAATAATTATTTCAGTATATCTTTTAATTACCATGGTTAAAGGGTAAATCCAGTAAATAAGGGTAAAAAATAATATTATAATAATATTAAATTACCCTAACACGTTTTATAACCCAATTTGATGATACATGTATGAACATGGGAACACTTGGGTCTATTTTGGGAACCTATGGAGCCACCTTTAAGTGATAATGACAGTTTATATTAATTAAGTTAAAGTAAATAGAAAAATGACATAAGCATATATCTTTTAGTAAAACAATTTTTACATTGGGTAACATATATAATCTCTTCGACTATAATTATTAATTAGAAAGACAAAAATATTTATTACATAATTATATTTTATTTATAATTTTTATACAGTGAATAATTAAATTTATTTATGACACAATGATGATGCAACATTTCCTTTTTAATGAAATAATCAAAAAATGGTATTATAGATGTAATAATAAATATAATAAATATAATTTGAATTTTTTGATTCCATAACCGAATTTTAAAGGTAGATTGGAAATGTTATGATTGATTAAATGATTTTTTGAAGAAATAATGTTGTTAGGAATTGAACAAAAACAAAATAGAAAATAGTGTCAAAATTGACATAAAAGAGTTTTTAAAAAACAAATTATATTATTAATTGATATTCTATTACTAAAAATATAAGGTTTAGAAAAAGGTGTTAAATTATATTATATATGTTATTAATGAACCACTTTAGGTTCTCTTGGATGTTTATTGTATGTTTATTAACCATATACTATAAAATTACTAAGAGACATGGTAAATGTCAAACTAATTAACTAAGAGTTAAATCAAGAATATAATGTTAATATAGTGACCCAAACCTATATAAAACCTATTGGTTGAGTGGTTTTCAACCCATACCCACCTTAGGCCCGGAATAAATCATTTTAGAGCCATTATGAAACGAAAATGAGTTTATTATAAAATAATATTTCAATCTTTTCCTAAGGTGCCCCTCACCCCTCTAATAAAAAGGCACTTCCCATTCTCTCAAATTCACACCTTCATAGCCATTACGCTCAGTCAACTCCTACCCAAATATCCTCCCAACTCTCCTACCCTCATCCTATAGTCCTTACTTTAGTCAGAAATCCATCCAAATAGCCCTTTTGATCAAATCAAAAGGAAGAACCCGAAGAAGAGGTTAATATTTCATCACCACTTTCAAGTTCTATTCTTCTTCCACTTCTTCTTTCGTTGTTATTTCCATTATAAAATAATAAATAAAGTATCTTATATATAATTTTATGTTAATAAAAAAATGGTACAACCATATTCATTATTTTTTCCATCCTATGAATGACATGTCACCATACGTGCGTACGCACGGCTTACCGTCTCCACGTCGTGGTGTAGTTGTTAGTCAATACATTATTATTTGGATGGGTATAATAATGATATATAATTGATGTAAATAATAAATATAACATTTTATTGATTATTTATATATGATATACCATCAAATTATATATTATTTTAATATCAAAAGAATGATATTGTCGCTCGTGCGTACGTACGGATTATCATCTCCAAGAACGCGATGAGTTTTATTCCCCATCATATCCAATCAAGTGTAATTTTCATTTGAGTATTAAAAACAATGTTAAAAGAATTAATTTCATTTTGAATATGAATAAGACACACCATATTCACAAAAAAACTTTACTAACATAACAAATCATATAAAGGAAAACAAATCAGTTAACACCTGAAATGATGATACTAGTGAAATATCATTAACAAAGCAATATTATAAGATAATATATGATATAATATTAATGTATATGGTCATTGTATAATTTATTAAAAATTATTTCACCATTATACTTGATGTTAACCTACACTCGACTAGGGAAAATAACAAGATAATGGATAATTTCACAATCTCTTTATTATTAGAGGTTGTTTTTACGTAATTATATACTGGTACCTCTTTATCATCCACATTCATGCTTCTTAAAAATGTATTTCAAAATATTTTTACTATTTACTAGAAAATGGGTTAAAGCCATTTTTCTATTATTTGAAAATATATGTTTTGAAAGTAATCTTTCGGTCGTTTTCCCAACAAGGTACTTTATGACCTTTTCAATAAAATTAAAGTAAGAATGTTTTTTAACGCATATGGTAGGTGCGGCTATTTTCCACTGTTATAAAATTGGTGAAGCATTCCTTACAAGATGTTAAGAATATTTTAAAAATTAATGTTTTCTTTATAATTATGTGACTATTAAATGATTTCAAAATAGAAAGATATATTTCTCTAAAAAAGTCTTGATTTCATTTATGTCAAAATCCTTTGATGGATTTTAAGATTATTTGATGTTGATTTATTATGATACAAAACTACCATATTGTATTTAAGGTTTTGTGATATGTTTGACTATGGATGTTATATTGTTACGCCATTCATGGTTTATGGATAATGTATTTACATTTCTTATGCTATTTTTAATATGAATGTTTATGTTATGTTCAGACCTTTTCATATAAGGAATGCATTGGACTTAGTAAGTGACGGGTGGATCCCACTATATCTCCTCGATGCATTGGTAGGTCTCATCGAAAAAACATGTGTCTTGGTACAAGGCCTTGACAAAATCTTATTTTTAGTTTTGGAAAAAGGCCTTGATTATGTAGTTATGAAGTCTGGCATTATTCAATCCATCATTATGAAAGTGGCTATCGATATTTCATGTTATTATTTGACTAGTAGAATATCCATCTGAATATGTAAATGGAATTATATGATTTTATATTTTCTATATTATCCTGAAGTTCATGTTTAAAAGGATTTTTTTAGTCTTATCCATTTCCGTAAGTGTTTATGCTTATTTATGAGTGTTTTTGCTATATTTTTATCCTTACTGAGCATCTGAGCTCACCCCTTTCTATGTTTTATTTTTTACAGGATGCAAAGAAGTATTTTATGACTGACCTTTAGGGATATTTTTATAGGTTATGAGTGTGGTCTATGGAAACAATGTTGTTGTAGTTTTTCATTTTACAATGTAATGTAAAACTTATTAATGTATCTAGTATTTCCAAGGATACTAAACTGATCGGTCTTTCAGGACATGATTTACTTGTATCATTCCAATGTTATGTAATAATGCACTGAATCTAGTTAACTGGGTTCAGGGCATTATAGTTGGTATTAGAGGGAGGTTTAGTAACAACCATGGAATATAGATTTAGATAAACTCTGATTAGAACACATTACCCTAAGATGGACTTTGAGGATTAGTATAGAATAACTTCCTAGAATTTTGGTATGGTAGAGATTTTGTGAGTTTTCTAAGAAATACATCCTTTTCTTGATATGAGTAGGTAGAGGCAGATCTTGCATAGATGTACCTAGGGGTAAAACCCAAAAACAACACTTTGAGCTAGACTCAAATGGGAACTGGTGCACGACAATGGGACTTGTTGCACTCTTGGTTACGACACTCCTGAGGGATATGCTTAGGAAAATTCTCATTTTCTTTACAAATAATTATTAAGGGTTTATGAGTATATACTTCCTCAAAAAAAACATTTTTGTGATTACAGATTATATCCCTAAACTGTTCAGTTTATGTTAAGTGTTTTACCCGTTTGGAATTATGTATTTCGATACATAATCTAATTTAGTTTATACCGTTGTCTAGAAATGGTTCCTAGTGGAAGGAATGGAAACCATATCAATACATGTAATCCATGTAGGAATTTACCTTCTATTCAAGATAATTATAGTGGATCTAGTGAATCAACTGGTTCTGATCACCTTATCACATTACCGGGACAACTAACTCAGGTTATGAATCATAAACTTACCCGTATAGAGCACCATGATCCACAGCGTGGATGATAAATGTTAGATCGCTTCATGAGGAAACAACCACCAAAATTAAATGATACTAAAAATCCATTAGTAGCTGAGAAATGGATAAATTTCCTAGAGAAAATATTCCATGCCATGGAGAGTAGTGAAAGGGAAAGAGTTTTAATGGAAGTTTACCGCCTAACTGGAGATACTGATCAATGGTGGTCATTGATTCAAAACAAAAAGGAAGATGATTAAGTATAAAATATGGAATGGAGTGAGTTTAAAGAGATTTTCATAGAAAAATACATTCCTCGTGATCATCGAGAAGATATGGAAAGGAAATTTCTGAGTCTGAGGCAAAAAGAGGATGAGAATGTCGCAAAGTATGAAGCTAAATTTACAAGGTTAAAAAGGAATGAATTAAATTATATTCATAACCCAATATGTAAGATTGATCATTTATTTTATGGGTTAAAACCATAACTCCTTTTAGAATTTGTCTTACAATACTTCTTGTCATACGAAGACATTATCTCATGTGCTATTATAACAGAAAAGGAATTCTTTAAGTCTTACGACTTTAAAACCAATAAAGAGAAGAAGAGATCTACTAAACACTCTCGAAATGGAAATAAAGGGAAGAAGGGAAAAGTTGAATATCCATCCTACAGTGAATGTGGGATGAAACAACCCAGTACTTGCCTGAAAGGAATGAGAGTCTATTACAAGTGTGGTAAAAAATGTACCCAAACTCATGATTTCAAGGGGAAGAAAGAGGATATCAATGTTCAATGATACAATTGTAGAGAAAGGGGGCATTATTAAAATGATTTCCTAAGCACCAATGAAACTTACCATAGAGAAGGCTAATGGATCAAGACCAAGATTACGCTATCACTACTACTGAGGTTGAAGCCCCGAAAGACGTGGTGGCAGTTAATTTAATGGTTTCCTTAAGGGTAGAAAATGATTTATTTTATTTTGGATCATCTCATTGTTTCATATCTTTGTAGTTTTCTAAGAAAATTAGATATTTCCAATTTGATTTAACAAGGGATTTTTCATTTAAAACACCTAAGGGAAGTATCATTACAACAAAGTTTTGTGAATCAGTCCCCTTTAGTGCATATAAATGTTCTTTGTCTGCTGATCTCATCATCACAACCATGATTTAGTTTGATATAATTATTGGTATGGATTAGCATTCATACCATGAGGAAAAAAATTATTGTAATAAGAAGGAGGTTACAATTTTTGATGATGATGATAAAGAACACCTTATCTTTCGGGCAGAAACGTCACCACATGATTCTTATCTTGATCTACCCCCAGTAGCTCAACTAAATTCAATTATTGGGGAGGAAGAGAATGAAATAACTATGGGTGAGGAATTTTTTTTTCAAATATATGATGTACCTATTGTGCAAGAATAGGTTTATGTTTTTCTAGAAGATTTACTTGGACATCCTCAAGAACAAGAAATTGAGTTTTATATTGATTTAATTCCTGGTTCAAGGCCCATATCGATGACCCCATATAGAATGGCCACTGTGGAATTAGTGTAAATAAAGAAACAACTAGAGTAATTGAGTAATAAGGGATTTATTTTCTCTATTGTTTCTCCATGGGGATCCCCTATAATTTTTGTTAAGAATAAATATGGATCTATGAGGTTGTGCATTGACTACAGGGAGATCAATGCTATAAAAATAAAGAACAAGTATCCCCTACCTTGTATTGATGATTTATTCAACCAAATTCATGGAGGTAAATATTTTTCAATGATTGACCTTCGATCTAGATATCATCAGTATTGTGGGAAGAAGGAAGACATTCCAAAGAAGACATTTTGTACCAGGTACAAGAATTACTAGTTTATAATAATGCCTTTTGGATTGACTAATGTATCCTCTATCTTCATGGATCTAATGAATATATTTTTCATGGAATGTATTGATGACTTTGTAGTGGTATTTATTGATGATATCTTGGTATAATCCAAGAGTTAAGAATATTATGAAAATAACTTGTGTAATAATATGAAGACTCTTTGAAGAAATGAATTATATGAGATGTTTAGCAAGTGTGAATTCTAGCTTCAGGAGATTTCTTTTCGTGGACATATTGTCTCTAAGGATGGAATATCTATTGATGCTTCAAAGACCAAGAAAATCCAAGAATAGATAGAACCGATGAGAATAACTACGATACGCAGTTTTATTGGTTTAGCAGGTTATTATCGGTGTTTCATCCAGAATTTTGCCCGATTGGATAACCCATTAACCAAGCTCACACGTAATGGGGTTAAATTTGTTTGGACAAAAGAGTACGAATAATTTTTTGAAGAATTGAAGAGAATATTAGTCAATGATCCTATATTGACTCTATCATCGGGGAATGATGAGTTTTTTATTTATAGTGATGCTTCAAAGAATGGATTTGGTTTTATCCTTATACAGAATGATAGGGTTGTTTCCTATGAATCACAATAGCTAAAAATTCATGAACAAAACTATCATACTCATGATATTGAGTTAGAATCTGTAATCTTTTCTTTGAATATATGGAGACACTATCTATAGGGTGAAAAAATGTGAGATTCATACTGATCACAAGATTTTGAAGTATATTTTCTCACAAAATGAACTCAACATGAGGCAAAGGCGATGGCTTGAACTACTCAAGGATTATGATTTCACTATAAACTACCACCCAGGGAAGAAAAATAAGGTGGCAGATGCTTTGAGTAGAAAGGATCGTGGAGTTTTGAACAAGATGAGAGTTGAAAAGGTTCCTATATACATGGATCTAGTAAATATGGATATGGGAATAACCATGGAAGGTGAAACATCAATTATTTTTTAAATGGTTACCAAAACATATTTTCTAGAATGGATAAATAGTTCTCAGGCTGATGAGGAGGAGTTTCTAAAGAAGATTAATGCTTTGAATGTTGTGAGATTGAGTGACTTCGTATATGAAGATGGGATTTTAAAATTTGGGAAGTGACTTTGTGTTCCTGATATACGTGGTCTAAAAAGAGAATTGTTAGATGATGATCATTGCTCCAATTTCTCTATAGACCTTGGGAGCACCAAGATTTATATAGATTGGAAGGAACATTTTTGGTGGGTTTCTGATTTTGTGTCAAGATGTATGGTTTCTCAACAGGTGGAAGATGGAAGGCAACAGCCTGGAGGAGTCTTGAGTCCTCTTCCTATAACTGAGTGTAAATGGGATAATATTACGATGGACTTTTTCATGGGACTACCAAATACTCCTAGAAGGAACGATGAAATATAGTAAATTGTTGATCTTCTTACCAAGTCTGCACATTTTGTTTCTATAAGAGAAGATTTACCACTTCAACTTTTAGAAAGACTTTATATTAATCAATTTGTAAGACTTCATGGAGTACCTCTATTGATTTTTTTTATCATGATCCCAATTTTACATCAAGATTCTAGAAAAGTCTTCAGAAATCCCTGGATACTAAACTTCGTTTAAGCACTGCCAGCCACCCTAAAACTCATGGACAATCATAACAGACTATTCAAACCATATAAGAAATTTTGAGATCTTGTTCACTTGACATTCAAGGTATGTGGGATCAATATTTAACTCTAGTAGAATTTTCCTATAACAATAGATTCTATTAAAGTATTCAGATGACACCATATGAAGCATGATTCTTAAAGTGATGTCATACACCAACATGTTTGGATGATGTTGGCGAATGAAAACTCGTAGGCCCATAACTTGTTGAGGAAACGATGTAAAAGGTGAAGGTAATCCAAACCCACATCAAAGCAGCTCAAAGTAGGCAGAAGAGCTATGCCGATAACCAAAGGAAGGATTTGGAATTTCCGGAAGGAGATCATGTTTTCTTGAAGGTATCTCCATGGATGGGTGTTATACGCTTCAGAAAGAAGGGTACATTGAGTCCCATTTAAATTAGACCTTTCTAAATTATAGAATGAATTGGGGCTGTATCATATTGTTTGGAAATGCTACCAAGTCTCTCCAAATCTCATGATGTGTTCAATGTATCACTGTTAAGAAAATAAATGCCTGACCAAACACATGTACTTACATATGAGGAATTAGAACTGGGAATTGATCTGTCTAATTGAGAAGAACCTATCAGTATTCTTGATACAAGAGAACAAGTGTTGAGAAACCGGACGACTCGTCTGGTAAATGTTCTATGGAAAAACCATAAGATGGAAGAGGCAGCGTGGGATCCCAAAGAACATATGATGAAGAACCGCCCAAATATTTTTATGAAGTAATATTCTATAAATTTAGAGGATGAAATTATTTGAAGGAGGGGATAATATAACACCCCAAGCTTCCATGGTACATTTCCCTTTGAATAATGCAATAGCTTGCGTTGTACGCAAGTTCATGATTCTAACACATTGCGACCAATCAAACTAGATGTTATAAATAGTAATTCCCACTTTTTTAAATTTTATCAATTTCAACATTAAAAATGGAATTCATTTTTGGGTTTGGAATATCGAAATTAACATAGGGTGAATTTTTGGTATTTTTCTAAAAACATTCTGTTTTTGTTGCATAGTGAAAAATACTAAATTTTAAACAAAATTTTTAATCAAAACAATTTATAGTTCTACATTTGACTATTGAGCGGTTTTAAAGTATAATTAGATTATATTTTTACCATTTAATAAAATTTTGGTCATTGGATGTAATTTCACATTTAAACTAGACATAATAAAGTGTCAATATTTTTATAGTTATTATTTTTTAAAAACACGCTTTTTATTTTGACAATTTGAATTAATTTTAAATTAATTTCTACAAATTATGTTTTTTGAATTTAGAGAAATGGATTACATATTTAGAATCATGATGTCAAAATTGTGTAAATAGATAAATTTTATTTGTAGTCATTTTGAATAATTACTTCGGAAAATAATTTATTTACCATGGTTAAAGGGTTAATCTGGTAAATAAGGGTAAACAAATAATATTATAATAATATTAAATTACCCTAACACATGTTCTAACCCGATTGGATGATACATGTCCGACCATGGGCATCCTTGGGTGAATTTGGGGACCCCAAGTAATCAATTGTAAGTGATAATGACACTTTATGTTTATTAAGTTAAAGTAAATTCCAAAATGACAGAAGCATGTATCTTGTAGTAAAATAATTTTTACATAGTGTTATATATGTTATATCTTTGACTATAAACATTCATTAGAAATATAAAAAGAATTCCTACATAATGGAATTTTATTTATAATTTTTAGACATTTAATAATTAAATTTATTTATGACACAATGATGATGCAGTATTTTCCTTATTAATGAATGAATCAAATAAATGGTATTATAAATGTTAAATTAAATATAATTTGTATGTTTTGATGCCTTCAAAGAATTTTATAGGTTAATGTGACATGTTATTATGGATTAAATGAATTGTTTTCTATGTAATAATGTTTTTAGGAATTTATCAAAAACAAAATAGCAAATAGTGTCAAAATTAACATAAAAGAGTTTTTAAAACAAATATTATATTATTAATGCATATTCTATTTCTAAAAATATATGATTTAGAAAAAGGTCTTAAATAATATTATATATTTCATTAATGAACCACTTGTGGTTATTTAGGATGTTTATTGTATGTTTATTAACCATATAGTATAAAAATACCATGAGACATGGTAAATGTCAAACTAATTAACTAAGAGTTATGTCTAGAAGATAAGGTTTATATAGTGAACCAAACCTGTCTAAAACCTATTAGTTGAGTGGTTTTAGACTAATCCCCACCTTATCCTCGCAATAAATAATTTTTGATCCATTATAAACCAAAAATGGTTTTATTATAAAATAATATTTCAATATTTTCCTAAGGTGCCCCTCGCCGCTCTTATAAAAGGGAACTACCCCATCTCTCAAATTCACACCCTCAAATACATTAGGCTTGGACAAAACCATCCCAAATATCCTCCCAACTATCCTACCTTCATCCAAGAGGCCTCAATTTAGTCATAAATCCATCCTAAGGTGCCCTTTTTATCAAATCAAAAAGAAGAACCCAAAGAAGAGGTTAATATTTCATCGCCTCATTCAAGTTCGTTTCTTTTTCCACTTCCTCTTTCTTTATTGTTTCCATTATAAAATAATAACTCCAGTATAATCTATATATTGTGATGTTATTATAAATATTTTACTACCAAATTCATTATTTTATCCATCCTGTGAATGACATGTCACCATACGGGCGTACGTACGGCTTTCCGTCTCCACGTCGTGGTGTAGTTGTTATTCAATACATGATTATTTGGATGGGTATAATAATGATGTATAATTGTTTTAAATAATAAATATAACATGATATTTATTCTATATATATGATATATTATGAAATTATATATTATTTTAATATCAAAATAATGATATTGTCACTCGTGCGTACGTATGGATTATCATCTCCACGAACGCGATGAGATTCATTCCCCATCATATCCATTCAAGGATAATTTTCATTTAATTATTAAAAATAATAATTAAAGACTTAATATAATTATGAATGTTAATAAGATACATCATATCCACAATAAACATTACTTACATAACCAATCATATAAAGGAAAATGAATCATTTAACACCCGAAATGATGATACTACAGAAATATCATTAACATAGAAATATTAGAATATCATCTATGATATCATATTAATATATATGGTTGTTTTATAATTTAATAACAATGATTTCTCCATTATATAAGAGGTTAACCTAACCTCAACCAAGGAAAAGAAGAAGGTAAGGGATAATTTCACAATCTCTTCATTATCCGAGAATGTTTTTACTTAATTATCTACTGGGATCTCTTTATCATCCACAACCATTCTTCTTAAAAATGTATTTCAAAATATATTAACTATTTACTAGAAAATGGGTTAAAGTCACTTTTACCCTTATTTGACCTTATATGTTTTGAAAGGAATCTTTCCATTATTTTCCTACCAAGGTACTTTATGACCTTTTCGACAAAATTAAGGTAAGAATGTTTTTTAACCTATAGAGCGAGTGTGGCTATTTTCCGCCATTATAATATTGTTAAAAATCCCTTAAAAACATATAATAATATTTTAAAAATAATTTTTTTTTTATAATTATGTGACTATTAAATGATTTCAAAATAGAAAGAGATATTTCTCTAAAAAAGGTTTCGATTTCATATATGTCAACATCCTTTGATGGATTTTAAGCTTATTTGAAGTAGATTTATTATGGAACAAAACTTCCATATTGTATTGAAGGTTTTGTGATATGTTTGATTGTGGATGTGTTATTTTTACACCATTCTTTGTTTATGGATATAGTATTGACATTTTGTATGATAGTTATAATAAGAATTTTTATGTTATGTTTAAAAAATTTAATGTGTGGAATGAATTGGACTTAGTAATTGATAGGTGGATCCCATAATAGCTCCTTGATGCATCAATATGTCTCATGAGACAAACTAGTGTCTTTCCACAAGGCCTTGACAAAATCTTATTTGTAGTCTTTGCACAAGGCCTTGACTATGTGGTTATGAAGTATGGAATTATACATTCCATCATTGTGAAAGTGGATATTGATATTGTATGTGATTATTCGACTAGTCGAATATCATTGTGAATAAGTAAATGGAATTATTTGATTTTATCTTTTCCATATGATGCTTAAGTTCAAGTTTAAAAGGCTTTGTTTTAGTCTTATGAATTGACTTAAATGTTTATGATTATTTAGGAAAGTTTCTGCTATATTTTTATCCTTAATGAGCATCTGAGCTCACTCCTTTATATGTTTTATTTTTCCCAGGATTTGAAGAAGTATTTTATAACTGACCTACAGGGATAGTCTGAGAGGGTATGAGTGTGGTCTATGGAAAAAATGCTGTTTTAGTTTTTCATTTTATAATTTAATGTAAAAAATTATGAATGTTTCCAGTATTTCCAAGGCTACTAAACTGATCGGTCTTTCAGAACATGATTTCCTTTTATCATGAAAATGTTATATAATAATGCACTGAATCTGGGTAACTAGAGTCGGGGCGTTATAGGGTTGGATCGAACACGAATCCAACCAGGACCTCGGTACTAAAATCCTTATAACCTATAGCCCGAGCATCCGATTGATGCACCGTCAGTTGCGTTGGAAACCTTATGACATGGAGGTTCACCAGGTTACTTATTCATTGGACTTAGTAGTGTTTTAAGTATAAAAAATTGATTGAGTAGCGGATCCTCCCGGAATCAAGTGTGCTTAGTGCAAGAATCAAGTGGATGGTTATGACGTGAAGAAAGAATATCAATCATGTGTGGGTCAGCACCTAGTGATCATGTGTGGGTTATAATCTATCTATCCTATGTGGTTCATCGCTTAGTGATCCTTTGTGGGTCAGCATCTATCGATCCTATGTGGGTCAGTGCTTAGTGATCATGTGTGGGTCAGTATCTATTAATCCTGTGTGGGTCTGCCCTTAGAGATCTTGTGTAGCTCAGTATCGATTAATCCTATGTTGGTCAGCACCTAGCAATCCTCTGCAGAGCATCTCAATAGAATAAAATGATATATAATTAAGACTAATAATATATACTTATGTACTTAATTAATACCAGGTGTGAGATATATTTTTCCTTGTGCTTTGTAATTGAGATCATGATTTGTGGTTGTTACTTTGTGGAATTATAAGAAACCTTCTCAGGTCTCGGGTTCCCTACTGGGTATTGTTATATTCATCCCTGCACGGGCTTCACCCAAACCATGTTGTGTATTTTTTAGATGATAGAATGACTATATTGGGACTCGGGGAGCCAGGACATGATAGTATACAGAGGGGACCAGTTGACATGGAGAGCTGTGGAGAAAATTCATACCAACCCTTCCATTGGGATCCTTGGTGGATGATCTCAGGAGTTGTTTTCTATTTTCTATTGTATTGTCTCTTTCAAGTGTTCTTGTTTATTGGACATTACTTCTAGTTCACACTTTTACTTCATCATTATTACTGCATGGTTTACTTTTGTTGTGTACCTAGTCTATGTGTGTACAAGTTTAAAGGAAATGACTTCCCATTTTAGGGATACTTATTTCTGGTGCTAGTTGCCAACCCCTGGCCTATGGAAGGCAAGCATGGGTAGTCACGGAACGAGCCCCGGGGGATGGGTTGTGACACAATGTATCCAACATCATACTCTAGGTCTAATCAAGGATTATCACCATAGCTCTTTTGTTAACTCTGAGCAGCTTTAATTCGATGCTGGATGGTCCTAACCTTCTCCACAATTTCATTGACCATTTATAGACCTAAGAGTTTTCGCTCCCCAACTTCATCCCAACATGCCAGTGTTCTTCACCTCTAACCATAAATTGAATAATAATGAACCATTTGGATGATTGAGTGGAAACTATTACTGTAAGTGAACTAAGCCAGAGGAAGATGTTGATATCATCCTCCATTAAAGTCTATTGAGCATGCTATCAACATGTCCTCAAGTGTTTGGATAGTCTACTCATATTGGCTAACATTTTTAGGATGATAAGTCATACTGAAGTTCAGATTAGATTTCTTAGAATGTTGGTGACTCTTCTAGAACATAGAGGTGAATCATGGATCTCGATCAGATAAAATAGATAGTTGAACACCATGTAGACTTACCACTTATTTGATGTATATCCATTCCAGTTGATCCAATATGAGATCCTCTCTAATTTCAATGACATGTGTATTTTTTTAAGATGATCCACAACAACCCAGATAGAATAGTTTCCTTTGGATTTCATCAGAAGACCAGTGACAAAGTCCATGGTGATTTTCTCATATTTCCACATTAGTATAGGTAATGGTTACATAATACCTCTAGACATCTACCTATCATCCTTCACTTGATGACATACCAGGATCATTGATGTTTAATCAGAGATCACCTTCTTTATGTTATCCCACCAATAATTCCCTCAGAGATCTCGAAACATCTTTTTGTTTCCTGGGTGAATGGTGATATTCTAACTATGTGCATCATCCCAAAGTTCATTCATTAACTTCAGATTTGATGGAACACATAGTCTTGACCCAAATCTCAGAATTCCTTCTTCATTAACATTGAACTCTGGGGATTTCCCTTTATTGATATTTTCCACTTTTTTTTTGAATTCCCACATCATCCATTTGATAATCATTTAACCTTTCTAAAAGAGACTATTTAGCAATAATTTGTGAAATTATTGATGATGCTAACTTCTTTATGATTCCCATTCCCATCTTCATAAAATCTATAAATAATGGATCCTTTTAAATTCTCACCAATGATAGAATCACGGGGTCCTTTCTACTTAGAGCATCCACCACCTTATTAACTTTCCCAAGGTGGTGATGTACTGAACATTCAACGTATTTGATCATCTCTAACCATATTTATTGGCTCATATTGAGATCTTTAAGGGTGAATATATACTTGAGGCTTTTGGGATCCATATATATTTCACACTTCTCCCCAAAGAGGTAATTTTTCCAAATTTTTAAAAATAATATTATTGTATACAACTCTAGATCATGTGTTGGATATATTTTCTGATGAAATTTAAATATCCTTGATGCATAGGCAATGACGTTTTCATTTTTCATCAACTCACAGCCCATTCTCTACATCGAATCATCACTAAATACCACAAAACGTTCTCCACTTGGGAGTAGTGTGGGAACATGAAGAGTGATAAGCCTCCTTCTCAACTCCTTGATTATATCTTCATATTAATCTCTCAAATAAAACTTAAATAACTTCTTAGTTATCTTGGTAAGAGGGTTTGACAGTCGGGAGAAAGTTCTCAAAAATTAGTGATATTATCCAGCTAACCCCATGGAAGCTACGAATATATGTCAAAGATGTTGGCCTTGGCCATACCTCAATTGCATTTTTCATGGAGGGTTCCATATATATCTCATTTCTTGTGATGATATTACCCATGAATGAGACTTCCTTCAACCATAACTCACACTTTTTGTACTTTACGTAGATCTTCACCTTTCAAAATGTTTCCAGTATAGTGATTAGATGATCATAATGATCTTCCTTGGTTTCAGAGTACATTATAATATCATCTATAAAGACTACCACAATTAGGTCAAGGTAATATCTAATGACTCTATTCATCAAGTCCATGAATATTTCTATAACATTAGTGAGTCTGAAAGTCATTACTATGAATTCATAGTGCTCGTACCTTGTACGAAATAATGTATTGAGGATATCCTCCTTCTTCACACTTACTTGGTAGTATCCCAACCACAGATCCACCTTGGAGAAGTATGTGCTCCACATAGATGATCAAACAATTAATTAATTCATAGAAAACGAAACTTGTTCATTATCGTGATTTTGTTGAGCTCATGAAAATCAATGAAAAGGCACATTGAACAATAATTATTCTTGACGAACAGGACTGGTACACCCCATGGTGAAGAACATAGGCATATAAACCCTTTATCTAGATTATCATGTAGTTTTTTCTTTATCTCATAAATCACCAAAACAACCATTCTATACAGAGTCTTGGATATTGGCAACACACCAGGTATAAGATAAATCGAGAATTAAATATCTCTTATATAAGGAAGACAAGGAAATTCCTCTAGAAAAACAATAGAAAGTTCCCACAAAATAGAAATTACTTCAAAAATGGTTTCTTTCTTAGACTAAATCATTTGAGCAAGATACATGTGCTCATATGGTAGTAATATTCATGCTTGAGATGATGGTGTTAAAGAAGATTAATACTCCTCCTTGCAGATGTACAGAATTAGAGGGAGATTGTACATATGGAAAGTCATTACCCTCTCACGGAAATTTATGTTGGATCTATATAGAAAAATCCAATCCATTTAATTAATTTCATCAAATTCCACTAGAGATAGTATTATGAGTTTCTCCAGGATGTTTAGTCTACTAGGGAGAGTATGCCGAAATGGGCAGAGTAATATTCTTGGGATGAAATGATTTCCCCATTTTCCATTATAACCAACATCTATACTTACATGATTTATGGTGGTGTTGGGATAGTTCTACTAAACATTCAAGATATAAAATAATGTGTAGATCCAGAATAAAAAAGTAAATTCCATATTCTTGAATGAATAACTAGGATACCTATCAGCACTTTTTTTTGGTTCTCTTCAGAAGTACTGATGGAAAAATATCAACCTTTATACCTTTGAGTTTGTTGGTTTTCATTGAAAACCCTTGGCTTAGGGAACTGGTTTGAAATGTTACATAGTTCTTTGAAATTGAATCAATGAACAATTCTTTGAGGGTCTTACGAAACATTAATTTTATATATCGTAGTAGTGGGTTTTTCTTATTGGAAACTAACAGACATATTCTCTTATCATCCAAACCTAAATCATTTCCTCATCCCCTTCAAGAAATTTTTAGGGTTCTTCTTTCTAAACCATTGGCAAGTGGGGTGTTGGAATTTCTTAGTACTGTTGGATTTATCCATTAGACCACCAGAATTAAAGTCCACATTCCAATTCATATCCCCATGATAACCCTAATATTCAATGATCTCTATTCTAACTTTGAGGGTATATCAGAAAATTTACTCATGGCTATCTAAGTGACATATTTCTAGGGAATTCTGTTTGGTAGGTTTTATCCGACCAAAGAAGTAGTCAACATTATATTCGGGGGTAATGAAAAAGTCTGAGGCATATCATGAAATCCTTTTGATGTTTTCCTCATATGATTTGATTGATTTGTAATATTTTTTCTTGAGGTCAGGGAAGTCCCTTTCAATCTTATGTCAGAGGATTCTATAAAAATATTTATCAATTTTTTTTCTCGAAATCCTTTTATTATAATGCCTCAATCTCTTCGAGAGGCTTCATATTTTTACCAATGTCCACCATTGATCAGCTTCACCCTCCATACGATAAGTGGCTAGAAGAACCTTCTCTTTTTCAACACATTGAAGGATATAGAATTTCTTTTCAATATATTTGATCCATTTTTTGATGATTGAGGGATCAGATGATCCATTAAATGTAAGAGGCCTTTGTCTCATGAAGATATCTATTGTGGATTGTTTTTCATGTGTGTGTGGGGTGGGGGGGGGGGGACATTCTCAATGACCCATGTTGTTGTTCAAAACATGATCTAACTAAGAGAGTATCATGAAAAAGTCTGTGATTCCCTCTCTCATAGGATTGGGCATCTCATTAGAACTGTCGTTACATTGATCTTCGCATTGGTTTTTAGGCGGAGTCCTCCTTTTTCCAGCCATTGGATGGAAAAAATAGAATGTCAAGGGTAACACATAAAGTGGAATCAAAAGAAATAATGGGATAAATTATAAATTATATATATTTTCTTAACATATGAATTTATAGGATTGAATATATGTTATCCATGATCTAATTCCAAACATATATTCTTAGGGGCCTTTTTTATTCCCTTATTAATGGTTTATACTAAGCTCATAAATTTCCCAAATAATATCCCCTATGAGTGTCATAACAAAGATTGAATCAAGGTCTATTTCCGTGCACCAGTTCCCATTTGAGTCTCAGTCAATGTTGTGTTTTCGTGTTTTACCCCTAGATACATCTGTGCCTGAGCCACCTCTTCTTGTTCGTATGCAGATAGGGATACATTTTCTAGATAAACCACATACTCTATAATCACTAAAATTTATGGATGTTTTTATTATTCTCAGACTTATCCCTAAAGACTTCACTAGGGTTTTCTAATCCTAATCCCAAAATAACTAAACCAATCCTCTAATACCAACTATAACAACCCTCCTCTTTATTACATATTTAAACATGATTTATTACATAAACATTCTATTAAGTAAACTCTGAGGATCATGTAGTCTAGTGTATTAGGAAATTAGGAACATTATATAACAACATAGAATATAGAATACAACATCATTATTGAAAAATTCGTCTAGATAAACACTACATTACATCATACATGGTATTGAATTGGATAACCTGAGGACATACATAAGAAAATGGTGAGGTATAAAGACAACTAAGGGAGTAAAAAAGGAATAAAATGAAGAATAAAATACATTTTAGGCAATAGTCATATCAATTGAGCATAATAGAAACATGAACACAAAGTCATGATAGAACATTATTATCATAACATGGAAATGTGGAAACAACATTTAACAAGATATTAGCATGATCCAAGGATCATTTTATATAGAGAATGAGTAACCCACATTGAACTTGAATTATCATTAGTATAACCCCATTTAACTTGAATTAGCATGAGTAAACCTTTATTTCGAATGGCGTATCATGATATTATTATTTACCCTAGGCATTGGAGCGCTATCAAGGTGCACCCTTCTTAATAATTTCATTTCATGCATAAGTGTGTGCCATAGATCATATAAAATAGATTCATTAAAAATCGGGTTATCCTTTAGATGGATCCTTTCTCACCCGAATGGCTCCACCTCTCGGCCTCTCCATTCTCCCCTTGGGTTTCTTCCTCTTGCGATGGAGCACCGCCTCTTAGCCTCTAGTTCATTATTCTATCACACCACTTCTTCTGCTTTATCTCTATTATCAGGTCCTCCATGGGTGATCCCGCTCTAGTGTTACTTTTTCTTTTGATGTCCTTGGATTCGGGTGTGCTCCTTCGAGGGTGAGTGTCCCTTCTCTTTTCCATTATTTTCTTTTTTGGTCTTGTGTCTTGGGTTTTTGGACCTTTAGCCCCGAATCTCGGCTACTCTGCTTACCCGATCTATTATTCTGGACTCCTTTTATGATCCTTTTTGGAATTATTTATAGTGGTTTGGGATAATCTAGGGTTTGCGGTCAAGTTTCGATGAAAAGGCCTTTCCCTGCTCTTCTCATCTTTTGCTGGTTTCAGTTTTTTTCCTGGTTTTATGCTGTTTTTATTCCCTGATGTAGAAGTATTCAGATTTTCCCCCTATTTCCAAGTGAATTTATACTATTTTTTCCCTTTGGAAAAGGTTTTTTGTTCTTTCTGGTTCCATTCATCTTGGATGTGATTTCTAGATGGTTTTATTTTACCCTTTTGTTTCATGATTTATCTTTTCTAGTTGTATAGATATTATTTGTGTGACACATGTGGTTGTACCGAAGTGTGTGTTTTGTGGTCCAGTCGAAGATCACTCCTCCCTAATTGAGACTTCCCATTTCAAACTCTGATCTGTCTTATGGATCATTCTCTCCAAGCCATGTTGGTCTAGTGCGTTTGATCCTAGTGAGGCTTTGGGATGGTGTAGTTTGAGATGTGGTTGGTGTCATAGGAGGTGAGACCTGGAAGATAGTGGATGATGCTCTGATGGTGGTTTGTTTGTTAAAAAAGTCGATGCTTAAAGCTGTGTGTTTTTTCAATGATGTTGCAGATTATTTTCGATGCTAATGGATCTCAATGGCTTCCTCCCAGTATTGGTGATGGGTGGTGATAATAATGGTGGTTAACCAATGCTATTGATTGATGATGGTAGATGAGGAGACTCTTGCTGACACTAGAGACTCCTGAATCGATGCATACATCGAGTTTTGTGTTGTTTTTTACATTCATATTTGGAAATTGGTTATGTTCTATAGTTGAAACTTTGATTCCCGCCTGGGGATGTCTTGGGACTGTATCGTTGGTCTCTGCTTATCCTTAAAGAAGATATTTTGAAATAAAAAAATAAATTTTTAGTTAGTTAAACTTCATAATTTATTCCAATAATTAGAGATGTTGAATAAATAAATGTAACTACTCAATTAATAATTACACGTACAAAAACTATAATACCCTTGATAGATAAATGGGTATGGTGTTCACTAACACGATGATTTCGGCATCGAAATTTTACTATAACTTCTGCTGCATAACGACGTCAAATAGAAATCATAAAATGGGTTGATAGGAGAGAAAGGGGTATATCATCATTCATAAATGAAATGTATAGTATGGGGGTCATGTAAAATAATATTACAACATATGTAATGGAATTGAGATGCATAATATAAAATAATTTCATGATGTAAATGAGGAGAGAGAAACCCCTTACAGAATTTTGTTATGGTAACAAATGTATATGGGAGGAATTAATGAGAGATAAAGGGGTATATCATAATTAAAATATAAGGAGGAAAGTATTGGGGATGTGAGAAATCATACCCCAAAATGTTTAATAGAAAATAAAAGGGCATACCAATATAAGGAATCTTGGACATAAATAAGGAAAGAAGGAAAATGAGGATCCCTTACTTGGATGTGTGACACCAAAGGCTTGGGAGAGGCTTGAGAGAGTCTTCATGGGAGCTTGGGGAGACTTGATAATATTATAGAGATAGGAGCCCAGAGCTTGATCAATCTCAAAATGGTTTTAGTGAAGATGAATGTGAGATTGTGTGGGTTTATATAGGATAGGAGAGATAATTCTTTATTATATAGGTTTTGGACACTACACATTAAACTAATCAAAACCACACACCATACCATGGGTTTTGCCAATGGTTTTTTCCAAATGAGAGTTGAAAAAATTATTTTATATGTAAATGGATGAAATTATTAAAATATTTGGCTTTATTATGTGGATGTGAGTCACACTCTCAAGAAAATCATTTTAAAAAGTTAAAATATTTAACAAGTCTTGACAGGTCCACTAAGGCATTGTAAAATTAATTAAAAATATCTAAAATCAAATTATTTTAAAGGTAAAACATATATTGGAATAATCTCCCTTTTATAGTATTTTATTTCATCATTATTGAGTCATTATGATGTCATAAAAGACATTATATATTAAAACAGTATATAATTTTTACCTTAAAATATGACTACCTCTGAAAATTATGAAAAATTCACTGTTAGATAATTTAAATGTCCTCAATGCAAAAATAATTTTAATTTTAACTAAATAATTTTCTAAATATGAGAATTTTCTCTCTTAAAGTAATAACCGAAATTTATCGAAAATTAGTGGGTTTTGAAAAAAAATCAGCTTTCAAACCTTAATAAAAATTACAATTGTATTCATAAAAATGATACAGTAATTAATATTTAATAAGAATTAATTTAGTAATAATATTTTATTATAATATTATGTAATTCCAACAAATACATTAATTCATAAAAATATATTTCTTAATTTAATTTTAACTAAAAATAATGTTTGTTCTTTAAAATCCATTTTCAAAGTAACAATAATTAAATGCGTGTATATTATTTATTCTCTACAAAACTAATGAATACTATAATAATGCTAGGTTCTTGTTAAATAAACCCTTATTACACCATAATATTACCTAAGGGTAAGGTGTTTTATGGTGATAGACTCTTGGGTTGTCTTGGATAACATTGCTTGGGTGGTAATCTCTATTAACGTACAATTCTCCCATAGGCGATCATGTTCAATCTTAACGTGTTGAGACTTGGATTGGGATCGTTAAAGAGGGAATCCCAATGAAGCTACCTCCTTTCTAAGCTCCAACAAATGGGATTTTTATGGAGAAATTCTAATAGATGAGTCCATCGCTTCCTTTGGCTAAGTAAATTTGATTTGTTAAAGCCTAATATTTATACAAATCATGTGATCTTTGTTTAACGACTATATTAGCAATGGTAAAAATTATTAATGGTATTTTAAAATCCATATACATAAAACCAAGGAATTGAATATATTTTATATGACCATTTTACATAATGTTACATTTATTTAGAACAATAGGAATTTTCATTAATAAAAGTATGCGTCGTTGCATTAATCTTGGTATTAAGGGGAAATGAAGTGTAAAATATTTTATAAACTAAACATTGTATTATATAATACAAATTTTTTTAAAAATTTATCATCATTATATAAAATTAATAATATAAATAAATATATTTTTAATTTGATATAAATTATTGAATAAATGGAATCATGGTGTTGAAATTATCTAAGGGGAGAGATTTTATAATTTGGGTTAAAATTTTAAAATATACTTAAAATGAAGAAATAATGTAAATATGAAAACTTATATATTTAAGCATGAATAAAGTCATACAATGTTATTATATTTTCCTAGTTTTTGTAAAAATAGTTATATTGGAGCATTAATTTTGGAAATGTACACTATGGTAAATGTTATTCCATGGAAGATAAGGTAATGTATAAATTATTCAATAATTTATTCCATTCAATCAAAATCACCACATCTATACATACCCAACCCTTATTCATATTTATCTATCAACTAAATATAAATTATATATTTATGGGAAATTAAAATAGTATCTACAATATATCTCTATTCATTATTGAAGTGTTTAGTTGTTTCATATGTTCAGGATTAGGCAAAGAACTGAATGAAAAATGACAACCCATTTTCACTCTCATTTAAATTCATACATAAATTTCCATTATATTATTATATATTTATTTTCAATTTCCTGTTCTAATACTATTGTAATAAATATTTTTGTTATTATTTTATGATATCTTATGCATGTTAGACTCCATTCCATGTACATTATAATCTATCCATAATCCATTATTATGCTAAAAAATTCTTGTATCCATACAATAAATTATATAAATTCCATCATAATCCATGTGTTTATGGTAATATATATCTATTAATTTTATTATGTTATATTTGTAATGAAGGAAAACGATTATGTAGAATCTAGATCCTTTATCATTTTATATGTGGATAAAACATAATTTTGGTAAAAGATCACATTTTTAATCAATGCGTGTTGACATAGAAATCATTCAACCATGAAATATGATATCCATTTTAACATTAAATTTTTTTTTATTATATTTTCTTCATTATAGGTGTTTTTTTAAAAAAAAAATTTGTCCTCCATTAATTTAAAATTTATTGATAATCTTAATCCTAATAAGTAAAATATAATCAAAATCATATATTTTTAACTTGATAAGGGTGATTATTTGAAAATTTTGAATACATTATTATTCCTTATTGAACAGAATAGAATTATCATGAACATAATTATGAATTTATTAAATGCATAAATATATTTAAATTCTATATAATCCTATGTTGTATAAATGAAAGTATTTTATATTGTGCATCACTTTACAAATATTACACGTTTTGATAAATTTTATATTCTTAACCATTACACCATGTATTCAATATGATCATTTAATATATGATTTAATCCATTATACATTAATGTGAAGGGTAGTTCCTAGAATTATATATCCCCTAGGTGTACTGGTAGGTCCGGTGAAACAACTAGGATTGCTTAATGAGAAAATCCTTAGACTTGATTTATAATGTCATAGAGTAAGACTTTTAATTTTTGTTTATTATACATGTTATTTTATATTCCCAACACTTCTATAATTTGAATATTATTTTGATTTTTCTATGTGATTATTTATTTTCTTAGTCATCTGTTAATTATGTTATAAATTTTCATTAATTTACATCGAATCATTTTTTAAAACAATTCACATAAATTTATTGATGGATTTATTATTCCATAATTTATTTCACTATATAATATTCATATATAGAATTTAGGATCACCCTTTCCTAATATTTACCTCTTCCCAATGTAATTTAGGGGAATTAAATATATTATTATCATGATGGATAACATAAATTAAAAAAAATTAGAAAAATGATGTGATGTTTCATTTTTTTTATAATTTTAAGTATCTAGTAACTTAAAGAATAATAAACCATGATATTAAGAATTTAATATAATATATTTTATGACCATGTATAAAATAAGACAACAAATCTGGGTGACTAGGGTGGTGGGTGTTACCACATCTATGATCAACTCCCTCATGCCCTTTTTTCTTTAGTAAAAATATCTTTTATTCGATAACTACTTCTAAGCATGAATACTCAAATATAAATAGGATTAGATTCTTTAACCATAAGTAAATTACTATCATATTTGAACCATATTTATATCAAAAGTCCAAATTTCTTCCTCTTTATTTTTTTAATGATGGGGCTGAAGGTGCCTTTTATTTTGAAAGTGAAGACCTATTTCTATCTGTGTAGAGGGAGACCTATTATATAGCATGTATACCCAAATCCAAGTAGCCCATGGACATATATTTAAGGATTAAAAAATATAAATTCCTACATAATCTTTCCTGAATTACCGGGCCTATGTCATTCTTATGTCACCACCTACCAACAACTTGTTTATATTGTCACTTATGCGCGTCAGGAATGCCTCAGTATCAGTTCCATGAATCCCAAAGGGGATTTCCGGGATTAGAACCATGGACTTTTGGATATAGGATCATGTGCTTTATAAGCACACTATAACACCAATATTTTTCTTGAAATATCCTTATTTGGTATGATTTTATTGTTTTCATTGGTTACTATTCTACCTCATTTTTGTACCTCTACATAGTTGATTTTAAATGAAACATTTTTTGAACTCTTTTTGGGATATTAGGGTATGATATGAATATTTTTTTCAATATTACAATATTTCATGATATCATAATGTATTATCTCTTTATTAGATGTGTTAGTTTATTGTGATATTTGTTTTCACTTTATTCAAAGAAAAATATGATCTTGTATTGATTTTTCAAATCAGTAGGCTCCCCTTCTTTATTTATTAATTTTTACACATCAAGTGTTCTTAGATTTTATTTCTTTGGAAAATCATTCAAAAACATAGTAACCTATAATATTATCTTTGATTTTATAGATCATTCACTAGATCATGTGAAGAAAAGTTTTAAATTATTCATGAATTTATCTCATTTTTTCAACTTTAAAATATTTATATTTATTCTATACTCATATTAAACATTATTCATGATAATTAATGTCAAATAATCTATGAGATTTAATTTATTATAATTATATTGTTTCTACCAGTAAACTTCTTTAACCAGATATTTATTTTTCAATATCTATTTCTTTGTATTCATCATATTTTTTTTGAGGTGAAAATTTTCAACTATTAGTCTTCCAATATTTTTTATGTTCACCATGATATAAATATTCATTGTGTATTACATGGTTAATTATCTTTTTTGTGTGTGAAAAACTCTCTATGGTTTTGTATTTCATCCATTGAGGATACACTATCTTCATCTTCATCATCCATGTGGAATAGTTTTATTTTTTTCATAGTTTCCTTATAACCATATATTTTATAACTATCAAATATATCTTTTTTAGGATATAAAATAATAGAAATAAATAAATATAATGTAATATTTTTCATATATTTTTTTGATAATGATTTTTAATGTTATAATATCCTTTATTCATGATCTCATAGTTTCATTATTGTCTCCCTTTTCAATTTTTATTCTTCATGGAAACATGATAAAACTATTAAAATTTAACAAAAATAGAATATTTAATTTTAAATTTACCTTAATACTTATCTTTCCACCTATTTATGTATCATCATATCTGGGAGATGAACTCATCATAGAATTATATATTATTTAATTCATTAGAACCATCATTTTCATCGTTAATCAAAAAATAATAATGAAAGATATAAATGGAATTTAATTTTTCTTATTTTCCATTATTTTGAGAGATTGTTATCTTCTCATATCATTTGAAGTTAATGTTGTCTTGAATTGATCAATTATTAAAGTATCATGATCACTATCCTAAATAGAAAAATATAAAAATCAACGTTTCTGGGAAGAAATATTATTAGTTTAATATAAAATAATAATTTTGAATATGTTAACTATATTATATGATTATAATGATAGTTATATTATCTTCAGTAATGAACTCATTTTAATACTAATCTTATTTCATTCTTACACCTTCAAATTAATATCCAGAAAATTGTATAATTTATTTGATCACCTTCCAATAAACATTATATTTTTGGTTATTCTTTTTCCATATCTCTATATTAATTTTATATCAATTTACATCAATACACTCTTTCCCATAAAAATAATATAGAAATGTATTCCATTCCTTCACATGAATTTCATCATTTATCTTATCACATAAGTTCCATGTGGATGTATAACATGGAACTATTTAACCATGAAGAGAAGACTCAAGGACATAAATTTTATGAGAGATAGGATTGGATATAATTCATTAATTCCAAATATAAAAACACTTTCCATAAAAGGTTGATTTACATCACTATTGAAAATGTATTGATGATCCACATGAATTTCAAGAGATATTTTCTATAAAAAATTGGAATTGATACTAATTTAAGGAATGATTTTCAATGTGATCAATATTGGTATGGTTATGATTCATTTTTTATTCAATTAAATTTCAAATCATTGACACTCCCCGATATATTTAGTAGCAGTGTTTAAAATTCACTTGGTCATAGTATATAGTTTATGGAACATATGATTTACTAATACGGTTATCCTCCAATGTGGGGGACTATATTACAAAGGTATAACAATTATTTCCACACACTTACCCATGCAGGAATGTCCACTTTTATAAGTAATATGAATACACATGATAGGGTATGTCCATGAACTCAATAAAATATTGGATACAATCACTTTAAACATTATCCCAATCATTTTACAATATTAAAAGAAAGTATTCTAGGAGAATAATCAGAAAGAATGGGGTATTCACAAAAAAAAACCAATTAGATGTGGTCTTGTCGCTATTATATACACAAATATTCATTATATATATCTAAAAATTTTATATTTGATGACTTTCATAATTAAATCATATTTCATATCACAAATACCTCACCATATTTTTTTATAGACTCAGAATATTCATGCGGATAATTTTCTATAATTCAAAAAATGTGAAATTAAAACTAAAATATAAATCATGATATTTATATAAAAAACTAGATCTATAACCCCCAAATAAATCCTCAGGTATATATTCACAATGGGGAAAAAATACATTTTTTGAAACTTCTTATAATATATATATATATATAATCTCAATATTCTTGTATAATTAACCTATAGATCATGGCATCTTATTTAACTAAATCATCCAGGAAAACTAAAACCACATTTCATGAACATTCTATTTCTTATAATATCATTGATATAGTGGAAATAATCTTCTTATGGAAAAATTTCATTCTTAAAAATATTATATCAATATCATCACGAATCCTAGAAAAAATCATTATGTATCATGATGTGTAAACAGTATTAAATATCAATTAATCTTCAAATATAGATTTTATAAATCATATGGAAACATATATAATCAAAGCTAAAAAATAGGAATATTTCATAACCTTTTAAAATAAAATGTTACTCTTATAAAGAATCACATTGATATTCTATTTCTCTAATTTAATCATACAAGTGGATATTTAACTCTTAGAAAAGAATTATAAAATAGATTTATTTTTCATATATCCTGAAACTAATGTTATATATTAGAATACTTATATTCAATATCTATGAATTAATAATTTATTATATCAAGTTAATATTATATTCTATTTTATATTTCTGAATGTCTCCAACACATATCAAGACTATGTAAATTATGTTATATTCTTACTATATTTACTATTATGTAAAAATTAATTACTGTTAGGTAGTTTCTGGTGCAAAATAATTATTCTTACCCATAATACAAATTCATTTTCTATGAAATTAGAGTATTCTTAAATTAAATATAGATAAGAACACTTTTTCTTAAATACAATTTAAATTCTAATAATTATTCTTATGTAGATCTGGTTTAATCTTACATGAGTAAGGATTATTCTTACAGATAGTTAGGTTCTTAGGAAATTCTCTGTTATTATTATAATTCAGGAGCATATTCATTTGTCATAAGTAAATCAAATTTTAAAACATTTGAAAATACAAACATTGAAAACTCAACCACACCCTTATCATCTCTAGTAACACCCCATCAAATAATATCTCAAAAAATTTCGTCCATCTCAATTGAATTGAATCATTAATTACATGTATTGAAAAAAATAAAACATCATGCTCAGTGGGATTAAAATAAATATATTACACAAAAACTATAGTATATTATTTATTTAAATTTATAATTAATTATATGTGAATCATAAAAGAATAGTATTTTTTTATTATTTATAAATGAAATAAATTTCATTTTAGATTGAAAAAAACTTAATCTAAAAATAGTAATGAATTGTTTTAATGAATTGAAAATGTTATTACATATTTATATAGTATATAATTTTTTATTAAATTTTTTTCACTTAAAAAATAATATGGTTTATGTTAATTATTGTAGAAATAAATTCCATTAGTATTTTATGTTTGGACATATAAAAAAGAAACACATAGAAAACTCAAAAATGATGGGGTTTTGTAATTACTTAATTATTAATAATACTCAAATAATTAATATTTATTTGTTATTTAATATATTAAAATATTCATATTGTTTAAGGAATATTATTGTATCTTTCTGTTGACATTATTAAATATATATTTACATTTTTCTATGAGTATACATGAATTTATTGACAACCATTGCATCATAATTTTATTGATAACAATATTATATATAGATATATGTTTTTTATGAATTTTATGTTTAAATTAATTGAAATATTTATTGTAATAGATAGAATAATATAATTATATTCACAAAAATATGTTAATTTAATAAAATCGAGTTAAGGAATCACTCAGAAAAGAGATATTAATCACCAAAGATTCCTTGGAATTTTTTTACAACATAATTCTCAAGTAACAACACTATAATATTATTTATCTCTATGGGTTGGAAGAAAATTATTATAAATAGTTTCACTAATGATGATTCATTCGGATGGACATATTTATTTAAGGTATATTTCTCAAAGATATGAAAAATTATTAATTAATTACATTCTAAAGAATTATATTTAAAATAACACTTATGATATATGGACAATAATGTATCCTATCCTGAATTATAATATCATTTTCAATATTAATGTACATTTTCATTTTTTTGAATATTAACATGCTAAAAAGTCAATTATTTTTTTATCCCATGATTATGATTAAATATTAATTTTAAAATCCATTAGATAATAAAGTTCATATGAGTAAATACAAAATATTACTAAAGAATGAATATCATCAAAAAAACATACCGGTTAAAATATAAGGATTATCATGTTTACTAATATGAAATATGAATATATATTTTACAAAAAACAAACACATGGTATATTTTAAAATAAATTAATATTAAAAATATTTGATAGTTTGAGTAAAAATCTAATTCATCGGATCCATGTAAAATTACATTACACTTTCATTAGGAAATATATTCTATTCCAATATCCTTGGATAATTAATTCTTAATTGAATAATCTAACAAATAAAGATAAATTACAAGTTTAACAATTTATTATGATGCTAAGTTAATAAAACCATGTTATGAATAATAAATAAACTTCTATAGTGCAACCATATATCATAAAAAAGGATGAATAAATTAATATATATTAATTGGATAATAACATTTCAAATTATGTTATTTTGTATGTTTTCATCCCAAGTATCCATTTCATTACATGAATGGAAAATATGGAAGGATATTCTAATAAAAAATAAATATCATGGGATATCAACTCATCTCAAAAAGAATATTTATCTATAGTCTTTGAATATCAATTTAATATTATTTTATTTGTGAATTCATTTATGAATTGATCTTAATTTCCCTCAATTCCTAACATTGAATTCTGATTTAGTGGTGATAATTATTTTTATGGGAGGGTGAAGGTGTTATTATATTATATTGAATTATATTAGAAGTGAAATATTCTTGTTATTATTTCATAGATATGTTTTGGTCACCATATAAGAGAAAATAGGTACTCTGTAGTTTAAAAAATATTACGAAGGTGCTATATGAATTGAGGATTTATTGAATAAATCACTATATTTTCTTAATTTGGGGAACAAAAATTATATTTTACAAAAATATAAGAAGGGTACCATGTTATTTTAATCCATATAAAATATATTCCATGATATAAAACCATACAAGAATATTGGGAAGTACATTTTAGAATTTCTCTCTGTCCATGGAAATTTTTTCTCTAAAAACCTACCATATGTTTCTGAAAGTGATTTGAGAGTTTAAATCCATCCATTAAGGGAATGATGTTGCACCATTATTTTATGATATAATTTATTATTGTGATGATACCTCTATATATGGGATCAATACTAGTAATAAATGAGATATATTTATATTTTAATGTTATATGGATAACTAATGAAGGTTACATTATAATTTAATGATATTAATTAACTAAATGGAGTTGTATCAATAGTTTCAATTAATATAAAAATATTTTTATCTTAATATTAGTGTTTACATCCTTTTAAAAAAAATAGGATTTCTATTCATTGTTTTAATTATTTACAAGGTGTGTTCAAATGTCTCTTCAGATTATATATTTTTTGAATGTTGTGATGAAGTATTATCTATATTATAGAGCCATATAAGAGGAAACTGAAGGTGACCTTATAATTTATATGTTTATAATAAGATGAGTTGGGTTTTTATAGTTTGACATTAAATAAAAATATTTTTATTTTTACTTTTGGGATTAATACTATCCAAGAATAATGAGATTGATTTAATATAGTTTAAAGTCCTGTAGGATGTATATTATTGCCTCCTTAGGGATTACATATATCTAAAAGATTATTTCCTTTTTGGGAATATCATATAATGGAGATTTATTTTAATAAGAATCATGGAAATTTTAGATCATCCATCGAATAATTCTCAATGTATGTATGGAAGGTCAGATAAGGGGTGGAAAATATTTTGGCATTTAACCTAGAATAGACTAGTTTTGTATCATTGTGAAGGGAATCAAAATACATTTAATGATAAGGGATTATTAATATATTTTTAAGCCATGTAATTAGTAATGATACTCGTCCTTCTAAAAGCTAAATAGTTTTAATGATGTTACCAAACATTGTAGAATAGAGGAATAAGTAATGAAAACCCATCCATTATCATATAATTTAAATGAAAGTGACAATAATAATCTAATATATAAATTTATAATTCCCATTTAATTTTTCTAGGATTTTCATAATAAAAATTAATTTATAAATTCAACTCTTCTTTAATATTTGAAAATAATTATAATCACTAAGGCATTTTGGGACCTTTTATCCCAATCAAGTGATTTTAGTCACTACTCAAGATTAAATGTTTTACTAATGGTAGAGAACTATATTAGGGACCCCCAATAAAGAAAAAATGTAACTATATCGAATGATAAAAAATTAGAAGATTATCTTGTTGTATGAAACTAGAAAATTTTAAGAGACAACATTACTTTATCTCCAATTCTAAGTATAAATCAACCCCTCCTAAATCATATTTATAGAAATTGGATCATTAAAAATCCGATGTGGAATATTATATTATAGAAAACCTAAAGAGGAGAAATAAATTTCCTCAAATGAACATATAGAGAATTTATTGGTTTCCAAAAGAGGCTTATGTACCAAACCACAATGGTAATTGAAGTAACAATCCTAAAATGTGAAAAATAGAAATATTTTTTCTTAAATGTCATATTTAACAGGGAATATTAATTTTAATCTTTTAATGGTTCTTCAATATTATATTCTCTAATCCCAAGTCCAGATCCCATTTTTGTGTTTTCTTTTCCACATTTTTTTTAAATATAAATATTTTATAATTCATAATATAATTAATAATTACTTATTTAAAAAATAATAATTAAAATCTATTTACACATTTCAATTTGAAAAAAATATGATATGTGTTTTTAAAAATAATAATCAATTTGACAGATAAACTGATCAGATTAGTAAAAAAATTCAAATTCTTTTATATATTGAAAAAATTTTATTCTTTAATGTTGTAAATTGTAATGATTATCATTCCTTATCATAAAAATAGTGTCGTATATAAAATCACATCATAGATGATGAAATTAAAAAGGTATTTAATGTGATATAATCTATGACATGTCTATTAGATGTATAAATTTTTCCATAATATCAAAATGAATATCAATTAATATATATTTTACATCCAATATAGAATTTTTTTATTCATTCTCAATTTTACATAATCATATATAATTACAGTACATATATTTAATCTATCACAGATATATACATAGTGAAAATGGATCTATGGGCATTGATGTCATAACACATCATGTTTTAAAACACATCATATATCAGTTAAATAAATACCGTAGATAGATTAGTGGCATACACAATAAAATTTTATTAAGAAAAATTACAAAATGGATTTAGATAGGTATAAATGATTCAAATTTCATAAGTGTATCATATGCTGGGAAACCTCACGTTTAATGATTTGAAGCTAATATTCACTTATGTAATAGGAATAAAACATATATGAAAATTGATGTGGTAATTGTTAAGTGGGTCAATATGATTTATTGTTCAAAAAAATATAACATATGGATGATTTTTAATAACTTTATATAAGTGGTCCTAATCATACTAATCCTATATTAACATGAAAAATCAAATATTAGGGTCATTATTTAGAAAAGACATTTTAATTCATATATTTCATGGGGTTATTATCATATCTTATCCCTTGTTCTATGAAACAAATAAAAATGAAGGATAATTATTTCCATTAGTATCAGTTACATGATAAAACATATACCTAAGAGATTTTTTTTGAGTTTATGGAAAAAACAATGGTATCACACATGGACTAAATTCTATAAACCATGTATTTAACTCTTGTAGTTCTATTGTTGTTTTAATGATTTTATTATAAAAATTATTTTATTGTGGACCCATAATAATTTCCTTTATATAATATCAATATATATAAATTTAGACATATAATAAATATCCCAAGTGATAAAATTTCAATGAATAATGTATGTAGATATTTGGTGAGGATGTGTTTCCTATTCATATGAAACCACTATTCTATTATGATAGTAGAGTTCTGTTGGAAGTGTTATGCTTGGGTTAAAACCTGGGTTTGTAATGAAGCAATTTATAAAAATTACATATTTTTCTATATTAAAAACATTAATATATTGATATTTGATTATAGTATCAACCAATTTCAGTTTCCTGGAACCTTTTAAACTAGGAACTCCACAAGATAAGAAAATAAAAAAATTACTATGATATAAAGTCCTATTTTTTATTTTAGAATATAACATCGATGAAACCCAAAAAAATGTTCTTATTTTCCATAAAATAATAATAATTCATCTTTTATACTAAAAAATTACTTATGTATATTAGATATAGCTACCCAAGGAGTTTCATGGTGATTTTATTGGAATATACTAATTATAGTTAATGTATACCCTATAGATGAATGGGAACATAATGTTTCATGAAAAAATGATCTTAAAATATATTAATATAAAACAATATTCATGTTCTATTTTTATTCATTTATTAAAGGAAACTAAATCGTTTAAATACTCATTACATAACTCATATGTAAATAATCCATTTTATATATTTCTTTCTTAAAAATTTTATGCACCATACAAATATAAATGTTATTACCAACTTGTTGACGCTCCTTTCGTCACAGAATCTAAAGATATGAAAAGGGAATATCTAAGCTCAAAGTGATTCAACCTTTGAAGAAAACATCAAAAATCGACAAAGGCACGAACAAAGGATCGACAGCAACTGCACCGCGCAAGTTTTATAACTGTCGCGCAAGTACACTTGCGCAACACCCTTGGTCGCGCAGGTGACTTGCGCGACCTAAGTGGTAACCACCCTGTAACCGCCCGGGGTCTTCATTTGCCTATAAATAGACCCTGTGGGCCCCCCATTCAAGAGGATCTTTTTCCAGAAACTCGGATTGAAGCTCCCGATGCCCAAGTCTCTTCTCAAAGCTTCCGGAACACTTCTAAGGTAATTTCTTACCTAGAACGGAAGATCTAAAGAGAAGAAGGAAGGCCTAAGTGTTGAAACTTATCAAACACTTGTGCGCCGATTTATTTCCTTCAATATAACTTGCGCGTCCCTTTTCTAGAAGAACCTCAAGAGGATTATAAAGGGTTTAAAAAAGAGTCACTCAATTATTTCTATGCTGGTTGAAAATCGCGCAAGTACACCATGTGTCGCGCAGGTATACCTGCGCGACCAAAACTTGCGCGCCCACTGAAGACTTGCGCGCCTTTCAAGACTTGCGCGCCCCTACCTTTTTGGGTTCCCATCTTGCCAATTTTACCCCTCTTAAGCCATTACACCTTTCCTTTTCAAGATTCAGTCTTCAAGACACTCTTCAAATCCATTTATGGCATGATTTATTGATTTGACTTCCTTATCTGAAAGGAATTCTGTGGAATATCTCTCAAAACCTAGTGATTTAAATATCCTTATGTCACTAAATATAGAGAGTTCATTCATTCAACCTCATCCTTTAAGATGAGAGAATCTTTAACTTGGGCATCCTTCTTTAGGAGTAAGCCCCAAATTCTTAAAGTTCCCAAACTTGGGAATCCTCCTCAGGAGTAAGCCCCAAACTCAAATATGGGCATCCTCCCCAGGAGTAAGCCCCAACCTCAAACTTGGGCATCCTCCTCAGGAGTATGCCCCAACCTCAAATATGGGCATCTTCCTCAGGAGTAATCCCCAAACCTTAATCCCTAACCTGGGTCTCCTTTTCAGGAATAAGACTCAGTCATAATCTTGGGCTTCCTTTTTAGGAGTAAGCCCCAAGTCCCCCAACATGGGTCTCCCTTTTAGGAATAAGACTCAGTCATAACCTGGGCCTCCTTTTTTAGAAGTAACTCCCAGTCATAACCTTGGGTTTCCTTTTTAGGAGTGAACCCCAAGCCCCCTTAAAATTTCTCTTAACCAGTCCTAATTTACCCTTGATTTGGGTTTCTTTTTTCAGGAGTAAAACCCAATCATAAGTCTCCTCCTAATTTGGGCATCCTCCTTAGGAGTAAGCCCCAAGATTAGAGTATTCAAATCTCCATAAAGCACATATACCTTTATAGACCCTATTCCTGGATTTTCTCCCTAAAAGTAAATACTAAACCTTCATCTATTTGGGTAGTCATACATACATAAGCCCCAAACAATTTCTTATGATTGCATCTTTCATGGCACAATTGTCTAATTTTTACCAATACCTCTTGTTTCTCACACCGAGCATGACTCACATGAGCTTAGAGTGTAAAATTAATTATGACATTCTTCTTTGAGCCATCAATCATAAACATCATACTCCATTACTCGAACTACGTGGGTTCTGATTCCTTTTCCAAAACAAAGGATACGTAGGTAGCCCATTTATGGGTTCGATCCCAACTTTAAAATAATCCCTGTACTTCTGAATGATGATAAACTTCAAGTGCACCACTGAGTGGCTTTAAAACCAGCCTGGTCATCATAATGACCAAGATACTTTTATATAAATGTTTTTGAAGGATACCATTGACCAAGAATCTCTAAACAGATATAGATGATTCTCTATTTGATGAAGAACCTCGAATACATATAAAATATTCTCTAAATTTCTTGCATATTTAATCATTGATTGTTAAAACTAAAGGAAAGCACATTTTGTACTTGGTAATGTAATAAGGATTCACGAACATAACTTAAATCTATAAAGAGAGTCCCGGAGTAGACAATAATTCCCCTCAAAAAGGTGTGATGAGTCCGACCTCCCATCCTCTCGACCAATGCAAATTCCTAAGCCTCATTAGTCCACAAGCTAATGAGAGCCTACCTTTGGAAAGTGGGTCTAAAAGGATGTGGAATCATTGGATGTTTCCGATTCTACGAACAAACCCGCTAGAAACCGATCGGAACGTTTGAATCTCCCGTCTAGGAGGTCATCCCTGAAATCCGTGCGAAACAAAAATGGTGAACCCGACGTGAATCCTTAACCAAGTTAAAGTGATATTCTTCTTATTTGTTAGGCCCCTTGGGCCAACAAAGAAATCATTGACATGTGCTCATCCAAAAGATGCAGTGGCCGGATTCATCTTGATGATGTCAGTTATATGGAACATGCACTCTTTTCTCAAGATCTTCTGCAAAATGGCTTTCCTTAAATTCACCTCTGTGAATACTGCTGCTGTGAACACCTCTACTGTGAGGTCTGCTGCTGTGAAAACCAATGCTACTACTCCTGCTGGAACGTCGTCCGCTCTGAGGATGACATCACCAACTCAGCATCTTCAACGCTGGGTTTCTAATGCACTGGTTAAGGAGTACCGTCGCAACGGTACTATCCCAACTCTGGAGGCCGCTCATCAAGCCCTCCAAGTTAACAACTCTACCTGGTCGTCCGGACAACGGTGGCCAGCGATCAAGAAGCAGGCGGTGCTGACTACCGTCGCCAACCGTTTCGGGTCGTTATCCCCGGAACGCAATTTCCATTCACTCCCTTACTCTGAGGAAGTGAATGAGCAGGTCCCACAGGACCTTAATTCAAAAAGACAGGAGTCCTTCTCAAGGGCTCCCATCAACAACCGCCGCCAGACTCGTGCGGTAGTGCGCCCTCAACATGATGAGGGTACCGACTCCAGGCATTCAGCTCAGGTTCCTCGAACCCGAGCAGGCAAGATGAACTGCCAGAGACGGAATCCGGTTAACAATAGACATGTTGTCATCCCTGCCATCTCCGGAGAAGTCCACCAACCTATCTTGGTGGAAAACAATGAGCAGGCACAATCACCTGTCCGTTTTAATTCCGCTGTCCAGCAGACTCGTCTGGCAGCATCAAGCCGATCCCGCCAGGCAATTCCGGCGGAGTACCATAGGCAGGAACATACACCTGCTTATACATCACCAGTTAGTCAGCAGGCTCGTCTGACTACATATGATGGATCTCGTCAACCATGTTTGGCGAAGTGTAATCAGCAGGCATATACACCTGCTAATACTAATCAAGCCTACCAACAGTCTCGCTTGGTAGCGCACGGAGAAGTCAGTCGGAAAGTCCCGACGACAAACAGGAGGCAGACTCAACTCTCTGCCTCCACACCTGAGTACTGTCAGGATTCACTGACAGGAAAAGGAGGACAGGAGCAGGCACATACACCTACTCCAAGCCCGGAATGGACGTATATCCCCGTTCCGGCAGCTGAAGTCACCAAACATATTTTGTCAATGGTGAAAGAGCAGAAGAAAATTCCTGATCATATTCTGGATGCTTGCCAGGATATCATAACAGCTTCAGCATCATCACAGGGATAGACACATAAATCTATCCCTAGCAGTGGAGTGACACATCAACGATTCACTCCAGAACAGACACACACATCTGTTCCAGTCCAAGAGGGTTATGGGGCATACTCCCCCATATCATACGGACAACCAAGTCAGGCACATACACCTAATTTGAGTGGAAATCGTCAGCCTAACCTGACCATCTTTCCTGATCAGGCACATACACCTGCTCAGAGCAATCACTTTCATCATCAAGTGGTTTCTAAAGCGAGTAAGAAGGCATCTAAGAAAAAGATCCGCCCAGCAAAGTCAGGAGATCAAAGGCCAATCTGTAACCAAGCCTTGCTCGATGCTGGAGTTCTTGAAGCCCTCAGACATTTATCTGTCGGAATTCAAGATTCTACTCCCTCAGTTCCCAATAACAGGAACATTAATTCTGAAGGTCTTCAACAGACACTTCCTCATGAAGACTTGCTTCATGAAAATTCAGTCAATCTTAAAGTTTCTTCTTCAGATGAAAGCCACAGGAACCCTCTGTGTGGTTAGAAGACCAAGGAGCAAGAGATTTCGTCTTTTGTTGTAACCCATCATGACGGTCCTCCTCATGGTGATGAACTTCGCTGCGAAATTCCTCTCCACAGTAGTGATTCACGTTGTCTCGAAAATTCTTCAGAAGGAAATGTAGTGACGAGAAATCCCTCCTATCTTGAGGCACTTGCAAACATAAAACCAGTCATGTCTGATGCTTTACTATCTGCAGGTGAAACTCTTTCTCCATCAGAAGATAGCCTGGGGTTCAGGTTATTCTCCGAACCATCTCTGGGTCATTCATCTTCCAGCATGAATAGTGATCTCTCTACCAGTCTTTTTTAATACAATGAAGCAACAAGGAAACACCAACTCTGGTCAAAACAGGTAGAAGAATCTTCATTTAATGATAAAGAGGAAATGCTGAATATGAGGAAAAAACTGGCAAAAGGTGAAGTACCAGTCATGTTTTGGCCTTTGGCTGACTTCCAGTACGACATTCCAAAGATGTTGACGGATGATGGAATCCATGATATTCGTCTCAACATATGGAAAACTCTTTGTCAATTAAAGAAGAAGGTATTATATTACGATGAATATGAAAATCATCTTAAGATAATAGAAGGGTTACAACGTCAGATTGATTTGGCATCTCTATCAGTCTCTCGGTATCCGAAGGCTGAAAAGCAACAGAGAACCCTTCAACGTTCATGACTTGGCGCACTAAGAAGATTGCGTCAGTTAATTGCCAATGCTCCATCTGATGTTCATATCAGAGGATGGGGTGTTCACGGAGCACTACATTTCACAGTGCTTTCCAGTCAGCAAAGCCCGCCAAAAATGGTCTCATGCAATGTTATTGCCCATGGCCGGCCACAGTCAATGGGTTTTGTTCATAATCAAAAGCTTGCTCAAGAACAGGCTTCAACTAGTTCCTCTCAAAATCAAGTATATAGAGAACAAGTTGTTGAATTGCTCCTACATCAAGCAGGCAAGAATATTGCACAAGCCTCTCGTTTGGAGCAAACACGTCATCAAATGACAGAAGTTTCGGAAATCATCCAACGGTCTGTTGAACCAGGTGATAAAAGTGGATACAGGTTAATGCATCCAGCTAATTTCTGAACTAAGATTCGCAAGATCAAGAGAGATTTTAAGAAGACCTCAGACATAGCATGTCAAGAGACACCCCAGCTTTCCAGACTGGGGACTTCTCTAACCCAACCCTCAGAGTCAACAAATGGGATTCGAGGAGTTGAGAGGAAGCAGCAGTAACATCCCCAGTCCACCGGACTGGGGACTTTTTCAAATCCTCAATCCCTCCCTCAGAGAAAGTCAGTATTCTCTCGATTAGGGAACAAGCCTCAAGAGGAACGAAGATCCAAGCTATCAAGAGATTCTCTCCAAGTGACGGTTCTCCAAGAAGTTCCTGAGGGATCAAGTCAACGGAATGCCATGTCTCATCATGGACATAGAAGAAGACAATATCACAGAAATGCTGATATAAAGGATTCCATGCAATATGCATCCATTAATTTCATCAATGCCGTTGTTGCTGATTCACCAGATGAGGCTCAATCAGGGGGATCAGACGAAGAGGTTCCTGCTCAAGAAGTTGCACACACAGACCTAAATGAAGAAGGTGTGCGCACACGTAATCAAAGGCTTACCCAAAATCTGGGTATTCCTTCAAGTAACCCACTTCCCCCTCTCCGAAAAGGATCCAATAAGGGGAAAGGAAAGAATCAGGTTACTTCTCACCCTTCCTCTGAAGGAGGTCAATCGCTCTCATTAGAGCAAAGGTTTGCACAACAGGAGGAAGAAATGAAAGAATTAATAAGGTTGAATGCAGAACTACTTCAGAGTAGTCTTCTTCTTAAGAATGTTGAAGTCCGACAGCCGAAGGAATTTGTTGTAACTACTGAGATGGATCAGAAATATCCTCCTTTATCAGTACACACATAGAGGTCTAATCCTACGGGTCAAACGCAACAACGGTTGGCAGCACTACCATCAGTTGCAGCACCAACCACCACATCTGTCCAAGTTCCATTCATTGCACCTACCCAAAACCAAGTTCAACCTGACGTTTCTCAAAAGTTAATAACTACTATTGAGTCATTAACAGCTCGGTTAGAAACTATGGAAGGGAAACGGGCGCAAGATCAACCTGAAAAGAAAGTTTACCCTGAATGGGTAGATTCAATTTCTCCTCCATCCAGTTTTGGAAACCCTGTTTTCCCTACTTTCAATGGATCAGGCGACCCTGAACAACATTTGACGCATTACGTGTCTTGTTGTGATCCTATGATGGGAACTCTAGAGCAGCAAGAAGCAGTGAAACTCAGATGCTTCGTGCGAACTTTGCAAGGACCAGCTTCTGACTAGTATACAAGCTTGCAATCCCGGTCAGTCATCGGATGGGAGGATCTTCGTCAAAAATTCCTTCTTCAGTTTAGCTCAACTTTGCCAAAAATGACAGTTTTCGATCTTACAAACTGCAAGCAAAGGGAGAATGAAAGAGTCTCGGATTTCATTGCTCGTTGGAAGGGATTAACGTATTCCTTGAGTTTAGCACTCCCTCAGGAGGAATTGTTGCCAATCTGTGTGGAAAATTTGCATGACGAATTACGCACGCCATTGATCCCTGTGAAATACACAGGAGGGTTTCGAGACCTTACTTCAATCGCTCAACAGATTGAAGATTCCCTTATACAGGCTAAGGTTAAATCTCGTGTAATTCCATCAGCTCCAGGAAGAAGAATGGGTAAAGCAGAAACTGCTACAGTTATGCTTAAACAAGCACCTGTACCTATTTCTACTTCAAAACCTTCATCTTCTCGAAGGGCTCCACCTCCAGAACGCCAACAACAAAGGCTATTTCGTCCAAATGATCAAAAAGATCAACGACGAAAACAATTTGAGGATATGAAGAGTAAAACTTACTCTTTCCGAAGTGAGCAGGTTCCTGGTTACTTCATTTCAGCTCTAGAAAATAATTTGGTTCAATTACCAGTGCCGAAGAGGCCAAACAAGGAAGGAGATGAAGACCGTCCCAATTATTGTCCCTTTCATCAATGGTTGGGGCATCCCATCCAGGAGTGTTTTGTCTTTAAAGACCTCCTGCAAAAGATGGTCGAATTGGGACAAGTCAAATTGAAGGGTTCTTCAGCTCATGTAGCGTGTATTACCGCTACAGATCCAGAGGAAGGAGGCGAGTGGCAGGAAGTCAAAAGCAAAAAATGCAAAAAAATATGATGATTGGATGGTCAGAAAGACAATCAATCGGACCCATTCCATTTTGCGAACACAATTGAAGAATCCAATTGTGTCTCCTACAAAAGCTGCAGTAAAGCCTCCATCAAAAGATAAATCCTCAAAATGGCAGCGCAATTCAAAGAAAAAGAGGAATCAGGAGAAGATGAGTATGTATCAAAGCCTAAATTGTCTTTGACTCTGGCAGATTTCATGCCATCTACTTCAAAGCCATGGGCACCGCCCCATCAAACGGCATAGCCTAAATAGGCTAACCAGGCAGAGTCTTTATCAGACGAAGAGTTAATCTTTGGTTCTGTTAATATGATTCAATTAACAGATTCATATTCCAGTCTTGATGAGCCTGAATTCCCTGTATCAAATAAAGGAATCTGAAGAGGTTCTAGAGGTTCAGGATATAGGGGTAGACGTGGATCTTTCCAAAGCCACTACTCTAATTTTACCCCTGCTAGCACTGTATATGCAGCAGAAACTCGTGGTAAAGCTCTTCAACGAGCTCAAAAAGAACAAGAAAGTTCTTCTGCCAATGGCCAACTCAGTTTTGGCACAGTTATTTTGGAAGACCGATTAAAGGTTACATCTTCTTTATCTAAGAAAGTAAATGGATCTAATCAGTCTAATCTTCCAAAACCAAGGATGTTGCCAACTTCAATACAAGATGCATCAGCTTCCAAAGCATCTGCTTCCAAGGTACCTGCTAAACCGCATATTCCTATTGGGAAATACAGACCTCTAGATCAAAATTATGATATATTGAAACACTTGGCCCAAGTACCATCCAATTTATCAATTTTGGATGCTTCGAATCTGTCGAAAGATCTTCGGGAAGCACTCATCGAAGCTTTGTCAAGTCCTCAGGAGTTTGAAGCTGAAATTGCTGCAGCTGAAATCTATCACATAGAGAATAATCCTGCAGAATGCCATGTAGTGATATCTTTTACTGATAAAGATGAAAATGATTTTGTGCATGGGCACATAAAACCTTTGTACTTATCTAGAAAAGTCAATGGTGTAGATGTTCGAATAGCATTCATTGACAATGGTTCAGGAGTCAACCTCATGCCCATTCGTACACTTCGTCGATTGGGCCTCATAGAATCTGATTTATCTCCTTCTACCATGATGTTACAATGATATGATAAAAATAAACAAGAACCACTGGGATAAGTTACACTCAGAACTCAGTTTGGAGATCTTGTATCCAATTCGGATTTCATGATTGTTGATCAGGACTCAGCTTTCAATATCTTGCTTGGAAGACCCTGGCTACATCAGCATGCAGCTATTCCTTCATCATACCATCAATGTCTCAAATACTGTTTTGATGGTCAAGTTGGAACATTGTATGGTGATAAGGCCCCGTTCATGACATGTGAGTCTCAATACATTGAGGCGGAATTTTATCACATGAAGGGAATAGAAAAATCTACAATGAAGGAAATTACCAAAGTTAATGCTCCATATGGTTTGGAGAAAATTCCAATAAATCCATTTTCACATGTGAGTATAGATTATGTGTTACCTATCAGTCAAATTGACAAAATATTCCCAAATCAAAATAATCTTATGGAAAGATCCATAATGTCAATTACGGCGATCGAGCCAGACAACATGGGAGAAATTGGTAACCTACCAAGCAGTGATGAAAGCATAAGTGGTGACGTTTTCATTTCATCTACTGAAGTCCAACAAGTCTATACTACACTAATCAGGCCAGAAGAAGTTATAGAAACACCAGAGGTGAATAATGATGTCGATTCTCAATCCATCATCTCCTCTTTATTTCCCAAAGAAGACCCTTTATCATCAATAGGGTCGGAAATGGAAGCTTCTCCTTGAAAATGTGAAAATTTTGACATCTCTTATGATCATGAGAATTTCGTTTTTTCATCTACTTTGCAAGTAGAAACGGAAGAAATAAAACATGATGAAGAGGAAGAGGAAGATCTTAGAGATGCTCCTCCAGCATTTGAAGAGGGTATCTCTACCACTGTGGATGAACTCAGAGAAGTAAATCTGGGTACAGAGAAATATCTACGCCCCACTTTAATTAGTGTGGCCATGACCCTTGAAGAGAAAGATATGTATATTTCTTTTCTAAAGCAAAATAAAGATATTTTTTCTTGGAATTATACAGAAATGTCTGGGCTTGATCCTGATGTTGCTACTCATCATTTGGGTTTACCAAAAGAACATCGAGGTTTTAAGCAAGCTGCGAGAAGAACACACCCAACCTACGCTTCCAAAATTGAAGCTGAAGTGGATAAGCTGATCAAATCCAACTTCGTCAGAGATGTTCAATATCCCAAGTGGTTGGATAATATTGTCCCTGTAAAGAAGAAGAACGGACAAATAAGGGTTTGCATCGATTTCAGAGATCTTAATCGGTATTGTCCTAAAGATGATTTCCCAGTTCCGATTACAGAACTCTTAATTGATGCGACAGCTGGCTATGAAGTACTTTCTTTCATGGATGGATATTCTGGATATAATCAGATCCGAATGGCCCCAGAAGATGAGGAATATACAGCCTTCAGAGCTCCTCAAGGTGTGTTTTGTTACCGGGTGATGCCCTTTGGTTTAAAGAATGCATGTGAAACATATCAACGCGCCATGCATCGTATCTTCAAACCTCTTTTAGGGAAGTTTGTTGAATGCTATGTAGATGATTTGGTGGTTAAATCCAAAAAACGTTCTAATCACATGGCTGATTTGGAAGTCATATTCCACAAGCTTCGACAACATAATTTAAAGATGAACCCCTTAAAATGTGCTTTTGGGGTAACCTCAGGAAAATTCCTCACCTTTTTTGTACGCCATCGTGGTATTGAAGTCGATCCTGAGAAGACCAAATCAATCCTTGGTATGTCACCTCCTCAGAATTTGAAAGAATTAAGAGGACTTCAAGGACACTTAGCCTATATTCGGCGTTTCATCGCCAATTTGGCAGGCAAAAGTTTACCCTTTACCAAATTATTGAAGAAAGGAGTCACTTACCAGTGGACTGAAGAATGTCAAGAAGCATTTGATGTTCTCAAGAAATACCTCTTGAGTCCACCAGTACTCATGCCACCTGTTGAGGGTAGACCGCTTATCCTCTATGTGACAGCTTTAGAGCGATCATTGGGTGCCTTTCTCTCTCAAAAGAATGATGCTAGGAATGAAAATAGTCTCTACTATCTCAGTAGAACTATGCTTGAAGCAGAAACCCGGTATTCAAGTATTGAAAAGTGCTGGCTAGCATTAATCTTTGCAGTTCAGAAACTGAGACACTACCTGCAACATCACGAGGTCCAATTGGTATCTCGTAATAATCCGCTCAAATTCATCCTTAGTCGTCCAATGCTTACAAGACGTCTGGAAAGGTGGGCGGTTATTCTACAGCAGTTCGACATTCAGTATGTGTCTCAAAAGGAAATTAAGGGCCAAGCTCTAGCTGATTTCCTGGCTGAACATCCTTCAGTGGAAGACACGTATTCAGATATCGAACTCCCTGATGAGGAAGTTTTCTCTATTCAAGAGAGTCCTCAAACATGGGAAATGTATTTTGATGGTGCTTCTAGAAGTCCAATAGGGAAGAAAATGGAAAATCCTAAATTCAACAAAGTTGGTTTTGGAATTGTGCTCATTTCTCCAGATAAGGCAGTGTTACCTTATTCCTTTTTGTTGTGGGAAGGTGGTACCAATAATGAAGCTGAATACCAAGCTCTCATTATAGGCTTGGAATTAGCGCTTCAAGCACAAGTGAATCACTTAAAAGTGAAAGGTGATTCAGACCTGGTAATCAAACTAGTCAATGGGGATTATGCCATCGGAAAAGAAGAATTAATCCCTTTGTATGATTACGTCAGAGAGTTAATGTCGGAATTCCCTTCAGAACCGACATTTTCTTATGTCCAAAGATCACAAAATGCTCAAGCTGATGCACTGGCTAATATAGCCACAACTTTAGCAGATGTAAATCGGGATGAGACAACCATCTGTATTGCTCACCGTCGTGCAATTTCACCTTATGTTCAAGTCAGAACAGAGGAAATTAATGAAAATAGTCCCATTGCTGAACCATATGGTCATACTACAGGATGGATGTCACCTATCAGGGAATACCTTCAAAATGGAACACTTCCACCTGATAGAGCCGAGAAAGAACAAATTCAGCGACGTGTCGTCAATTTTACTCTTTATGATAGCCCAAACCACCTCGAGAAAATTCTCTACAAACGTGGTTTTGATGGAGTTCTCTTCATATGTATTGATGGTGAAGAGAAAATGGCTGTCATAAAAGAAGTGCATGCAGGAGTCTGTGGTGCCCACCAGTCTGGACATAGACTGTCTGATCAAATTTGAAGGCTTGGATACTTTTGGCCTTCAATGATTCAAGATTGTGTTAATTTCACAAAGAAGTATCATTCATGCCAAGTATATGCCAACTTCATTCATAAACCTCCAGAGTTGCTTCATACAGCTAAATACTCATGGCCATTTTCCACATGGGGAATGGATGTGGTGGGACCTTACCCTTCAGCCACGGTCAAGCATTTTAAGTACATTCTTACTGTTACTGATTTCTTTTCCAAATGGGAAGAGGCAGTACCTCTCAAAGAAGTCAATTCTAAATGCATTGTTAGCTTCATCAAGTCTAACATCATTACTAGATTTGGTGTCCCTCATACCATATTGACGGACAATGACACCAACTTCTGTTCTTCTGAGGTAAAGAAATTGTATCAAGAATACAACATTAAGTCCAACCATTCATCTCGATATCATGCAGTGGCTAATGGCCAGATAGAGGCCTTCAACAAGACTCTTTCAAATATAATGCAAAAGATGGTGGATAAAGATAAGAATTCATGGCCTGATAAACTCTTTCATGCTTTATGGGCTTATCGGACTACCACTCGCAATGCAACGCGATCAAATCCATATTCATTGGTATATGGAACAGAAGCAGTCTTGCTAATTGAAGTTCAATTTCCCTCACTCAGAATAGCCATTTGTGATCAGTTATCTACAGATGAGCAATCCCAAAAGCGGTTGAATGAATTGTAATAGTTAGATGAGAAAATATTGTGCACTTTGCACCACTTGGAAATCTATCAGAATCGAATAGCACGAGCTTTTAATAAAAAAGTTCGTCTTCGTTCATTCATTCAGGGAGAATTGGTATTGGTTCTCAGAGCACCAATGATACCAGGAAAGAAGCCTCCCAAGCTTGAACCAAAATGGGAAGGACCTTATTCAATACATAAGGTCTACTCCAATGGAGCATATTCTCTAATCTCAATGGATGGAGAACACATCACGACTCCAACTAATGCCAGATTTCTGAAGAAGTATTTTGTATAAACACAAAATATTGTTCCCAGATCCAAAAACAATCACATTGGTTCATGTTATTTTGTCCCTGCTACATGACACTAAACTGTGCAGCACCAATAGTCCTAACTGCAAGACTTTAAACTGCATAGTTCCTATATTTTGTCCTACATGACACTAAACTGTATTATGTCCTATCTACATGACGTTAAACTGTACAGAGGTTCCTATATTTTGTCCGAGATGACATTAAACTATATTGTGTCCTATCAACAGGACATTAAACTGTGTGACACTTTCATCGTCCAGCATGACGTTAAACTGTAAAAAGTCCCCAGAACTGATATCCTCATATTGGTTCACCTTAGTCCTAGCTACATGACTTTAAACATTACAGCACCAGTTCGTCCTTGCTATACAACGTTAAACTATACAGCAATGGTCCAGTATGACTTTAAACTGCAACTTCGTCCCACACGACATTAAACTGTGAAAAAGTTCCCTAAACCATCCAGCATGACCTTAAACTGCATCATCCCTGGTCCATGTATATGACCATAAACTATTTGCAAATCCTTTATGTCCAGCAAGACGTTAAACTGTGACTTCCTAACTACATGATGCTAAACTGTATAAAAGTTCCTCACGTCCGGAAAGACGTTAAACTATATAATCTAAAAGTCCAGTATGACATTAAACTGCACCATTCACGGCCCATGCATATGACCTTAAACTATTCGCACTTTCGTCCGACATAACGTTAAAATGGTACACTCTTTTGTCCTTACTGCATGACATTAAACTGCACAGTCCCCCTTTCGTCCAATATGACGTTAAACTGTATTGTCCCCATCGTCCTAACTACATGACGCTAAACTGTACAGAAAGTCCTTGATATGTCCTACATGACATTAAACTGTTATTTTGTCCCTACTACAAGACACTAAACTGTGCAGCACCAATAGTCTTAACTACAAGACTTTAAACTGCATAGTCCCATTTTTATGTCCTACATGACATTAAACTGTGCATCGTTAAGGTTGTTATTACCTCTTGTTTCTCACACCGAGTATGACTCACGTGAGCTTAGAGCGAACATCAACCATAACACTCCCTTTGGGCCACTAACCATGTGTAAGTCCCAACAACATTTTTTATTAGATCATTGTCCACAAGAACAACTTGGTCATTAATTCATTCTTTAATTGAACTACACGGACTTTGATCCTTGCCCTCTAGGCTGGGTATGTAGGCAACCTCCCAGGGTTCAAGCCCAAAAATAATCTCTTCACATCGGTTCACCACCATCTCATATGATGTTGATTCGTGAAACCGCCCCTGGAATCAATATTTTTACATTGATTCACTTTCGTCCTTGTTATATGACGTTAAACTATACAACACTTTTGTCCGGTACGACAATAAACTACAATATTCTTTGATTTCCTCATTTGAGAGAGAACTATTATTGACATTGATTTTTCAATCATGGTTTTCATTTTCAAAAGACTACATGCATACATGGTAATGCCTAAACTTTTTATCTTAGGTTAAACCATCATTGCACTAAAGTCCCCTTTCACCCTTCACATGTATGAACCAAATTTGTACAAAGGGTAGTTCTAGAACTACGTGGACTTGATTCCCATCCTTATGGGATACGTAGGAACATTCGAGTGTCCCTTGAATCCAGTCCCAAGTCTTTTGGGCCTAACCCCAAATTTCACTTTCAGTCCCTTGGCTGAAAAGTCCTCATGAAAACACACACTGTGTATTCATTATTATGGTCCGAATTCTATGACCCTTAACTAAGATCACTCATACTTTCGTCATGCACGACGTTAAACTGCATTTCAAGAACTACGTAAGGCTTGATAATCATTCTTATGAGATACGTAGTGAAGTCCAGGTTTTCAGGACCCAGCCACAACATGATTATGGTTTTCATTGACCTATGTATCTCTATATACATTGGAAAATACCCATCTTTATGTGTTATAATCCTAACCTTAAAATATTTTCAGATCTTCATAACCCTTTTCATGACTTCTAATCACAAAAATGTCAAACTTCTGAGAATTCTTTTTGCCTGACTATGCAGCACGTGCCCATAGGTGGTCTTGCATAAACAGTCCACATAACAGACTTGTCAGCCAAAAGATGCTATTTATTTGACCATGCAGCCAATGCCCATAGGTGGCCCTGCATATTTCAACCCCCTAACGGGTTTTGTTAAATAATAGTAACTTCATTCTTGGGAAGAATGCCTCTTTTTTCCTTATTTGTCTTAAACGACAGTATGTAGGGATCCGCAAAAATAGAAATCCTTAACATATTTGTCCCATATCCTTTTTCATGATCTGAAAGTATTCAAGTCTATGGTTTATTCTTCTTCCCTACGTTTGGGTCAGACCTTCGTAGTAGTGATATTCATCCAGTTCTTCGATATTCTTGTTCAGAAATATCTTCTCCATATTCAAGTACCTCTTTCCATACAACAAACTCTATACTTTAAAAAATTTGAATCTCCATAAACTTTCACTGGCTTTTAGCACTAGGAATGTAAATTTCTGGGAGTTCTTTTTCCTGACTATGTAGCACGTGCCCATAGGTGGCCTTGCATAAACAGTCCACATAACAGACTTGTCATCCAAAAGACGCTATTTATTTGACCATACAGCCAATGCCCATAGGTGGCCCTGCATATTTCAACCCCCTAACGGTTTTTGTTAAATAATAGTAACTTCATTCTTGGAAACTACTTCTTCTAATGCCTTTTAGCTCTTTTTCATATCATTCCTCATATTCAAATATTCTTAAGCCATAGTTTACATTTTTTCCTCATACTTGAGTATGGTAATATGTTTTCAGATAAATTGTCAAGGAATTGAATCCATTTTAATCTATTTTGGTCAAAGCTATTTTGACCTTAAACATTAGCCTCTTTATGTCCGACATGCATGACTTTAAACTGCCCACAAAAGACAAAGGAACTCTGAATAAAAGTCAAGTTCCAGCACACTTGCGCGCTGCCCTCTGTGCCCTGATGACTTGCGCGCCCCCTTTTCCTTTGAATTTATTAAATTTCCTCAGAGTCAAATCCTCATTTCTTTCGGGATCCAACTCTGAGGGGGGACTTTTATTGACGCTCCTTTCGTCACAGAATCTAAAGATCGGAAAAGGGAATATCTGAGCTCAAAGTGATTCAACCTTTGAAGAAAACATCAAAAATCGACAAAGGCATGAACAAAGGATCGACAGCAACTGCACCGTGTAAGTTTTATAACTTTCACGCAAGTACACTTGCGCGACACCCTTGGTCGCGCAGGTGACTTGCGCGACCTAAGTGGTAACCGCCCTGTAACCGCCCGGGGTCTTCTTTTGCCTATAAATAGACCCTGTGGGCCCCCCATTGGAGAGGATCTTTTTCCAGAAACTCGGATTGAAGCTCCCGACACCCAAGTCTCTTCCCAAAGCTTCCGGAACACTTCTAAGGTAATTTCTTACCTAGAACGGAAGATCTAAAGAGAAGAAGGAAGGCCTATGTGTTGAAACTTATCAAACACTGAGTGCCGATTTATTTCCTTCAATATAACTTGCGCGTCCCTTTTCTGGAAGAACCTCAAGAGGATTCTAAAGGGTTTAAAAAAGAGTTGCTCAAATATTTCTATGCTGGTTGAAAATCGCGCAAGTACACCATGTGTCGCGCAGGTATACCTGCGCGACCAAAACTTGCGCGCCCACGGAAGACTTGCTCGCCTTTCAAGACTTGCGCGCACCTACCTTTTTGGGTGCCCATCTTGCCCATTTTACCCCTATTAATCCATTACACCTTTCCTTTTCAAGATTCATTCTTCAAGACACTCTTCAAATCCATTTATGGCATGATTTCTTGATTTGACTTCCTTATCTGAAAGAAATTCTGTGGAATATCTCTCAAAACCTAGTGATTTAAATATCCTTATGTCACTAAATATAGAGAGTTCATTCATTCAACCTCATCCTTTAAGATGAGAGATTCTTTAACTTGGGCATCCTTCTTTAGGAGTAAGCCCCAAATTCTTAAAGTTCCCAAACTTGGGCATCCTCCTCAGGAGTAAGCCCCAACCTCAAATATGGGCATCCTCCTCAGGAGTAAGCCCCAACCTCAAACTTGGGAATCCTCCTCAGGAGTAAGCCCCAACCTCAAATATGGGCATCCTCCTCAGGAGTAAGCCCCAAACCTTAATCCCTAACCTGGGTCTCCTTTTCAGGAATAAGACTCAGTCATAATCTTGGGCTTCCTTTTTAGGAGTAAGCCCCAAGTCCCATAACCTGGGTCTCCCTTTTAGGAATAAGACTCAGTCATAACCTGGGCCTCCTTTTTTAGGAGTAAGTCCCAGTCATAACCTTGGGTTTCCTTTTCAGGAGTGAACCCCAAGCCCCCTTAAAATTTCTCTTAACCAGTCCTAATTTACCCCTGATTTGGGTTTCTTTTTCAGGAGTAAAACCCAATCATATGTCTCCTCCTAATTTGGGCATCCTCCTTAGGAGTAATCCCCAAGATTAGAGTATTCAAATCTCCATAAAGCACATATACCTTTATGGACCCTGTTCCTAGATTTTCTCCCTAAAAGTAAATCCTAAACCTTTATCTATTTGGGCAGTCATACATACATAAGCCCCAAACAATTTCTTATGATTGCATCTTTCATGGCACAATTGTCTAATTTTTACAAATACCTCTTGTTTCTCACACCGAGCATGACTCACGTGAGCTTAGAGTGTAAAAGTAATTATGACATTCTTCTTTGAGCCATCAATCATAAACATCATACTCCATTACTCGAACTACGTGGGATCTGATTCCTTTTCCAAAACGAAGGATACGTAGGTAGCCCATTTATGGGTTCGATCCCAACTTTAAAATAATCCATGTCCTTCTGAATGATGATAAACTTCAAGTGACCCACTGAGTGGCTTTAAAACCAGCCTGGTCATCATAATGACCAAGAGACTTTTATATAAATGTTTTTGAAGGATACCATTGACCAAGAATCTCTAAACAGATATAGATTATTCTCTATTTGAAGAAGAAACTCGAATACATATAAAATATTCTCTAAATTTCTTTCATATTTAATCATTGATTGTTAAAACTAAAAGAAAGCACATTTTATACTTGGTAATGTAATAAGGATTCACGAACATAACTTAAATCTATAAAGAGAGTCCCGGAGTAGACAATAATTCCCCTCAAAAAGGTGTGATGAGTCCGACCTCCCATCCTCTCGACCAATGAAAATTCCTAAGCCTCATTAGTCCACAAGCTAATGAGCGCCTACCTTTGGAAAGTGGGTCTAAACGGATGTGGAATCATTGGATGTTTCCGATTCTACGAACAAACCCGCTAGAAACCGATCGGAACATTTGAATCTCCCGTCCAGGAGGTCATCCCCGAAATCCGTGCGAAACACAACTGTAAACATTAATTTAGATCTATCTCCATTTATTATCATACTAGGTACGTAGGTTTCATCACAATTATATTTAATATAAATTATCAAAAAATTCCTTCCAAAATTGTAAAATTGGGATGTCTTTTCCAACAAGAACCATTCCAACAAAATACATCACCAGAAAGAAAACCATGCACCCACTTAATAATTTAAACATAGACGATGTATCATCAATTTTTATAAATTCAAATACATTTATATTTTCAACTAAAATAATGTTTAAAATGCAATAATATTGTTTCAACCCATAAATAGAGTTTTACTACTAATAAATTACAAATGTTGTAATGTCCCATGTTTTTTAATGTGAAATTAAATGGAAATTTTAATTTTTTAATTGAGATTCTCATGAGGGGATTATTTTCTCCAAAACCTTTTATATGTTATTGGATAAATTTCATAACCACTCAATTAGTCTAGGAATATTGTGTTTACCCTAGTACCTGATTTTCGTGGAAATATGAGTTGTTTTAATTTTCATAAAATAATTAATAATTTAAATTTCAATAATTAGCTATTAGTTTAATCTCACATGTTCATTATACTATATATTTTTAATAGAGATCTAGTTATATATTAATCCTCCTCCATTGAGTCTAGAACAAGAGGGTATTCATATGTATGCAATTAACTTTTGGCAAGAACTGAGGTTGATCCCTATCCCCATTTTCATTTTCGTCCTTTAGTTTTCACATATTAATTCTTGTCATATATCTTACAGCTCATGTATTCCCATGTTGAGTTCCAATTGTGTGGTAGATAGATAATGAAGAATAGGGAATTAGAGATGGGGGAATAGAGGAATGGAGGGAGGGAGAGGAATTGAGGTGCCTCTACTGAGATTAAGAGGATATAGATCTTTATGCAGAAGTGGAAGAATTCCAATATGGGTGATGATATAGAATACTCCAAACAAATGTGTACTGATGTATTATTTTTTATGTAAACACTCATATATTTATTTTTTCATATTTTTAAATCCTTTTATGACTATTGAGGTACCCTAATACGTTTATATATGCTTAAATAAGAGAAAATACATGTTTCAAGCCAATTTATGGGTTTTCCCATTTGGAAATCCAGATTATAGGGAGTGTAGTTTAAGAAAATGTTTCATGTGTTCTTTATTTTTGGGGAATGTGAATTTATTAAGGTAAATTGTATGTACTATGGGTACCTGTCTTGTATGAGTAATTCATAACGTACCCAATTACATGGAAATATAAATATTTCAAAAGTATACACTATATAACAGGGGTACATGTCTTGTAATCTTACTGGACTACATAACTACGTTCCTGTCAAGATAGACCATCAATGGAAACATAACTATATAGTGTTCACAAACATACAATATGAGGATTTAATTCCAGGTAGATTTACACAGCCTATCTAACAAACATGACCATGCCATGTGAGGTACCCGGGTAGGTACCCCATGTAGGTTAAACATTATGTACATGAGTTACACATAGTGTACATGGATTTTACAAGTCATATTTGATAGGTTTATACTACTATGTACGGGATTGAGAATAAATGTCGTGTAATCAAGTATGCATTCCATGTAATTCTCAATTTCTACCCTTTTTTTGGGTTTTTAGGTTTCGACTTCTAGAGTGAGAATTAGACACAAGGGTAGTCCATTTTTATAATTGTTAATGATAGACCACAATGGTGAAACCCATGGGGTGATTTGAATATTACATATTGGCATTTTGGGGTGAGAAATCCATAATACAGTGGTTCTTCATCTAGTTAGGGATTCTATTATCTCCTAAAATTGTGAACTAGGATGAGAACCTCTAGAAGGTTATATGAATTTATTAGAAGACTTGGTAAGGATTAGAAAATGTCACCATATGATGTATCTAGTGATAATTCAAGGATAGTGAGGCTAATAAATGAATTGATATGATAATTATAATTCGGATATTGGACCACATAGAGTGAGACCTTTATCTAATATGGTCCATGTGATATCCCTCTAGATAGGTGTTTAGTATTTATTCTATTTAGGATACCTCCCTTTGGAGGTCTACATATTTATGCTTGTGAGGACATGTGTTGATAGAGATCAATGAGTGACAGAGATACCCATTTATGATGAATCTTTTTATGTTTCAATATAAAGGATCCTATGTATGATTCCTCATTTTACCAAATCTCTTTGAGGAACTAGTGTCATATTCTTCTACTTAAAAACTGTTTTTGAGGAACCCATGTTGGATTCCTACAGATGAATTTTTATTCTGAGGATCCCAAGTGGGATTCCATTTCTTACATTCAATTTGAGAGGAACCCAATAGGTATTTCTTCAATTTTGTGTGGTCGTTTAGAATACCATGTAGGAATCCCCTATATTGTTATACCTATGTGACCTAGTGGTTTCCCTTATATTTGACCGACCTTATGATACTATGTTATGGGATTGGACAAATATGTTGTTGGGTGTCACTAATAACCCGTGAAAAACTAGAAGTCCTTTGATTCATTATTATTAGTGGTGCATTGTGGCATTAATCCACCCCATACCCTCATGTATGATTTATCATGATTAATATTTATGTATAATGTGATTTTTAGATGAATTTCTAGGTTTATGGTGAAGATCTTCACTTGATACAATATATGATACAACTTCCCAAATGTGATTCCTAGTATCTATATTATTTGGATTTTTATTTATTAATATGTTACTATGATTCTCAAATATACATTATAGTATATGGATGGTGATCCTAATTACATTATTGGGATACCCAGACCTCCTTCAAAGGATTTATATTTGGCGCCTTCTATTTTTGGCTGTTACATTATTGGCATGCCCATATGTACATCTTGGGATATATATTATGATATTTTTTATAAAAATAACAACATGGAGTTATAAATTGTTTATATTATATTATTATACCTGGTTCTCCTCATATATAATAAGATACACTTTGATATTATTGATTATTTCCTTGAGAGATATCCAAGAGCATGATAGTGTTAGGTGGATGTTGCATTACAAAGAACATGGAAGAACCATTATAAACAACATAAGTTATAGAATATAAATCCCTAAGTGATGAAATAAAAATATGAATTCATAAAAAACAAATATATAATGTCATGTTATAAATTAAAGAAATTGTGTTTTAGGAATATAATAGAAAATAGGAAATAGATGAAATATAATTGAAAATATTAGAGATGTGGAGAGAAACTGATACCACAAGTATTATCATTATACGTTTTTCCTCTAACCACTAGAATAATTAAATTATAATTTTTAATTACATATTTTAGAGAGTTATTAATGGTGGTTTAATAATTAATATTTCTTTAAATTAATTGATTATCTTTCATTAGTCACTAGTTTACCTATTTATTTCCTTTGAGGTCATTTGATACATAATTTCCAAACTAATTTGGAATAATGGTAATGATCGATGGTAACTATATAATGAATACATAACCTTTAAAACCATAAAGGAATATAGTTTTTATCTTTACATAAGTAAAATATTTTAATATTTTAAAATATCAACAAATGAGTTATAAGTGAACAAGGGTTTCATTATAACCTTGTTTTAAATAATTTAAAAAGACAATGTTTTTTGATATTAATGTAATTATTAAAATGAGAAAATTATTATCATAGAATTATATAAATGATTTTACTTGAACACTAATGTTATATTAAATCATGAAATGAATTTATAACTATATCCATGAAATATTCAATTGAAAAATAAAATATCAACATTAACTTATTTTGAGTAAAAATACCATGGGTGAATGACATTTTTAAAGAGGATAAAACATGATGGAGAATTATTATTCACATTTGATGATACTTTTATTGAGTAAATATTTTATTGAATTGGTTAAGGGGATAACATAAATGAATAGATATATAATTTTAAGTCCGTATTACATCGTAGTAATGACTTTTGAAAAGGGTACATTGAGAGGTAATGGGTAATATCATATCAATAATGGTTTAATGTATTTTAATATAATGATAATTAAATCATGGAATGAAAATAATAATAGTTTTTAAATGTGTTTCATGGAAAAATAACATAAAAAATAAATGAATGAGAAATTTGGGAATCCTTACTTGGATATTGTATGGACAAATTAAAAAAAGGTTCAATGATATGGAGTGTGTGACCTATCATCAATAATATGTCAAAATAAGATGATTAAAATTTAATTATTTGAATATAAACATATAAATATGTTCTTAAAAGGATATTTAAAAATAATATTTGTAAAATAAATGGGGGGTACATGGAACACAAACCGTATTATTTGTTTTATCTCCTTTTGTAGATGTATCAAACCATTAGGTAATGGAATTTTTGAAAGAGGGTCATTGGTGTGTGATTGGGGAAGTGTATAGAAAATTTTTAGTAGAGACTTTGAAATTTAAAGACTTATTTATGTAAGTAAAAAAGTTATGGACGATGTATTTATAAATCATGGAGTATTTTAGAATATATTATTTATTATTATATTATTAAGGAAAAATAATAGGAATAGTTTTTATTATTATGAATTTTTTGTTTGGGATTAAAAATTTGGCGAAAATATTATATTTTAGGATCTAAGAAACATAGAATCATCTTCAAATTATCTTTAACAATGTAAAGATTCAAAAAAATAGTTTTTATTGAAATAAAATTAAACACAAGTCTTGAAAATTGATTTATAGGTCTAAAAATTAATTTAATTATTTTTAATGAATTATTATATTGATAAAATAAATATTAATTTTTTTCCAATTTTTATGGATTATATATATCACGATGATTATATGAAAATTATGGTATTCATAAAAACAAAAATTTCAGTATACACTAAAGACTAAACTCTTCATAGAAATAACAAAAAATCCCTAAAGTTAATTTCAATATAATGAATCAATGAATTCAATATATTTTATATAATTAATTTTATTGAATTTTCAAATTTTATATATGTATATATATAATCATATAATATGTAGAAAAAAATTTCTATTATGAATACTATTTTTTAATTGAATACATTTTTTTATTTGATAATTATAATATGTTTCATGATTAATTATTTGTACAAGTAAAAATATAAATTTTATTAAAAAAATCATCTAATTTAAATGAATCTAGATTTTAAATATGATTTTAAGTAAACTATTTTGGTGTGAAAACTTTTTACTCTATGTGTACATTGTTTTATTGATGAGAACTATCCTTTTCCGACTAAATTATCAAAATATGATAACCATTATATGATAATAATACACATTACTTTTGGGGAATTTTATTTTCAAGTAAAAATGTTAAATACCTCATAATTTTATTTTAGTTTGTAACTTATTATTTTTCATTTTAAAGTAATTTTTTACGTAATAAAAAATTTACATAGCATATGATAACACAAATTATAAATTCATTAAAATGTTATTATGACTGAAATTTTAATATGAAATGTGAATTTATTTTGAAAATGACATTTAAAAATTTAAATTATAGTATTATTCATATAATATATAATATGACATTACAACCCATGTTAAATTTATATTATATGGTGACTATGAAAACATGAAAAATAATTTTTCAAAAATAATGTTAAAGTGACTAAAACACCATAAAAATTATAATAGAAAAATTATAATATTAAAAAATGTAATGTAGTTATCAAATAAAACTAAATTTTTAAAAGTAATCATGAATATCATAAAAATTATTTTATAATAACATTTTTGTTAATAATTATTTTCCATAAAATTAAATTATAATTGAATTAACATTTTGGAGAAAATCATGTACTAAAATAAATTTTTTTGAAAGGAAATAAATTTATTATTTACATATTTAATATAATAATGAAAATTTTGAAAAATATTCATTGCCCTTTTGGGATATTAGAATTCATCCCTAAAAACATCATCTAATCCCACCATTAACTGCTATCACCCACTCTATGACCTATCAATTCCCATGAACTATTTCTATATCCCATAAAACTATCACCATATCCATTTTTATCCAACCACATTAATATTTCTCCAAAAAAATTAAACAATTAATACTGTCCCGAATAGGCCAAGATTATAATTCCTATCAATGTATATGATATGTGTTAATCTGTAATAAAATCAAGTTCAACCCACGAAAACCTTCCACTATGAAATCCAGTCTCTCTAACTAACCATAGTACAATATCCCTAAAAATGACCCTCAATAAATATTGTTTCTTCCAAACAATCTCAAACCCAATATTATTCATATTCCCATCATATTTATTCCAAATATATGAATTAAAAAACTTCACAAGATCATATCTATAAATATTTCATTAGTTTTAGAAGTTTACAAGACATACCAAAAAAAGGGTGATGAATATTCTTGATTGAATAAAAATGGATATAGGAAATATTATAAATATAATACATTTGGATTAAAGGTATTTAACATTTTATGTGAGATTTATACTAAATAAGTTATATTTATATTATATAGTACTGTTCAATGATGAAACTCAAATAATTTTAATTATTTAATTGTTTAATTATTAGACATCATTTTGCATGATTAGCAACATGCACTCTTTTGGATATACGGAAATAAAAATTTAATTATCTGTTGAAAATATTTTTAGATGTTTTGGTTAAATTCTGATAAATTTATTTCATCACAGTCCTATTCATAATTCTTATATAACCATAAGAAATGGTTTCTATACTATGGAGAGTCTTTATAGGAGATCTAAGATATCATAATGAACTACATATGTCCAAAATAAGTAAATTAAAAGGAAAACACAAGGATTTGATTCATAGAGACATTAATTCTTATTGGATACTCTATGTGGATACCCAAGATTTGGTGAATCCACTAGAAGTCTGCATTACATTCTTCATTATGGAATTTTTATCAATTATTTTGGAATGTTTTTTTTCATTCATATTTATTAAAAAATTATGTAAAAAGGGAAATTCAATGGAGGATATTTGTTTGAAAAAACTATATGTCATTGAATATATTTGATTCTTATCAACTAATACATTAATTTCAGAAGATCCAATTGAGTTACATGAAAACCTTATATAATAATGGAATTCTAATGAAATTTAGTGTATTTTATGTTTTTATAGGAGTTGAACCACCTCCTCGTAGACAATAGAATAATTACATAGAACCTATATTTTACACACATATGACATATTATATGCAATTTATGGACTAACATCCATAACCAACCTAAGAATACCGTACTCCATTTATTTTTGAATAATATATTTACCCATAAATTAAATGATTGAAAATATATATTACACTATTGAGATTATTCTATTACTCACTAGTAATGTGGGAATTTATATTTAACTATGGATAATGCCTCCATGATCTCTAGGCTTTGATGAGAAGCATCTTAGAGCCTCCATCTTTATTCGGGATATAGTTATACAACTTAATAGGGTTTCCACACCATCTACTATTTCCCATCACCAATGCATATTTCCATAAGGTATATTTACTACCCAAATCCACATCCACCCCTTCTTCCTATTCATTATTACCTCCTATTATAAAAAAGATACAATCTCTTACTTTTGATGTTTGTAGTAGGAATATAATCTTATAGAAAATTATATTTTATGTATCATTAAAACTCCCACACCACCATACAAACCCAATAGAAATAAACATTATAAAATATGAGAAAATGGAATAATGAGAAAGAAAATTTTGTAGAAAAAAGATGTTAAAGGAGGAAAATGGAGAAAACAAGATATAGAGATAAAGAATACAGGAAATATGAATGATTAGAAATTCATATAAATGAAATCCAATTATGGGTGATGTTTTTATTGATCATGAGAAGTAATGTAACATTAGGTTTATAAGTTTTGAGTCAGTTACAATTCCTATTGGTGATTACAATATGCCAGTGATGTCAGATATAGATATAATGTCACCTCCAATCACATTAGATATTTCTCTCACCACTACATAGGCTTCACAAATAAATATAGTGATGTTGCATTTAGTTTCAACCAAATAAGGGAAATAATACAATCTTCAGAGCCCACATTTATTATTATATAGGGAATTGATATTATTATACTACTCCACTTACATATATATTCCCATAATCTCATTTTCCGACATAGTAGTTTTGGCTATTGTTGAATAGCATAATTCTATCCATTTATATCATCCTTATGATGAATTTCATGGAAATAAAGATACAAATAAGGATGAATTTTATGTTAAATTGAGAATATATAACACTATTTTTTCTCTATAACAACATTATAAGAATTAGTGGGAATACGAGTTGCATAAAATTCATAGGGATACTAACATATTCTACTATTTCTGTGTTCACTTATTTTGTTCTTTCATAACGATAATAATTTAATTTTATTTTAATCATTTTTAATCCATATTCCAGAGATGTAATATAGATATAAAAGGTTGTGGATTTATATTTCATGGAATATAATTAATTTTCATTTTAATATCAATTCAAATAATTTTAATATATGAAATAATTAACAATATATTTTTTCAAGAATGAATTGAAACTTTCTAGGGAAAAGAAACATAGTTTCAACTAAGGACCAAACAATAATAGAGAAAAAAACACTATGGACATCCTAATATCTATTTACCATAACATATTAATTTTTTATTACTAATTAATAATGAAATATTTCACCATGAGATCAAATTGTAAGGACACTATTTAAATTTATGTATGGGTGATGGCTTGTAGAAAATAACAGTATTTTCTTTATCTTGAATTAAATTAATAATATAAAAATAATCATATAATTATCCAAATAAATAATGTAAATTAAAATAATCATTAAATATAATTGATATATATTGGGGGAAATTATTGAAACATAAATATTTGTTTATTTTTTAATCAACTTGAAATGATCAGTAAAATAATTTAATTTTTGTTCTAGTAATTAGAAATTAGAATTAATTTATAGACTACAATGTATTCCATTAAATGTATAATTTTTCAACATAAAATAAAAACTTATTTTGGGTTATTATAGAACAATTGATCTATTATTAAAAAAACATATTTTTTAAGCGATTCATTATATATAAATCACTATAAGAAGAATATTTTTAGTCCTTTTTTAAAATGAACACTTTGAACCACATTAATATGATTGTGGAATTTTATTTCAATTTTAACTCTAAAATATTTGATCATTCCTTAAATTTTAGCCTCCATTAAGATCATAGAGACCATATATATCTAGTTATAGAAGCCAAATTTAAATAATATTTTTTATTTACATCCAAATTTATTGAAATCATTTCATGATTTCATTTTAACTATAAATGATAATTTTGATTATTTTATCGAGATACTAGTAAAGAATATTGTGAAAGGTAAAGATGTGATGGAACTATTATTTGTTATAAGAGACTGATTCACATATTTTTTTTGAATATTGTGATTTTATGGTTCCATTATTATATAAAATCATGAATAAAAATAAAGAAATGAATGAGGAATACACTTAGAAAAAGTGAAATATTTGTATTATTTTTAATTTTTTCTTTGTGAATTCATGAGGAAATAATTTTTGAGATATGATTTCTATGAAACAATAAGGAATTATTATGTTTTTAAGTAAAAATTATGAATCTTACACAAATAATTAACCCTCATTTATTATGAATTTTAATTCATTGCCGCATTTATTCAAAAACCCTTAACTTTAGAATAACATCTTCAAAAGTATTCTTGATTAGTATGGTATTACATATAATATAAATATATAAATATCTTGAAATATTATGAATTGAGTTCACATATGTGGGATTTATCCTAAATTTATTTTAATGATCTTGAGTGGTGATATAAATTAAATTTTAGTATGGTAGATCGAATATTTACTTTTAATATCAAGGAAAATTTGAGAAATGAGTATGTTGGATCTGAATCTACGGATTACACACAAGAGGGGGGGTGAATTTTGTCTTTTCAAAATTATTACAAACTCTTCAATTTAGACAAATTCTGTCCACTATGCTTTAGCACGATTAAATATGCAGCGGAAAAAGTAAAAGCATGAACACAGAGATGTATAGTGGTTCGGGGAACAGAAGGCCCCTAGTCCACTCCACCAACGCTCAAATCCACGAGCTTGGCGATTTTCACTATCTGGTCCTCGTTTCCACAGACCTGTCCACAACTGAGTACAGGCAGTTGACACCTTTACAAGTTTCAGGCAAACACAGCCTTCCTGGTTCAAACACGAACCCACACAGCTTAGAACGAGAAGCTGATCACTCAAAAATAAAAAGGGTTTCGATAAAGAAAACACTTCTCCAGTTGTTCTTCACAATTGAAACAGAATGCAATTGACAGTAGATAGATCGTCGTCTTCAGAAAATAAAGATCTGTAATCAAAACAGTTCTGAGTCGATCCAGTTGCAATAGATATTACCAGAAACTTCACAACTTCAGCAGCAGTAGATTCACAACAGATAGTCGATGTAGAACACGTGAATCTGCTATCAAGATCTTCCTTCGGTAATAAAGGTTTTACACTTCTTCTCGATCACCAGAAAAGAACGCCTTCACACAGTCTCTGTTTCTTGCTCGTTAAAAGATCAATCTATATATTTCATACACTTTCCTGTGTATATATATATCCGAAGTTTCCAAGATAGAACATATATATTCAAATCTGAGAAAATCTTCCGCATAAATAGATCCATGAAAATCTCCTTTAGATTCGCGATATTAAATGAAATAACAGAGCCGTTGTAACTCCCCTGAAGAATCGGCATAAAAAGCTCCGTTTAAATCAATCATTAATCTGTTGTAAATCATCTTTGATTCAGTCAAAGTCGTACTTAAGAATCGGCTCGAAATCCGCTTAATAATCCACCTGTTTGACCAATGCAAAAGGAAATATCATCTGTCAAAAATATCCCGACGCCAAACGTAGGGTTGATGACGTGGCTCCAAACGTAGGGTTCACAAACGTAAGGTTCACAAACGTAAGGTTCAGAACGTAAGGTTCAGAACGTAAGGTTCCTTAACAATACGTTTCTTTTAACATAAAAAGTAAACTTTTCATCCATATGTTACGTTCATCAATGTAGGGTATGAACAGTGATTCCAGTACGCGCTAAAACTGATCTCGCGCTACAGTGATTCCAGAATGCGCTAAAATTGATCTCGCGCTACAGTGATTCCAGAACACGCTAAAATTGATCTCGGAATAAATGAAGTATGAAATCTCATTGTATGAAATAAATAAATAAAATAAATTCCTGCAAAATACTCAACGAAATAATTATTAAATAATTAAGGGTATTTGTGAGCATCAAAATCATCATAAAGAGACAGAGTATTATTTAAAATAATCTCCCCCTTTAAAAAACATTATTTTGAATTGTTTGAAAACAATACATTGCTCAACAATCTCCCCCTTTTTGATGATCACAAAACCCATAAAATAATAGAACTAATTTAATTTCAATATTTATCGAAAAATTAGTTTTATAAAATTTTAGAATTTTGAAAGGATTAAAACAATATTTAACTATAATAAAATTTCTCCCCCATAAAAATAAATTTTTAGCTAAAAATAGATAAAAGATAAATGTCGTATATATTCAAATTCTCCCATATATCCAAATTTCTTCATAGGAAACAAATGAATTAAATGTTGTGTTTATCCAAATTCTCCCCCTTTTTGTGATATCAAAAAGAATGAAAAATTACGGATTTGAACACATTCAATATTGCACTGAACTATAAGTAAATGCTATAATTAACTGTGTATGAATAAGTGAATTTGTTATACTGGCTAACTCAATCATAAATCAATAAACAAAACAAGAAAGAAGTAAGAAAAGAATTTTCATTCACAAGATGTTATATATAAACGATTGTGATATACAGAGGAATCAAGGTTCATAGATAAGACAGGGAAAAAGGTGTCTATCTCCTTTGAATCGCGGTCTTTATCTCTGTAAACTGTTCTCTGAGCCTCTTCATCATCCCATCTCCTAACTTGATGATAAGATCTATGTTCTCTTGAGTCATATGAATATCTTCAATCAAATTAGCTCTGAAAAACTCATGCATTCTTTCTTCTTTTTCAACAAAAAGAGCCAGTTTTTCTGATAACTGATTCAAAAGAATCCTAATCGGTTGCTCTCCAGATGTCAACTGATCCACTAAAAATTTCTGATTATCTAGAAAAACTGACAAAGGGGCACTATTACACTGAAGATCATGTAATCTGTCACTCATATTGCTCATTGCTGCAGTAATTGCTTGAAATCTCCGAATCAAATCAGGTGAAGAGCCTGATCCACTCACAGCACTATTTGCAACAGACTCAAATTTATTCTCCATGTAAATCTTCAACTCAGACAAATCATCTTTCTTTACCATCTCTGATTTTAACTGATCAACAGCATGCAGCATATCAGTCTTAAACAAATCTACTTCCTGTCTTGAAATAGTACATTCTTTCAGCTTCTGAAACTTCAACTGCTCTATGTTCAGATAATTTCTGAGACTAACATTCTCAGATTCTAACTGAGAGATACGCTTGTACAACTCAACAACTTCTTCTTTTATCGAATCAGGGGCACCCTGTGCTCGATTCTCATGTCCAGAATTAGGTTGATGAAGCAGGGAAAGTGGTAAGGAATATGCATCTGACTGTTCTTTGTCATTGTCTTGACAAGGTTGATCCACTGAACTATCTTTTGAAGCCTGAAACTCTTCCACTGAAAAATCTTCCTAAAGTACCTCTGTATTAGCTTCAGATGTATGTTCATCACGAACAGTAGTCTCTCTGACGTCTACTGATTGGTCAAGAACAATATTTTCATGTAAATCTTGAGATTGGGCCACTTTTTCACCAGGCACTGCCTCCATATGTTGTTCTTCTTGAATTACTTTTTCAACAGCCACAGCAGCAGATTGAGGTTCTTTTTGAGTTTCTGTTTGAGCTGCTGGTTCCTCTATCGGTGCAGTCTGCTCCACAACAGCTTCTCTCACAAATGAATAAGATAACAGTTCAGAGGATTTCAAGGCAGGAGAGATAATTTCTTCATCAATTGACCTCTTCCTTCTAGATTGAAGTCCTTCTTGACTTCTCTCTTCCTCAACTTCCTCCATCTCAAAACGAATTCTCCTTGCCACTGTAATAACTCTTGATTCTGCTTGTCCCTCCTTGGACTTAGCCGGTTGAGCCTGAGCACTCTCCGAGTTTTCCTCAGCTCCAACAGGTAAGAGTTTTCCTTTAATTGTGCTCCAGAAGTATCCTACTTTCCTCAAAGTTCCATCATTAAAAACATTACTGTGGTGACATTTCACCCCAGCATCTACCAATCTGATCATTCCTCTTTTAAACAAAAACAAAGAAATGAACCTTCCATAAGGGAAAAAGGTCATTCTTGCTCCACTCTGACAGCAGTAACTCAGATATCTTATCATAAACCGAGGAAAATTAAACTTAATATCACACAACAGAAGATACATTATGTACATGTCAGGGTATAGGATTTTCTCCATCTCAGCCATTCTTGGTGCTAAACCAGTCTGAACAAATTTTACCAAAATTTTCTGATCAGGCTCCAAATCCTTAATAAACATCTTCTTTATCACTCTGGTACCAAACAGAAAAGACATAATGTCTTCAGACTTATGTACAGAATCTCCAATATTCCGTAAATCGAAATGAAAAACTCCTTCATGAGGGCAGTTAAGAATTTGACTTATCTCTACAGATGATATTGAAAAGTCCTTATCCTCTATTTGAGCCAATAAACTATCCTCTGTATCTCCAAGGATAAACTGAACAGTTCTAAAGAAATGTCTCATTTCTACCTCATATAGAAACTCAGAATTTTCACTATTAAAAGCTTGCTCAAGGCTTTGAAACGACAACGCTTGCTTCAACAGTAAATTAGTTTCAAACAGCCACTCTAAATCTATGACATTACCTTGCAGTATTTTCCGACAAACTACCTTAGGTTTCTTTGCAGCACTGCTCTCGGCTTCATCTGGACGCTTAGTCTTTTCCATTCCAACAACGATTTCTGAAGGTTCGTAAGTTTAGGGTTTGAAGATTCAGAAAAGGGTTTTGGAGCAGATGTGCGGTTTTAGGTTTTCGAAAGGGTTTCTGAAAAAGGTGAAGCAGTTTAGAAGGTGAAACGGTTCTGACAGCCTTGATTCCCGTGTAATCACTAATCATTACTTTTATTTAAAACAAAATAAAATTACTTATAGCGGAAAACAGAAATTAAGCAGAATTCGAAAACAGAATAAGATTTAAAAAAACTATTTAAAATTAAATAAACCTAACTCCCCCTTAATAAATTCAAACCTTGCCGTGGGAAGTGGTTTAGTAAAAATATCTGCTAATTGATTTTCTGTATTTACAAATTCTAAGAATATATCCTTTTTAAACACATGATCTCTTAAAAAGTGATGTCTTATATCAATGTGCTTAGTTCTAGAATGACTAATAGGATTTTTTGAAATATTAATTGCACTAGTATTATCACATAAAATAGGTGTATTATTGAAATTTAATCCAAAGTCCATAAGAGTGTTTTTCATCCACAACACCTGTGCACAGCAACTACCTGCAGACACATATTCTGCCTCGGCTGTTGACAGAGCAACTGAGTGTTGTTTCTTACTAGACCATGATACTAAAGACTTCCCTAAAAAGTGACATGTTCCTGAAGTACTCTTCCTATCTAATCTACAGCTTCCAAAGTCAGCATTTGAATATGAAATTAAATTAAAATCAGAGGTTTTTGGATAAAGCAGAGATTGATAAATAGTACCTTTTAAATATCTAAAAATTCTTTTAACAGCAGTTAAATGGGATTCTTTGGGATTTGATTGAAATCGAGCACAAAGACATACTGAATACATTATATCTGGTCTACTAGAAGTAAGATATAACAAACTACCAATCATACCTCTATATAACTTGTTGTCCACTGATTTTCCAGTTTCATCCAAATCAAGTTTTATATTAGTACATATAGGAGTTGTAAATGGCTTGCTGTTTTTAAGTCCAAATTTCTTAAGTAAATCAGTAATGTATTTGCATTGATTTAAAACATTTCCAAAATCTTTTTGAAATAATTGAAGACCCAAAAAGAAATTTAATTCTCCCATCATACTCATTTCAAATTATTTTTGCATTAATTCTGAAAATTCATGACAAAGAATTTTATTGGTTGATCCAAAAATTACATCATCAACATAAATTTGAACCAACAAGACATTAGTTTTCACAGTTTTCTTAAAGAGTGTTGGATCTGCCAGTCCAACAGTAAAATCATTTTTCAAAAGAAAAGAACTTAGTCTTTCATACCAAGCTCTAGGTGCTTGTTTAAGGCCATAAAGAGCTTTAGTAAGTTTGAAAACAGAATCTGGTTTTTGAGAATTTTCAAAACCAGGAGGTTGCTCAACATAAACTTCCTCCATTAAATAATCATTTAAAAAGGCAGATTTAACATCCATCTGAAATAATTTAAAATTCATATAAGATGCATAGGCTAAAAGGATTCTAATGGCTTCTAACCTGGCTACAGGTGCAAAGGTCTCATCATAATCTATTCCTTCTTCTTTATTATATCCTTTATCTACTAATCTTGCTTTATTTCTAGTTATTATCCCTTGATCATCCTGTTTATTCCTAAAGACCCATTTAGTTCCTATTACTGGATAATCATGTGGTCTTTCAACTAATTCCCAAACCTTATTTCTCTTGAACTGGTTCAATTCATCCTGCATTGCTATTACCCAGCTCTCATCATCTAAGGCTTCTTCTATGGTCTTAGGTTCTTGTTGGGATAGGAAAGCAGAGAATTCAACTATGTTTCCAAGGTTTCTTCTAGTTTGAATACCAGTCTCTAAGTCACCTATCACAGATTCTAAAGGGTGATTCTTTAAGGTTCTAGACTATCTAGGCATTACATTCATAGGTTCTTCAGTGTCAGGTTCTTCTGAACTGGACTGAATTTCTTTTATATCATTTTCAAAATCATTCTTTAAATTCTCAAGTCTCATGTTTTCATTAGAATCAGGTTCATCTATTTGTTCTATCCTTTTCTCAAAAGGATCAGATTCATCAAATTTCACATGAACTGATTCATCAACAATCCTTGACTTTTTATTATAGACTCTATAAGCTTCGGAGGTTGCAGAATATCCTAAGAAAATACCTTTATCAGATTTTGGATCAAATTTACCAAGATTATCTTTGGTATTCAAGATGTAAACCTTGCATCCAAAAACATTAAAGTAATTTACTTTAGGTTTTCTGTTATTCCATAGTTCATAGGGTGTCTTTTTCAAAATAGGTCTTATTAAAATTCTATTCATTATATAACAAGCTTTATTAACAGCTTCTGCCCAGAAATATATAGGTAGGCTATATTCATTTAACATAGTTCTAGCCATTTCTTGAATAGTTCTATTTCTTATTTCTACAATCCCATTCTGTTGAGGTGTTCTTGGAGCAGAGAAGGTGTGTTTAATACCCATGTTTGAGAAAAAGGAATTAAATTCCTGGTTCTCAAATTCTCCACCATGATCACTTCTCAATGAGATTATATTAAAACTTTTTTTCATTTTGAATAGATTTACAAAAACCTTCAAATAAACTAAAAGCTTCACTTTTATATTTCAAAAATAAAATCCAAGTAAATCTAGAATAATCATCAACTAATACATAAACATATAATTTACTAGCTAAACTTGCTACTCTTGAAGGTCCAAACAAATCCATATGGATAAGTTCTAGAGGTTTAGTTGTATCAACTTTATTAACAGATTTGAATGATGATTTGTGTTGCTTGCCAAGCTGACATGCATCACAGAATCTGTCATTTTCAAATTTGAGACTAGGCAAATCAGAAACTAGATGTTTCTTAGATAATTTATGTAAAGCATATATATTGCAATGACCAAGTCTTCTATGCCAGATCCAGGATTCACTTATATTAGCAGTTAAGCAGTTTACTTGTTGTTTACACAAGGAATACAAATACAAAGTATAAACATTATCAGTTCTGGGTGCTCTAAACTTAAACCGTTTATCTTTAGAAATAGTACATCTATTGTTAGTAAAATCAACAGTGTATCCATCATCACAGAGTTGAGAGATACTTATCAGATTGTGTTTTAACCCTTGTACATAAAGTACTTTGTTGATTGAGACTGTCTCTGGATCTCCAACTGTTCCAATACCAATAATCTTTCCTTTGGCATTGTCACCAAAGGTGACAAGTCCTCCTTCCTTTCGAGTAAGAGAAGAGAAATTAGCTGAAGTTCTACTCATGTTTCTTGAGCAGCCACTGTCCATATACCATATTTCTTTCTTTCTTTGGTGACCTGCTACCTGCAAAGACATTCAAACAAATTGCTTTGGTACCCATATTTTGTTGGGTCCAGGAGTGTTAGCAAGCAGTGATCTGGGTATCCAGATTTTCTTTGTTTTCTTAAAATTGATTGAATCATATAGATCATTGGAAATATAAGCTTTCTTAATTCCACATATTTGAGGTTGTCTTAGAATACAGTTTTTAGCTATATGAACTTTTGTTCCACAGAAGTTACAAATAACCTGTTTAGTGCTAGGAACAAAATAATTTTTGTATAACTTAGGTTTTTCTCCTTTACTTCCAATTCCAAACCTTTCCTTTTTAATTACAGTTTTTCCAAGTATCTCATTTAAGGTGTTTTCTCCTTTTATAAAACCTAATGCAGCCTTTTTATAAGATTCTACTTCATCCTGTAGAGTTTTTATTTTTGATTCAAAATTAATTTTATTTGAGTCAGCAGAGTTGTATTTGTCAATTAATTCCTTATGTTGTTTTAGCAAAGTATTTCTCTCATCTGAAATAGCTTTATGCAAGTCCTTTATAGATTTATATTTTTTAAATAATGAGTCATACCTTTCTTCAAGCATATTGCAGTAAGCTACATGTTTTTTATTTGAGAAGCTTGTTTCAGGGTTTGATTCATTATTTGAGTCAGAGGAGTAGTATGAGTGTACCTCATCAGTTTCAACCATGAAACACATATTTGCTTTTAAATTGGCTTCCTCCTTCTCAGAAGAATTACTTGAGTCTTCAGAAACACTCCAAGTAGCTTTCATAGCTTTCTTGTCTTTCTGCTCATAATCATCTATTTTGAAGAATTTCTTCTTCTTTGCATCTTTCAATTTTGGGCAATCCGGTCTGATATGTCCCATCTTTTTTCATTCATAACATCTCACTTCCTTGCTATCCTTCTTGAAGGATTTCTTGAAGTCTTTCTTCTTACTGTAGAACTTTCTGAATTTTCTGGCTAGCTGAGCCAGTTCTTCATCCGAATTTGAAGAATCAGAGCTTTCTGATTTAGCACTTACTTCTCCGTTCTTCATCTTTCTATCCTTTTGTTGAGAAATCACTTTCAAAGCAGTATTTTCCCTTTTTATGTAGACTTTATGCTCATTTACCTCATCTTGCATTTCAGCCTCGTACATCATCAATATACCAATCAGCTCTGTCATAGTTAGATCTTTAACAGAAGTTGATTGTCTGATTGCTGCAGAGATTCCATTCCATCGAGTAGGAAGTACTCTCAGTACCTTTAACGCTTGATCAGCCTGCTTGATTGGTTCTCCTAGAGCTGTTATATTATTGACAATTTCTGTCAATCTTCCATTCATCTGAGTGATGCTCTCTCCTTCAATCATTCTGAAAGTATCGAATTTTAATTTAGCAGTTGCATATCTCATCTGTCTTACATTATCTGTTCCTTCATAAGCAACAGCTATTGTTTGCCACATTTCATATGCAGTCGAGCATTGAGATACTCTGTTAAATTCATCTGGTCCTAGACCACAGATGATTGCATTCATAGCTTTTGAATTCATGTCATACTCAGCCTCTGTAGCAGCACTCCATGTATCGGGATTTTCAGGAATTTCATAGGGAGTCAGAATCTTTGAATAGACTTTGTAACCAAGATTTTTCAGATAAATAATCATTCGTGATTTCCAGCAGCCATAATTATCTCCATTAAAGTAAGGTGCTCTGACCATTGACATTCCCTCTCTCGTATCAGCCATGATACACTATGTATAATCTTTAAATACTTCTAGCTTGATAAGACTTTAAAAAAGAAGCTCCTCCTTTGATACCAATTGTTGGATCTGAATCTACGGATTACACACAAGAGGGGGGGTGAATTATGTCTTTTCAAAATTATTACCAACTCTTCAATTTAGACAAATTCTGTCTACTATGCTTTAGCACGATTAAATATGCAGCGGAAAAAGTAAAAGCATCAACACAGGGATGTATAGTGGTTCGGGGAACAGAAGGCCCCTAGTCCAGTCCACCAACGCTCAAATCCACGAGCTTGGCGATTTTCACTATCTGGTCCTCGTTTCCACAGACCTGTCCACAACTGAGTACAGGCAGTTGACACCTTTACAAGTTTCAGGCAAACACAGCCTTCCTGGTTCAAACACGAACCCACAAAGCTTAGAACGAGAAGATGATCACTCAAAAATAAAATAGGTTTCGATAAAGAAAACACTTCTCCAGTTGTTCTTCACAATTGAAACAGAATGCAATTGACAGTAGATAGATCGTCGTCTTCAGAAAATAAAGATCTGTAATCAAAACAGTTCTGAGTCGATCCAGTTGCAATAGATATTACCAGAAACTTCACAACTTCAGCAGCATTAGATTCACAACAGATAGTCGATGTAGAACACGTGAATCTGCTATCAAGATCTTCCTTCGGTAATAAAGGTTTTACACTTCTTCTCGATCACTAGAAAAGAACGCCTTCACACAGTCTCTGTTTCTTGCTCGTTAAAAGATCAATCTATATATTTCATACACTTTCCTGTGTATATATATATATCCGAAGTTTCCAAGATAGAACATATATATTCAAATATGAGAAAATCTTCCGCATAAATAGATCCATGAAAATATCCTTTAGATTCGCGATATTAAATGAAATAACAGAGCCGTTGTAACTCCCCTGAAGAATCGGCATAAAAAGCTCCGTTTAAATCAATCATTAATCCTTTGTAAATCGTCTTTGATTCAGTCAAAGTCATACTTAAGAATCGGCTCGAAATCCGCTTAATAATCCGCCTGTTTGACCAATGCAAAAGGAAATATCATCTGTCAAAAATATCCCGACGCCAAACGTAGGGTTGATGACGTGGCTCCAAACGTAGGGTTCACAAACGTAAGGTTCACAAACGTAAGGTTCAGAACGTAAGGTTCAGAACGTAAGGTTCCTTAACAATACGTTTCTTTTAACATAAAAAGTAAACTTTTCATCCATACGTTACGTTCATCAACGTAGGGTATGAACAGTGATTCCAGTACGCGCTAAAACTGATCTCGCGCTACAGTGATTCCAGAATGCGCTAAAATTGATCTCGCGCTACAGTGATTCCAGAACACGCTAAAATTGATCTCAGAATAAATGAAGTATGAAATCTCGTTGTATGAAATAAATAAATAAAATAAATTCCTGCAAAATACTCAACGAAATAATTAGTAAATAATTAAGGGTATTTGTGAGCATCAAAATCATCATAAAGAGACAGAGTATTATTTAAAAAAATCTCCCCCTTTAAAAAACATTATTTTGAATTGTTTGAAAACAATACATTGCTCAACAGAGTATGCATGGGAAAAAATAATTGAAATTTTATTCATCAATGAGGTATGATTTAGTACTTACATAAGAGTTTTATTTGGTTTTTGATATTTTTAGTTATTACTTTTCATTTTCTCTATGATTTTTTTTTTTGAATTTATCCTTTTAAAAAAATAATTTCATTGTAGTATTTATTAAGACATTTTTTTGTAAAGGATAATAAGAGTGTAGTGGAATTTGATACATATTTATAATTTCATTTAATTAATGAACGTTTTCCCTAAAATTAAGATTATTATACATATATTATGCTGTTTATATGACATGTAATTATATTGAAGAGTTGGATGAAATAATAGAACATAAGAATAAAATAAAAGATAATTAATTAAATCTATAACATGGTATCTTCAAAAAGTTTTTTGGTTATTGTGTGTGAATGATAAATGTGTTTTTTAAAATGATAATATGGTTTATATAAGTTGAAACCTACTAATTAAGGATTTCTTAGTGATTGATGGAAACCACATTTACTACTATGATATATCATAACTCATTGTCTTCTTCATTTGATAGAGTTTAAGAAAAATTGCCACCAAATGGTTTTAGTGAACATCAATATAATTGATGACCCTCGACTAGAAAACCATGTTGTAGTGAGGTCAAGTTATCCATTTAACATAGATTAATAATTAAGGATATAGAATGAATGATATCATTTTTTTCTCCACATTTTTCATAAAGGCTCATGGATCTAAAATAGAACTGAATTTTAATAATAAAAAATTCAATATTCAATGATCATTGTTTAAATATAAATAATATTTTTTTACTCATCATTAAAAAATATTAACAACTTTTTATAATATTATAAAATCATGCTTTAGTGAATAAATATCATATTATGGAATTCTAATCTTAGGAAAATTAAACTTTTATATAGTTAAGGAATTCACATGGATTCTTCACCTTACTAAAGTTATTTTACATTCCACATATTCTCTTTTAATGATTCCATCACTCAAGTTTTCTTGTTATAATTATTTTACATGTTTATAATTATTTTTTAATAATTTTTAATTCAAAACATTTATTATTCTTTTACTACATTTTTTATGATTGAAAGTATGTGGTTAACATAATTCTATTTGATTATGAGTTGCATATATCGTAAGAAATAAGGGATCATATGATTACAAAACCATAGCATTTATTTTAGGCAAAACATTCAACACATAATTCAAATCATTTAGTGCTTTGGGATTTGAGTTTAGATGGATTTGGTTTATAAGGGAAGATATCCACTAGTACGTTATGAGTGTCACCATAGATGACACATTGGTGAAGAGCGAAGACGGTTGGGATATTAACACATTTTTCATGGGATTTTATCACTTTCATAGGACTCACATATTTACTTATTTTATATTTATAAATCCTTACTAAATAATTACATGAGACAAGATACACTTTTTGATATAATATATTGTTATCCTAGATCACTGTGAATATACATATATATTAAATTTATATAAAACCTATTCTTTAAAAAATTTTGACTCTTAATTTTATGGTAAAATGGATTAAAGACAAATAACAAGGCACTCTAGATTTTATCACCACCTAAAGAAGTGGTAACTATTAATGGAATTAAAGAGGATGTCCATAATAAGGGCATCCTGTATAAACCTACGATGGAAATAAAAATCCACATAGTTATTTTCCACTTAATGGGCTACTATAAACCATTTTATTGCATGTGAAATGGACAAGTCCTTTAATTTTATCATTGTAAGGTATGTGACGTTAGGTCAAAGGTTCCAAGCATCAGTTGGTGGGTGGTTACACATGCTAATACATTTTGTTTAACCTCAAAGAGAATTTTTCCAAATAATTTTAGTTTTTTTCATAATGTTTATGGCCTTTCTAGGTGTGGAGTTGGTTTATCTTGATCAAATAATTCCCACTAATAAGATCTTTTTCTCATGAGGAATATGTCATAACAAAAGTTAATATGGTAATACATAGAGAGGATATGCCACTCCTGGTGTTACATGATATCATCTATAATATGGAATAATATGGAGAGTTCATGGGGAATGTGGCCCTAATTAAAGGGGTGTCCAAGATCATGGAAGATATAACCTGACATTAAAGGATGCATGAGGATTCACAAGGAATATGGCCTCAAGAGTCTGATATTAAATTTTTTATTTTGTTATCTTCGAACAGTTTGGAGGAATCCTACATATCCTACATAACGTAAATAAAATCCTATAAAGTTTAATGGTCATAGCTTATGGCCTCTTGATGGAAATGTACCATGATGTCTCATGTAACGTAATACTGACAATTAATCAGGTTTTACATAATGCAACTAAGACAATTTTCATACTATATAACATCATGATAGGGGTATTTTTTCATTATGAAATGGTGTGATAATAAGATATTTTGAAGGAATTATACTTATGGGATGCCCTATAATGTGTAAAATAACAAGTGTCTTATGTGATGGAATGGAGAGTTAGGGCTTCACCTTCATAGGAGGAACAACCTCCCACCTTCCAACCTATGGGTAAATTTGGAGAGATGTTGAATTCCTGCTCCAGGTTTATGGGACTAAAAGGGTAAATAATAATCTTAATATAGAATTGGAATCCTCCCTCTATGAATAGACTCAAAAAACCACTAATTGTTTTTTCTTGTTAGATTCGATCCAGGGATGACCATGTTTGGTTTGTTGGACCTAGGATGGTCTCACTAACATACCTATTATGGGGACCCTCTTTATCATGACAATTCATGATTTATTATTCCCTATAAAACTTATCAGTTATGGTGGAGAAGTGGGAGACACATTTTATTAAGGAAATACCTGATCTATGGGGTTCACATTGGTCTGAAATGCATAATCACATATGTTTCATGGCTTTATTAGAGTTCTTTAATATGTTCATCCAAAGTAGGAGACATGTTGGTGGGGTTATTAAAAATGAATATCAGGGTGTTTATGGTAATATAGAATGGGAGTATGAGAGCTTTATTCAACCTATTTAGGAATAATCCATAGTACATGCCATGGTAGATGTATGGTTTCGGCCAAATAGGAACTAGGAAAAGTCCATGTCTTTTAAGGAAAATGGATAAGGTAATACATAAGAATTTCAAAATGAAGGATCAAATGAATGGCCAAATTCACTCAATTTAAGGGTTTGTAGTGGTCCTAAATCAAAAAATGAAACTGATTTACCAAATTTTTATTTTATTCCCAATTCCACTGCCACAAAAAATAGTTCTACTGTGCTCAAGGAGTCTATTTCCCTCAATTGGTATTTTTATTCAAGGGTTGTACTTTGCTCGGTGAGTCTTATTCACTTAATGGGTTTGATTCACTTAATTGTTTCTCTATGATTAGTATATATACTCATATCAATGAAACTTTTTTTCATAGTTAGTCTAATTTTCTCAATGATTCTGCTATGATAATTGAGTTTTCTCCACATATTTTTAAATGGTTAGATTTTGGAAAAATAAGGTCCTTAAAATCAGGGATATCTTACATATATCTGGGATGATATAACCCTACTATTTTTTTCAGTGAATATAATTTTACCTAAATTAAAGTGAAATTTAGAATGGTGGTCTCCATCAATATTTTATTCACGTTTTTATCATTTAAGTGACATGATAACACCCTTGATTTTTCAATTATGATAATTTTATGTTTAAGAGGCTACCAGAAGGGATTTGGAATCTTATATGAAGGGATCTATTGGGACCTCTTTTCCATGCCCAAAAAGTTTCATGTGAGGACCCATTGGGTCATATTTATAGGAAAATAACCATATGTGGGATCATGGGATTCTTAAATTCCATACAATTGAATGTAGCATACACATTCTGGTGGATATGATCATGATAGGATGGGAACATGAATATCCATTAGTTTAGAAGTCTTTTCCATATTATTTAATGTTTTGGAAGAAATATTATATATTTCAATTAAAAATTAATAATCGATAATCCATAAGTCAAACATGTTTATTATAGCACCAACAAATTCGATCATTTAGAAATGGGTTTACTGGCAAGAAGATGGTCAAATTCAAATGTAATGGTCACATTAAAAATAGGATCTTTGTGCTCAACTTATGAAAAAATCGAATGGAACAATATATTAGTTCTCTCATCAGCATGAACTAAATGTATCGAAAATAAATAAGGGGGACCACCTACCCTCATACACACCTTTGTGACTCAAGAAATCCATGAAGCCTCAATTCTCTCTTTTCACACATTTCCATATTAGGGGAAATGTTTTCCCATCACTGAGTATTATAATACCCTTTCATCACTTTATTACAACATGGAAACACAAATAAAGTGATATTGGTTGAACGGAGCTAGTCTTGTGAAAGAACATTAAGGCCTACAAACTTGGTGAAAATGGGTTTCACAGAGGGAATTTGGTTAATTTAGATTTAGACAAACACTTTAGATAAGTATTTTATTTTTGAAAATGTTCACACATTGATTTTTGTGACTTTAGTTTAAAATTTTTCCCATATTATTGAAATTATTTATTTCATTTTCTATAATTTTTTAGGGGTTTGAAGCTACCCCTGATAACCAAACCTACCAATTAGAGATGAAAAATTTTTTCTAGTCCTCATTTTAATACCACACAGTGACATATCTGTTGAATGAATTGAAAAAATATTAGGATATACGTCTTAAATATGGATAAATACTACTTAGATGTGGGATTAATAGGTTGGTAAAACATGTTATAACTCTAAATATTTATTGTAATATGTGGAAATTTTTTGTGGGAATATGGTTTGTAAAGACTTATGATTAAAAGAATTCAGATCTTGTCTATGAGACATTCAACTACTGGAGTCTAGAAACAAATTAAATAAACTTAATCCGTGTTGATGTTGGGGAATGATTTTTGAAAATTAAAAAATTTTCATGGGAATATAATATAAGTTTATAAGTTTGATTTATTTTTATGTCTAAAATATTCATGAGTGAATTGTTTATTAACAACTAAAATCTGCCATGTACCTCTAATGAACGCTGAGAAAGATATATGAAGGGAGCCTTGTCATTGGGGTGATGTCGGTTTTGAGGCTTAAATAATATTATTCCCCACATAATGTGGTTTTCATCCATTATGATAATTTCTATTTAGCTTCCTCTCAGTGTAGAAGTGGGGAGACCTAATAATTTTTTATCATTAAATGCAAAGGGCCCAGTATAGTACATGGGGATTCAATTCCATATCCAACATTACCTATGAAACCGAACTGGTTAGGTCCTTTTAAATTTTTCTTTGAGACTAAATTCTTATACCACATTATTCCCATATTGGGGTACACCATTGAACATTCATTAGAGTGGCCCACAATGAAAAAGGTAATCCAATAGAGAATGATGCATAATTTTTTTGGGTGAAAATTCAGTTATTTTTGAATGTGTATTATAAGAAGACTCCATTTCAAATGACTTAGTTGTTTTAGGTCATTAAGGGGTGGATAGCAACATGTATCAATGTGTATATAATCCTAGGAGATGATAATATTCTAGAATCTAGATTTAGAAAATTTATCAATGTGGTATATAACGTTAGGCTACATTTTTAGACAAGTGATGGGTTATTGAAGATCTTGATCTTGAACTCTAAAGTTGTGCTCTGTACATATAGTTACAATCTAATTGGTATGATAATGGATAGTGGATTCAGTGTGTATATATTATTTTATCTTACAAGATAACCCAATAAGAATATTTTTTTTCATATTGAATACTTTATAATCCTCAATTCCATTGCATCATATCGATTCTCTAGGAATTTTTTATTCAAGAAAAACCATGTAGATATCACCTTTATATATTTCATAGAACAATTACATCCAATTATGGCGAGAAATGGTGGGTTTTTATGTATCAGTATGATACAAAAGACATAAATAAACATCCTCTAATTTGTGTCTCTATTGATCTAATACCATCCTAATTAAAATATTGGATATCTTCATATCTATAAGGGATACTATACACTAGTATACCCATCATTATATTAGATTAAGACCATGAATGTGGAAGAAGAACCATGATAAACCTTTTCAAAAAAAGGGTTTATATTGGACCTTCATGATCATCTATTAAATCATAACAAAAATTATCTATAAATTCTCATGTTGTTTAATCATTACACTGAAAACCAAGAGTAAAGAAATTTACTTAGAGACTTTAGAGATGTTAACCCTTAAAAATGGTTCTAAAAGAAGATGATGTCAATGGATAAAGGGTCATCCTCAAGGTAGAATTATATTTCAATAGATAAACTCTTAATGATCTATATCTTCAAGATATAATTTTATGGAAAAGTATCATCACCACCCCCACTATATCGTATCTATATACCATGCTTCTATGGGGTTTGTTCACATCCATCATATCATAAATGTGAAGGATCATCTAAACATCGACACTAAAACAAATCCTATTGAAGATGAAAAGTATATTTTATATCTTCGAGGGGTATTAAACGTATCCATGGAAGAAGAATATGATTTACTAATTCACACTATAGATGTTTTTTAAACACATTATTATAATATTTCAATTCAAAATTCCCAATGATGCATTGTCTCATATCATTATTTCATGGAATAAAAGTTGAATATGTAGTATTGGTGGTGAGAAAATATATAGAGTATTTTGTTGTTTTAATTCAATAAGGTTACATCTAGAAGGGTTTCCTTAGAAAATAGTATGAGAACTATCTCCCAAATAAAAAATTATTCTAAAGGAAGAAAATGAATGTATTTCTTCCATCACCACCCTCTAATGTCAGTCTACCCAAAGTCACAACCTACACTTGTGGGATTTTCGATTAAACCACATTTAAGGTATAAAATAATATCCATGTGAATATTGTGTGGAAAAATTGGCATATATCCAATATTATACTCGGTTTATTCTATATATTAATGTGCATGAAAATTAATTTTTTGGGAGGGTGGTTGTAAAATATCACACATTTAGGTTGAACGAGGAAAATTTATATGTTGTTGAGGCCCTAGATAGGGAGACAATGATCTAGGAAAAGGAAACTAAAAAAACTATCATAGCCACATCATAATGAGAACTATAAGTAGTCATTCTCTATATCCATTATAGTGGAGGGGAAGATGGATCCGGTATATTGACATAGTGCAAACATAGAACCTTGAAACCCCTATAGACTTCTATTCCTAAAACCTGATACTTTGGGTTTCAAAAGTGCATGCACAGTATATAAGATCTCATAGTGGCCATAGATTCCACTTCTCTTCAGACTAGTTTCAATTGGTCTAGAAAGTAGTGTGAAATGACTAAATTGATAAATTAACAACACCCCACTCATAAAATGTTCAATCCAGAGACTATATCCAACCATTTAGTGTAGGTATCCACATAAGAGGGTATACAAGGATTTGTTGGTGTCCAGACTATGATGGGCGTGAGAACACCTTCATGTCAATTATATATGAGTGAACATCAATGAGATATACCCATTTTTTTATAATGAGATTATTTCTATTGTAGGATGCATTCTTGTGGTCTTACTAATTATAATGGAACCAATTAGAGAGACTGGAATTTCATTAAAGGGAGGTGTCAATCAACATTTTACCATTTAACAATATCTTTCCCCAACTGATCATTTATTTCATATATATCTTTTTGAATTTCAACCACAAGAAGAGACTAGAGACTCATAATGAAAAATCATGACCCCTCTTTATAATATTTTATCTTGGAATATTTTTTTTCAAGAGTGATTCATATAAATATATAGGAACTCTTCCCTTTACAATGGTTCTTATTAAATTACTAATTATTGACATTGAAGCTAGCTTTGGACACAGTTGTGTATTGAGATAAGAAAAAATCTATCTCTATATAATCATTACATAATTTTTCACGGTAGTTGGGGAATCAACTATTAGATTATTCATGCTATCAAGAATGAAACCATCCATGTTTTTGATAAAGAAGGAGTGCGTCAAGGGTTCTATTAAGAAGAATAAATAACCAAACACTCTTATCGACTTCAACATAAGATACTTCACTATGAATAATATTAAAAGGTAGTGTATTTTAGTATAGTATCATCTTACTAATAAGGAATTTACTCACATATGGTTACTATATCAAGAGTTATATGTTGGTATGGATGTACTGTAAATACACTAAAATATCATGTACAATGCTTGATATGATGAGACAAATGTGGCCGATAAGGTTGAGGTTCTTCCTATTGTTGAATAGTTCAACACTATGCGGTTAGATAGGTTCCACTATATCAATGATTAGGACCCGTGAACCATTTATTGGGTTTGATCCTCTATAGAGGGATTTTTCTCATAGGCTATTATCATAAAGAGAGACTCTGTCTTTTGGATTCTCTTATTCCACTTTTTTTTTGGAATGAATAATACCATGTTTTGATCTAATGTTTTTCCATATTTCAAATTTCAGTATATTTTCTATTATTTAGAATGAAATATAAAGATAATTTTGAGAAATTCAAACATATTATTATAACGGTCCATGTAAAAAAATGTTCACAAACATTTGAGTTGGAAGTGATCTCCTCCTAGAGACGGCTCACAAACTAATAGTGGAAAAAAATATCATAATTATATACTATAGTTATCTATTTATATGATTTCCTCTTTGAAATAGTTCATGGATGGATATTGGAAAAAATTCTATCACCATACACTATAGTTAGTGAATTTAGATAATTTTCTCTCAGGCGCGGATAATGGATGGATACAGGGAAAATTATAATCAATATAAACTAGAATTAGTCAATTTTTATGACTTCCTCCTAGGTATGTATCACATTAAATAATGAGAAAAAAACCATTATAAAAAAGCAGATTTAGCCCATTTGGACATGGAATGATGACTAAATTTTATGAGGATAAAGGCCCTCCAAACATTAGATTCATAAAATATTACCCCTTAATAGATGAGTATTACTCACTTTTCATTACGATGCATTCAAAAAAACATAGTTTCTATTTTTCTTTCAAATCATGGATACATAAATAACTAGTAAAAAATGTTTCTATATCATCTCCATCTAAATTCATTGCAACTATCACCCGACTAATACATATCACCCTAAAAACCAATCATTGTATCCCGTGGAAGAGGAAACATAATAAAGGATAATATAAAACCCTAGTTTGGGAAAAAAATGGAGATATAAATGATAAATTAACAATACCATGACCATTAGGGTATGAGAATAAGAGAATAAAATTTGAAAACCATACCCAATAATTCAAAAATCATATTCATGAGTCATTTTATAAATCATGGTAGTTTATAAGACATGATTCCCAATGTAATCAATTATCATAATTCATGAGAATATAACATTGGCATAATTTAGTATCATAAAATATTTTTTTGAATGAGGTGTATAATAAAAATAACATAATAATTACTTCAAAGATACCTATTAAGATATCCATCACAGGTTAAGATTTTCTGAACCACTAAAGTACCTACTTTATTCCTAGGATATCCTCTAGTGTTCCCTATTTTTGGAATTGGAAAACCCCTCATATACCCTCTTTTGGGGTTGGGATAACCTCTTATGTTCTATTTGACCTCATAGAACATTAATCATTACCCAGTGAAATGGAGGGATATAACGGTCCAACCTATCACATAATCATAATACATTTATATATATGCCATAACAATCAAAAAACATTTTTCATTTTATCATATCATAAAACAAAAGTAAAAATAGGATTTTTCGTGATATAATCATCATAAAAATAAAATTCCTAATGAATATTAATAAATTTTTTATAGAAGCATATCCCTAATGAATAATAAGTAACATAAAAAATTTGTTTTGATAAGTTGAAAATTCTTTAAGATAGCCACATTAATTTTTATCGAGGAAAATATATTTTTCATTTTGAAATCACTTATACAAAACCATTTTTTTAAAATAATAATGTAATAATTTTCAGTTGAAATATACCCAGAAACTATTCTAGAAACCCTTATAGAACAAATTAGTCATTAATGCAGGGAAATTGGTTTATTTTATGTATGATATAGAATTTTAATAATCATGAAAACGATAAGAAGATCACTTTTAAAGAATTAATATAAAGTAAAGCATGGGTAATAGTGGGATTATTCAATGATTATTTAATATTAATATCATTATTTTAAACATTTTAAACAAAAAATGTCATGAAATGAGAATACTTATATCCGAATAGAAAAAAAAAGTCTGTTATCCATAAAAATTATATCTTATGCCTTTGAGTTTGTAGTGAGATGAAAATTAACATAAAAATATTAATTTACATAAATAACCAAAGAATAATAAATGAAATATGATTTGTGACATACATATCATATAAATTCATTATCATAAACATGAGAATTAACAACCTTGATGGAAATGGGATTAAAATGTAAAAATTGTTACCTCTAGTTCCAATTTCTTCATATGTTCTATAAAATACTTTATAATATATTAAATATATTATAATTGAATACTGAAACTGTATAAATACTTAAAAAATCAGTTATTATATAGTTATAACATTTCAATTCATATTTATTGATAATTATTTTTTAAAAATCTCATTTTCTAGGCATTAATGATTCTTATATGAATGTTTTGGTTATGTAGTTTTGATACTTGTACCTTGATCATGGTTATATCACATAAATAACATTTATTGTGATATAAATATAATATAAAAATTGTATAAAATTATTTTTAATATTCCATAAAATATTGATATTGAAAAATAAATTACACCATTTATGGAGATGGCAGTCTACACGTACATGTGGATGTTGTTTTAAACTTCTAACGAATAAAAGGAATGAAATTTAAATAATAAATAATAATTTATAATTAATTATTATATCATAAAAATCATATATATATATATATATATTAAGTTATCATTATATAATTACATGTAAGAATGTGATGGAAAAAATATTCATATTGTTATGTAGAAGAAATAGTCCACACGTACGCACAAGCAATACTTTGATTTCACATATGGTGGAAAGGATGTGAAAAATGGGTTTAAAGTCATAATAATAAAATATAAGTATATTTATTATTCGATATTTGATATTAATAATTTTATGATGGATAATATTGGTCTATAGAATGTGCAAGAATAAATAAAATTAAAAGTCATCAGTTAATATTTACACCTTCTATTTGAGAGACCACTTTTAGATTACACCTTAAACTGTGAATGATTTTTCTTTTGAGAATACAAGGGGATATATGAAAATTTTAATTAACATAGGATTTTTTAAACAATATATTGGATAAGATTTAATAATAAATCTTTGTGAACACGTTTGTATTTATGGTTTCCTATTTTATGTCCGGGAAAAGACACAGTTGATATTATATAAATTTTTTAAATTAAATTAATATATTTATAAAGTATATTTCATAGAAAGTAATAAAATATAGGAAAATATAAGAAATAAATAAATTTAAATAATAATAAATATATAAAAATTATTTGTAAATATTAGGCACATTTCTCAATTTAACCCATGGTAAACCATCTTTAACATAAACCATGATATTTTTTTACGATTTTTTATATTCATTATGAACAGAAATGAAATTATCCTTCTTAATAAATTTGGGAAAGGGGATACTGAATAAGGAATAAATTATATCACATAAAATATCAATAATCTCTTGAAATTAAATTTAAAATATGTGTGAAAATACATAACAAAAACTCTCTCTAGGAAAAATTTATTTTATATAAATAATTGAATTAACATTTATTTATTTCATAGTAAATAAACTAAAATGAATTATAAATTTCATTATTTAATATATAATATATAAATTTAAATAAATTTATTAATAAATTTTTATTAATTTAATTAATTATTATAAAAACACATTTCACACATAAAAACAATTTTATCAAAAATAACTATTTTTAACTGTAAATGATTTTGACTTAATTAAAAACATTCAAATAAATAATGAATCGATTATTTTTAATTTATTAATACGAATTATAAATATATTTTGTTGAAATTATTTTTCAAAAGTATTCAATATAATATTTTGGCATAAAATACATAACATGTATAAAATTCATTTCCTTGGAAAATAGTTCTCTTGATCCTTATATGATTTTATACTTATATATAATGTATTAGTGATATTTTTCCTCCTTTACCATTAGAAATATATTTTATAATTTTATTACTCATATTTATACACTCCAATATAAATTCTATATTATAAAACTATACTATATCATAAGTTCATTATGAATCATTTTTTTACATAAAGAAATTAATCAATCACTCCAAAACTTAATTCAATGGAAATAAACAAAAAATAAAGGGAAACAGTATTCTACTCCCTTAGAATAAATCTCACCCTTTAATTCCTATCAATATAATATAAAAAAATTATTATATTTATTATTCATCGAATACCTTGGTTACTATATAGATTCATTGAATATCTTATTTCTCAGGAACACATTAACCGGTTTGGTAGTCTTGTTTCAATGAACATTGTATATATTATACAATATTTCTGTTGCGTTTTCTTCATAGAAATGAACATCATCAAGTAGTAAAACCTATGAGCTCAATAAATGGGAAGGAGCTTCTATATATATCCATAAAAGAGATATATGGAACAAAACAAGAAATTGAGAGAGGTTTGGTGGAAGAGGCAAGTGATAAGCTATAGTATCTACTTAATCAGAAGTCTAAAATCGAAAAATAATCACAGGACATATATTTCCCTTCTTTTTAAATCTCATAACAATCTTCCATGGAGAAATTAATAAGATTAACTTCTCCCCAACAATGAAATTTAGATCTCTCTGGTGATTATCAACATATATGTTCTACCGAATTGGAGCTACGATGGTGTGTTGTTGAATGACCCTAACATTATTGACTAGTTTCTTAGCTATATCAGATCCCAATATTTTTTTTCAATAAATTCACCCCAATAAATTGTAATTATAAAATTATTTCAATATAGGGATTCATAAGGATCCATCTTAATTATTTTTTAAAATCCATTATTAGAATATAATTCCCCAAGGGATAATTGTTGATCCCAAGCAAGTATTAAATACACTAAGAAATATCATAGAATTTCCTACATGGTTTGAATTATTCAATTAGTATTACCATAAGTATGATAATGATATGTTATACTAAAACTCTACTATATATCAAGAAAATGTTGAGAACTTCACAAGACCATGGATATAAACCATGGATCTTGATCAAATACAATAGAATATTATACTTCATGCAACCATAACCCTTCTTTAAAAAATATCCTAGAATATATGTCAATAGTTAATACACATGGATATCAAATAATTGTGGTGAATATTTTAGGCAATCATCTATAAACCAAGTGAAAATATGGCCTTAAAATATTTTTGGGAGTTCAATAAAAAAATCCTTAGTGATGTATTTCTATTAATTTTTTATTTTGTGTAATGGTTATAACATCCCATTATAATTTTTTCTATCATCATTAACATAATACTATACCGTGAAATGATATACATGCTATGAAATATGTATTCTCATGTTGTCACAATAGAAATACACTTTCAAATCTCTATAGATCCTCACACCTCCGTGATGAATAGAGAATGATGGTCATTTTGATTCTTAAAAAAACTCATTATTCAAGTGGGGAATTGAAGAGAAACATACTCAGTTCAGGAACCCTGTCATTCAATCACAATAAATGTTTAACTCAAGGTAAATTATCAGTTTATTTTTCATCTATATATATTCCTTTTGTGATTCATTAGTATTCATGTGTATAATTAGTTTAACACTCATTTGATAAAGATAATATTTATTCCGTTATATCAATATTTCACGTTCCATCCACTGAAAATACAGAAGTACTTGATCCTTTTTTATTCTCAAGATATATAATCTAATATGATTATTTTGACTCAAATAATCATCCACCATTTTTAATTTCCCCGGGTGGTAATGTATTTGGGATTCATATTCTTTAATAAATTACAACCATAATCTATAGAACATATTTGAATATTTCTATGTTGATATATAATTTAAACATTTAGGATTAGTATATAATTCACACCATTCCCATAAGGAAAATTCTTCTGTATGTTTAATGAAAATAATACCTCTCCTAAATCAAAATCATGAGACTAGAAATTTATCTCATGAACCTTTTTTGGTGTGAGGTATAATCTATCGCCATATAATTATACACAACAACACGTCCCTAAAATGTCTTCATTTCAACACTATAAATCAAATTCCATACTCCACTATAGTTTAGGGTGAGTATATATCATTGACTAACATTATATTTTGTTTATTGAAAATTTCTCCACATTAATCAGTACAAATAAAATTTAATCCCTTATTAGTTAACAAGGTGAGATGATTAGATAGTGATGATAAATTCCTCATAAATAGTAAATAACATAAATGAAATCAAATAAATAAATTTATCGTAGTCACTATTATTATTCTAGGAAAATTTAATTAGTTTTTATTTAATTATCACCGATATACCCTCTCTTTAGATTATATGATATAAAAAAGATACATTCAATATCCAAAATTCAAAATTGAAATTTTTCATATCGATTATCCTTCCTTAGGGTATTTAGTCAAATCATAAGGTAATTTTCATTCTCTTCCAATATCTATGAAAATATAAGAATATCATCAATGAATACTACTACAAACTGATTAGGGTATTCTCTAAATACTCCATTCATTAAATATACAAAAATAGTAGGGGCATTTGTAAAACCAGATCACATTACAATAAATTAACTATTTCCAAATATTTTATGGAAGGTTATATTTGGTATATATTCACTTTTTACCCTCAATTTATAGTATCTAGAGATAGGTTCAATCACTGAGAAGTATTGAGCTTCTCAAAATTGATCGAAAAAACAATCAATACATTGAAGTGGATGCTTATTCACAACTACGATAATGTTAAGTTATTTTTAATAAATTATGAATGTCCTTGATAAATAATTTTTATAAAAAAATAGAAAATGTTCACCCCACATAGATATACATTGTGGAATGGATCCCTTTTCAATATTCTCTAGGAGTTTCATCATTAATTCCTAAATCTCAATCAAGAATATTCAATATCGTGCCTTTGAAATTAGTGTAGAACTAGATAAGATAAATAATTAACAATCAACCATGAAATTTAGAGAAAAATGATGAAAATCTTATTAAAACAAATCAATAAACACCCATTCAATAGAAATATTTTCAACGATGATTTTCTACCTAACCGTCTTTGAAAAATATACTCTTTGAATAGGATTAATTTTTCATATAATAGATATAATTTCCATTAGAAAAATATATGATCACATTTTGGATCATAATATCAAATGTACCTTCCATTATTCAGAAATTTATATGGTATTCATATTAATAAATATAGTCTATGACTAAAATAACACCAAATTCAACCATTTGGGGAATAACTAGATTTAAAGAAAATAATCTCCCAGAAGCTTCAATCAGAGAAAGAACATATACATGATATGTGATCCTCATAAAATTTTGACCGTTAAATAATAAATAATCATTAAATCATTGAGGTGGTGTTGTGAAACGTATATAAAATTCATGATGGATAAAAGAGTTGGTATATTGTTAATTAAATTAGATATTAGTAGTTATAAAGTGGATGGTAATTTTACCTTGAACAATATTTTTCCCATAACCCACATCATAAAAATTGATCTAATCATAATTTACGTTGTCTTCAGGATTAAAAGGTTACAAAAAATGTTCACCATCACTAACCCTTTGATTTTAGTACTGGTAATCATAATTACCATACTTATTGTATTTGAAAATCATGATTTTGGATGGTTCATTGTATTTATATATCTCTCAATTAGTTATCTTCTTCCCATAACTTCAATATTTGATTTACTAAGGACCTTTATTCCCAAAATTAAATAATTAATTAGTCCCTATAATACAATTTATTCTATGCTTCATTCCACACTAATGGAATAAGGAAAGAGTAATATTTCTTTCACTATGGTTTTAATTATTATAATTTAATGTGAATTCCATATTTCATTTCACATCATTATCATCAACATTAATATTTTTATTCAAAAAAAGATAAAATGCAGAAATAACCAAGCATAAGGAGGACAAAAGTAATGGAGTCCATGTTCATCACCCCAAATTAGGTTCACCCCCAAGATTAAATTGGTAGACATTAGAAAGACACATGACCAGGATACTATGGGATGCTAGAGAATCCAAGTGATCCACCACCATATTCCCCTCTCTCCAATTTTGGGTGATGATAGTGCTAGTATAGAGGAGGGATTCTCATTTCCTGATGGTGTATGATATTTTCCAGGGTTTTTTACTTTTTCATGAAGGTCATCATAAATTATAATGGAACCAGTCTCCACTTGTGAAATTTAAATCTCCATCTTCCTGCATATGATGATGTCTATAAGAATATCATTGCACTCTTCCTATAATGAATTTCCACTACCATAATTTACCATGAATGATAGTGCGACACTACCTCTTGAATCTCGAACTGACCCTCCACCTCATATCTCACACTAGATACAAGAACCATCTGTATTTAGATTATGGCCAATCCTAGGAGGGATCTACAGAACCCATTTCACATGAGGCCTGAAACCTGCCTACTAGGCCATGGCATGAGGGGTGTACAATGACTGTAAAGAGGGATCCTCCTTCTATATTCCATCAACTCCAAACATATAAACCACGATGCACTGTAATTTTATTATAATGAATCTTCTCAGGAAACGAATATATATTAACTACATGATATCACATTAAAAAAAATATTCATAATTAATAAATTCATTTTTGTATATTTATTTTGTAAAACATGGTTTTCAACCACTAAGGAATATATCAATATCTAGTCATGGTTCAATGATAATAATATAAGGATACCTCAAAATTCATGTAAATGTTTCCTCATAAGTTATAATCGACTCAATATCCTTTTAGATTAGATGGTGGAACTTTTTCTTCATTTTTAAAGGAATATTAAAAAGAATTTAGTTATTGAAAAATAATATTCTAAACCCATCCCACTATATATACTAAATTTATTCCTATTTCCTCATGTTCCATATAATACTCCATAATTGTTCATATTTTCCATTCTAAAATTTTAAAAGTAAAAATAATATTTTCATAATATGAGAACTCTAGAATAAAAATTTACTTTATAGGGGTAATAATCCATTTAAAATTAAATAGTGGATCAATATACCCACTAAAATAAGATCGATGTTTCCTCATTAGGGATTAAAAAATTTCCTCATTTCCTCATTTTCAATCACATTATTATTCATAGATTGAGCCTATTTAATAATCATAGTAATGAGATTTTTTCATTCCATATCCCATAAAAAATTATACTTAGGAGGAAATCCATTTCATTATCCATTAAATTCAGCATTAAAAAGATTCCTTTAAGTTCAATCCACTGACTATAAAAAACATAATTTTAGGAAAATAATCAATATGAGAGACCAAAAAATCATGATAAAATTTCATGGTGTGTCAAATTCATGAAAGATTCATTTCAATATCTCTCACCTTATTTTTAAATAAGGTTATAAATAGTTATAAAATTTTGAAATACTACATAATGGTTCATAAATAAAGTACTAATTAACCAATGAATTTTCCTCATGAGTTTAATGTTAGGTGTATAGTCATATGCTTACTTAGCGTAGATTGGTGATGATCGAGTGAAAACCCAATATAACCCATTTAGATTTTTTACCCCTGGGTGAATCTATTCTACTACCAAATCAACTTTCATATATCCAAACATTGATGTATTTTCATGGAAATTCACATTTCATTCTTTAAAAATAAAATTAGGTTGCTCTACTAGTTTATGTCTCATGTTAAATGTTTGGACTAATTTTTCCTTATCAAAGTTTCCAAAAATAATTAATATTTCATCTCCTTACAATATAGGTTACCCCAAAATTATATTCATAAATATTATACATTATTATATGAATCTCTATTATATGTGATTATTATCCACATATGATGTATAAAGGTTTAGTTCCTTGGTAAACTCAAATAAAAAAACAAATTGTACATTAAATAACTACATAATCTCTAACTATGTTCCTTTGAACTACCATCCTTATTAGGTATATGATAGATAAATAAATTCTTTATATTATTGAGAAAACAAAACCTAATAAAGGGTGACCTCATATACATAGTGAGGGTAAAAATGAAGATTCTCACGATCCTTCAATCATAAGATGAGAATAATGGTATGATAAAATTCTTATGAAATTTGTAAACCACACCCAACAATTTTGAGATCATAATCATTAGACATTAAATAATGTTTAGTAGTTCACACAATATGAAATACGAATGTAATAAAAGAACATCAATGATGAGATCATAAAATTGGTTTTATATCTTATCATTAAAGGGAGGTAAAATTTTTATAATGAACATAAAAGTATAAATCATATGTTATGGTACCCAACAAAGAATTCCTCACATGTTTGGCTAGGGATAACAATATTTTTACTTACATCGGGCTTGGAATTACATCTCATGTGGCCTCTATTATTCTTGGGAAAAATTATTGTGTACCATCTTTTTGAATTGGGATATCCTCCAATATACCCATTAATCTCATAAAATATTATTCTTTTCATAATGAATTTGATGGATATAACAAATCCTCACATCAAATAATTATAATCCATTAATATGCATGTCACAAGATCCTGAAAACCATTATCATTTCAATATAGCTTAACTCATGATAGAGAAAATAAGTTTCATCAGAATTTCATTATCCTAATTAATAACTATACAGAGAAAGAATAATTATGGTATTATATAATCATATCCCCAGTAAATAATAAGTATCATCCAATAATGTTATCTTAGGGGGAAACTGACATATAATTTTCAGTAGAATATTTCATGAGGAAAATAAGCATTTCATTTTGAAATAATTTATTTAAAAATATTTTCTAAAATTAAAAGGAAAAAACTTAAATTGTAAAAACAATGGAATCATATAGTGTAATCTTCTACAAAATAATTAGTCATGATGGTGTGGAAAATGTTCATGCCATATTCATTAAAGTAATGATTACCTTTACACCTTTGGAAAAAAGTTACACATTCAAAAAATGACAAAAATATTTATATTAACATATGTTTGAATGTTAAACATGGGTATAAATGAATTTAATAAATCATTACAGATTAGTAATAATATTTTTGAAAATATTTTAATGAAATTATATTCATGGAATTAAAATATTCCTACCCAAATAGAAAAACAATGATGGTTTTCCATTAAAACATTCTTTCATACATTTGAGTACATAGAGAGAGGAAAATAATAGAAAAAATTTAAATTATATAGATATACATTGGTGAAAATTATATATATGTATTTTGAGATTTTTCAAATATTATTATTATCATAAAGTTAAGTATAAATAATCATAGTAAAATTGTGATTGTAATGTAAAACCATTAACTAGGGTGTGATTTACTTAATAAGACCTCTATCCGAATATATAATAAATTTAAATTCATTATAGTTCAATAAAATAACTAAATAAATTATTATAATATCTGATATGATTTAATTATAAAATTGAAACATATATTTATAAATAATATTATATTAAAATTTAATGTTCTAGGTATTAACAATTATGATTTTTATGAAATTATTAGTTCACAAGTTCTGTTCCTTAAACATTGGTGATGGTTTTATCCTCTCCATAATGTCAATAATTATATAAATATCATATATATTAATTATATAGGTATTTATAATCTATATATTATATATATATAAATTAATTACAACATTAAATGTGATGACCTTCCGTACATATGCATGAATACTGTTCTCATTTTCCAATAAAATTAGAGAAAGAAATTGAAATAATATTTCATCATTAAAAATTAAATCTAATATTATAAACATCATATATATTCATTAAATCAACCATTTTATATATCTATTTACTGTGGTTATGTGTAATGAATCATATCTCAATGTGGTGGTAGTATTTTACATGTACATTCATGACATACTTCAATTTCCCATTCGATTTAGAAGATGTGGAAAATGGTTGTATTATCATCATAATTACATATAAATATATTTATTATATTATGTTATTAATTTTTCAATAGATATAATAGGTTTAGAGAAGGTTTAATAAGAAACAAAATGGAAATATCTCAGTTAAGAATTACACCTCTTTTTTGAGATCCCTCTATTTGGATTATAGCTTAAGCCTTTAAATATTGCTCATTAGTGAAGAAAAGGAACTCTAGTATGAAGGGAATGATTATGCAAAGGAATTAGGTATTGTATTAACTAATATATATAAGGCTCAATATTTTTGAAAAATGATGGATAAGATGTGGTGTTTTATATGTGAGGGGGTGGACACACTTGGAATTACAAAAATGATTTAAATATAATGAATGATTTTCTCCTGTTTAATGATTCCAAATGGACAATAAATAAATGTCAGGATAATATATGGTTTATATATATTAATTAAATATGAATTTTAATATTTTATGCATTAATCATACTCTTATCTCTTAGTTTAACCTCCCTCCCTTGTTAATCCCAGTTTATCCTTATCCCTGGTAATAAACTATTACTATTTTCAATATTCATTTTTGCCAAAAATGAATGTGGAATAATTAAAAAATATAACATGATGATTAAAAATATTTAAGAACTTTCATAAAGTACATTTTATATAAGTGGTATAAATTAATTTTCAATTAAATGTGAAAAACACAATAAAAACCTGTTTTTAAAAAATACATTTCAAACATAAAAAATAATTTACCATAATTCCATTTCGAAAAAAATATCAAAAGATAGTTGAAATATTTTACTGAATGTATAATATTTGAAAATAATTATCATTATTAATGAATTATGAATAATCTAATTTATTACGATAAAAACACATTTTGAAGATAAAAAATTATTTATGAAAAATAACAATGTTTTACATTTAAATGACATTATAAAACTGCCTAACCATTAGATTACTAATTCATGAATGAATATTTATTTATTAAATTAATTTATCAATATATTTTATTGAAATCATTTTCAATATTAATCAATGTAATTTGTTTAAAATAAAATGCATAACATGTAAAAATATACGTTTCATTGAAAAATAGGCCTTTTATTCATTAAATTATTTTATTATCATTGAGTTATTATAGGTAAAAATTTATCATCCTATAATAATATAAATATAATTCATAACTTTATTAATCAAATTAATAATTTTCAATGAAATCAATTGTTTATAATGGTATACCATATCATCAGTGCATTAGATAAGATGTTGTGTGTAAATAATCTTATTGAATACATCATGTTCATATCAATATAGATACATATATAATATTTGAGAGTAAAAAAGATCATGATTGGGGAGTTTTTGATAATATCTCCAATGTTAATGAGGTTTAATATACACTAAAAATATGATATGGTAAGATTTATAGAAATATCAAAATTGATGTTTCAAGAAAAAAAAGTTCACTAAATTTCTTCTAATCCAAGGTAACTATTGAATATAATTTAACTTCTTATAGGATCATATTATAGACCACAAAATGCTTTAGTCTTATTTCTTGTTGCATATTTTTTTTCTCAGCCTCATATATGGGAGTAATAGAAGGCATAAACAAGAATTTCATTTAGAATACCCTTTATATGTTTCAAATGTAACAAGTTTTATACCCACTAAACTAAAATTTTTAGTTTCTTTTGAACCACACTATTTTAATTCTTCATAGGTAGATGCTTGAATTTTTTTGGCTTCCCTCCATAGATTTTCAGCCTATCAATTTTGATTTATATTTCATCATGAAGCTTTATGATATAAAAGTTGTTGTAATGTAACTGATGTTTAAGGTCGAACATGTTTTTCAACAAATGAGAAATTATGCATTGGAGCATGGATGATATTCATTTGATGGAAATTTCGGAATCCTAGTGCTGCTCGTTTACCCATCCCAAGTGAACATCATAGCCCATGATGGTGGACATGATCTTTTCGAGAGTGTTCCAGAGATTTATTGCGTGATCTCAGTAGTTGGATATGATCTAATGATTATCTACAAAGATGTAAATGTATTGAACACCCAATTATTAGTACATGGAAAAAAGGATGGTAATATTTTATGTTGGATAGCTCTAATGAACCATGCGTCAGTGAATATTCCTCCATAAAATAACCATTTTTTAAATGATTGATTCATAGAGAACACCAAACTAGCATGAGATTTGACATTTTTTATGAATATTATTTAAAAAATTATAATTATAATAAATTATCTTAGAAAATATAAATGTGTTTCTCAACTAAAATTTATTGAAATTATAGGATAACTAATAATTATTAATTAATATTAGGAATTATAATTGTTTCATAAAAAATAGTTTTTAAGTAGAAGAATATTTTATCCTAAAAAATTAAATTTTACCCTTTTAATGTATTATTATTATATTTAAAAATATATTATCATTTCTTAAATTAGAAATTGTTATGATATAATATTAAAAATATTGAAATACGGTCTTTCTGAAAATTTTATTTTCAATATATGTTGAGTTTTCATTTAAAAAAATAAATTTATAAGTTTTACTATTTGAATTTATAATTTTATTTTAATTATATAATTCATTTTGTCAAAATTATATATAGATAAATTTTTGTGATTTTTTTTTCTGAAAATGATGAATTATTTTATGAATAATAAAAATTATATATTTTGCATTTTATATCACTTTTTGGAAATTTATATAATACAATAATTTTTTAAAATATTATAAAACCTATTTTACAATATTTAAAATTAAATTTATAAATTAAAAAAATATCATTTAGAAATAAAATTTTAATTTATAAATCAATTATTTAATATTTTTAAAACATAAGTAATACATTACTCTAAAAATTATTTTGGTCAATGTCGTTAAAATATCCACAAGGTGGAATTCATTTTTCAGTCATTTTAAAGCCATATAACTATTTATTGGTTAGTAATAAACCAATTAATTGTATAGAAATCAAAAAAAATATTATTTTATCTTAATCATGATTTTTAAAAAATATATGTACACTTTTTCTAAATATGGTTTTACATATTTTGTGTAATAATATTAAATTTAATTTTTTATCCCACATAGAAGTTTTAGTTGTTAAAATATATTTAATATTTAAAACCATTAGGTAAAAATTATTTAATAGGTACCATTTGATTTTAATTCATTAAATTTAAGTTTTATAGGTAAAAACTAGTCACTATGGATAAAATGGTAAACTATAAAAGCAAAAATTATAAGAGTAAATGGATTAAAATGTGTTTTAAATTGTATTTTATAGGATTTATCGTCCACATCATTTCCCCTAATCCATTATTATCCCATATTGAATTAACATAACTATTGAATAAGTTTATTGCCTTTTATATTATTACAAAAAATGTCACTCCCCTACCTTATAAAAGGATCCATCACAGCCCCACTTCACCTCACAACCCATACCTCTTAGATTTGATAATAATATACCCAAATAAATTCCAAAAAGTATTAATAATGTGTTAGATGTTTTTACCTTCCCAATATAATACCACTCAATTCTGTAAACCAATTTCAAATAGATCTCATCCAAGGAGTAAGGTAAAATCAATATTAATGTTATTACCATTATTTTTTTTGTTTTTCATCTACATCCTATTAATATAATCTACTTATATGGACATAAATAAATTATTAAAAAAATTAAATATATTTTTTATTTTCTTTTTGGTATAACAATTTTCTAACTTCATCTAAACCATTCGAAAAAAACATTGCCTGTGTAACATGATGACTACCAACTCCAAAGGAACCAAGATACATTTTTAGAACTATTTTACTGGGCTATTTCAATGTTGGTATTTAATGAAAATATATGATACATATAACTCTATTATGATCCTTAAAATATAAACCAATTCCAACTTTATATCCATTCTTTGTAAAATGAGAAAGTGGTATGTATGTGTGTGCATTCTACTACTTCCATTAAACAATGCATTCCATTTATCATCTAGTTTTTTATTCTTTATAAACATATATTAATATATTTTTAATCACCTTAAAATAACTTGATAATATAATTATACTTATTTTATAGTTATATTATTCAAAAGGAATCACATTCATAAAAACACTCATTGATTGTAGCATGATATTATTTGGTTATATTTAACCATATAAAAGAATAATAATCTAAATTTATATCAAGGATCAGTAAAGAATATTAAATAGTAGTATTATTTTATATTAATTATTAAATATTTTTTTTATGTTTTACAAAATGTTATATTAATATTTAACCAATTTTTAGTATTCCGTCATTGGGTTCATTAAAATCAATTGATGAAACAAGTCTCTTTATCAATTTTATACTAAAACATCATAAAAATAATAATTATAAAATGAATTTAGTTATTTATAAACATTATTGAACATAATTTCACATACCGTAAATAATGTAGGAACTATAAACATGGTGTCAAGAATATGGATTAACCTTGACACATAAAACATTTCAAAAAAATCAAAATCAATAACATCTGACAATTAAAATAACCATCAAATAACTAACAAATTTATAATAAATGAATATAAATGAAGTGTATATTGGATAATATATAAGAAAAATATTATGAAATTGGTTATTAATATGATAATTATTTATATAGGAGGTTTACGATCATTCATGTATGTCATGAGTTAAAGGTAAGTGTGTTCTCTTAACTCCACTTCCTTCAATGACTCATAATGCTTCCTATTTTACAATATATTTTCATGATGGTATTATTATATAGTATAACTCTATTATAATTCATTTTCACTATCTTTAATATATAATTATACCAATGGGTTTCTTTCTTTATAAAATATGATGATGTTAAGAATAATTCTAATCCCCTCTAAATAATTTCTTTTAGCCAAATATTTATTCACTCTCCATCCTAATTTTATCCTTTCTTATTTTTAAATACAAATATGTTTTATTTTGGGTCATCCGAAAAATTTAATTTACCTATTTCCAAAATTATTATATATCACCCTTTTTATTATTTTAGTTTTCAAAATTATAATCTAATATTTTGAAAATGATATCTTTCCATTCCAAATTACACTTTTTATCTTCCAAACCAAATTTCCTATAAAAACTCATTATTTATTTTTCATAGACCCACTATTTAAGATTATATTTCAATTTTAATGATAAATTTCAAAGGTTTTCAATTCATATTTTTTAAATTTATTTCTATTTGATTCATTATTTACTGTATTTTAATAATGTCAAAAATGTTTTCTAAAGACTATATTATAGTTTCTCATCCATTGTTATCGTAATAATAATATTAATTAACTCTATGGAATATTATTTATTATGGATCACACACTAAATTCCTTATGAAATCCACATTTAAGGGATTTTAATTATTTTAAATCCACAAATCTAATACTTGAGAACATTTTCTATGAAATAATTTTAAAAATGTTATGAAACCCATTTCAATTCATATGGTTCATAATGATATGATGGATGATTGATTTCAAGTGTCTCAAAAATGTATGTATGACTGATGTGTGGGTTCTAATATCAATATATAAATAATTAATAGAATTTATAAATCTCATGGGATATATATATATATATATGAGCACATTTTTTTTCTTCCCACAAGAGTGGGTGCAAGTATGTGTATCATAAAGTTGATGTATAAATTTATATAATTATATTGTCTTGAAAGAATGCATGGAATTATGTGAATCGTCTATTTGATACTCCCTATACATAATTTGTCCCAAGTTATTTATACATTTTTTTGGGCATGTTACTTTGTTGTGATCCAAGGCTCATTTTTGTTAATTCATGATCCACGTTTGTTCACAAGGTATATGTTTATTCATTTGAGATTAAATGTACTCATATAATGACATATAGAAATTACTTATGGATTGATGCTATTTATAAAAAGATATTATTTCCATTAACATATTTTCTCTTAGTCTTATGCTTTAACCCCTAATAAAAAGTTGATGAGTCTTTCCCTTACTGAGTTTTTGATCTCAACCCTTCTTATATTTCTATTCCCCATGTTTTAATGATGAGTATAACTTATAAGAACACTAAAAGGGTGTATTGTGTGGAAAATAATGAATAAATGTGAATGAGTGTTGTAAAACAAGTTACATATATATCCAGTCTTCAAATTCACTAAAACATTGGGTTCTATGGTTGTGAGATCATTTTTGGAATTTATTATTTAACTTATGTAAATAATAAAAAATAATATATGTTTAGATTGGGTCACCATATTTTGTTTATAAGAAATTATTATTTATTTTTTAGGACTAATTTAGTTATTTGTTTATATTAATATGATATAAAATCCATGAAATCCCTATAGATAAGTCAATGTATAGTATAATATTCAAAAATTATACTAATGTAATATTGCGCGGTTTTCATGAAAATGAAATCCATGTCCATATGTTAAAAGATGATGTAGGGTCTAGAATAGATGAATATGTGGGTAGTAACCATGAATGGGTAATATTAATTTTTAAATAAATCATTACCCATCACACAAAAATGTGGCCTAAAGGTATACTTGATTTTTCGCTCTAGGGGGATATTATTTAGTTATTTCACAATAAAGTTTTTGAAAAAATGTAATGAATTATAGTTAATTTTTATTTTATTTTTATAAAATATATTAAGATATAGATAATTAACAATATGATTTGAATTATAAAATTTTATAAGTTAGGGTATAAATGAAATTTATGATATATTCTTTTTAATTTAATATTTTTCATTTTTACAAGGTTATAGATTAAATATTTTTTATATTTAACTTTATTTTATTCATGTAATGGGAAACAATTATGAAACATTGAGTTAACAATGGATTTTATGGGAAATAGAGTGATTATCCTAATGATAAATCTAACACAATTTTAGTATAATTATGCAATCTTGTAGTGATTCTCAATAACTTTTTCCTAGACTATGAATCATAAAAAAACCATATTGATCTCCTGAAAAATCTAATGAAGGTGTAACTTTATGTCAATTATTTTATATGACAATGTCCATCCCCATTTATGGTATCTTAAAATGCAATAATTACTAAGTAATATATCATTATTATGGAAAAATATCCATTCTCTAGTTCCAAGAACATGAGATGTTTTTCATGGTCATTTATCATTTGGATGGTGAGATTTACTAATGGTGGACACTCATTAAGAATTTAATATAAAAGGATCATTTATAGTCTATAGAATTGGTGGAGTTAACTAAAGTATTATTAACCAATTATTTTACATTAACCCTCAAAAATAATATGCATAGAGAATTATTGGTGTTGAGAAAAAATTTGGACATATCCACTAGAAATATTGAAGAAAAATTCATGAGGTACTCAAGATACACCTATTGTTTTCTCATTGAACCTACGAGAAAGATAAAATATTTATTTGTTATCATAAATCCATGTATTCAAAATGAATTATATAAAAGATAATTTGGAACATATGAAGATATTTTTTCAATATGTGATAATGCATAGGAGGGAAACCTTTGATACTCATTATTTTGGGTAAAAATGTATTTTATAGTATCATGGATTTTTTTATGATATGCCACATGAGGTAAAGAAAATAAAACGTTTTACATGTAAAACATGTGGGACAAATCACATGGGTATTTTTAAAAAGGGATCTAAGAATAGTTTTAAGTGTATTATAGGAGGAAACCTAGCTCTTATATATCAAAATAATACTAAGTGGATAATTAATTCAGTAGAGGAAAAAATTTAATCAATCAATTTTCTACTCACACCTCAATAATTTAAATCCAGGAGTTGTTGAATTATAAATACCAATTCTATAGCCCTTGAAAAATTGAAGACAATAGGACCCCAAAACATCATAAAACATGTAAAAATGGATATTTCCTATTGTACCTATTGTTGAGGTGGATCATGGAAATGATTAATGTTATACTCATTCTCTACTATAGCTCTGTAAGTGGATTATTTGATTATATTTATTTTCATTATTTCACATGATTATTTTTTACATATAATATTGATTCACCACCTCAATTCATGGATACTAAAATATCTAAGAAAACACATGTTTTTTTGATGATGGTGTCTAAGATAAATAAAAATTCTAAAAAATTCTATTTTTAAAGATTCCTTCTAAAGATAAAGTTCTTCTTCCCTTTAGTAAATTTGAAATAATGTCGAGTACATATAAGCCTTCATTACATAGAGTGCTTAATAATTTTTGAGATATAGAAATGTCATTTTATATATTGAATCATATTGTTATTAAATATCATGGTCTGTATGATCAAGAGAACCATTTGGATGACTATTTTATAATGTGTGTAATGAAACCTAGAAATGTGGGACTTTTGGCTCAAATTATGGGGGGGGGACATTGATGACATACCTATTGTTTGTGTATACACTAATGTATTTTCAGATGGACTGCCTAGTTTTCCCCTATAGAGTGATATTGATTTTTTTAGTAAAAGTCATAAATTGATACATTCCAATATCAAAGACTCCATGTAGAATAGACCAATTGAATATTCCTAATTACAAATCTATCTATAGGAAAATATTATAAACCATTTTATATTACCTAGTGCTTTACTATGATGTGAATTAGTCCTATTTTTTAAAAAGGATGGGGATGAAACCTCATTTTATTATTAAATAAAAGCAAATACCTCTTTTTACTGGGTAGAGGGAGACCCATTTCATAGCCCAAAGGCCCAGTGGGCATATAGAAAATTACATAGCTCGTAGGCCAAAAATTTTGGTCCAAGGCCCATTATGTGGATAGAAACCCACCTGCTACAGTACCTGCCGCTGCTATAGTGCCCTGCTGCTACTACAATGTCCTGCCTCCGCTATAGTACCGCTGATGCTACAGTACCACCATTGCTACAGTATCTCTATAGTGCTACTATAGTACCTACTCCCAATGGGTATTTAACCCCCATTTTTCATGATTTTGATTTTATTAATATGTTGATAACCACTGCAATGAAACATTGATCAGTTATTTATTTTATCAAACAAGACCTCGTTTTATCAAATTAGTCATTTTTAATAAAATGAATATTTGATCAATGTTTCATTTCAGTGATTATCAATAGATTGATAAAATAAAAATCAAGTATATAAATTATCTACCTCCTATTTATGATCATCTTTATCAAGTTCAAAAAATCACATTACATCCCAATTGTCATACTTTGATCAAGATTTCATAAATTAAGGGAAAACAATTTTATATATTTCGATGATATCATTTAGAACAAGGTATTGAAACCACAAATTTATAGTAACACAATTATCCCTTAAAAATTATCCTACAATATCCATGGATATAATCAATATAGTATTTGGATACTAGGTAGAAATTTTTTTTGTTGTCTCCATATATGATATTCTCATGTATTCTAAAATCGTATAATAACATTACAGTCATTTTTTGATTATGTTAATTACATAATAAAAGGGAAATGTTATGCCTAAATTTTAATGTGTGAATTTTTTTAGGCAATATCATTCTTGTTTTTTTAATCAAAATCATTGGAATATCTCTTTGTTCTTTAAAAATAAATATTATTGATCAATGACCAAGACCAACTATTGTATCGGAGAGTCGACATTTTCTTAGACTATTAGGATAATAAAATTATTTATGATAAATTTGTCATCATTATATAATCCTATAACCCTATTAACATGTAATGGAGAAAAATATGTATAGATATAATAACATGGTGAAATCCTTATCATGTTTAAAAATTGGGTGCTCATCACACACATTCTTACACCACGCTACAATGGAGAAGGTTTTTTAATACATAGTGAGTGAAAATTAAGGGTTTCAAATTATTCCTTATGTTTAATGATAAATTAGTTTCTTAACCTTCACATCAATTAAATACTCATGAGTTAAATTACATGATGCATTATTTGGCTAAGGTAATAATTATATTTTCATTTAATATATGGAGACATTATCTCTATGGAGGGAAGGGTGATATTAATACCCACAAAAATATCATGAAATATACATTCACATATAATGAGTTAAAAATTAACTAAAGTAAATGGTTAAAAATAATCAATGGCTATGACTGCATAATTCATTTCTTCCTAGTAAAGGAAAAATAGGTGCCTAATTCTCTATGTATGATAGATCTTGAAACTTCATCCACAATGAGTGTTAAAAATACATAATACTCATGGATTTTAAATATTTGGACCTTTATTTGATAAGAGAGGATGGAAATCATATATTTACAAATTTATTACCCAACCATCCATCCACATAAATATCAAATTATCATTGAATGTTGATGTGGAACTTCATGAAAGGTAGAATTTTTTTATTTAAATATGTATATAGATGGAGTTCTAAAATGTACATCCTAGATATGTGTTCCATTAAGATAAAAAACTATAGAGGTAACTATTGGATGATTTACATGGATTATATTTATCTATTAATTTAGTAATCATAAAGATATATGGAGATCAAATGGAAGAAATGTGGGGAGAAAACATGAGGATTGAGATTTTACAATACATATATTGTTTCTTCATATGGTACAATGTTAATGAATAATGATTTAATTTTAACGAGATGATGATATAAATACACATAATAATATAATAATTGGAAAACATGATATTGAATTTAATTATAAGACTCTGTTTCTGATGCTTTCCACTGGGGTGCGCGCATCCATCACGTAGATGACACGCGGCTGGTGGCACCGCATTCCTGCTTTCCATAGGTGGGCGACATCCGCTCCTTATTCAGGTACGTCTGCTCTTTGATCGAAACTGGGATGATACGATGTTGGTTCTTCCTTATGTGGATTCCTCCTCGGAGCTCGTCGCCTAGTCCGAGTCTCCCTTATAGATTTAAGAAGTGTTCGTGAATCTTGTTCCTGGTTCCACATCTTCATGGACTCTGGTTAATACACTACTTTTTTCAGGAGATTCCATCGGGTCCTGACATGGTAGTAACCTTCGGTAGGAGTAGATGGAAATATTAGGCATTCTAGGGAATCTCTGGATGTGCGGACATTGGGGATCATGTGTTCTTCCTCATACGAGGGCATCTCAAGGGTGCAGAACCTGAGGCATCCCACATCGAATATGGGAATCATATGCCATAGGCATGTCTCAGAGGTTTTCCTCATCTTCCCATGATTAACACAGGGTGTTCTGTGAGTTTAATGTATTGTGGTGACGGTTACGCCAAGGGTATGTCTTCTGAGGTTTTCCTCAGCTTTCCATGTTTAACACAGTGTATGCCACGAGTTTAACGTCTTGCGGAAACGATTACGTTGAGGGAGTGTCTTCTGAGGTTTTCCTCAGCTTCCCATGTTTAACACAAGGTATGTCGTGAGTTTAACGTCTTGCATATATGGTTACGCCGAGGGCATGTCTTCTGAGGTTTTCCTCAGGCATCTCATGTTTACCATGAGGGGGGCCGTGAGTTTAACATCTTGTGGAGACGGTTACTCCGAGGGCATGTCTTCTGAGGTTTTCCTCAGCTTACCATGTTTAACATAGGGTATGTCACGATTTTAACATCTTGCATAGATGGTTACGCCGAGGGTGTGTCTTCTGAGTTTTTCCTCATGCATCTCATGTTTAACATGAGTTAGGACACGATTTTAATGTATTGAGGAGACGGTTACACTGAGGGTGTGTCTTATGAGGTTTTCGTCAGCTTCCCATATTTAACAAAGGGTATGTCTTGAGTCTAACATATTGCGGAGACGGTTACACCAAGGGTGTGTCTTCTAAGGTTTTCCTCTGGCATCTCATGTTTAACACGAGGTAGGCCACAAGTTTAACATCTTACGGAGACAGAATGAGAGTGATCAGATCGTCCCATAGAGATGAATCACATTGGTACATCCCAAGGAGGGAACACCTGGAAGATGAATGGATCAGAACGCCCAATGAGGATATATCTGAGGTGGTGTTTCCCATGTAGGGGAGATGTCACACCGTAATGACTGATCTGAACACCACGGAGGGTGGATCAGGGAGAGTGCACCCCAGAATGTGGGAAACCAGGGTTTACCATTGGATGGGATTGAGCCTCATGGAGGATTCCTACGTACCCTATGTAGAGGATATGAATCAAAACCCACATAGTTCGAAGGAGTGATGATTAGGGGTGTACACAAAGGACAACGACCTAGAGACATGCTGGGGCTTACGCGTGGTTAGCTGCTAGGGTGCCGTAAGGAGCGACATTGGGATGAATGGCATGATCTCACCAGAATGTGGAGGCCCAAGTAAGAATCAGGATGGGTGGTGGGTGGATGAATGAAGTTGAGGGGGAATGAAATGGGACCATCGCAAGGGAAACGATGAAGTTGGTCTTGAGACTCGAAGAGGTTTCCTACGTATCCCGGTGGAAGGGAATAAATGTCCACATAGTTCGATGGAATTTGGGGCTTACGCAAGGGTTCTGCCCATGGTGGTTGGTGAACTGACGTAAAGCGGTCGGAATGACCAGGCAGTGGGCTTGAACCTCATAGAGGATTCCTACGTATCCCCGTGGTAGATAATCAAAGACCACGTAGTTCGGGATGGTATGTGACTTATGCAAGGGTACTGCTCGTGTGCCACTATGGAGCAACAATGGTGGATGGGGCTTACGCAAGGGTGCTGCCCATGTGCCACTATGGAGTGGTAATGGTGGATGGGTCATACATAAGGGTGCCACCCAGGTTTCTGTATAGAGCGACAATGGTGGATGGGGCTTACACTCTGAGGCGGCCCATGCTGGTATGGGGCTTACGCTCTCAGGCAGCCCATGGTGGTATAGGTCTTACGCTCTAAGGCGGCCCCCAATGGTATGGGGCTTACGATCTGAGGCTGCCCATAATGGTATGGGGCTTATGCTCTGAGGCGTCCCAAAATGGTATGGGGCTTACTCTTTGAGGCCTCCCATGATGGTATGGGGCTTACTCTTGGAGGCGGCCCATAATGATGGATGGATGGGGCTTATGCTATGAGGCGGCCCACAATGATGGATGGATGGGGCTTACGCTCTGAGGTGGCCCATGGTGGCGGTGAACCGATGTGAAGGAGTCGGAATGACTAGGTGGAGGGATTGAACCTCATAGAGGCTTCCCACATATCTCCGTGGGAGGGAATCAAAGTCCAGGTAGTTCGAGTTGGATTGGGGCTTATGCAAGGGTGATGCCCGTGTGCCGCTATGGAGCGACAATGGTGGATGGGACTTATGCTCTGAGGCTTCCCATGGTGGTGTCTTCCTCATTTCTATCCATGAGGGCATCCCAACTCACTGGTGGGTTGAGGTAATCACCTATGCGCTAGCGCACAAGATAGATAATGCCAAGGGAATTGGAATCGGTCCGAACAAAGGGAGATGGAAAGTGTGAATCACATGCCCGACATTCGGAACACAGTGAGGGTGGCATGGTGATAGAGGATAATTGTTGAATATGTTCTAAACATAGCATCCATATCACGTTAGCCATAAATGGGGACAAACAAATGAGGTTTGACTGCTAATAGTGTTCGAAACACAGGACCTGACTCAAAGTGTTGTCCAAAGTCATCCGGGGCGTTGGCCCAGGACAGCAGGCAGACCATAGGTCAATCATCCATACTATTACAGTAGGCAGACCATAGGTCAATCATCCATACTGTTACAGAAAGCAGACCATATGTCAATCATCCATACTGTTATAGTAGGCGAACCAAAGGTCTATCATCCATACTATTAGGGGGTCCCTTCAGACATGGAAGTGGATAAAGATACGAATGAAGGACATGAAAAGCGTGAGGTGGAGTGATGGAATGTTTGAATAGATTCCAATGCTCTTAAAGGTATGCCATTGTGATCATAAGGGCCAAATGATAGGTTTTGGAGGAGTTTCCTAAGGAATGGTTTGCCTCATGGTACTCGGGAAATTTATGATGAGAATCTCGACTCACGACCCATGAAAGGGGCCAAGAGGATTATGTTGACTAAAGGTATTTTATGGTGTGCAGAGGAGTATCTCAAATCATGTTATTCTATAGGTGGAAAGAGGCTGCATATAAGGGTATAATGGAAAATCCCAAGGTCCCGACCCGAAAGGTTTGCGGTTCGACTCTCAATTTTTCATAATGGTATGTGACGGTAGCGAAGGGACCGGCTCGAAGGGCGGGGACCGCTGCCTGGAAGTGACCCTGAGCAGGGGTTCGGGGGCGTAGCCCCCGCAGAATGGACTAACGGGTGCAGTCCTGAAGACTATTGTGCGTAATAGGGCGGGCATGTACGCAATTGGGGATGTTGTGCGGAAAACACTGGGTCAGTGCGCAATAGGGGAACAAAGCATGTAATAGGTATGGCGTGCACACAATATATGAGCCGGGAACGCAATACCGGAGACGAGCATGCAATACTGGATGAGGGCACGCAAAACCGGATCCAAGCGCGCAATACCGGAGCTGGGTGCACAATACCGGATGCAGATGCACAATAGGAGTCGGGCACGCAATAGCGGATGCAGGATCGCAATATGTGGCAGCAGGTGCACAAGGGATGGAATTGTAGGCAATAGGGATGCCTTGCGTGCAAAAGGATATTGTGCGTGCAATAGGGAAGTCTTGCGCGCAATAGGACCGGTGCCGCACTGGCACGTGAAAAATCAGGCCCAGCGGCACTGTTTCGTGCAAAAAGTTTGTGTTGCGTGGAAAACTGGGCAGGTTGGCCCTTTTCTACACAAATTTAATGTTTTGCGTGCCGGAGGGGGGTTTTCCGCACGAGCGCAGACAATTCGGACTTACGCGCATCAGAGCGGTGGCCGGCCTCCAGGGTCCCCTGAATAAGGGGGTTCCCCTATATTTATAGGCGGAAACTCAGGCGTCGGTGCGCGTAAAATTCCGCGCGCACAAATGGTTTTCTTCGCGGAAGGTGTCATGTGTAAAATTGGGCGCGCTCAAGGCGGTGCATGTAAAATTCCGTGCGCTCAAAGGGATTTACACGCGCCAGGCGGTGCACGTAAAATTGCGCGCACGCAAGGAGGTGCGTGAAAATTCCGCGCACACAAAGATGGTGTGCATAAAATTCCGCACGCGCAAATGGTTTTCCACGCAAAACTCCTTTTTTACACGCAAATCCATACTTTTCCCCAAAACTGTCCAAGATGGCCATTTCAAGCTGCCCGACTTCGAACAGCCATAACTTCTTATCAGTAACTCTGTTTGGCTCCCCGACCAGTCAAATCGAATCTTTCAGAATGAGCTACGCTCTTGGATCATTTATGGGAACATTCAGAAAATTTTGGAGACACGTTTTACGGGATCAAAAGACTCCCTAGGACATCAAAAGATTATAATTCTATTTCAGTTGTTGTTGATATTCTAAAACATTTAGCTGATTTTTTGTCCTCAAATAATATTTCTCACATGATAAAATCACTGATATATATATAAGGGAATTGGTATGGATACATGGAGTACTAATATCTATTATATATTATTGATATTTTTTGTCTTACGTTGAGGTATTGGAGAAGTCTTCAGTAAGAACTGTTGATACGGTTTGTCTTCAACACTACTTACACCATCAAACATACAATTAATTTGAAAAACCCATTTAAACTCTAGGGGATATGTTTAGATCTTATTCAATTTATTTCCAAGGGTGATGGTATAAAAACAACTATCTATTATAGTTATGATATAAAATAATTTTCAATTCTATATTTTAGATGGTACCATAGAATATTTGTATATGAAGAGATTTAGGATTCTATCACGTTAGGGTAATATTTGAGAGGGGAAGATAAAAAGACCTAATGTTGTCAAAGAAATGAGGGATAAGGCTCAAACAATTAAAAATAATTTAAAATCATAAAAGATTATATTTGAGGGTTCTTTAATTAATACTTGATGATATCTAGAGTTGATGTTAGAGGAAAGGTGTTCCGCCAAATATATCTATGTAATCAGGTTATGATATTTATGAAGAAAGTGAATTAGGCCCTAAGTATATCAGTCCCTTTGAGATCCATGATTATGTTCAGGATGAATCTTATCACATATAACTTCCCCTAGACCTCTCCCATGTACATGATGTGTTTTATGAATTGATTTTGAAGAAGTAAACATCAGATCCTTCACATGTACTAAACTCAATGTTTGTTAATTTGGAACATGAACTCTTTTATGTGGAACAACAAGGGGAAATTCATGATTATAGAGATAATGTTCTATGAAACAATAAAACCCATAATTTTAAAGTAATATGAAGGAGTCATATATTTGATTGAATTATATTGGAACTAGAGTATAGATATCAATTCATTTCATACATAGATATTACATCTTATTGGTTAAATATTCATCCTATAACATAATGATCAACAACATAATCATATAGCTCTATTTTACATAGAATTTTATATATATAGAAAAAGGAGAAAAGGATAACAACATCATATCAAAATAGGTTTATCATAACTAGAACCCTTCATATACATATCATACTTAATATTATTCTATGTTACTTGGGGAAACAAAACATAAGAAAGGGTTCAATCATATTCTTATAAAGGGTAGAAAAAGGATATATCCCTTATCATTAAAAAAATAACATGAGAATAAGGGTATGAGAACATGATCTTATCAAATGAAAACCATACATTTTATTTCATAAGTAATAATATTGATTCATGGAATAAAGCATGAAAGTTCATAAAAATGAATCATAAATGAATTATAGATCATGATCCATGAGAGAACAACATTTTATTTAGAGATAATTTTGTTATATACAAATAATCACTGAAAATAATTTCCGTAGTAGTCAAGGATTACTTTTGAGACTATCATTGTTGATTGGGATCACTCCCCAAACCATCATTGTAGTCAATGTTCACTCCCAATAAAATTATGTTAGTTATAATACCATACTATGCTTAGTTCACTCTACACTGGAGTGTTTTTTTATCTTTAATGATATCCATATTTTCCTAATGTATTACAGGTATATTTAACTATAGTCCCCCCATCGTATAATTAAAACCATACATATGTGTGTCCCATTATCATAAAACATTCATCATATTATAACCTATGGAAATAAAATGGGTATCATAAGAATTTAATACTCAATAATCTATATAGAGAATGAATAAAGTGGCTATAAATTGATAGTCTCCCTAGTAAGTATTATGAAATTTCAAAGGAGTCATTCCTTGAATTATTTGTAAACATATATATCTATTGGGCCATTTCTCAAGGAAAATACACTTTTTTACGTTCAATTTTTTAATTTGAAATCCAAATATTTACTAAATATTTAAGAAATTGTTTTCATTGAAAATATAATTTTAAAGTGAAAATAATGCATATAGAAATGGTTTTCTCAAGATTGATGGAAATTTTGTTCATTATGAATATGTTGAACTAAAGATTCGTTTAACATTTTTGATTTAAATTTAAATGTAACTCATCAAAAAAAAGTTGGTTTATTTAAAAAAATTAAAAAGTCAAACATGGGTAAAAATTAATTTAAAAAATAATTGAATATTAGTAATTTTTTTATTTGAAATACATTTATAAAATGTATACATTCAAGATAAAGGCATTTTGACCGATGGAAGAAATAAATTCAATTTTCCTTAAAAAAATTCTTTTTTTCTCCATAATACTTAAAGAGAAGAAAAATAAAGGAATGGAACTATTCTATGTGAATAATAAATGTTTAATAAACTTTAGGAGATTCATTATAGTTAGATAATACAAATTTCATCATCCCAATCATAATCATAATTAATCCTGGCGAACAATGAGATTATAATATAAATCAGTTACATCTGGTCTAAAATCCATCACACATGTGTAATCCACATTTAAAACAAATATAGATTTATTAAACATATATTTCAATGACATTTTAATATATATCATATGATATATGATTAAATATATCCTCGTATCTCCCATTTATTAATAATTCATTATTAATTCCATTATTCGCAGTGATAATTACATCATTTTTCATATATATTTTTTCCATAGTTTTGGTCCTTATACATTGATGATGGTTCCATAATGACCATAATTTATATGATAATATAAATATCAGATGTATTCATTATATACATAATGAGATTCATCTAAAAAAAATTAGTGATATATAAAGTAATTACATTGTTCATGGATATGGCAGGTCATATAAACAAATCAATGTTGTTTTCATTTTCCGAAAGATAAAATCAGTGAATGTTAATTAATAATTTACCTTTATATAATTATTTATTATAATATAAATACTTTTTATTCATAATATACACCTTTTTTATTATCCATGGAAACCATAATTGAAAAAAAATCACATCTCTTTTTGGATGTGGTAGTCCACATGCACGCATGGGCGACGTTATTATTTTCTAATGAATTTGAAGTTAAGAAGGTAGATAAGATACTATAATTAAAAATGTATACTAATGTAAGAAATTAAATACATATTCTTTAAATATATCATTATATCCTGTTTTGGTAGATGTAATGGAAAAGAAATTATATTGGTTTGTGAGGTGGTAGTCTTTCATTCACGTGATTGATGGTATTATTTCCCATTTGATATAATTGGAGATGTAAATTGGTATGAATATAACACAATAACATATTAGTATATGTTATTAACATTTTTTTATTTCAAAATTTTTGAATAATATTTTATCATTGTAGAATAAGAAATAAAAAAAATGCATGGTTAGGAAGTATACCTCTTCTTTAGGAAACCACTTTAAGATAATACAAAAAGCCTTGCTAGGATCCTTTTATGATCAATAAATAGACTCTATGTCATGGGTAGAGATGTAAGGAAGGGATATGGTCATTTATTTCTTAATCAATATGGCCCTTTATTTGTGGATATGATATGATAGGGGGTTCCCTTTTTTATGTTGTAGAGAGTAAACACATGGATTGGATAATATAATAAAATATATTAATGTTTTATTCAAAGCAAAGGGATCCAAAATAGACCATTAAAAAACATTATTTTGGGTCAATATATGTCTATAAAATATAATTTAGACTGGTTTTTAGTAAACTCTTATCTATTTACTTTAACCCATGGTAAATCTTTTTATCCTTAACTTTGATGAAAATATTTTATTATTTCTACTATTTATTGTGAGAAAAAAAGTTTAATTTATTACCTAATATTTAAAATTTTGATATCAAATACCTAATTAATTTTATCAGTTTTATTTCAAAAATGTTTTAGAATTTAAATTTATGTTAAACTAGGAAATGTGAGGATAATCAGGTTCTCAAAAGAAAAGATTTCTTATATACACATTGATTTTTATATCAAAATTCAAAATTAAATTCATTAAAATGACCTAAATTAGAATGAAAAATTAATTTTAATATTAAATTATTTTAGGTTTAAAACAATATTAAAATTAAATCTATCTTTTTAAATGCATTAAATGAAATAAATTTTTTTATAAAAAATTATTATTTGTCACTATTCATCAAAAAATTAAACTTTTAAAAAAAATGAAAATTTAACTTTTAGCTAAATTTTACATGTTAATTTAAAAAATTAAGTTAATTTTTAGTAATATATTTTCTGATGTTGGGAAAAAGTACTTATATTAATCTCTCATAAAAATAAATAAAATACATTTTAAGCAGAAATTAGTTTTTAAAGAATATAAGGATATTACCTAAAATTTATTTTATTTATAAAAAACTATCATAAATATTTTTAATTTTCTTATTCCTATTCATACCATCAATTTAATTTCTGGGTTATAATTTTATATATTATTACAGTTCGTTTAGACATGTCATTGCATGTATCACTATGACAACCTAAACGTTTCATACATAGATCTTACATCTATGTGAATTAGTATTTTTTAAATTCCTTAACGATCCATTCTAAAATATAATATGTATAGTGTATCCTGATAATGGGAAAATTAAACAACAAGTTTGTAATAGTTCTACAGTATCTCTAAATTAGATCATTATAATTATCAACCTTCTTAGAAATAGCATAAATAAAAATTTTCTTCATAACCTGAGAGTAGAAACATTTTATAGGGTGATATCCCAATCTGAGTAAGTTTAAACAATGTAGATACAAATTATAATATAATAATTAAATGAGAAAATGGCATAATGGAATGAGATCAATACTTTATGACCATACCCTACATATCATAGTGCATAATCCAAAGTCATAACATAAATCGTTGTAGTTTATAAGACATGAATTCAAAGGGAATCAAATAACATGATCCATGACACCATAATATACGTATAAGACATAGAATTGTGGAATAAAAAAGTGTATACAAATGGAATTTCTTGTTATTCAAGAAATTTTTCAAAGACTATAATAGTTTAATGGGTTGAATCTCCAAACCATAATAGTAGATAGGGTTCTGTTCCAAGATAATCATAGTGGGAAACATCATGTACTGACCTGGGTTCACTCTTTATTATAGTACCATTTATCTCTTGATATTTTAATATTTACACCATTAATAGGATGTACAAATAGGTCCCACCCATAAAATTACTAAAATTATACATATACATGCTATAAAAAACATTCATCATATTATAACCGACGAAAAAAATGGGGTTTGGAAACATTTAATCATATAATAACCCATGGAAAATGAATGAGTTCCATAAAATTCACGGAATAATAAACATAAACCATCTATATAATGAATAATTATTGTATCGTTGGATCATATTCCCAGCAAATCAAAAGAATCCTAGGAGTTTATTGTTTTTTAAGAAGAAAAATATCATGAAACTGTTATTGAGGAAAATAACCATTCGAATTTGAAGTCACTTCATCAATATTTTTAAATTTTAAAAAATTTATATTTGAAACTTTCATTAAAAATAAACATTAGAACTTATAAAATAAGCATAAAAAAATGGTGTATATTTTAATGACCCAAAAATTTATCATCCAAAAATTCACATATTATATATATGTCACATACTATAAACCATATAAAATCGCATTTATAACACAATAACAACATTATATTTAATGATTGGATGAAATAAGATGTTTTTCTAGAAGTTAAGGAATATATACCTATGAAACAGTAACATGACAATTGGAATAGAATTGAGACACTTATGAATAGAAAACTAGAAAATAGAGTAATCACATAACCCATGATAGTATAATTAAAATTTATCCACAATATAAGTGACGATATGATATAATTATATCATAGTATAAGTACACAATTATTTTAAAAATTATTATTTAAGTGTTGGTATTTTTGTAAGTCATAAATATTTAATTACAATTTAATGATTAAATAAATAAATTATAATAAAATTTATTTTTATAAAATGTAATCATAAATTAATATTTTGATGTCTTATGATTAGAATATAATTTTATGAGACATTGATAATGTTTTCAAAAGTGTTAGAAAGTAGATTTATTTTTAAAATTTATATTTTTCAAGTAAATAAAGTATTTAATTAAAAATTAAATTTATAGTATTTATATAATTATTCTCATTGAATCGAGTTTATTTTTTAATTATTGAAATCTAAAATTTATTAAGGATAATTTTTTAAATTTTTCTAAAATACTTGAATTTTTATGAACAGTAAATACGAAAATTTACAGTATATATATATTATACGTTAAATACTCTATTAATTGAGTCGTTTATGATATAAGATCAATTTTTTTAAACTCACAGGATCTAATTACTTTATTTAGTCTCAATAATAAACATTAATGCTTTTCTTGAGTACAATAATATACTAATTAATTGAATAATGACGGAACACCCCTCCCCTCCACTATAAATATCATCCATCACAACCTCTTCTCCTCACACCTCTAAAGTCACGATACTTGCCCAAATTATGCTCAAATATCTTATCAAGACCCTCCCACACTTTCAAGAGATTGTTTATTAATAGAAGACCAAAACCAAAACCCCTAATGATTTTATCAATAAGAAGGAATACAAAGGTAAAACCGACATCCATTTTCCTCCAATTTCATTTCATGTTATTTTTTTTCTTATAGTATCATCACGTAAACTTGTCCAATTGGAAATAAATCTCCATTATCTTACATATAATGGAATTTTATCATTTTTATGGAATATTTCTTTATAAATACCTTCTCTTATCTCTGTTATTTTAATAATGAAAACATTGTCCGTGAGGTACCTATTTACCACCTTTTTGGATGACATACTTTCATGATTCAATTAAAACTTTAAGGATGGTCCTGAAAACTTTTTAATGACTGAACCAGATTATATTAAATTTATTAAAATATATTAAATGTCCTAGAACCTAAATATATACATTATAATTTATAATATAAATAACTAGTTTGTGATGAAAAAAATGTTAAATTAATATAAATGATTATCATTAATGATTTATCTAATGAAGCATCATTAATAATGTAATTAAAAGGTTTTTTTAATATTATATAAGTTGATAAATAATATATATGTTCCCTTATGGAAAAATATCCTAATTATAAATTAATGTCCATACATACAAACAAGTAAACATATAATGAAATCCAAGGAAACTAATGCTCCCAAATATTGAAACTGAATTTAATAACCCATAAAAAGGGACATAATTGAAGAAAATAAAATTATAATTAATAAAATACATGTATAAAAGGTCATTAATTAATTAATTGATTGATTTAATTTGATTATTCAGACATTAAGATCAAGGGAAGAATCAATTTGGACATAAGGTAAGGGATTCTACCAGAACAATCATTTTTCCTTGGGGTTACTCATTCTCTATCTTTACCCAAAAATAATGATTCTTTATTTTTATATAAATATTATAGATTATATTTATATGTTACAATATCATTTATCTAGATCAGATCATCCCTCTTTGGTGGGGTAATATGTTTTTTTTAAAGGATCCATTTTCAATTATTCCTGTTCAGAAAGTCCAATTCAAGGGAACTTATCGACTTCTTACCAATTTCAAGTGAACTATACAATCTATTTTAAGGCATAATTATTTTTATAAAATAACTCATTTTATCATTAAATTCATCTTCATTCATTTTTGGTTTTATAAAAACAACTATGCCTTTTCCGTTTTAAATAATCATTAATATTTTTCTTTAAACCACACATATGTGGTTCATCTATATAGTTTTTAAACACCCTTTCTGAATGATTAAATTTCATTTTTACATGAATTATCAAGTTATATTACTAATTTCCCTTATGAATTTTCATTTATGTTTTAAATCCATTATTTCATGGAATCCATTAAGATATTCTCATTTGTTATGCCATATAATATGATTATGATACCCATTTCTTTCCATGGGTAACCATTAAATTTACTCTTCATGTGGAAAACGTATTCATAAACTTGATATATTGTATGTAACCATATAGTAATCCAACAGAATTGGTAATGTTTAGTCTCATGAGTTGTCATGTTGGGATAGGGAGTGAACCTAGTTCCTTTATCAGACTTTTTCCATCTTCTTATATAGTCTTGGCAATTGGCCTTGACGCATGTTTATGCCATGTTATATGTTGTTTTTAAATTCCTATGATGCCATGATTATATGTTACCATGTTATACAGGTTATATATACCTAAATTTATTCATGTTCAATTCCTTCATGTCATCATGTTATTCCTTTTAACACTTGAGTTATATTTTATTCCTATTCTTGTTTCCTTGCGGGGTTTTTATAGATCATCCATTTTTTTCATGTATTCCCCTTGTTATCCTAAAAAGATATAAGATCTTAATTGATGTTAGGAGCTCATTATGGAGATTTAATAAAATTTATTTTATTTTGTTTCATGATGTTTTATTATGTACCTAATATTCAAAATACAATATAATTTATGTTCATTAAAATGTAATAATTTGTTAATTATGCATTAAAATGAATTAAATGATTGGGATGCAATAATTGGTATTAGATTCAAGTCATAAGTATCTTTTAAGATTATGAATAGATAAATTTAGTAAGAACCCTTGGGATAATATTATGTTTGATAAAACATTCCGAAATTTTTGTTGGTATAGAGAAAGTGGTTTATCAAGAAAATACATATCTTTACAGATATTATAAGTGGATGTTGTTCTTGCAAAGATGTACCTAGGATGACAACTCTGAAAAGGTGTTCTAATATTGACTCGGGGTAACCTGGTAAACGAAAAATGGCCTTAATTTTCACCATGTTTGACACACCTGGGGGATATTCTATGGTATATTCATAAGCTCATTATGAACAATTATTCTGGAAACAAAGAAAATACCCATAAGAATATATTTTAGGAAAAAAACCATGGATAACCTGGATTGAAACCTTGGTAATCATATATTAGGATATACTTATCCATTAAAATTTTATCTTTTTATGTATAATATTTAATTTTTATTATTATTAACTATGTATTTGAGCCCCCTAATTGTACTTTATTTTTCTTAGTTAATGGTGGGAAATTGAAAACACATTCCCACAATCATTGTTATAGTAAATGTGATGATTTACCTAATGAAATTCCAAATTTTATGGTAATAGGGGCTCAATACTTCATGTAAGTACTTACTATAATAGACTAAGTAATGAAAAATAACATATATCATGTTGAATATACTCTTTATCCTATGAATGAAATTGTCGTCGTTGAATCTCTCATAGGACAAATTCATCCCTTGTTTAGTAGATAATATAATCCCCTTATCATAGAATAATATATTAACATCATTAAGAAGATATTATATTCCCTATAGTTCTTAAAAGAAGAGAAATTTATACTAGATGTTTATCATTTTGACGGGTAAGATGATCCGTGGTGGAAACTGATGAAAAACACAAATGCCAATAAAGAAATTGATTCTATGGTATGGGAACATTTCAAAAAATATATTTGAATATATATTTTCCCTGAACCCTCTATCTCAAGATGTAAAGGGGATTACATATAATAATTAAAATGGACGATGATTTTATAGGGTCGTATAAAGAAAAATTCACAAATCTTTAAAGATATGCCTATGGAATTTTTAGGTACACTGAAAGAAATGTAGATGTATTACTTAGAAAACTAAATCCAAGTTTATGAAAAGAATTAGTTATTTGAGACTTTAAATTCCATCAAGGGATTTTCTGTCATTACCTTATGGTTGAAATAGAGATTAGATACTCTCAGTGGTGTCATCCTCCTAGTGAAAAAAAAGAAAATTGAGTTTAATATGGGTGATATATCTCATAATGGAAAAAGTTCCAACATCCCACATGTCAAAAGTCCAGGAAGAATCATTCAAGAAACTGTTCAAAGGGAACCAAGAGAGGATTAAAATTAATAGGAGTGAGGATATGGATAATAACAAGGCACATGAAGAATTCCACTAATTTGGGATAAGAAAGGAAGGTTCAAATTGATGATTATATAGTAGTGTATTATTTCAACTATAAAGAAGATGTGATTTTTTAAAAATAATTCCCTATACCTAGGGCTTTTGGAATTAATCAACAACAACCTATACAATAGAACGGATGCTCATGTGTTATCACTAATACTAATGAGGAGCCTAATAATGACATGGTGAATCGTATGATGATTACTCATTCAAGAATAGAAATCATACTATTTGATTATGGTACAATTAATTGTTTCATATCTCGAATGCTGAGTAGAACCATTAAAACCCCATATCAAAATATAGATGTTGAGTTATATATGATAATAGAGAATGGGTAACTTACTGCATCCATTATTTATGACTCGTCCCTAGTTAATATTTATGGACTGAACCACCAAAAAAATCGTGTCATACTCTCGATGGTAGAGTTTGATTCTATATAGGGAATGGATTGACTATCTTTATTTAAAGCCAACATCGGATTTTGGGAAAAAGAGATCAATCTTCACATTTAGAAGCACCCTCTAATTATGGTTATGTGTAATGAGGGTGATGAATATCTTTTATAATCATCCTCTCAATTGAAAATATTATTTCCTTATGAGCAAGCATATCTATCTCATATTGTTAATGAAATGAAGAAAAAAAATCTCAAAAACATTCCCATCATGAGGGATTACAACATTGTATTCTTTAAATAAGTTACTAGTATTCCAATTGATCTAGAGGTTTAGTTGTCAATTTAGCTTATTATTATATCTCTATCTATATTAAATACACCTTAGAGAATGGCCACTGTTGTGCTGGAATAACTGAAGAAGGAATTATAGGATAATCTAAATAAGGAATTAATATAGGTGAGAACATCACCATGGGGTGTTCTAGTCCACTTCATCATGAATAAGGATGGATCAATGTTCCTCTCCATTTATTATTGACAGATAAATAAAATGATGGTAAAGAACAATTATCCCCTTCCACAGAGAGATGAATTGTTTGATCAGTTATGTGGGTCCAGTTATTTCTCTAAGATGGACCTTCGGTTGGGATATCAACAATAAAAGGGGAGGAAGGAAGATATTACCACGAATACCTTTCAAATGAGGTATAGACACTATGAGTTCATAGTTATCCCCTTTGGACTCCATAATGCTCTAGTAATTTTCACTAACTTAATGAATAGAGTCTCTGGAGCTTACCATTACCAATTTGTGGTAGTCCTTATTCATGATATTCTCATAAAATCCATGATAATGAAGAAACATGATGAGAAATTGTATATTGTTTTGAATAATTTAATATGTGATAATCTATTTGAATAGTATAGTAAACGTTAGTTATAGATGAATTAATTATCATTCAAGGGACATGTTATCACTATAAAAGGGATATATGTGGACCCTTCCAAGAAACATTTAACTGAAGTGTGTCTAATTCCAATATCTGTAATGGAGATTACTATTTTCATTAGTCTATATAAAAACCCATACTTTACATACATTGTTATTAGTTTAGAATTGAAGCACACTTATTACAACATATAACAAAACCAGGAAAAGACCATATAGGTATATTGTCTTTAGAAACTGGGAAACATAAACAACTAGTTCATAAATCATCTACATTGTCTCCCTTTTTTATCATATCTAGAGTCCCTTTTGGAATATCTTACTTAATATCCTTCTTCCTGGCCTGGGTAAAAGAAAACATACAAAAGGGTGAGCTCAAATGCTCAGTAAGGGTAAACAAAAGAAATATCAATCACATCATATTCATAAGAACATATCATTATGGAAATCTTAACCTGCAAAATAGATCATAATTTCATAACATGGGATAAATAATAGTAGTGAAATGTAATCCCAATAATCATAACTTAAAACATGAAACTTTGTGACATACACACATAATAATAGAGAATCATTTCTTAGCAGTCAAGACTCATAGTCAAGACTATCTTAGTGGACAAAGTCCATTTCTGAACTGAGTTCACTCATCATTTCAGTCCTATTTCACTGAACCGGATTAACCTTCCATTCCATCCATGTCTATCTCATGAGATATAAATATTTAACCAATGCATTGAAGGGAGATATAGGTCCCACCCATCTCATAATGATACCATTCTTATGTGTTCCACAAAATAAAAAAATCATACATCATTGCATAACCCATGTAATAAAAATGGGATTCTTAAACATCGTGACGCCATAAAACCATTCATATAAGAAAAAGGAATTCATAAAAATAATTCCATCAAAACATAATCAAATCAATGTAATAATAGGGATATAAACAGAACCCTATATTATCTTAGATGGAAAATAATTTGGATAACACACTTGAACTCCATTCTTGAGGAAAATATCCTTTCTACATCAATTTTTTTTCCTTTCTTAACATGTCATACAATTTTAAACTAAAAGAATTTGATTAAAAATAAACTTGAAAACTTGTAAATGAATATTCAAGGAAATAATGTTCTAAAAATCCATTCATGCCGTATATGTTACAATACATTCTTCTTGTACTTTTGCCGAAAAAGTCAAAAAGTACCTCGTACTAAAAACGACAAAAGATTCCTTTCATATCATTTACTAAAAACTCACATAAGGGTAAAATTGGATTTAAACAATTTTAATAGGATAGAAATAATCTTACATATTGAGGAAACATGGATGTGGATGATAAATATTCCCCAGTAACACCTGAAGTATAATCAATCTCAGATAAAAATGAGATTGCGAGATTTTCCCTGACCTTAGATCCGATTTGCTTCGTAAGTGTCCGAACCTCCTGTATACTGATTTAAATAATTTAATTTACTTGTCCCAGAATCATCCTCATTGTTATGATATCATATATAGTCATATTATTAGCTTCTTATTAGTAATATTTCATTGCTACTTGTTATCTGGTTGTTTATTACTTTTTGTTCTTATGGGTGTTTTGTCGAATAAATTCTCATTCTTATTTTTAGGTTATAGATAACTCATTTACAGAATGGTATTAGTATAATATATATCATATTTATTCATTAAATTCATTTATATAATCATTATGAAATGAAGATCATGTAGAATGAGTTGTATCATATCGTGGAGACGGTACTCCGTACGTACGCACGAGCGATGATATCGTTCCCATGATTGTGGAATTGTATTGGAGTGTATGTATACTATTTCAGAATCAATATCAATTTACAATAATCATATATAGTTATTATTTACACCATTATACCCATCAAAGTATGGTGGTGGTGGAAAATAGATTACACCACGGCGTGGAGACGGTATTCCGTACTTACCCACGCGTGGTGATTTCATTTTCCATATGATGGATGGATGGTGAAATATGGTTGTTTCATATGAATAATAACATATGAGTATATTAGTGATACTGATGTTATTACTTCATAATGAAAAAATTAAAGAAGAAGAATTGGAAGAAGAAATAAAGTTGAATGAATCGGTAACCGACATTACCTCTTCTTTGAAGCGCCTCATTGAGACCTCCTCTTAGGGCACTAAAATTGTTCTTTGAAGAAGACCAGAACCTCTAGGATGTTTCTAGGGAAGTGTAGAAGAGAATATTTCAGGGATTAGCCTATCGTTAAGGCCCAAAGTGGTGTGAGTAATAGAGGGAGGAGATGCCCTTTTATAAGGGAGGATAGGGGCACCTTTGGAAAAACTAAAAATATTATTTTATTATAAAGTCATATTCGGTTTTAATAGCTCCAAATTGATTTATTTCGAAGCTAAGGTGGGGATTGGTCTAAATAATCTCATCGAATAGAATTTAGACAAGTTTATGTATCTATTTTAACCTTATCATTTATATTTAACTTTAAGTTAGATAATTTAACTTTTACCGTGTCTTCTTGTTTTCTTACATTATAAGGTTAATAGACATACTATAACAAGCCAAACGAACCCCAAGTTGTTTATTATTAATATATATGACCTTAGCTAAGTCAGTGTTCTGAACCTTATATTTTTAGGAATAAAATAACACTTAATAATAAAATATTTGTTTTAAAAACTATTTTATGTCAATTTTGACACTATTTGGTAATTGATTTTTGTCAAAATCATAACAGAAATATTAGTTCGAAAAAAGTAAATTAAATCAATACTAACATTCCATAGTAACATAGAAAATTATTTTAATTCATAAAAAGTCTCAAATTACATTTATTTGGGTATTTATACCATCAATTATGTCAATATTTCTTTAATAATATAATTACTGCATCATCATTGTGTCATAAATAAATTAAATTATATAAAGTCTAAAAATTACAAATAAAATACCATTATGTAGGAAATCGTTTTATCATTCTAATTAATATTTATAGTCGAATTTATCTTATTTATAACCCTATATTAAAAAGGATTTAGTTATTAAACTTTGATTTTTACTATTTTAACCCTTCTTTAAATAAATTAATAATAAATGTCCTAATCTAATTCATATGGGTCTAAATGGTCCTATTTTATTCCTTAGGTTGTTTTTGGTCTAATTAAACTTATACAATAGAATTAGGACATTTTTAGGTTAATAATAATATCATTTTTATCCTTAATTACCCTATTTTCTTTTAACGTGGTAGATAAAAGTAAAAAGTTACTATTCACCAAAAATTATTTTCATTTCATTGAACCACATTTTTCTTACTGAAATCAACCATGTCTCTATGATTTTTGAAATTCCATTCACAAAAGTGGTAAAATTAATTTTTATGTGAATTTGAAAATTCTCCTAGGAGGTGGGTAAAAGACGGTGAAAAGTTAAATAAAATTTTTATATATCTTAAATTATTATAAAATGACTCCAATGAATTGCATTGAACTTATATAGGTATTATGTATCAATTTTGAACTAAAATAAATTTAAATATAATAAATAATTATTTAAATAAGAAGTCAGTTTTTAAATAGTAACCCAGTGTTTTCGCTATTCATCAAAAATTGAAAGTTTTCAGAAAAATACCAAAATTTCACCCTAGGCTAATTTTGATATTCCTAATCCAAAAATGAAGTCCATTTTGAAAAATAAAATTTATAAAATTTCAAAAAGTGGTTATTACTATACATAACGGCTAGTTTTAATAATATTTTAATAGCATATCGTTGTTTAGTGAAACTCGGTATTGCGTACAATGCAAGCTATCAAGGAAGGTCACGGTTGCATGTAAAGCAATCCAAGCTAGTGTTGTGTGTATTGAAATATCCCTTTGATGATTTATATAACATAAAAACAAAATTTTTCTCATAAATGTCTCGGGTGTTACATTCTACCCCCCTTAAAAGGAATTTTTCCCTCAAAATTAATCAATTTGTTAAAAACAGATGAGGATATATCTCTCCTAATCATATCCTCAAGCTTCAATATAGCTTATTCTAATTGGTGGTTCCTCTATAAAACTTTCACTAAGTGAGTGGTCTTGTTCTCTAGGACTTTTTCGCTACGATCCAGAATCTCTATTGGCTGTTCTTCATAAGAATGATCTTTCTCCAGCGGTACAACTTCTGAGCTGAGTGCATGTGAAGGATCGGGTATGTACATTCTCATGAGAGATACATGGAACACATCGTGAACTTGGGAGAGATTTGGAGGAAGCGCTAATCAGTAAGCTACCTTCCCAACACGATCCAACATTTCGAAAGGACCGATATATCTAGGGCTCAACTTTCCCTTCTTTTCAATTCTCATGACCCTCTTCCAGGGAGATATTCGTAAGAACACTTTATCACCCACTTCAAAGTCTATTTCTTTTCTTCGGTTGTCGGCATAACGTTTTTGTCGACTCTGAGATGCTCTTATGTGTTGTTGAATGGATCTGACCTTTTCTACCATCTCATCAACAAGATCAGGTCCCAATAGCTTTCTTTCCCCAAATTCATCCCAGCAAGTTGGAGTTCTACATTTCTTTCCATAGAGAGATTCATAAAGAGCCATCTGAAACTGGAGTGAAAGCTATTGTTATAAGAAAAATCCACCAAAGGTAGGTGTTGATCCCAACCACCTTTGAAATCCATAGAGTAAGCTCTCAACACATCTTCTAGAGTTTTAATTGTCCTCTCAGACTGACCGTCTGTCTGAGGATGATAAGAAGTGATGAAACTCAACTCTGTATCTAGAGTATGCTAAAGACTTCTCCAGAACTTTGAGGTAAACTTCAGATCCCGCTCAGATATAATAGAAAGTGGTACTCCATGCAATCTTACCACTTCCTTTACATATATCCTGGAAAGATGATCCAGAGTGAAATCTTCTCTAATAGAAATGAAGTGTGAAGACTTTTTAAGACGATCAAATATGAACCAGATAACATTACTTCCTTTAGATGTTTTAGGAAGTCTGGTGACAAAGTCCATAGTGATGTTTTCCCATTTCCATTCGGGTATGGGTAATGGTTGTAACATCCCCTTAGACTTCTTTCTCTCAGCTTTAACTTGCTGACAAGCCAAGAATCGAGAGACATATTCAGAAACATCTCTTTTCATGCCATCCCACCAGAAGTACTCTTTCAGGTCCCTATACATCTTCTTGCTTCTAGGATGAATAGAGAATGAAGAACTATGAGCCTCATCCAGCAGCTCCTTCTTTAATTCGGGGATGAGAGGAACACAAACCCGATTCCAGAACTTTATTATCCCATCACAATCAAGGTTGAATTCAGGAACATTTCTCACCTTCTTTTGTAACTCTACATATTCTTTCTGTGCCTCTTTAATCTTCACTTGTATAGATGGTTGAACATTCATTTGAGAAAGATACGATTTTTCCCCTTCCATTTTAATTCCAAGATCCATCTTTTGTAAATCCATAAATATTGGATCTTTTGTGATCCTAATCACGGATAAGCTATCATGGTCTTGTCGACTTAATTCATGTTCCACCTTGTTTGCTTTCCCAGGATGGTAATGAATTGAGCAGTCATAATCCTTAATCAGCTCCAACCATCTTCTTTGGCGCATATTCAACTCCTTTTGTGTGAAAATATACTTTAAACTTTTATGATCAGTATAAATGTTACACCTTTCTCCATAAAGATAATGCCTCCAAATCTTTAATGAAAAGATTACCATTTCTAACTCCAAATCATGAGTTGGGTAATTTTGCTCATGGATTTTCAACTGTCGTGAGGCATAAGCTATCACCATATAATTTTTCATAAGAACACACCCCATCACCTTCTTGGATGCATCACTATAGATCACAAACCATTCTCCACTACAAGGAAGTGTGAGTGCAGGTACACTGGATAACCTTCTTTTCAACTCCTTGAAATTATCTTCACATTCCTCTATCCACATGAACTTAAATCCTTTTCGAGTCAACCTGGTGAGTGTATTAGATAATCGTGAAAATTCGTTCACAAAACGTCGATAATATCCAGCCAAACCAAGAAAACTTTGGATCTCGGTTACTGTTGTTGGTCTCAACCATCTTTCAATAACCTCTGTTTTTTCTGGATCCACAGATATCCCCTCTTTTGAGATTATGTGACCCAAAAATGCAACTTTTTGAAGCCAAAATTCGCACTTGGTAAATTTGGCATAAAGCTTCTCCTTTCTCAGGGTCTTCAATATAATTCTCAAGTGATCTTCATGTTATTCCTTTCTCTTTTAATAGATAAGGATATCGTCTATAAAGAATACCACAAACAGATCAAGATAGTATCTGAAAACTCTATTCATAAAATCCATGAAGATAGCAGGGGAATTAGTAAGACCAAATAGCATCACTATAAATTCATAGTGTCCATACCTTGTACGGAAATCCTTCTTTGGTATATCCTACCTCTTTACCCTTAATTGATGATAGCCTGAACAAAGATCAATCGTGGAAAATTATTGAGCTCTGCATAGTTGGTCAAATAAGTCATCAATGCGTGGGAGATGCTATTTGTTCTTGATAGTGATATTGTTAAGATCTCGATAATCAATGCAGAGTCTCATTGATCCATCTATCTTCTTAACAAATAGAACAGGTGCTCCTCAAGGTGACTCACTAGGGTGTATGAATACCTTATCAAGATACTCCTGGAGTTGCTTATTCAATTCCTACAACTCAATTGGGGTCATTCTATAAGGTGTCTTTGAAATAAGAAAATCACCCGGTACAAGTTCTTTTGAAAACCCAACTTCATGATTTGGTGGAAGACCAGGAAATTCCTCCAGAAAGACACCATCAAACTCCTATACAATGGGAATATTCTTAATCGTGAGTTTCTCTCCAACCATTTGAGATAAATAACCTTAATTTAGTGGAATCAAGACCCATAAGATGGAAGAAATTTCCACTAGAATATTATGTTCATCCAAATCAAGACCCATAAGATGGAAGAAATTTCCACTAGAATATTATGTTCATCCTTGCATCAATAGACGATCATAGATTGATCTGAAATATGAAATGAAAATTCCCTTCTTTGGAAATTGATATGATCTCCATATAAAGAAAGCCAATCCATGCCAAGAATCACATCAAATTCCACTATTGGAAGGATCATAAGATTTGCAGGAAGCACTTTCCCACAAACTTCAATCAGAGAAGAATTATAAACATTTGGTGCGACTGTTGTTCCATTAGGGGTTGTCACAGCTAACTCAACATCTAATTGTTGAGGTAATACGGTGATACCCTTAGAAAATTCTTCATAAATAAAAGAGTGGGTGGATCCATAATCAAATAAAACATTTTCTACTTTAGAGTGGATGGTAAGTGTACCTTTCACCGCATCTTTATCGTACTCCACATCGCTGATAGAAATTGCATGTGACATTCCTTTGTCTTTATCCTTAAGAGTTTGTTAACGTCGATAATCATCAACAACCCTTGGATTAGGGCATTGATTGGCATAATTCCCCATTTCCTTGCACTTGTAACAATGAATTGTAGGAGGTGCACTCTTTGTATCCTTTTCTTTTTTTTTCATCATTAGAAATCTTCTTCCCATTATTTCGACATTCAATTGTCTGATGACCTTATTTTACACACATATAACATTTTCTTGTCCCCTTAAGACAATTTCCTCCATGTTTCTTTCCACACTTTGAGCATAAGGGAAAACTCATCCTCATTTCAGTGTGGTCTTTAGATTTTTCATTGAATTCCATTTTCCTCTTCTTATCAAAACCATATGACTGATGGATTACTCAAATCTCCATCTCAACCTTGAGAGCACATCGAACGATTTCCTCGTAACTATTAAAGTCCCTTATAGCTAACTCCCTTCGATGTCTTGGTTTTAAAACACTAAACAATCGATCGATCTTACTCTCAGGTTGGATAATAATATCAGAAGCAAACCTTGCATGTCTTGTAAAATTTGCTTCATATGTACCAATAGATTCATTCTCCTTTTGCTTCTGTTCAAGAAACTCCTTCACCATCTTTGTTCGAAGAATATGAGGGAAGTACTTATTGAAAAATAAGTTCTTGAACTCGTCCCATTCCATGGACTCAATTTCATCCCTTTGCCTCGTATTCCTAAAAATATTCCACCATTGATCAGTATCTCCTTCCAAACGATACACTAATAAGATGACTTTATCATGTTCAGAACATTGAAGAACTGAGAATAACTTTTCAGTAGTACTAATCCATTGTTTAGGAACTAATGGATAAGTAGACCCGTTGAATGAAGGTGGATGCTGGCTCATGAAGGATTCAGCAGAATGTTGCTCCTTCATTTGCTCGTTTGGAAGTCCTACATGATTCATAGCTTGAGATAGTTGTGTGAGCATGGCTACAAGATTTTTCATTCCAGCTCCTATAACGTTTGGTTGCTCAGGGGGACAATCAATGCATTTCCTGTCGCATTCCGCATTAACACAGTTCCTTCGGGTTCTAGCCATTGACTAAAACCAAGAACAATAGTGTGACCAACACTAAATATAATAGGAAAAACACATAATCAAGCATAAAATTTCACACTTAAGGTCTTATCATAGGTTGTTCATGGCCATTTTTAAAAAACTAAGATCGTTTTATATGCTTAGACTTATCCTTAGGGTTTTTACTATGGATTTCACATCCAAGTTTCCAAACGTTTACTATACCTTTCCTCTGATACCAAATATAACGAACAATACTTTACATACATTGTTATTACATCAGAATTGAAACACACTTATTAAAACATATAACAAAACCAGGAAAGGACCTAATAGGTATAGTGTCTTTAGAAACTGGGAAACCTAAAAAACTGGTTCATAAATCATCTACACTGTCTCCCTTTTTTTATCATATCTAGAGTCCCTTTTGGCATATCTTACTTAATACCCTTTGTCCTGTCATGGGGAAAAGAAAACATACCAAATGCTGAGCTCAAATGCTCAGTAAGGGTAAACAAAAGAAATATAAATCACATCATATTCATAAGAACATATCATTTTGGAAATCTTAACCTGCAAAAGAGATCATAATTTCATAATAGGGGATAAATCATAGTAGTGAAATGTAATCCCAATAATCATAACTTAAAACAAGAAACATTGTGGAATACACACATAATCATATAGAATCATTTCTTAGTAGTCAAGACTCATATCCATGACTATCTTGGTGAACAAAGTCCATTTCTGAACCGAGTTCACTCCTCGTTTCAGTCCCGTTTTACTGAACAGGATTAAACTTCCGTTCCATCCATGTCTATATCATGAGATATAAATCCTTAACCAATGCATTGGAGGGAGATATAGGTCCTACCCATCTCATAATGATACCATTCTTATGTGTTCTAAAAAATCAAAAAAATCATACATCATTTCATAACCCATGTAATAATAATGGGATTCTTAAACATCGTGACATCATAAAACAATTCATATAAGATAAAGGAATTAATAAGAATAATTCCATCACAACATAATTACATCAATGTAATAATAGGTATAGAAACATAACCCTATATTATCTTAGATGGAAAACAATTTTGATAACACACTGGAACTCCATTCATGAGGAAAATATCCTTTCTACTTCAAAAACATTTTCCTTTCTTAACATGTCATACAATTTTAAACTAAAAGAATATTATTATAAATAAACCTAAAAACTTGTAAATTAAGATTCAAGGAAATAATGTTCTAAAAATCCATTCATTCCATATAAGTTAAAAAACATTCTTCTCGTACTTTGGCCGAAAAAGTCAAAAAGTACCTTGTACTAAAAACGACAAAAGATTTCTTTCATATCTTTTACTAAAAACCCACCGAAGGGTAAAATTGGATTGAAACAATTTTAAGAGGGTATAAATAATATTACATATTGATGAAACATGGATGTGGATGATAAATATTCCCCAGTAAATCCTGAAGTATAAACAATCTCGGATAAAAATGAGATTGCGAGATTTTCCCCTACCTTAGGTCTGATTTGCTTCGTAAGTGTCCGAAACTCTTGTATAATGATTTAAATAATGTCATTGAATTATTCCAGAATCATCCTCATTTTTATGATATCATATATGGTCATATTCTTAGCTTCTTATTAGTAATATTTCATTGCTACTTGTAATTCGGGTGTTTATTACTTTTTGTTCTTATGCGTGCTTTGTCCAATAAATTCTCATTCTTATTTTTAGGATATAGATACCTCACTCACAGAATGGTATTAGTGTAATATATATCATATTTATTCATTCAATTCATTTATATAATCATTATGCAATGAAGATCATGTAGAATGAGTCGCATCACATCGTGGAGACGGTATTCTGTACGTACGCACGAGCGATGATATCGTTCCCATGATCGTGGAATTGTATTAGAGTGTATAAATACTCTTTCATAATAAATATAAATTTACAAAAATCATATATAGTCATTATTTACACCATTATACCCATCCAAGTAAGGTGGTGGTGGAAAATAGATTACACCATGGCGTGGAGACGGTATTCCGTACGTACGCACGTGCGGTGATTTCGTTTTCCATAGGATGGATAGATGGTGAAAAAGGGTTGTCTCATAATAATAATATTATATCAGTATATGAGTGATACTGATGTTATTACTTCAAAATGAAACAACTAAATAAGAAGAAGTAGAAGAAGAAATAAAGTTAAAAGAATCGGTAACAGACATTACCTCTTCTTTGAAGCGCCTCTTTGAGACCTCCTCTTAGGGAACTAAAATTGGTCTTTGAAAAAGACCAGAACCAATAGGATGTTTCTATGGAAGTGGAGAAGAGAATTTGTCTGGGTTGGCCGAGATGGAAGGCCCAATGTGGTGTGAGTAATAGACGGAGGAGGTTCCCTTTAATAAGGGAGAAGAGGGGCACCTTTGGAAAAACTAAAAATATTATTTTATTATAAAGTCATATTCCATTATTAATAGCTCCAAATTGATTTATTTAGAATTTAAGGTGGGTATGGGTCTAAATACTCTCATCCAATATAATTTAGACAAGTTTAGGTATCTATTTTAACCTTATCCTTTAGATTTAACTTTAAGTTAGATAATTTATCTTTTACTGTGTCTTCTTGTTTTCTTATATTATAAGGTTAATAAACTTACTATAACAAGAAAAACGAACCCCATGTTGTTTAGTATTAATATATATAACCTTATATATGTTAGTTTGACGAACCTTATATTTTTAGGAATAAAATAAAAATTAATAACATAATATGTTTTTAAAAACTATTTTATGTCAATTTTGACACTATTTGGTAATTGATTTTTATGAAAATCATAACCGAAATATTAGTTCGCAAAAAGTTAATTAAATCAACACTAACATGTCATATTAACATATAAAATCATTGTAATTCATAAAAAGTCTCAAATTACATTTATTTGGGTATTTATAACATCAATTATGTCAATATTTAATTTATAATATATTTACTGCATCATCATTGGGTCATAAATAAATTAAATTATTTAAAGTTTAAAAATTAAAAATAAAATACCATTATGTAGGAATGTTTTTTAGATTTCTAATGAATATTTATAGTAGAATTTATCTTATGTATATCCCTATATTAAAAATGATTTAGTTATTAAACTTTGATTTTAACTATTTTAACCCTTCTTTAAATAAATTAATATTAAATATCCTAATGTAATCAATGGGGGCCTAAATAGTCATATTTTATTACTAAGGTTGTTTTTGGTCGAATTACACTTATCCAATAGAATTAGTACATTGTTTATGGTAATAATAATAATATCATTTTTACCCTTAATTACCCTATTTACTTTTAACTGTGGTAAATAAAAGTAAAAAGTTACTATTGACCAAAAATTATTTTCATCTCATTGAACCACATATTACTTACTGACATCAACCGTGTCTCTCAGATTTTTGAAATTCCATTCACAAATGCGGTAAAATTTTGTTTTATGTAAATTTGCAAATTCTCCTAGGAGGTGGGTAAAAGACGGTGAAAAGTTCAATAAAATTTTTATATATCTAAATTTTTTATAAAATGGATCCAATGAATTACATTGAACATATATAGGTATTATGTATCAATTTTGATCTAAAATAAATTTAAATAAAATAAATAATTATTTAAATAAAAAGTCAGTTTTTAAATAGTAAACCAGTGTTTTCACAATTCATCAAAAATTGAATGTTTTCAGAAAAATACCAAAATTACATCCTAGGATAATTACGATATTCCGAATCCAAAAATGAAGTCCATTTTAAAAAATAAAATTTATAAAATTTCAAAAAGTTGTTATTACTATTTATAACAGCTAGTTTTAATAATATTTTAATAGCATATCATTTTTTAGTGAAACTCGGTATTGCGTACAACGAAAGCTATTGAGGAAGGTCGCTGTTGCATGTAAGGAAAGAAAAGATAGTGTTGTGTGTAGTGAAAGATCCCTTTGATGATTTATATAACACAAAAACAGAATATTTCTCATAAAAGTCTCGGGTGTTACATTCTACCCCCCTTAAAATGAATTTCTCCCACGAAATTTTTCACTTTGTAATAAACAGATGAGGATACCTCTCCCTCATAATATCCTCAAGCTCCCATGTAGCTTATTATAATTGGTGGTTCCTACATAAAACATTCAATAAGCGGGTGGTCTTGTTCCGTAGGACTTTTTCTCTACGATCCAGAATCTCTATCGGCTGTTCTTCATAAGAAAGATCTTGCTCCAGCGGTAAAACTTCTGAGCTGAGTACATGTGAAGGATCAAGTATGTACATTCTCAGGAGAGATACATGGAACACATAGTGAACTTGGGAGAGATTCGATGGATGTGCCAATCGGTAAGCTACCTTCCAAACGTGATCCATTATTTCGAAAGGGCCGATATATCTAGGGCTCAACTTTCCCTTCTTTCCATATCTCATGACCCTCTTCCAGGGAGATATTCGTAAGAACCCTTTATCACCCACTTCAAACTCTTGGTCTTTTCATCTGTTGTCGGAATAAATTTTTTGTCGACTCTGAGCTGCTCTTATGTGTTGTTGAATAGATCTGACCTTTTCTACCATCTCATCAACAAGATCAGGTCCTAATAGCTTTCTTTCCCCAACTTCATCCCAACAAGTTGGAGTTCTTCATTTCTTTCCATAGAGAGCTTCATAAGGATCCATCTAAATACTGGAGTAAAATCTATTATTATAAGAAAATTCCACCAAAGCTAGGTGTTGATCCCAACCACCTTTGAAATCCATAGAGCAAGCTCTCAACATATCTTCTAGAGTTTGAATTTTCCTCTCAGATTGACCGTCTTTCTGAGGATGATAAGCAGTGTTGAAACTCAACTCTGTATCTAGAGTATGATGAAGACTTCCCCAGAACTTTGAGGTAAACCTCGGATCCCGATCAGATATAATAGAAAGTGGTACTCCATGCAATCTTACCACTTCCTTTACATATATCCTGGAAAGTTGATCGAGATAGAATTCTTCTCTAATAGCAATGAAGTGTGTAGACTTTGTAAGATGATCAATTATGACCCAGATATCATTATTGCCTTTGGATGTTTTAGGAAGTCCAGTGATAAAGTCCATAGTGATGTTTCCCCATTTCCATTCAGGTATGGGTAATGGTTGTGACATCCCCTTAGACTTCTGTCTCTCAACTTTAACTTGATGACAAACCAAGCATCGGGAGATATATTCAGAAACATCTCTTTTCATGTCATCCCACCAGAAGTACTCTTTCAGGTCCTTATACATCGTCATGCTTCCAGGATGAATAGAGAATGAAGAACTATGAGCCTCATACAGAAGCTCCTTCTTTAATTCGGGGATGGGAGGAACACAAAACCTATTCCTAAACATTATTATCCCATCACAATCAAGGTTGAATTCAAGAACATTTCTCACCTTCTTTTTTAACTCCACATCTTCTTTCTGTGCCTCTTTAATCTTCACATGTATAGATAGTTGAACATTCATTTGAGAAAGATACACTTTTCCCCCTTCCATTATAATTCCAAGATCCATCCTTTTTAAATACATAAATATTGGATCTTTTGTGATCCTCATCATGGATAAGCTAGCATGGTCTTGTCGACTTAATGCATCTTCCACCTTGTTTTCTTTCCCACGGTGGTAATGAATTGAGCAGTCATAATCCTTAATCAGCTCCAACCATCTTCTTTGGCGCATATTCAGCTCCTTTTGTGTGAAAATATTCTTTGAAATTTTATGATCAGTGTAAATGTCACACCTTTCTCCATAAGGATAATGCCTCCAAATCATTAATGCAAAGATTACCGCAGCTAATTCCAAATCATGAGTTGGGTAATTTTGCTCATGTATTTTCAACTTTCGTGAGACATAAGCTATCACCATATCATTTTGCATAGGAACACACCCCATCCCCTTCTTGCATGCATCACTGTAGATCAAAAACCTTTCTCCACTACAAGGAAGTGTGGGTACAGGTACACTGGATAACCTTTTTTCAACTCCTTGAAATTCTTTTCACATTCCTCTGTCCACACGAGCTTAACTCCTTTTCGAGTCAAACTAGTGAGTGGATTATATAATCATGAAAAATCTTTCACAAAACGTCGATAATATCCAGCCAAACCAAGAAAACATTGGATCTCGGTTACAGTTGTTGGTCTCGACCATCTTTCAATAACCTCTATTTTTCTGGATCCACAGATATCCCCTCATTTGAGATTATGTGACCCAAAATGAAACATTTTGAAGCCAAAATTCACACTTGGAAAATTTGGAATAAATCTTCTCCTTTCTCAAGGTCTTCAATATAATTATCAAGTGATCTTCATGTTGTTCCTTTCTCTTTGAATAGACAAGAATATCGTCTAGAATGACTACCACAAACTGATGAAGTTAGTCTCTAAAAACTCTATTCATTAGATCCATGAAGATAGCAGGGGCATTAGTAAGACCAAATGGCATCACTATAAATTCATAGTGTCCATACCTTGTACAGAAAGCCGTCTTTGTTATATCCTCCATTTTGACCCTTAATTGATGATACCCTGAATGAAGATCAATCTTGGAAAAGTATTGAGTTCAGCGTAGTTGGTCAAATATGTCATCAATTCAAGGGAGAGGATATTTTTTCTTGATAGTGATCTTGTTAAGTTCTCGATAATCAATACAGAGTCTCATTGATCCATCTGTCTTCTTAACCAATAGAACAGGTGCTCCCCAAGGTGATGCACTAGGGCGTATGAATACCTTATCAAGATTCTCTTGGAGTTTCTTTTTCAATTCCTGCAACTCAATTGGGGCCATTCTATAAGGTGTCTTCGAAATAGGAAAAGAACCCGGTACGAGTTCCATTGAAAATTCATCTTCACAATTTGGTAGAAGACCAGGAAATTCCTCTGGAAAGACATCATCAAAATCTTGTACAATGGGAATATTCTTAATCAGGATTTTCTCTACAAACATTTGAGATAAATAACCTTCATTTAGTGGAATCAAGACCCATAAGATAGAATAAATTTCCACTGGAAGGTTATGTTCATCCTTGCATCGATAGACGATCATAGATTGATCTGGAATATGAAATGTGACTTCCCTTCATTGGAAATTGATATGATCTCTATATAAAGAAAGAAAATTCATGCCAAGAATCACATCAAATTCCACTATAGGAAGGATCACAAGATTTTTAGGAAGCACTTTCCCACAAACTTCAATCGAAAAGAATTATAAACTTTTGTTGTGACTGTTGTGCCATTAGGGGTTGTCACAGCTAACTCAACATCTAATTATTGAGGTAATATGGTGATACCCTTAGAAAATTTTTCAGAAATAAAAGAGTGGGTGGATCTGGAATCAAATAAAACATTTGCTACTTTAGAGTGGATGGTATGTGTACCTTTCACCACATCGTTATCGTACTCCACATCGCTGATAGAAATTGCATGTGACTTTCCTTTGTCTTTAGCTTTAAGAGTTTGTTGACGTCGATCATCATCAACAACTCTTGGATTAGGTAATTGATTGGCATAATGCCCCATTTCCTTACACTTATAACATTGAAGTGTAGGAGGTTCACTCTCTATAGCATTTTCTTTTTTTGCATCATTAGACATCTTCTTCCCATTATTTCGACATTCAATTTCCTGATGACCTTCTTTTCCACACTTATAACATTTTCTTGTCCCCTTAAGACAATTTCCTCCATGTTTCTTTCCACACTTTGAGAATAAGGGAAAACTCATCTTCTTTTCCGTGTGGTCTTTAGATTTTCCTTTGAATTCCATTTTCCTCTTCTTATCAAACCCATATGACGGATGGGTTACTCTAAACTCCATTTCAACCTTAAGAGAACATCAAATGATTTACTCATAACTATTAAATTCTCTTATGGCTAACGTCCTTCGAAGACTTGGTTTTAAGCCACTAAAGAATCGATCGATCTTACTCTCAGGTTGGATAATAATACCAGAAGCGTACCTTGAATGTCTTGTAAAATTTGCTTCATATGTACCAACAGATTCATCATCCTTTTTCTTCAGTTCAAGAAACTCTTTCTCCATCTTTGTTCGAAGAATACGAGGGAATTACTTATTGAAAAATAAGTTCTTGAACTCGTCCCATTCCATGGACTCAATTTCATCCCTTTGCCTTGTATTCTTAATAAGATTCAACCATTGAGCAGCATATCCTTCCAAATGATACACTGCTAAGATGAATTTATCATTTTCAGAACATTGAAGGACTAAAAATATCTTTTCAGTAGTACTAATCCATTGTTCAGAAACTAATGGATCAGTAGACCAGATGAATGAAGGTGAACGCTACCTCATGAAGGATTAAACAGAATGTTGCTCCTTCCTTTGCTCGTTTGGATGTCCTGCATGATTCATATCTTGAGAAAGTTGTGTGAGCATGGCTACAAGATTTTGCATTCCAGGTCCCTAATGTTTGGTTGCTCAGGGGGACAATCATTGCATTGCCCGTCGCATTCTGCATTTACACTCTTCCTTCGGGTTCCAGTCATTGACTAAAACCAAGAAAAATAGTGTGAGAAACACAAATTATAATAGGAAAAACAGATAATCAAGAATAAAATCTCACACTTAAGGTCTTATCATAGGTTTTTCATGGCCATTTTTTAAAAACTATGATCGTGTTCTATGCTTAGACTTATCCTTAGGGTTCTTACTAAGGCTTTCACATCCTAGTTTCCAAAGGTTGACAATAAATTTCCTCTGATACCTACTATAACAACCCATACTTTACATACATTGTTATTACTTCAGAATTTAAGAACAATTATTACAACATAAAAAAAACCATGAAAGGACGGTGTAGGTATAGTGTCTTTAGAAACTGGGAAACATAAACAACTGGTTCAAAAATCATTTACATCGTCTCCCTTTTTTTTATCATATCTAGAGTCCCTTTTCGCATATCTTACTTAATATCCATCTTCCAGGCATGGGGAAAAGAAAACATACAAATGGGTGAGCTCAAATGATCAGTAAGGGTAAACAAAAGAAATATCAATCACATCATATTCATAAGAACATATCATTTTTGAAATATTAACCTGCAAAAGAGATCACAATTTCAAAAAAATGGGATAAATCATAGTAGTAAAATGTAATCCCAATAATCATAACATAAAACGTGAAACTTTTTGGAATACACACATAATCATATAGAATCATTTCTTAGTAGTCAAGGCTCATATCCAAGACTATCTTGGCAGAAAAAGTACATTTCTAAACAGAGTTCACTCCTCGTTTCAGTCCTGTTTCACTGAACCGGATTAACCTGTCCTTCCAGACATGTCTATCACTTGAGATATAAATCTTTTCCCAATTAATTGGAGGATGATATAGGTCCCACCCATCTCATAATGATACCATTCTTATGTGTGCCAGAAAATCAAAAAAAATCATACATCATTGCATAACCCAAGTAATAAAAATGGGATTCTTAAACATCGTGACATCATAAAACAGTTCATATAAGATAAAGGAGTTAATAAAAATAATTCCATCACAACATAATCAAATAAATGTAATAATAGTGATAGAAACAAAACCCTATATTATCATAGATGAAAAATAATTTTGATAACACACTTGAACTCCATTCTTGGGGAAAATATCCTTTCTACTTCAAAAACATTTTTCATTTCTTAACATGTCATACAATTTTAAACTAAATGAAGCTAATTAAAAATAAACTTGAAAACATGTAAAGGAAAATTCAAGGAAATAACGTTCTAAAAATCCATTCATGTCGTATATGTTAAAAAAACATTCTTCTCGTACTTTCGCCGAAAAAGTCAAAAAGTACCTCGTACTAAAAATGACAAAAGATTTGTTTCATATCTTTTACTAAAAACTCACCGAAGGGTAAAATTGGATATAAATTTTTTTAATAGGATAGAAATATTATTACATATTGAGGAAACATGGATGTGAATGAAAAATATTCCCCAGTAAATCCTAATGTATAAACAATCTCTGATAAAAAATGAGATTGCGAGATTTTCCCTTACCTTAGGTCTGATTGCTTCGTAAGTGTCCCAACCTCCTGTATAATGATTTAAATAATTTCATTGACTTATTCCAGAATCATACTAATTGTTATGATATCATATATGGTCATATTCTTATCTTCTTATTAGTAATATTTCATTGCTACTTGTTATTCGGGTGTTTATTACTTTTTGTTCTTATGTGTGTTTTGTCGAATAAATTCTCATTCTTATTTTTAGGTTATAGATACCTCATTTACAGAATGGTATTAGTGTAATATATATCATATTTATTCATTCAATTCATTTATATAATCATTATGAAATGAAGATCATGTAGAATGAGTCACATCACATCGTGGAGACGGTATTCCGTACGTACGCACGAGTGATGATATTGTTCCCAAGACCGTGGAATTGTATTGGAGTGTATGTATACTATTTCAGAATCAATATCAATTTACAATAATAATATATAGTCATTATTTGCACCATTATACCCATACAAGTAATGTGGTGGTGGAAAATAGATTACACCACGGCATGCAGACGGTATTCCGTACGTACGCACACGCGGTGATTTCATTTTCCATAGGATAGATAGATGGTGAAATAGGGATGCTTCATATTAATAATAACATATCAGTATATGAGTGATACTGATTTTATTACTTCGTATTGAAACAAGTAAATAAGAAGAAGTGGAAGAAGAAATAATGTTGAAAGAATCGGTAACTGACATTAACTCTTCTTTGAAGCGCCTCTTTGACACCTCCTCTTAGGGCACTAAAATTGGTCTTTGAAAAGGACCAAAACCTCTAGGATGTTTCTAGGGAAGTGGAGAAGAGAATTTTGTAGGGGTTGACCGAGCTTGAAGTCCCAAAGTGGTGTGAGTAATAGAGGGAGTAGGTGCCCTTTTATAAGGGAGGAGAGGGGCACCTTTGGAAAAACTAAAAATATTATTTTATAATAAAGTCATATTCAGTTTTTAATAGCTCCAAATTGATTTATTTAGAATCTAAGGTAGGTATGGGTCGAAATACTCTCATCCAAAACAATTTATACAAGTTTATGTATCTATTTTAACCTTATAATTTAGATTTAACTTTAAGTTAGATAATTTAACTTTTACCGTGTCTACTTGTTTTCTTACATTATAAGGTTAATAAACTTACTATAACAAGACACACGAACCCCAAGCTGGTTATTATTAATATATATGACATTATCTTAGTCATTTGGCTGAACCATAGATTTTTAGGAATAAAATAACAAATAATAATATAATATTTGTTTTAAAAACTATTTTTTGTCAATTTTGACACTATTTGGTAATTGATTTTTGTGAAAATCATAACAGAATTATTAGTTCGAAATACGTTAATTAAATAAATAATAACATGAAATATTAACATATAAAATTATTGGAATTTATAAAAAGTCTCAAATTACATTTATTTGGGTATTTATAATATCAATTATATCAATATTTCTTTAATAATATAATTACTGCATCATCATTGTGTTATAAATAAATTACATTATTTAAAGTATAAAAATTACAAATAAAATATCATTATGTAGGAAATATTTTTATCTATCTAGTGAATATTTATAGTCTAATTTATCTTATGTATAACCCTATATTAAAAATGATTTAGTCATTAAATGTTGATTTTAACTATTTTAACCCTTCTTTAAATAAATTAATAATAAATGTCCTAATATAATACATGTGGGCATAAATGGTCATATTTTATTAATAAGGTTGTTTTTGGTGGAATTAAACTTATCCAATAGAATTAGGACATGTTTTAGGGTAATAATAATATCATTTTTACCCTTAATTACCCTAATTACTTTTAACCGTAGTAAATAAAAGTAAAAAGTTACTATTCACCAAAAAATTATTTTCATCTCATTGAACCACATTTTTAATTACTGAAATTAACCATTTCTCTCTGATTTTTTAAATTTCATTCACAAAAGTGGTAAAATTAAGTTTTATGTAAATTTTCAAATTCTCCTAAGAGGTGGGTAAAAGACGACGAAAAGTTCAATAAAATTTTTATATATCTAAAATTATTATAAAATGACTCCAATGAATTGAATTGAACTTATATAAGTATTATGTATCAATTTTGACATAAAATAAATTAAAATAAAATAAATAATTATTTAAATAAAAATTCAGTTTTTAAATAGTAACCTAGTGTTTTCACTATTCATCAAAAATTGAAAGTTTTCAGAAAAATACCAAAATTTCACCCTAGGCTAATTTCGATATTCCGAATCCAAAAATGAAGTCCATTTTGAAAAATAAAATTTATAAAATTTCAAAAAGTGGTTATTATTATTCATAACGACTAGTTTTAATAATATTTTAATTGCATATCGTTGTTTAGAGAAAACTCGGTATTGCGTACAACACAAGCTATCGAGGAAGGCCGCGGTTGCGTGTAAAGCAAGCCAAGCTAGTGTTGTGTGTAGTGAAAGATCCATTTTATGATTTATATAACATAAAAAAAATATTTCTCACAAAAGTCTTGGGTGTTACAGTCTATTTGGGTATTATCAGAAACTTATGAAGAACTTATCATGATTTTCGAACTCACTAACCAAGCTGACTAAGAATTGAAATTTTTTTTATCTAGACTAGTGAATGTGAAGACGGATTCAAGGAGTTGAAAAGGAGGCTTATCACTACACCATTTTTCACAAAAATAACAAGTGTGGAACTCTTTTTAGTGTACAATGATGATTAAATTATGTTTTTAGGATGTGTACTTATGAAAGGTGATAAAGTGGTAGCCTATGATTTAAGACTGTTAAAAATAAATGAGAAAAACTACACCATGCCTGATCTGGATTGGTATAAATGATATTTACATTGTAAATATAGCAGCATTATCCCTATCGGGAGAAGTGTGAGATACATAATAATCACAAGACTCCCAAATATATATTCACACCAAAGGATCTTAATATGCCCTAGTGAATATTGTTAGTGCTCATTAAGGATTATTACTTCTCTACCCACAACCATAATTGTAAAGATAATAATGTATCATATACTCTAGGTAGAAAGGAACACATGTCCTAATCAATGATGATAATTTAGATGGATCCAATATTCTTAGAATTAAAAATGATAGCCATGGGAATCATTATGGGAGGATTATAATAAATCCTTTCTCAAATGATTCCTTAACCATCCCTCATGGAGACAATAAATCATTCTCAAAAAATTATGTGGAAATTTAGAAGATGGTGGAAGCTACGAGAAAAGGAAAATACTCAGAGTTCAAAATATATGTGTTGGGATATTTGGGTCATGAATATGTGTACCATCTAAACTAGAGATAAAGTAGGAGGTTATAAATGACAAACATAGTTCAACCTTCTCTATTCACCCAGGGTTCACAATGATGTATCGAGATCACTGGGAGAACTATTGGTTAGAGAATATGAAAAAGAACATAACTGAATATATTTCATAGTGCCTAGTATATTAGTAAGTGAAAGATAGAATAAAAAAGTCTATGGGGTGATGAAAACACTACCTATACCTGCATGGAAGTGGGGGAATAGTACCATGAGCATTGTCACTCAAATTCCAAGGACATCCAGATGAAACAATTCTATATGGATCATTATAGATCATATAACAAATTTCTCTCACATTATCACAATTTGAGAGGATATATCACTGGATGAAATAATGCAGATATATATATCAGAGAATTAGTAAGGATACATGGATTACCACTATCAATTTTATATGATCGAGATAACTTATTTACCTCTATGATTTGGAAAATTATCCAAAATTATTTGAACACTGAGTTGAATTTTATTACTACCTATCATCATAAAACTGATAGACAATCTAATTAAACTATTCATAAATATTATTAAATACTAATAGAATGTTATTTGTACTTCAAAGTTGGATGTGAATGACATTTTATAATGGATGCATTATTCTACAACAATAGTTTCTACTAGAGCATCCAAATGGATCTATATGGATACCTTTTTGTGAAAAGATGAAAATCACCATCATGTTTGGATAAAGTTGGTGAACATAAGCTTTAACTACCTGAAATAGTTGAAGAAATTGTAGAGAATGTGAAAACCATTCAGAATCACATCAAGGTAGCCCATTTTCATCAAAAGACCTATGCAGATAATCATTCAGGAGGCCTTGATTTTGTGGTTGGAGACATGGTAATCCTTAGCATATCTCTATGGAAGAGGATCAATAGATTTGGGAAGAATGGAATGAAAATTCCCATGTACATCATCCCTTTTCATATTGTTGATCATGTTAGATCCATGGCCTACTGACTAGAACTTCCACCAACAATGTCTCAAGTACATGATGTATTCCATGTATCCCAATTTAGAAAGTACATACCAGATCCTTCACATGTACTTCGTTTATTGGGGGTACTGTTGAATAATGATCCTTTCAATGAGGAGTAGTTAGTGAAGATCTTGGATCATAGAGATAATGTTTTACACAAAATGACTACTCACCTGATCAATGTACTATAGAAGAACCATGTCTATGAAGAGGAAACATTAGAACTTGAGGAAGAAATTATGGAGAAGTACCCACACCTGTTTTCAGCTTTGAATGTTATTGAGGGAGAAATTCCATAAGGGGGGAAACATATAACAACCCAAACATAGATCAATTTAAAATTACCTTCTTATATATTTGTCACATACTATAAACCACATAAAATCACTTTGATAACACAATAAAATAATTAAAAATAAAAAATTACTGAAATAAGAAGTATTTCATGATCTTAAGAAACTGATATTGATGAAATAGTAACGTGAACATTAGAAAAGTATTATGACACTTATGAATTGTAAATTAGGAAAAAAAAGTTATCTCAACCACGAAAGTAAAAATAAAATTAATCAATCTTATAATAAATTGTATGATGAAATTATATCACAGTATAAGTAAATAAATATTTTAAAAATTATTCATTAAGGGTTGATATTTTTGTATGACATTAATATTTAATTACAATTTTATGATTAATTTAACAAATTAAAATAAAATATTTTTTCTGAATTTTTTTCATAAATTAATTTTTCTTATGTCTTATGATTATAAGATAATTTTATTAGACCTTAATTATGTTTTCAAAGTGTTAGAAAAGCTGTTTCAATTTAAAAAGATTTATTTTCCAAGTAAATAAAGATTTTAATTAAAAATTAAAATTCTCATATTTATAAAATTATTTTTCTACGATGTAGATAATTTTTTAAATATAATATATAAAAATGGTTATGGTAAATATTTTATATTTTAATGAAATACATTATTTTTTAGTGAATTGAAAAATACGACAATTTAATGTATATATATATTATAAATTAAATACATTATTCCTTGATTCATGGATGATTTATAAACCATTGGTTTGAACTAACATGATCTAATTAATGTATATATTCTCAAGAATTCACAATATTTCTTTTTTTATCAAATAAATACTCTAATGAATTAAATAATTTTAAAATAGCCATCTCCTGCACATTAAATACCACCCCTCAAAACCTCTTCTAACCACACCTCTAATGTCATGAGTCTTATCCAGTTTTTTTTCAAATATACTACCAATACTCTCTCTCATGGACAATATACTTAACAAATTTCCAAAACAAATACCCCTATGGAGGTTCTCAAGAAGAAGGAATCAAGAGGAAAAACCCTATTCCATTTTCCATCAATTTCCTTTTAATTTCTTTTCACTTTTTATCTTCCCCTAACATAACCCTTTTCAAGTGGCATGAAAACCCCATTATCATAAATATAATATAATTTTATCATTTTTATATAAAAAATATTCTTCAAATCTCATCTCTTGTCTCTTTTATTTTAAAAATGAAAACATTGTATATGATGTGCTGATTTACCACCTTTGTGGACAATGTGATTTTATATTTCCATTCCACCTTCAAGGAAGGTCATGAAATAAATTTTTTTTGGTTGAAAAAATTTATATTCTATGTATTTAAACCTATTTAATATTCTATAACCTGTATATATACATGATACTTTATTATATAACAAAACAAGTTTTTTATGATAAAAAATGCTAAATTAATCTAAAATATTATCATTAATGATTTATCTAATGAATAATCCTCACATATGGAAAAAATATGGTATTTTAATATTATATATTTTCATTAATAACAAATAATTTCAATTATTAACAACTATCCTCATTCTACATTATTTTCCATGCATATATACAAGTAAAATAATCATGGAAACGAAGGAAACTAACACTCCCAAACGATGAAATTGTATCTCAAAAACCATAAACAGTTATATAAATGAACTCAATAAAATTATGGTAAATAAAATAAATGTATAAAAGTTTAATAAATAAAAAAAATAATGGATTTAATTTTATTATTTTCTAGATAAATATTAACTGGATATTCATTTTGAACATAATGTAAGGGATTTTACCCGAACCTCCATTTTATCCTTTAGGTTACTATTTCTCACTCTTTACTCCCATTTAATGTTTATTTATATATATATAATTCTAATAAATGCGATTAATATGTTCCAAAATAATTTACCTGGATCATATCATCCCACTTTTATGGGGTAATATATGTTTTAGAATGCTTCTCTTTTCAATTCTCACTATTAATCAAGATCGATTCAAGGGTACATCCCGATATCATACCCATTTTAAATAGAACTCTATAATTTGTTTTAATCAATAATTATACTTCTAAAATCACTAATTTTATCATGAAAATCATCATGGTTCATTTCTATTTTTATATAAACAACTATTATTTTTTCTTTTTTAAATAATTATTATGATTTTCCATTAAACAAACCTTAGGTTGGTCATTTATAAAGTTTCTTAAACACAATTTTTGAATGTTTAAACTTAATTTTGACATGAATTAAAATTTTATATTATCATTTTCCATTATTAATGTTCACATATGTTTTAAATAATTTCTTTCATGGACACCCATATGATATGCTCATTTTTTATGCCTTCTGACATTATTAAGGCATCTATTTCTTTCAATGGTAACCGTTAAAGTTTTTCTTAATGTAGAAAACATATTCATAAAAATTTTATAATGGGTGAACCAATTTATCACTAAAATTCATTGGGTAATGTTTAATCTGATGAGACGTTATGTTGGGATATGGAGTAAACCTGATCCCTTTAGGGTTTTTTCCACTATTTTATATAGCCTTGGCCGTTATCCTTGAGTAATGTTTATGTCATGTTATTTTTTATTAACACATTCCTATTATGACTTGATTATATGTTCCCATGATATAAATATTATAATTCATTATGTTTATTCATGTTCCATTCCATTATTTCATCGTGTTATGCGTTTTAACCCATGTTCTACGTTTTATTCCTATGCATATTTCCTTAGTGGTAATTTAAAGCTAATTTATTTTGTTCATGTATTCCCCATGATATCTTTTGCAGATGTATGTGCTGAATGGATGTTAGGATCAAATTATGGAGATTAAAAAATATTTTTATTTGGGTTTCATTATGTTTAATTATATACCCAATCTTCCCAAGACACTAGACATTATGATCATTTTATTGAGATTGTTTGTTAATTATGAATTAATATATGTGAAATTATAGGTTCTCTATCCATAATGGTGGGAATTTATGTCTTTTTTGTATAAGTTATAAAACATTACTTCTTTACTTTTGTTAGAAAAGTCACAAGTTACTTGATTTTGGAAATTAATAGAATCTTATATTAAAAAATATTTAAAAAAAATAAAAATAAATAATTTTTAAAATAAAATTGTTATTTTAAAATCATTAAATAAAATATTTTTATAAATCATTTATGTGGATGAAAATTTTTTCAAACAAAGATATAAATGAAAATGATTTTACTTAAAAAATTATTCTCATTATTTTGAGTAGATAAATTTAATGGAATTAAAGGAAACCATTTATATTCAAGAATTAAATATATGATAAGAGAATTCATGAGTATTTTGAAAATTTTATCAAATGATTTCATCATGATAACTTAATCATAAGAAAACCTATAAATAATGAGATGGTAACATAAAACCCCGAACCCCATGGCCAACATCCTCCATATATTTTAAAAACTCCTATACAATAAATATATGTTTATTATACATATTATTGAAACACCATACTTATATATATTAAATAATAAATTATTTACTTTCATCCTTTTTCACTTGTTTATAAACAATTCTTCATATGAAAAACTATTTTAGGTCATAATTTCATCATTTTTCATGTAAGTTTTAGATTAGTATTTTTGGTCCTTGAACATTGATAATTGTTCCATCATCTCCAGAAATTTTAATAATGGTATAATATAACATATATTCCTTATATATATTTATTTATAATAATCCATAAATTATTGGGATATAAAAATGAAGTACAGAGTTCATAAAGATGGTAAGTCATATGTACACATGAAAATTGTTTTCTTTTTTCAATAGATAGAATGAAATAAGGTTACAAATTAACTCACCTTTATAATATAATTATTATATCATATTTATCAAATTAAACATCATTAAAATCTGAGTAAATCATAATTAAAAGTTATTCAAATCAATTTTTGGATGCGGTAGTCCACACATATGCACGATCAACATTTTCATTTCCCAAAGGATTGGATGGTATTATTATATAAATTATATTACCATTACAGAAGTATAATGGAGTTTTAAAAATGATTTATAATTTTTAAAGCCATCACAATACCTAGATATTATTTATTATGATGAAAATTTAATTATATCTCTATGAGGAGATGGTAAGCCGTTTGTATGCACAAGTGATGCTTTAACATCCTATTTGATAGGATATAATGTGTTATAATTGTATTTTCATAATAATAAAAATAAAATTTCATTATATCTTTATACAAAATTTATTATTTTATTAATAATATAACATGTATAGATTAGTTAAAATAAAAATTTAATGGAAATTGATCTGTTAAGGCAATTACCTCTTCTTTGAATCAACCCCTTTAGATCTCATCTAAAGGGTAGTAAGGTTGGCCTTTTAAAAACAATAAAACCTCATGATATTACTAGGTAACATGAGAAGTTAATTTTTTAGTGTCTTTTTATCTACAATTTACAATGTAGAGTGATGAAGACAAATGGTCGTTCCCTTTATAATTTATGGGAGGGGAATCATTGAAATTTATTAAAATATTAAATTAATATAAATTAATATTGATATAGAAATGTAACCAAATTGATTATATTAAAATATTATATGATGATGAATATATTTCTCCTTATTCAGTATATTTTTAATATTCGTAGATCACCTTTTTACCCTTATCATTTATTTTAACCCCCACTAACACTTTTCATAGTTACCATAATATTAAGGTTTTCTATACATTAAGTGTTTATAATGTTAGTATAAAATAAAAAATGACCCATAAACAGACCATGAATGATATTTAAAACCACATAGAATTCATTTGGATGATTCTATGTTTTTATTAATTTTATATCATTTAATATAGTATTATTTATAATAAAATATCTATAATTGAATTTTTAATAACATTATTTGAATATAAAGTTATATACATCATGTGAAAGGGATAATTTGAATCTAATTATTCTAAATCTTCTTAATATTTTATATAGATCTATAAAATTTGTAGACATATTAACTCATATAAATTATATCACTTTTCATATTTTTAATAACATTTATTATATTTTAATTAAATTGGGTAATATTACAAAGGTGTTTCATAAACAATTAAAGTAAATATATAATTAATAAAAATTTAAAAAAAAATATATCAGGAAAATAATTTTATTATTATCAAAATAGATAGTTATATTCATTAATTACATTATTTTTTCCCTATATGGACTCGTAATATATATAAAAAACAAAAAACATGACCTTTTGTAACCTTGATTGATTTAAATATTATATTAGTAAATTTCATGGAAAATTTTCCATTTAAGAAATAAATTTTGAGGATATAGTTATAAGGGTAAAATTATAATACAACAATCAAAATTAGAAAGAAAAATAATGGTCTTACCCATTAGTTTGAATCATAATTAGCCTGATTTACCTTTTATTGAGATGATAAAGATTACCACGATTATAATTCACATTAAAAAAATTTGGCCTTTTTACCAAAAATAATACTCCTAGTTATATATATGTAATTCATTTTATCTAATTAAATACATATAAATGTTATAAATAATTTCGATTTATGTTTAAAATATTTGAGAAACCCCCTTCTTAGAAATATATATTTCTAACATGAAATAGATTTTTATTGTACTATTAATGATGAAAATATTACAAGATTTTTAAAAAATATTATCGAATAAATAATATGTTAATTTATTAAAAATAATTAAATTATAGAAATAAATTTAATTTAATAGGACAAAAATAAATTTCCCACATAAAAACAGTTTTCCCATGAGAAAAACTCCATTATTTTTAAAATAAAAATATTTCATTTCTAATTAATTGATAACTAATGAATTCATTTTATAAATGTGTAAAACATAGATTATCATAATTTTTTTAGTCATATTCATAACCACTAATTCAATCGATAGGTGATCAAAATATTTTAAAATTTATCATATTTTTCTATACTCATTGTTACATGTAATGCTTATAATAAAAAATATATAATTTATTTGAAATTTTATAATTTTTATATTTTAGAGGTGTTACATTCTACCACCCTTAAAAATTCACTGTAAATTTTGTTACTCTCATAAAAACAAATGAGGATACTTTTGCCTCATCATATTATTAGGGTTGTATGTTTCTTCCTCAAATTGGTGGTTTTACCACAGAACTTTGACCATGTGAGTGGTATTATTTCATAGCACTTTCTATTTATGATATAGAATCTCAAAAACATATTCCTCGAAAGTATGATCTTTTTCAAGTTATGTGGACCCAAAGTTAAATACATGTGATTGATCATATATGTATATCCTCTAGGGAGATATTTGGAAGAAATCATAATCTTGAGAGCGATTCTATCAGAAATCCAATGGATAAGCTATCATCTTTATAAGATCAAGAATATTTAATTGGAAAATATATCTAGGTTATACCTTTCCCTTATTTCCAAAACTCATTACCCTCATACAAAAATATATTCATTGGAATACATTGTAACTAATATCATACTCTAGATCTTTCTGACGATTTATATAGTATCATTTTTTTAATCTAAGATAACCTTTTGTGTTATTAAATATCTCTAATCTTATCTACTATTTTTTTCCGTTATATGTGGTCCCAATATGTGGCATTATTTAACATAATTCTAGAACATTTTAGTTGGTTACTTCCTACCATATAGGTCCATATATGGATCTTTCTAAATTCTGGTGGTGACATATATAATTTTAAGTAAAATCCCACCACAGGAAGGTGTGGATCCCAAACACATTTGAAACCCCTATAGAAATATCTAAACATGTTTATAGAGTTTTAAAGGTCATATTAGAATTACCATGATGTTTATAAGAAGTGTTGAGAATTATCTTTTTATCCAATTCATCCTAATGACTTCTACAAAACATCCAGGTGAAACTCACATCTTGATAAAATACATTTTTCACAAGTCCTTAATGTATAAATGAATATGATAAAAAAGATGTAAATATTATCTTACTGTAAAAAAATGATCTAATCTCATAAGGTGATCTACTAAAACCCATAAAACATTACTCCCTTTATATATTCTATGGATTCCAATGAAAATTAACATGGTGATTTTTACCATTTACATTCTTTATAAAAACCTAATTATGACTTTCTTGTACTCTATAGTATTGTTTTTGTTTATTTTAAATGTCTTGGTGAGGTTACGGGAATCTTGGTGATGGAGATCCTTTTCTAGGGAAATTGGAATAATTTTTATGGATGTATCTTTTTTAATTTATGGATTCTGGGAACAAATGTGTTAATGAACATTAAGGGTTCTCCCTAAGTTCAAAAAATGTATTAGGTACCTTACGGTTTCTTTACTGTGAAGTGTGTTGTTTTCTATCTACTTACACACATTTTAATGTGATTACACACATTGTAATTATCCCTAGTAGGATTAAATAAATGAGGTTTAGGGATTGGATGTTATACAAACCGTGTAAATGGATCACATCATGTAATGAAAAAAAATAAGGTTTTATTAACAAGGAGATATATTTTTTGAATGTTTCATCCTTTACGAAATACATAGAGTGTAATGGGATTATATACTATGAATGTCACACGACATGAGATTTTAGGGTTTTGTGAGAGATTATAAATATTTTATTCCTCATATAGCTTCCATGTATCATCTTAGATCTCACCCTAGGTGGTTTTTTAGATCTTCATCCCTTCTAGATTGTTTTTTAGTAATTGATCATTAGCATTGTTATGATGTGACCATTTTGGAATGTACTCATTCTGTTTCTTCATTCCGTTGGACATAGATACCACATTGGATGCATTTATGGTTTTTATATGTGATCAGATTTTGTTTTCATTTTCTCCCTTTATGTTTCTTAGTATGGATTGTTCTTCAAATACCATTCTCATTGTTTCCAGTTACTATTTTTAAAGTAATCTAGTTTTGTACAATTTTGAGGTCGGTTTTTCCATAAAAATGGTTTATTTTATGAATAACATGCCTTCCTTGATAAACTCATTTAGTTTGTTCATTATTATTAAGGGATATGGGGTTTCAAAATATAACTTGTAAAAACAATTTAAAGGATTTTTTCATTGAAACATTATTTTATTAATTTTTAAAATGGGTATTCCAACACCAAAGACCATTATCTTGGCCTATAAAATGATTTATGAATTTTGTTTTCATGGTTTTAAGGTGTATTTTTATAATGGAAACATTAGAAACCATGGGTGAATCAAGAAATATACATGGGTGATATTAATGTATGTGGAACCACTAGGAGGTATCCTTTTTGATATCGATGGATTTTGGAAGGTCTTTGTATTGGATAGATCCAATATTATATCATTTTTAAGGTCCATAGTTTCTATTATGTATTTCCATATGAAGGGGACCAATACAAGGTTCAATTTTATTAATGATTATACATTTTATAATTTTATTTTACATGGATTGTTTCTCATGGGTCTTTATATGTGGTTTTATCACATAACACCACATTATGGTATTTCATAGATACGTGTTTACTTATATACCAAATGATGCACGGTTATGTTCTCTTATTTTATCAACACCACTTGTCATTATTCTTTTTTTGCGTAGTTGAATAGAGTTTATGAACACCAAAAGGAAATGATTTATAAATTTATTTCAGGATTTATGAAAAAAAATTATAAAAGGTTCCATTATAAATGGTATATCTATTGAATTAATGATATTGTACATTAAATAGTCTCTATGGTGGTATCCTACAATAGATTTTTATCACACCATACTTTTCCCTTTGGGTGGTTGTAGATGTTTTATTTCATGATTTTATGTAGATGGATGGGAATCATATAGAATTGTTTCTTCTCCATTGGTCATTTCCATCATTTAAGAGTGGGTTTTTGGTGACTGCTAGTCACAAGAGTCATTAAATTGTATCTGGTTTAGCATATTTTTGCTTGGGTTGTATTTGTTTTGTACTATGGTTGTATGGATTATTTTTTATATATACATGAAATTTATATTTCATCAGGTTTTACATATATTACATGATTGGTTGGGTAGAGTGTCTTGTCTAGTATACATGGGATAGTGTGTAATAGTTTGGAATTAGAGGGATAATATGCGAGATGCGTGTTAGAAATTACAATATTTTTTTCTAAGTCTAGTGTAGAAGGATGTTTGGATCATCATAATTATTATAGTAATTGTGGAAGAGGAGATTTTCTAGCTCAGTATCTTTATTGAATTCGAGTTATAATGGGTGGTTCGAAAATATTTTCTTATCTCTGGACACGATGTTCTGAGACATTTGAATGAACTATATGAGAAATTAATGTAAATTTAACCCTTCCATTTATGAAATTCCTTTCATTGGGATAAATTATATTTTTTTATATTCTTGTTGTTTTAAAGCAATGGGTTGAATTCTGAATGTGGTTCTATGATTTTGTAATTTGATGATGATATAATGGTTTATTTCCTTATGTTGACACAAAAATGCTTCCGAGAAGCGATCTTATAAACATGAGAGATGAATTAGTGAGATATTATCCACATGTAAATAATTTAGTGGACCATTCATTAATTGAAGATATAATCCAAACTATTCATGCTCTAGGTGATGTTGGTTTAAGTAACCTATTACATGTTATGGATCATGGTTTTGAGTTCACTAAGAAGATTCCACCTATCTTCTGTGGTGACAGGGGACTGTAGGAATTTGAGAAGAGGACAGAGTGGATTGTGATTCTCTTTATAAAATTTAAGACATAATAAGAAACTAATTTTTTTTAGTTTTCTTATACATTCTTAAGGGGAGTCGAAGGAGATGGTAGAACCATATTGTCCATGACATGTTTCATGAGGACCATACATAGGATAAATTGAAGAAAATCACTAATCATCTGTTTTACTCTGAGATATTTTGAGTGGAAAAGACTCGATATTTTCTAATTTGGGAGTATGGAGAGAATACCATTCAGAAGTATTATACATCTTTTTCTATGTTAGTTCATATGTAACTATAGCCTGTCAAAAATGAGTACCTAAAGATTTAGAGGTTGGAGTTGTGAATGGGAAAAACATTCAGTGGATGTTAATTATTATGTGCCTTCAAATATTTTTGAGGTAGTTGAAAAAGACACATTGGATAAGGTATCCAAATCTATGAAGATAGGTTTGGGTGGATTATGAGTTCATGAAGTTTTTATCAAGGGTGTATCTTTAGGTAAGAAGATGAATCACAAGGGTGGTCGGTTTTCTTTGGGACTAGTTTTTTGATATTTTTTAGGGATGAAGATGGTTTTCTACCACCATTTTGGATGTAGAGGTCATACCAAGCCTAACTCTATAGAGGTTCTCATGACATTCTATATTTATTAATAATCTATTCATATAAGATGATTTTATTATAGGATATCCCATGGTCGTAAGGTAGAGTAAACTTTTACCATGTGTTAAAAGGTTTATGTAGATACTTACATGGGTGGTGGGTCCTCTCCTCAGGATAAGGGAGTTTTTTATGTGGTTCGAGGAGCATAGTTAGGATCTTAGATAAAAAATATTTATATAGTGGATTATGAACCAAAGAAATCTAACACAGTGACATATACAATTAGTGGTATATATGGTTATTTATTTTTCTATGGTGCTAGGTTTTTTGTATGAGAGATACTTTTTAATTTATATCACCCAAATTAGTTGAATTTTTTGTACCAATATTAAGAAAATATATCATAATTATTATAAATTTCTACACCCTTTGGAAAGAGTTTCGAACAAGGTTTTAAGTGTTCCATATATAGGGTGATGATAGTAGACTTTGAGGTGGTATGGGAATTTATAGCTCTTCATATTAACATCTTCAAATTGATTATAAACATATATTAGATGATTAATTTTATTTCCTAGATATAATATTTTCTCAATTAGGTAAAATTATTATCTACTGATGGGGTCACTCATGTCTTTCAAGGTGAGTGGGACTATATTTCATGAAGATAAGGGTCTATTATTCTTTAATATGGGGTGATCATGTTCTAGTTGATATAGATGTTTCATGATTAATTTTAACCTTATTTGGGTGATTGAATTCCTAATGTAGTGTTTGCATTCTCCAAGGTCTTTCTAGATTATTTTCATGGTTTACCACTAAGGATATTGTTCCGGAATAAGATCTATCTTATCCTTATTATGATTCCCCACTATATTCCATCTTAAAGAATTGTGTATGCTAAGCTATGGGAACTTAAAGTCCATCAAGAGGAACTTTTTGTTCAAGGATTTAATCATCATAAAATTCCACCATGGGCTTCATGGGTTATCCTTTCTAAGAAGGAATAATGGATTCTCATACATTTTATTAGCTATTAAAGGATGTATCAAGTTGTTGTTAAGAATAATTACACTTCATCGAGGATTAATGGTCTCTTTGATAATCTTAGAGTGTCTCATTGAATTTCTAGGATTTAACATTAGTTAAGGTACCACTATTTGAGATATCTAGAGGAGGATATTACAAATACAAGGTTTTGTATTCATTATTTTTATTTTGATTTTCTATTTATACCATTCAGAATTGCTAATGATCATGCAATTCTTGTTTGATGAACCTTGTTTTTTATCATTTATTGGACTGTTTTTCGATTGTGTTCATGGATGATATTTTGGTGTAATCCAAGTCAGATGAGGATCATATGGACCATTTTGATATCAACTATAGAACATTTAGAGAAAATAATATGTATAGTATTAATTCCAACTGTGTGTTTTGGAATCAGAATGTTGAATTTTTAGGGCATGTGATATTTAAGAAGGAGCTTCAATGGATCATAAATAGGTATATAAAATTATGTCATAGGATCATCCTATTTTTATTTTAAGATTCATTAGTTCTTGGGTTTGGATTGTTATTATTGATGATTTTTTTTTGGATTTCAACATTCTTGAATCTATGATGATAGTGGTAATCCATAAGGATGTAAAGATGGAATAGAACTAAAATTTTGAGAGATATTTTGAGGATTGGAATGTGAGATTGAAATCAACACTAGTTTTTATTCATATAGAAAAGGTTTTGTGTTATTATTGTTTTAGAGATTCTTCTAGTTTGATTTCTGGATGTGTCTCGATATAGGGGAAACATGAAGTGTCTAACTCATGCTAGTTTTTTTATCATGAGAATAAATACACTACACATGATATTAAGTAGGATGAAGAAATTCAAGCACTAAAAATGTGGAATAAAAGTATCCTTAGGGAGCGGTTTTTGGTATATTATGATAATCATATCTAAAATATATTTTTACTTAGTGGGATCTCATATTGAGATATAGATGTTAGGTGGTGTGTCGTTAGACATTTAATTTTCATGTTGCATACACTCCCGGTAAAGTTAATGTGTTTTATGATGTGTTGTGAAGAAAATTATTGAAAGTTCCCATAATAAATCTGTTAAAGAGTGGTCTCTAATGAGTTTATTTTCTTATATGAGCTTGGTATTAGAGATTTTGGTCAATAGGTGTCCTTGTCATTGATGAAAATGGAAACTTTTTTTGATGGGCATGTTCGTATTGAGTAAGAGATAGACATTGAGTTCCAATGAGTAGGTAAAATACTTTTCGGTGGGGAGAACTTTAGTGATTGATCTCAAAATCACAATAATAATTTATTCTTTCATAGTAGATGGGATGTTCTACTTTCTCTTAGGTAGGATTTGATGGAAATTCAACACCAGTCTTATAGGTTCATGAACCCTGGGGTTACTATGATGTATCATTATTTTAGATCCTCTTATTTGTTATAGTGGATTAGGTGGTCAATTGAGTATTTTTTTTCATGGTGTCTTACTTTTCATAGAATTAAGGTGGAATAATAGGGACTTGAAGGGTTATTTCTTCCCATACCAATTCCATAATGTATGTGGGAAAATATTTCAATGTATTTTTGTTGTTGGATTAACACATAATCCTAGTGGGAAGGATGTAATTATGGTGATCATTGATCAACCCATGAAATCAGTGCATTTCATAAATATTAGGGAGATGAAAAAAGTTGAATATCATGGGGACTTGTATGTTTGAGAGATTCTGAAACATAAAGCGGTTCCTGGTTTATTTTTTTCTAAGAGGGACCTAAGGTTCATGCTCATGTTTTTTAATTGTTTAATAAAGTAAATGGGTTCCTAGATTAAATTATTAATGACTTATCATCTGTAGAATTATGGATAGATAGGGATGGATATCAGTGTCCTAGAGGATATACAATGGGATTGTTAGTTTGGTTTAAGAGGATCATGGGAAAATAATATTCAATTGTTCATGTTTTCCAATACTAATAGTTATGAGTCCTCAATTAGGATGAAAAATTTGAATCTTTTTATGGGAAGACATGAAGATCTACCTTCTTCTAGGTGGGGTTTACAATGCGGTCCATCATTGGTCTGATTCTTGTTTAGGAGACAATGAAGATAGTATAAATGATCTAGAGGTGATGGATCATGAAAATTAGTCATCAAAAATAAAATTTGGATTGACTTTCTAGGCCATTAAAGTTTCACTTTAGTGATATAGACTTTTTAAGAATTTCAAATCGATTGAGACATCATCATCTCGGTAAGAAGGGGAAGTGGGAACTGAGGTTTTTGGCCCCCCTTGAGATCATTGGTTGACTATTGAAGGTCAACTATTTATTGGAATTTCCTTCTTGTTTATCTTCTATCCAGGCCGTGTTTCACATTTCCCAACTGAGGAGGTATATACCATATTCTTCCGATGTGATTGGATGGGAGGATGATGATATTGAGTTAAACACCATAATGGTTTATAAGCTAGTTCTTATTATGGATTTCCAAGAGAATGTACTTCCTAGTAAAATGTTTTTCTTGCTTATGTACTATGGTAGTGTATACAGGATAGCCATGTGATGTGGGAGAGGAAATTATTGATGAGGAAACATTATAATTCACTTTTTTTTATCGATGATCATGAGGAATTTCTTCGGATAGATAGCATTTATCCATAGGAGATTATAACACCCTATTACACTTTTCAGGTATTCCTATATTGATTTTTTTAAATATTTGTTTGGGTATAGGTTAAGACTTCTTCAACGTGTAAATCATTTAAAGTGGAAAATGAATCGATTTTTAGGGATGTATGTTTTTTTAATTAATGATTTCCGGGTGTAAATGTGTTAATAGAATTCAGGGTTTCTATCCAATTTTGGAGAGTGTCACAAGTTCCGTGTTGTTTTTCTGCTGATAAATGGACTATTTTCTATCTTCTAGGCAATAAAATTCCATGTATAATGATTACACACTATTTAATAGTAATTAGGTAGATATTAAGAATCCTAGTTAGGGAATGAAATGTTTGCACACTGTTTAATGGGTTCAAGTAATATAATGGAAAGAATTTGATTTTTCATTAAAAAGGTGAACAAAATTTAATTGATTTCATCCATCCTGGAATACACAAATTTTAATTGGATTAAATAATTTAGAATTCACATGACATAGGTTTTTAACGTTTTTGTGGGTTTTCAGTTACTTCATTAGGCCTACAGCTTCCCTCATTTAACCCAGAGCTCACCCTATAAACTTTTTGAGAACTTTATCCATTCCAAATTTTTTATTTTGGGATCGATCATCAGAATTATTGTGGTGTTCCTCTATGTGAAAAACTTCCTTCTTGTTATTTGTTTCTTTGGTCTCATATACTGTTTTGGCTATTTTTATGGTTCAAATTTGAAATGATATAGGTTTTTTATATATGCCTTATTTTTCTTTGTCATTTGAAGATCGTTCTCATGGTTTCAAATCACCATTGCCAAAAGAAGGCCAGATTCATACTATTTGAGTTAGGGTTTTTTATTCAATGTGTTAATTTGAAAACCTTCATTTTGTTTTTGATAAATTTCTTTGGTTTTTACATTGATTTTATGTGATATGGGTTTTTCAAAAATTTCAAAGAAATAAAAATGATTTTAATGGGGATTTTCATTGAAACCTAATTTGGCTAATTTGGAAAATTTATTTTCAAGCACCAAAAAATGTTATATTGTATTTGAAAATGTTTTATTAAATTTTTAGAATTGTTTTTAAATTTATTTTCTCAATTTTTTCATTGGGAACCTTTGATGCATCAAGAAATATGAATGGTTATCTTTAGTGTCTGTGGAACCATTAGGAGGAATCCTTTTTTATATCAATTAACTGTGGAATGACTTGATATTTTTTAGATCCAATGTTATGAATGTTTTAGATAAATAGTGAATAGTAAGTATTCCCATATCCTTACGACCAATGTGAGGTTCTTTTTAATTTATGTATTTTTATCCCATTTTTTTATAATGGATAGTTGATCATATTTTTTTCTTGTTCTTTTATCAAATGAAATCACATGATGGTATTTAATGGATATGTGTTTACTAGCATAACATGTGATTCATGGATATGATTTCTTATTTTATGACTTCCACATGAAACATTCTTGGTTTTGATAATATGAAATTATTTTATGATGAGCAATAAAGAAATGACTTATAAATGGATTTTGGGATTCATGAAAAAATATTTGTAAAAGTTTTCCATTTTAAAATCTAGAACTGTTGAGTTCATGATATTAGACGTTGTGTAGACTCTATGGTGGTGTTATATATGAATTTTTTCTCACAACCTACATTTTCCATTGGGTGGTTTTAATTGTTTTATTTTACGGTAAAGGTAAAGGGAAGGGAATCTTGTAGCATGTCAGCTTCTCCTTTTTCCCTTCCATTCATAGGGGGTTTTTTGTGGTGGTTGTTGATCACAATGAGACATGAAATAATTTATAGTTTATCTTTTTTTATGGTTTGGATTTTATAGTTTTTTATTGTAACTATTTTCTTCTAATTTGTACTCTGGTTGTATTTCATGTTTTGTATTGATCAAAGAACTATTTTTTTATCCTTCTTTACCTAAATTATGTGAATGTTCATCTTAGGTGGCTTGTCTTGTTGACATGAGTTGGTATATTAAAATTATGATATGGGTAATGGTTATAGAATTATCTTTAAAATTCTGTTATGGGTAATGGTTATAAAATTATCCTACACTTGTGTCTCTAAGACCTAATTTTCTGACATTCCAAACACTAAGAAACATACTTTTCAATATCTCTTTTCATGCCACCCCACAAAAACCAAATCACTATACACCTCTGTACATTTAGTTTGAAAATATAATTAAAAACAATGAGCTTTATAAAATAGATCATTATTATAATATATTACTTAAGGGACACGTACATGGTTCCTAGACCATTTCATTCCATCACAAACATTAAACTATAGAATATTTCTCAACTTCTATTGTATCTCAACAACTTCCTTATGTTCCCCATTAACCTTCAATTGGATTTATAGTTGAACACTCATTTGAGAAATATTGGATTTATCCACTTCCATCAAGATTTAACAGTCCATCATTTTCATGTCTAGAAATATAGTATCTTTTATGATCCTCATCATAAATAGGCTAGCATGTTCCTTTGGACTCAAAGCATCTACCACCTTTTCAATCTCACATGGTTATAACGTATTCATCAGTTATAATATGTAATCATATTAAAAAATCATCAATGGTTCATGTTCAAAACGTTTTGAGTGAAAATATAAATTAATATATTTTGATTAGTATATATATCACACCTTCCTCCAAAGATACAATTTCTCTATATATTTGATGAAAAAAATACTGATGTTAACTCTAAAATATTAGTTGGGTAATTTTACTCATGGACCGTCAATTTTCATGGTCCATAATCTATAACCAATTAATTCTATATGAGGATGCATCCAAGTACTATTCGTGATTCATCATTGTTGACTAGAAAACCTTGTCCGCTATATGGTAGAGTAAGAATAGGTTCAATATCTAAACTTGTCCTCAATTAAATAAATCATTCCTCATATTCATCAATATAAAGGAACTTGGATCTATTATGAGTTAAATCAGTGAGTATATTCAATATCCATGAAATATTCTTTTCAAATATCACATAATATCCATCTAAACAAGGAAAGCTACATATTTCAATCACAGTGTTTGGTCTAGGCCAATGTTTAACACCTTTTTTCTTTGTCGGGTTTACTAATATACCCCCACATTAGATTATATGACCCCAAAATGAAACTTTCAAAAGAAAAATTCACACTTGGAAATATTTTCATAAAAAGTATCCTTCCTTAGGTTCTTCATCACAATAATTAAGTGATATCCATTCTCTTCATTTATATTTTAATATATAAAAATTTAATCTATAATTTATACCAAAATAGACAATGGTATTCAATAAAAATATATTCATTAAATCCATGGTGATTGTAGAAGAATTAGTGAGAACAAATGGATTCAATATAAATTAAATGTGTATGAAGCTTTTATATAAGTCATTGATAGTTATATACTCCTTATTTAAAAATAATTTAGAATGTGAATAATGAATATCAATCATGAATAACTATTATGATCCATGAAGTTGATCAAAAAAGCCATCAATATATGGAATATGTCACTTTTTTCTTAATTGTGATCTTATTATCTTCTTGATAATCAATGTGCAGTCACATTGATCCATATTTATTCATAAAAACATTTATGCACACCAAGGTGACATACAAGGATGAATAAATACCATATGATGATTCTACTATATTTTCTTCTTCATTTCTTGCAACTCAATTGGGGTAATTCCATATGGATTCTTAAAAATAGTTGTATCACTGAGTATGAGTTCTATTGAAAATTGAACTTCATGATCTAGTGGAGGACTGCGAAGTTATTAAAAAAGACTCTAGTAAACTATTAAAAAATATGTATATATTCTAAACATGATTTATGACTAACCATATATGTTAAACTTCCTATTTTAATAGGAATCATGACCCTTATAGTGGATGTAATTTATATAATGATTTTTTTGTCATCACACTAGTTGGAATGCATAGGTTGGACCAGAATATCAAATGTAACTTATCTTCCTAAAAAAATATTTTCAAAATTTTGTAAATAATTACAATACATTCCCAAAATAACATTTAATTCAACTAGATGTATAATGAAAATATTTTCAAGAATAATTTTCCCACAAACTTCAATCGGATAATAATCATGGACTTGAGAGGTGATCATAATACAATTATATATTTTTACTGCTAAATCATAATCTATTTTTTGATGTTGTATAATGAATCCCTCATAAAATTAATTAGATATAAAATATTAGGTAGATCCAAAATCAAATATGCCATTAGTTGTTATATAGTGTTTGAAATGTTTACCTTTCATCATGTAGCTATTATAACCCTTATTAGAAATAGGTATCTCATGAGATTTACCTTTTTATCTAGGATTAAATGGTGGTTGATGTCAATCATCATCATTAAACATCATATTTTGGAATTGGATAAAAATTATAATACTCCACGGTTTTAAAACACAAGAGTGTGGGTGGTTTGTTCTTTGGTTCTTTCTCTCTATTCACATCATTAGTCAACATCGTCCCATCAAATCAGAATTTGATGTCCTAATGACCATTCTTTCCACACCTGACATAATTACTAGTTCCCTTGTGTTTATTTACCCCATTCCTGCTTCAAAATTTTTATCATAATGGAAATATTGTAATCTTCCCTCTATAGTTTTAGAATATTCTTTGAATTCCATTTTTATTTTCTTATCAAAATTACGAGATTAAAGGTAAAATACCATCTCCATATCCACCTTGATGGTACATGAAAATATTTCTTCATATCTTATAATTTATTTATGTATAAAACCCTTTAGAGACTTAGTTCTATGATATAAAAATCAATTAGTAATACTCCCATGTCAATTGATAATAAAAGAAAATTCCACATAAGTCTTGTTCAAATTTTCACATAAGTACCAACATATTCATTATCCTTCTATTTCAATTCAGTGAATTACATCAATATTTTAATATGAATAATATGAGTAAAATAATTATTGATAAATAATTACTAAAACTCATCCCACTCCATATATTTAATTTCTTCATTTTGCTTCATGTTCATAATAAGAGTCCACCATTGATCTGTTTCACCTTCTAAATGATAAATAACCATAAACAAATAATCATTTTTAAACATTATAAAATAGAAAATATATTTTTAGTGTTATAGATCAATTTCATAGAAAATATGCAATTAGTGTAATCACTAAAAGAAGGTGAATTCTCCCTAATGAAGTAATAAATATATCATTGTTCACTCATTTTATCATTTGGATCATTATTCTGATTTATACCTTGAGAAAGATTTTAAATAAAAATAGTGATATTTTTCATTCCATACCCCATAAAAATAGGTTTCTCATGAGTAAAGTCATTTCATTTTTCATCACATTCATCATTAACATGATTATTTTGGGTTCTATCCATTTTATAAAGCTAGTATCATAGATTGATAAATAATAATCATAGTGGGAAACCATATTATCATGAAAAATAATTTTTAGGTTATATAAATCATAATATTTACTTCGATGAAAACATATTTATATCCATGGAAATTCATGATAATTAAAAATAATATTATTTTATTCTATAATTATAAAGATCCAAAAGTTTATCATCATTGTTTTATCATCCTAGTTTCCAAATCATAGGTAAAACATACTATGATAAAAAAATATCAACCATAATTTTAATACATAGATATTATATCTATATATATGAATATTATTTACATAGTATAATGATCCATGCTAAAATAGAAACGGTATATTATCTATGTAAACTTGGAAACATAAAAAACTACTTCATTATTGTTCTTTATAGTCTCAATGTTAGATCTTCATAACTATCACCCTATTTATATAAATCACACCTAAAACATTTCTTCATAATCTGAGAAATAAAATCAAATAGAGGGTGAGCTATGATGATTAGTAATGCTAAAATAGGGAGATATCAATGATCATTTAACAATATCATGAGAAAAATGGTATGATAACATGATAATATAATTTTAAGACCACACCATTAATATTATAAATCATATTCCTGAATCATGGCATAAATCTTTGAATTTTATAAGATATGAATCATAAAGCAATTAGAGAACATGATCGATGATATCATAATATATTAATACGATATTAAATTTTGGTATAAATATATTCATAGAAAATCATTTACTATGTAGTCTATAATTTCTTCCATGAATATCATAGTATAATCTGTTCACCCCTAGACTATCATAATTTACAAGGTTTAGACCTAATATTATCATACCGAAGAATGTCTATTATAGAACTAGGTTTTCTCCCCATTTTATTCCTTCTTATCTCATTGGATATCAATATTTACCTAATTAATTATCGGAAGATATATGTACAACCCATCAAATAATGAATATTGTACATATGTGTGCGACAAGATCTTAAACCATTCATTGTATCATAATCATTGAAATGAAATGGGTTTTATTAAAATTTCATCATAGCATAACCCATAGAAACAAAACATGCTATATATGAATCCTGTCGTAATAAACATAAACCAACCATTGAAATAATAATGGCGGTACCCTTAAATGATATTACAAGTAAATCATAAGAAAAATTTAATGTTATTGTCTCTAATTAATTAAAAGATCACAAAATCATTCTTGAGTAAAAAAACATTACATTTTTAAATCAATTATCTAAAATATAAAAGTTTACAAAATATTGTGGCAAAACTTAATTTAACGAATATATTGTAACATTTAAATTATTCTTGAAAACATTGAGTTACCTTGATATAGATAACCTCTTTTCATGTCCTATATGTTTTAAAAAATACTCTTCCACATTTTTTTTAGAAAAGTAACAATGTACCTCATTCAGAAAATGGAATGAAAATTATTTGCATAAAGATTATTAAAAATTATAACATCAGTGAAATTACCTTAAAAATCTTATTATAATAGTAAAAACCTTCATAAAAATTTATTTAGAAAATAAAAATTTGGATGATTTTTTTTAAAAAAAATTGAGAAATATACTTGATTTTTATTAAAAATATATCTTCTATCTCTTTAGTATATAAGGTGACAAAAGTGATTGGAAAATTTTATCTTGAATAATTAAACAGTGTAAAAGAAAATTCATGATTCTATTGAGATATTGATCATAATACTTCATAATCATAAATAATCCCAACAAACAATGGGATTTTAACATAAAGTCCCTTACCTTAGGAATGAACTAAATCATATGCTCTAAAAATTATATTTTAATAAATATAATTTTATTATAAATAATACTATAATAACATACTTGTATATATCAAACATTATATTATTTACTTTGGAAAATTTATCATTAGTTTATTAATAATTGTTTATTAAAATCACTATTGTGAGTGACAATTGCTTCTTTTTCATGTATGTTTTAGTTTTTCAATTTTGATCCTTGTACATTGATCATTGTTACATAATATATAGATTTTTAATAATGGAAAAAACATTTATATATAGTAAATAAGTATAAATTTATATTCATCCATAAGATTTATGGATTGAAAAATTGATTATACCATTCATATAGATGGTATGTTGTATGTATGGATAAACATTATTTTCATTTTTCAATAGATGGAATAAATGAAAAATAAAATTAATTAATATTAAAAATACCATTATTAATTAATATAAATCATATATATTCACAAAATTTATCCTTATGAACATCTATGTAATATATAAATGAAAAAAATCAGATCACGTCGTGGAGGAGGTAGTCCACACATATGCACGGGAGACACTATCGATCCCAAAAGGATTTGAAAATTAGAAGGTATACATGATATTATATTTAGAAATCCATAACTGTATCGTATATATCATATATAATATTACAGCAATAATAGTACCCATTCATTAATTATGGTCATGAAAAATGAAATGCATCGCTATCTGGAGATGGTAAGTCGTGCATACACATGACCGATGCATTTAAATCCAATTTGATCGGAAAGAGGGAGGATAATGGTGTTTTCATGATCATAATAACATTTAATTATATTTATGATATTAAATATATTATTTTATGACAAATATAAATTATTTAAAGGAGGTAAAAAAATAAATAGAAAGTGATTTGTTTTGGAAATGACCACTTCTATTAATTGACTCTTTTAGATATCCTACAAATAGATCTATGGTTAATATTAGCGGAGCTTAAAACCTATAAGATTTTTCTAGGTAAGTTAAGAAGATAATTTTTCATATTGTTATCAGAATGTAAGGATCAAAGTGGTCAGAAGAAGAGAAATGGTGTATCCTTTTATAATTGAGGGGAAAGTCACTATTGGTATTTCCTAAAATATTAAATTAATATATTTTAATTTTTATTTATAAATGTCTCAAAATTGATAATATTATTTTATAGGATACGATTGAGTTGAAAAATGTCATCAATTTTTTTTATAATATTTGGATCACATTTTTACTCGTATATTTTATTTTTAACCCACAGTTATCCCTTTTTAAAATTTATGTTATATTAATTTTCACGATCATTTAAGAGCTAATAGTGATATTATTTCCTAAAAAATGACTCATAAGTAGAACATAGTTTATGTTTAAAAACATATACCATTTATTTTTGTGAATATAATACTCTTATTAATTTAATATCATTTAATAAAATATTATTTATTATAAAATACTATTACTCTCATATTTAAATATATTCATTTAATTTATCTTTAATAAACAATGTAAAAGGTTAAATTCGAATATAATTATTTAAAATCATTATAATATTTCATTTAGATAAATTTAATATTTGTTTCACATTAAATCATTTAAATTACATCACTTTTAATATTATTAAAATCATTTATTATATTTTTTATTAAATCGATAAGTATTACATTGTTGTTGTGGAAGAAATGAAGTTCATTATCAAATTACTAAAAATTAAAAATAAATTTCTAATAGGAAAATAATTTCATTAAACTAAATATAGACATTTATATTCATTTATAACATTCTCTTTTCCCTATTTGGACACAAAATTGATTTTAAAAACCAAGAGAGTGATAATTTGTAACTTTCTTGGATTAAAATATGATATTTGTAATTCTCAAGGAAAAGTGTCTAATAAAATAATAAATTAAAATAATAAGGGGAAAATGGTAAAATTAACTTTATACAATAATAATTTTTATGATAATATATTTCGTTACCACTTAGTTTTAACCAAGAATACCCTAATTTACCCTTTACCAATGTGATAAATTTTACCATGATTACTATTTATATTGCCCAATATTAAAGGAGGATATAATGAAAATTTGAACCTCCGTATTATTAATACTTAATGAATTTAATATAACTATATATCTATAAATATTATAAATAAATTTTAATCTTTGTTCACCAAATGATATGGAATTCACTTTTTAGAAAAATTCCTTTTAGGAATAGAACTATATTTTTTATTTATTCAATGCATAATTAAAAAATAGTAGATTAATGTTAAAACGTTTCATTGAATAAATAAGATATAAATTTCAGTAAAATAATTTTCTAGTAGATATAACTTAAATTTCAATGGATAAAAATATATTGTGCAAAGAAAACTAGTTTTTTTTATAAAAATATCACCTTTATTTTGAATTAATTTTTATTTCAATTTCTTATTAATTTATATATATTGAATTAATTTTGGACATGTTTAAATAATAATAATTCATGGTTTCATTAATCCATTTCATACCTATCAATCTAATGGATAGGATATAACAATATTTTTTTATCAAAGTGTTGTTCTTCTAAACTAGATGTTTCATATAAAACATTCCAACAATGAAATTAAATTTATATTAAAAAATACTATAATGTTAAAATATCATGATACAGAAGAATATAAATTTATTTTAAAATAAATATAACATAAAATATCTGGTTGTTATATTCCACCCCCATTAAATTGAATTTCATGATTAAAATAGCATCACGTTGATAAAAAATGAGGATATATCAGTTTCTTTACATCCTTGGGGTCCCATGTAGATTCATCAAATTTATGATTCCTCTAGATAACTTTAACTAGGTAAGTAGGATTGTTTCGTATCACTTTATCTCAACGATCCATGATTTTCATAGGTTAGTCGACATATTAAATGTTATTCTCCAGTGGCATGGCCTCTAAGTTGAGTATATGTGAAATATCCTATGTTTACTTACTTAGAGTGGATACATGGAACATTCCATGAACATTAGAGAGATTATATATATTCACAGTGTAATAATATTACATACCTACTCATTCAAGAAACTCAATCAGAAAAATTTTCATGGAGACCATCCTTCCTTTCTTCAAAAATATAATAAATATATTATGTAGATAAATTCACAAAACCCCTTATCACCAACATTTAACTTCATATCATATTTATTATTAATAAAATAACATTTCTATGATCTATGAGATGGCTTGATGTTTCATTAAATTTGTCTATGTTTTTAAAACATTTCCTCTATTACCTCATATCCCAATAATATTATTCCTCTAACATCATCCTAGAATGTTGGTGTTGAATGCTTCATTCCATTGATGGATTTATAAAGAGATATATGAATGTTAGATTGAATGATATTATTGTTAGAAAGACTGATGATGGGAAGTGTTTTTCCCAAACACCTTGTTAATCCATAGAACAAGATATCAACTAATCCTTTGACTGTGTATGTGACAATTATAAGATGTTTTGAAACATAACTCTAAATCTAGAGCCTAATGAAGACTTCACCAGAATATTGAGGTAACACTTGAATCTCAATATGATATAATATACCGCGGAACACAATGAAACATTACCACATATATAATATATATTCTATCAAGATGATCAATAGGTCAATATTATCTCAGAGAAATAAAGTTTAATGACTGTGTAAGGTGATCAACTACAACCCAAACAATGCTATTTGTACATTTATCATGCGATATTAATGACACTTACTTTCTATTTTAATATATAAGTGAATTATCTATAAACACTACCACAAAATGGTAAAGATAAAATATAAATAGTATATTCATTAAATACATAATAATTGTGGGGGAATTAATAAGAACAAATTTCATCACACTGTATTCAATGTGTTCATAACATGTATGTAATTTTTTAATGGGTATATTTTTCGTTTTCTCCATCGATTGATGATATCCAGATTAATGTTCAATCTTGGAAAAGTATTTATCCTGACACTGTTTATCAAACAATTCTTCTATACAAGGAAGATGATATTTTTTATTGATTTTAATCTTTTTTCCCAATATCCAATAAAAACCTGAATATATACATCATTACTCTTAAAAAAGAATAATTTTACCACTAAGTGGAACACTTGACTGAATGATCCCCTTTTTAACATTCTCCTAGTGTTTCTTCTTCAATTATTATAACCCAATATGGGCCATTCTAAATGGATTCATTGAAATATGTATAACACCTTGTATGAGTTACCTTGAAAACTCAACTTCAATATTTTGTGGAATGATAGGATACACCTATAGAAATACATCAAAAAACTCATGTACAGAAGGAATATCACTATTGTGGAGTTTCTTCCAAACAATATGATATAAAAATAACTTTTGAAAATGATTCAAGACCAATTAAATGGTTTTTATTCTTCTATAGAAGTTCATATTTATGATTTCTCTTATATATGATCATAGCTTGGTTTGAAATATCAAACATGAATTCCCTTCATTGGAAAATGATTTTGGATTTATAAATTAAATACCAATACACGCCTAAGATAACATAATATTAAATAAGATGGAGAATAACCGGATTCACTAGAATCAAATTTCCCCAAGAAACAACTAGATATGAATCATAGGCATCAGATATGATCATTACAGAATTAAGGATTTTCAATAATATTTTAACATCTAATTGGTTTGGTGTTATTTTTATACCCATAGAATATCCACCAAATATAAAAAGTGTGTAAGTACATTAAGATATATGACATTAGTAGTTCCATAGTGATTGTAAAGTGTACCATTCACAAAATTTGTATCCTAACCGTCATTAGATAGAGTTATTGAACAGATTTACCTTTGTCTATGGGATTAAGAGGTTATTTAATTTTAACATTATCGTTGAACACCATATTTTGGAACCTATTTTATAAATTCCTACACACCATGGCATATAAATTATGGAGTGAGGATAGTTATTTTTTAAGACAATTTTATCTATTCATATTATTTCATAGCTTCTTCCCATCATTTTGGTACTCTATTTTCGGATGAATTTCATTTCTACGGTTAAAAATTTCACCAGAACCCTAATGAAAATTCCCTCCTTGATTTCATCCACATGAAGACCATTAAGGACGAAATATCTTCTTCTATTAATTTTTTTAGAATTTACTTTGAATTTTACTAATATTTTATTATAAAAATAAGAAGATTTATATGTAACTCCAACTTCTATCTCCACCTTAATAGCACATAAAATAATTTCTTCATATCTACTAAAGTACCAAATTCCTAACACCCTTCATAGACATGAATTTACACCACGAAATAATTGATCAAATTTTATTTTGGGGATTATGATAATAAAATTTGTGTAGCTCACTACTCTTGTACAATTTTTCACATATTTAGAAATATATGCATCACCCTTATTAATTATCCCAAGGAATTCCTCTTACATTTCTATAGGAATAATATGAGTTTATTAATTATAGAAAAATATTATCTTAAGTTCATCACACTCCATGGAGTTAATTTCTTCCTATTTATTCATATTCTAGAGAAGATTCAACCATTTTTGTTCGACACCTTCCAAGCGATGGATAGTTAAAATGACATTCTCATGATTAAAAAACTATGTCATGAAAAGTTTATTTTCAGGGGTATAGATCCATTTATCATCAACTAGTGGATCAACATTCCAACTAAAATAATATAGAAGATACCCCTATATTTACTTAATCTAAATTTGTTATCTACATTAATCGTATGAAAGTTCATCATGATTCAATGAAAATGGTTATGTAATCTTAAGAAATTTTTTTCATTCCATCCCCAATAATATGTGTCTTTTCATGATCAAGATTAATTAATTTTTCATCCCATTAACAATTAACATGGTTCATTTGGTCTAGTATATTAAGTAAAAAAATAGAATATTGGGAGTAATAATAATCACAACGGAATACATAATAATTTTGAAAAATAATTTATAATATCATTAAATCATGAAACCATATTTTAAATATATGAAACCAGATGGTTTAAGTAGGTAATTAATATTAATTATCTATTCAAATAGTTCATGAAGGTTCATAAATAAATTGGGAATTTTCCTAAAAAATTCCCCTGGGAGTTTCAAACTAGGTTCGTAGAAAGGTCACACTCACTATGCATCGAATGATGGATGTGATACACTCAATAAACTCATTTTGGGGAGATCAATAATTGATGAATATGGGTCAATTCTATGTCCAATTATAGTATCCAGATTGTTTTTGTTTAGAAAAACCAAAACCATTTGATTGCTATAACATAGAATATTCTCCTCTACCTAGGATTATCCTACCAGTTCTTACTAAAGTGTTCTCATAATAGTTTTCAACGGTAACTAAACCATTGACCAATTACAACTATAGAGAAAAATCCAATTCATACATAGAAATTACATCTTATTATATTAATATTCATTACAAAACATAAAAATACATGCTAGATTCATATAGGTTTAGTCACTTATGAAAATTTGATAAATAAACAACTAGACCATAAGTGAACTACATCATCTCCCACTATGTTCATTATAATTATCTCCCTTCATAAAAATATCAAAATTAATAAATTTCTTCATAACATATAGAGTTTAAACATGATAATTGGTGAGAATATATTCTTTTTAAGGGTAAAAAAGGAGATATTAATGATCAATAAAATATAACATGAGAAAAGGTTATGATAACAAGAGATTAATATTTGAATACCATACCATCCATATCATATTTCATAATATTAGGTCATAGAATAAATCTAGGTAGTCCATAAGTCATTAATATTAAAGGAATTAGTGAACATGATCTCTGATGGAATAACATTGAAATAATACATAATTTTTTAGAATAAACTCAATCATATAAATTCATTTCATTATTAATCAAGGATTACCACTGAAACTATCATAATGGATTGGGATAACTCGCCAAACCATCGTAGATATCAATGATTATTCCCATGACTGTCATTGTTGTCAAAGTCCATTACTCAACTGAGTTCACTCCCTATTCCAGTCCTTTTTATCTTATGATACATCCATCATTACCAAATTCATTGGATGAATATATAATTTTTACCTCTAATAAAATAATTACAACTATACAGATGTGTTTCATAAGATAATAAAATATTCATCAAATCATCATAGCATATATAATGTAAATAAAACGAGTTTCAAATACATATTTTCATCACAATAATACAATGTATTGTGATGGAATAAGTATAATATCATTAAATAATATTCCCAATAAACATTAGGTAATGTCAAGTGATTCTATCTTAAAATTATTTTTTTAAAAGATAACAAAGAACATTTCTTGATGAAAATACCCATTTATTTGGAAATAAATTATCTAAAATCTAAAATTTTCACAAATATTAATTAATGATTTTAAAAAAAATAACCATGTAAATATTTATTGAAATATTAAAATAATGGAAGAATAATTATGGTTGTAAATTCCATCAATGTAGTATATGATTAAAGAAATATTTCTTAGACATGATCAGAAAAATTCAAAAGTAACACATATAAAAAATGACAAGAAGATTCCATTTTAATAAATTTTTAAAATTTAAAAATGGGAAAAAATAACTTTAAACAATCATTGTTAAAGGTTTGTAATATTCATGAATGTATTTTTATAAAAAATGGTCTTAGATGTGAAAGGATATTCAACTGATGAAAAAAAGATAATTATTGTTAAAAAATACATTACATATAATTATTATGTGAAAATAATAAATTGAATGGAATGAATATATTCTACATTAAAAATATATTATATGATAATTCATTATATTATTGATATGTTCACTTTTAAATTTCACCATCTGAAACAAAATCATAAAATATAACGATAAACAATTTGACTGTGACATAAAACCATTACCTTAGGTCAAACTCCATTCACAATTGTATGAAAATAATTTATAACAAATGTATAATTTTTATCCATATATTCCAAGAGAATTATCTTATATATCGTACCATATATGACTACTGGTATGCTTCTATCACCCGTTTACTAACTATTATTTATTGAAATCACTCTTACGGTTGAAAAATACTTCGTTTTTATATGTGTTTTGGTTCAATAGTCTTTACCTTTTTAATTGATCATATTTACATAATATTCATTATAATTATGATTATATGAATATCATATACCCATCCATAAAACTTTAAGATATACAAATTAATTACACTACTCATGGAGATGGTAGGTTATATATACACATGAACAATATTTTAGTTTCTTGAAAACATGAAAAATATCAAGGTAAATATTAATTAAAATTAATAGAAGTTTTATTATATCATATTATAAATATGTACTCATAAAATATATTCTTATTACTATCTATTTACAATATAAATGATATATGGATCACATCACTTCGTGGATGAAGTAGTCCACATGTATGCATGAGCGACAATATTATTTTCCAATATACTATAATGTAAGAATGTATAAGGGATATTATAATTATATAAGTATAATTATTTCATAAATAACACACAAACACAGACAAATATATATATATATATATATTAAATTCATCAATATATCTAATCAGGATAGGAGGTGACAAAAAAATGAATTACATAGGTCCGTGAGGCGGTAGTCTTCCGTTCACATTATTGACAATTTCATTTCCCATTTGGTGGAATATGAGATGGATATAGGTTATGAAATTTATATAATAAAATATAATTATATTTTTGATAGTTTTTTTAAATTTAATCATGGTTAAAGAATATTTTAAATAGGTAGAAGAAGAAATAAATTGAAAATTCATAGTTATGAACTACACCTATTTTGCACACAACCTTATTATGTTTATAAGTAAATCCTTCATATATATTTTTGTGATGAAAAATAGACTCTAGGTCATGGGGAGGGATTATAGGAATTTATTTGGGTAGGTATTGTAAAAAATATATATCTTGATTTTTGGGGCCGATAAGATAATGGGCATTCTTTTATAATTGTGGGAGAGAAAAGACATTGAAATTTTGAAAATACTAAAATATATTAATGTTTTATTAGAACTAAATGGATCCATAGTAGACCATTTCATATTATTATATGATATAGGGTATAAATATATTTATTAAAAATAGAATTTATAAAAGTTTTTATGTCATTTTAACCTTCATCCCTTTAGTTTAACCCTCAAAAATCATATTTTATCTTTAACAGTGGTAACATATTTTTAATACTTTTACTATTAATTATAGAAACAAAATATATTTAATTTAATATATAATATTATATATATTTATTATGAATATATATTATATTTTATAAAATTTAATTCACAATAATGGTAGAATTTAACTTAAAAATGAACTGGAAAATGCGATAAAAATTATTTTCTGATTAATTTTTTTTCTTTAGTATACAATGTTTATTGTAAGAAAATATAACCTAAAATTGATTATAATAAATAAATTAGATTAATAATAATATAATTTAACTAATTATTCTTTTAAATCCTTTTTAAAATAATATTTTATATTATAAATGATTCAAACAAAAATATATTTTTTAATAGGTATTTCTATATTTTATTATTCTTCATATAAATCAATCCGTTAACAAAATTATAAAACATTCATCCTAGGATAATTTCGATAGGTAAAATAAGGGTTATAATTCTATAATATATTACATTTCATTTAGAATCAAGGATTCATGTATCACAATCTATCAAAAATGAAATTTTATTTGAAATGAAGTATATCATAAAATTTCTGGGTGTTACATTGAGAATATAATGAGAGAAAACTTTTATACCTTATTTCCCAATATTATTAAAAATTTTAGGATTAAAATAATTTTATAGGGGGTAGAATGTAATAACCAATGATTTTAGTGAATATTCCCCCTTGAAATAATACTTTTTTAAATATCATCTGCAACACACAACATTGAACAAAAATTATATGTGACATTTTAGATGAATAAAATTAATAAAATTATAAGAATAAAAAAACAATAAGAAATAAAAATATATTTATCAACTAATATCTCATAAACATATATGATCAGAAATTAATTTGATTAGTTATTAAAAAGGATGGTTCATTCTCAAATAATTATTTAATGTGTTGCATGTTTTATCTTAATAAATTGTGTTTAAAAATTTTAAAAAATTATAATATATGAAAAAATATTCAAACATTATTTAAATTATAAAATGGTATGGATGAAAATTAAAACACTTAAAAATGTCAACATTCAGTAAAAATAATTTACCCTTATGTTTTTTGTTTTTATTTAAAAAATAAATTTACAATCATTAGAATTTTAATATTATTAAATGAAATTAATTTTTTAAATAAACATCTAAAATTATCTTATGATTAATTTTTGATATTTTTTGAGTGTTGAATTATGGTTGAATAGTGTGAAATACTGATTTAGAAAATAATATTTCTTTTGCTACATTATCATAATATATAAATTATTTGAATGTTTATGAATACTTTTCTTTTGTAAAAAATATGTATATATACATGAAATTAAATAATTAAATAATTTAAATTTTAAATTTATAAATCTCATGTTTAACATTTTGGAAACTTCTATAATATTTTACTCTAACAAAAACTATTTTTGGTCTATTTCATTTAACTATGTATCTATAATGTTAAATTTAGTATTGGAATATTTTTAAAACTACGTGATTATTATATGATTAATAACAAACCTACAAATTTTATATAAAAGAAAAAATTAATAATTTTATCTTAATTATAATTTTTTTTCCTAGAAGTAAACTTTTTAAAAAAGGTTTTATGCATTATGTGTTCTAATATTAAAATTTATTTTTTCAATTCATATTAATTTTATTTTGAAAAAATAGTTTCAAATTTAGAATAATTAGGTCCAAAGTTTTTAATAAAATCTATTTTATTTTAAAGAATATATAGTTAATTACATAGATAAAAATTAATTACAATGATAAAAACCAAAAGTGGTATACATAAAAATCTATGAGTCATAGACATAAAAACATGTTAACCGCATGTGTGATGTCAATATATGGACGAGTTTTTCTCAACTGTAAACATTATCCGACTAAATTATGGTCCATTATTGGATCCACATGGTCTTTTAATAGGCATTATAGATTTTATATTTTCACAAAAAAATACACTCCTCTCCCTAATAGAATGTGAAATCACCACCCAACTATACCTCACACCCCATTCCACTTAGATACAACCAAAAACATCACATATTAAAAACCAAAACTCATGGAGAAAAAATATTCTTTTATTATCAAATGACCACACAATAATTCCTTAACCCAATTTTTAAAGGTTTCCTTTCATGGTGTTTGTTAAAAATCTTAATTACCCCATTTTATTTTCTTTTCCCTTCATTCATCTTATACACCATTTAATATAATGTAACCATGGTTCCATAATTACCTAATTTCCATAAGTATACATAAATGGTATTGCATTAATAGGATAATCATTTTTTATCTTCATCTCAATAATTAATTAAATTAAAAAACCGATTATGATATGTACGAACTACTACTTGTATAAAAACCCTTATTTTTTTTAAAACAACATTTTTGGGAACGTTTAATGTGGATATTCAATAAATAAATATGATACTTAAAAAATTAATGATTTAATATAAATAAATTACAATTTTATTCCCCTTCTATGTAAAATGAATACATAACTGTTGAAACCCACTGAATGATCGTCCAAAAAGTCAAAAAATAAGGAATACTTGAATATGGGTATTATTTTAACACAAAATTAATGGAAGGAAAATGTTTCAAAAGCTAGTGGAAAATGTAAGACTCCAAGAGACATGAAAATATGTAACTAGAATAGGGTCACATGAAGGAATCTAGAAAAGTAGATAGCTTCTAGCTGGTCCAATGATGCCCCTTCCACTAGTCCTTCATCTCCCAAAAATGCATCTAATACTACCAATATATGCACGATGGTAGCTGTATAAGCTCCACCCAAGCCACAAGAGTTATCTATGGAGAGATCCTGACCATCCAAGCAAAAATACTTGGAAAATATGAATGAGTATATCCCATGTGTGGGGTCCCCTAGTAGTCGTAAAGATAATTTGACGCATCACCAATGGGGAGAATGATTTATCATAGAAAAGTTTGATTAAAATCAAGAGATCCCCAATCTTGTTGTAAAATAAAATGAATGAAATAAAAGGGGAGGGGTGGAACCTCTCTGTATCACCTACGACTTTTATGAGAAATATTTTTTTTATGTTATATAAATCATCAAAGGGATCTTTCACTACACACAACACTATCTTGGCTTTCTCTACACGCAATCGTGACCTTCCTCGATAGCTTGCGTCGTATGCAATACTGAGTTTCACTAAACAACGATATGCAATTAAAATATTATTAAAACTAGCCATTATAAATAGTAATAACAATTTTTTGAAATTTTTTAAATTTTTTCTTTCAAAATGGACACCATTTTTGGATTCCGAATATCGAAATTAGCCTAGGGTGAAATTTTGGTATTTTTCTGAAAACTTTCAATTTTTGATGAATAGTGAAAACACTAGGTTACTATTTAAAAACAAACTTTTTATTTAAATAATTATTTATTTTATTTAAATTTATTTTAGGTCAAAATTGATACATAATACCTATATAAGTTTAATGCAATAAATTGGAGTCATTTTATAATAATTTTAGATATATAAAAATTTTATTAAACATTTCACCGTCTTTTACCCACCTCCTAGGAGAATTTAAAAATTTACATAAAACATAATTTTACCGCTTTTATGAATGTAATTTAAAAAATCCGAGAGACACGGTGGATTTCAGTAAGTAAAATGTTGTTCTATGTGATGAAAATAATTTTTGGTGAATAGTAACTTTTTACTTTTATTTACCACGGTTAAAAGTAAATAGGGTAATTAAGGGTAAAAATTATAGTTTTATTACCCTGACACATGTTCTAATTCTATTGGATAAGTTTAATTTGACCAAAAACAACCTTAGGAAGAAAATATGGCCATTTAGGCCCACTTGTATTAGATTAGGACATTTAAAATTTCTTTATTTAAAGAAGGGTTAAAATAGTTAAAATCACAGTTTAATAACTTAATAATTTTTAATATAGGGTTATACATAAGATAAATTAGACTATAAATATTAATTAGAAATCTAAAAGATTTCCTACATAATTATATTTTATTTTAAATTTTTATACATTAAATAATTTAATTTATTTATGACACAACGATGATGCAGTAATTATATTATTAATGAAATATTAACATAATTGATGTTATAAATACCCAAATAAATGTAATTTAAGACTTTTTATGAATTAAAATAATATTCTAGGATAATATGACATGTTAGTATTTATTTAATAAACTTTTTCGAAATAATATTTCTGTTATTATTTTCACAAAAATCAATTACCAAATAGTGTCAAAATTGACATAAAATAGTTTTTAAAACAAATATTATATTATTAATTGTAATTTTATTCATAAAAATTTATAGTTAGTCCAAAGGACTTAGATAAGGTTATATATATTAATAATAAACAACTTTGGGTTCGTTTGGCTTGTTATGGTAATTTTATTGACCTTATAGTGTAAGAAAACAAAAAGACACAGTAAAAGTAAAATTATTTAACATAAAGTTAAATCAAAATGATAAGGTTAAAATAGAACCCTAAACTTGTCTAAATTCTATTGGATGAGATTCTATCGACCCATCCCCACCTTATATTCAAAATAAATGAATTTGGAGCTATTAAAAACCGAATATGACTTTATAATAAAATAATATTTTTAGTATTTACAAAGGTGCCCCTCTACTTCCTTATAAAAAGGCACCTCCTCCCTCTCTTCCTCAAACCACTTTGATCCTTCAAGCTCTTCCAAACCCTGAAACCTTCTCTTCTACACTTCCCTAGAAACATCCTAGAGGTCCTGGTCTTCTTCAAAGACCAATTTTAGTTCCTTAAAAGGAGGTCTCAAAGAGGCGCTTCAAAGAAGAGGTAATGTCTGTTACCGATTCTTTCAAGTTTATTTCTTCTTCCACTTATTCATCTTTAGTTGTTTCATTATTAAGTAATAACATAAGTATCACTAATATACTGATATGTTATTATATGTATGAAACAACCCTATTTCACCATATATCCATCCTACGGAAAACAAAATCACCGCGCGTACGTATGTACGGAATACCGTCTCCACACCGTGGTGTAATCTATTTTCCACCACCACCATACTTGGACTGGTATAATGATGATAATAAATAAATATATATGATTATTGTAAATTGTTATTGATTCTAAAATATTATACATACACTCCAATACAATTCCACGATCATGGGAATGATATCATCACTCATGCGTACGTACGAAATACCGTCTCCACGATGTGATGTGACTCATTATACATGATCTTAATTTCATAATGATTATATAAATGAATTTAATGAATTTAATGAATTAATATGATATATATTACACTAATACCATTCTATAAATGAGTTATCTATAACCTAAAAAGAAGAATAAGAATTTATTCGACAAAACACGCATAAGAACAAAAAGAAATAAACACCATAATTACAAGTAACAATGAAATATTATTAATAAGAAGCTAAGAATATGACCATATATGATATCAAAAAAATAATTATGATTGTGGAATAAGTAAATAACATTATTTAAATAATTATACAGGAGGTTCAGACACTTATGAAGCAAATCAGACCTAAGGTAAGGGAAAATATCACAATCTCATTTTTATCTGAGATTGTTTATACATTAGAATTTACTGAGGAATATTTATCATCCACATCCATGTTTCCTCAATATGTAATATTATTTTCATCCACCTACAATTTTTTAAATCCAATTTTACCCTTTGGTGAGTTTTTAGTAAAAGATATGAAATGAATCTTTTGTCGTTATTCATACGAGGTACTTTTTGACTTTTTTGACATATGTACGAGAAGAATGTTTTTTTAACATATACGACATGAATGGATTTTTAGAACATTATTTCCATGAATAATACTTTACATGTTTTGAAGTTTATTTTTATTTAACTTATTTTAGTTTAAAATTGTATGACATGTTAAGAAAGGAAAAATGTTTTTGAAGTAGAAAGGATTTTTTCCTCAAGAATGGAGTTCAAGCGTTTTATCAAAATTATTTTCCATCTAAGATAATATAGGGTTCTTTTTCTATCCCTATTTTTTCATTGATTTTATAATGTTATGATGGAATTATTTTTATGATTTCCTTTTATCTTATATAGATTATGTTATGATGGCATGATGTTTAAGATTCTCATATTTATTACATGGATTATGCAATGAAGTATGATTTTTTTTATTTTGTGGCACAAATAAGAATGGTATCATTATGAGATGGGTGGGACCTATATATCCCTCCAATGAATTGGGTAAATATTTATATCTCATGAGATAGACATGGCTGGAATGGTAGGTTAAACTGGTTCAGTGAAACAGGACTGAAACGAGGAGTGAACTCAGTTCAGAAATGGACTTTTTCCGCTAAGATAGTCTTGGATATGAGTCTTGACTACAAAGAAATGATTCTATATGATTATGTGTGTATTCCACAAAGTTTCATGTTTTATGCTATGATTATTGGGATTATATTTCATTACTATGATTTATCCCTTGTTATGAAATTATGATCTCTTATACAGGTTATGATTTCCAAAATTTTATGTTCTTATGAATATGATGTGATTGATATTTCTTTTGTTTACCATTACGGAGAATTTGAGCTCTCCCTTTTGTATTTTTTCTTTCCCCAGGTCAGGAAGAAGGTTATTATGTAGGATATTCCAAAAGGGACTCTAGATATGATGAAATAAATGGGAGACAGTGTAGATGCTTTATGAACCAGTTGTTTATGTTTCCCAGTTTCTAAAGACACTATACCTATACTGTCCTTTCATGGTTTTGTTATATGTTGTTATAATTTTACATCAATTTTGAAGTAATAACCGTGTATGTAAAGTATGGGTCGTTATAGTTGGTATCATAAGAAAGGTATAGTCAACCTTTGTAAATTAGGATGTGAAAGCCTTAGTAAGAACCCTAAGTATAAGTCTAAGCATAGAACACAATCTTAGTGTTTTAGAAATGGCCATGAAAAACCTATGATAAGACCTTAAGTGTGAAATTTTATTCTTGATTATTTGGTTTTCCTATTATATTTAGTGTTGCTCACACTATTATTCTTGGTTTTAGTCAATGGATGGAACCCGAAGGAACCGTGTTAATGCGGAATGCGAAGGGCAATGCAATGATTGTCCCCCTGAGGAACCAAAAGTTATGGGAGCTGGAATGAAAAATCTTATAGCCATGCTCACACAACTTTCACAAGCTATGAATCATGCAAGACTTCCAAACGAGCAAAGGAAGGAGAAACATTCTGTTGAATCCTTCATGAGGCAGCGTCCACCTTCATTCAGCGGGTCTTCTGATCCATTAGTGGATGAACAATGGATCAATACCACTGAAAAGATATTTTCAGTTCTTCAATGTTCTGATCATGATAAAGTCATCTTAGCAGTGTATCATTTGGAAGGAGATGTTGTTCAATGGTGGAATCTTATCAAGAATACGAGGCAATGGGATGAAATTGAATCCATGGAATAGGATGAGTTCAAGAACTTATTTTTCAATAAGTACTTCCCTCATATTCTTCGAACAAAGATGGAGAAGGAGTTTCTTGAACTAAAGAAAAAGGATGGTGAATTTGTTGGTACCTATGAAGGAAATTTTACAAGACTTTCAAGGTACGCTTCTGGTATTATTATCCAACCTGAGAGTAAGATCGATCCATTCTTTAGTGGCTTAAAACCAAGTCTTCAAAAGGCGTTATCCATAAGGGACTTCAATAGCTATGTGGAAATTGTTCGATGTTCTCTCAAGGTTGATATGGATATTGGAGTATCCCATCATTCATATGGGTTTAATAAGAAGAGGAAAATGGAATTCAAAGGAAAATCTAAAGAGCACACTAAAAAGAAGATGAGTTTTCACTTATGCTCAAAGTGTGGAAAGAAACATGGAGGGAGTTGTCTTAAAGGGACAAGTAAATGTTTCAAATGTGGAAAGGAAGGTCATTGGGCATTTGAATGCCGCAATTATGGGAAGAATATGTATAGTGATGCGAACAAAGAAAAGGCTACATAGATTACACCTCCTACACTTCAATGTTACAAGTTCAAGAAAATTAGAAATTATTCCAATCAATGCCCTAATCCAAGGGTTTTTGATGATGATCAACGTCAACAAACTCTTATGGCTAAAGACAAAGGAAAGTCACATGAAATTTCTATCAGCGATGTGGAGTACGATAACTATGTTTGTGAAAGGTACACTTACCATCCACTATATTGTAGAAAATGTTTTATTTGATTCTTGACCCACCCACTCTTTTATTTCTGAAGAATTTTCTAAGGGTATCGTCGTATTACCTCAACAATTAGATGTTGAGTTAGCTGTGACAACCCCTAATGGGACAATAGTCGCATCAAAAGTTTATAATTCTTCTCCGATTGAAGTTTGTAGGAAAGTGATTCCTGCAAATCTTGTGATCCTTCCTATAGTGGAATTTGATGTGATTCTTGGCATGGATTGGCTTTCTCTATATGGAGCACATATCAATTTCCAATGAATGGAAGTAACATTTCATATTCCAGATCAATCTATGATCATCTATCAATGCAAGGATGAACATAACCTTCTAGTGGAAATTTCTTCCATCTTATGGGTCTTGATTCTACTAAATAAAGGTTATTTATCTCAAATGGTTGGAGAGAAACTCACGATTAAGAATACTCCCATTGTATGGGATTTTGACGATGTCTTTCTGGAGGAATTTTCAAGTCTTCCACCAAATCATGAAGTTGAGTTTTCAATAGAACTCGTATCGGGTGCTTTGCCTATTTCAAAGACACCTTATAGAATTTCCCCAATTGAGTTGCAGGAATTGAAGAAGAAACTCCAAGAGAATGTTGGTAAAGGATTCATATGCCCTAGTGCGTCCCCTTGGGGAGCACCAGTTCTTTTTGTTATGAAGAAAGATGGATCAATGAGACTCTGCATTGATTATCAAGAAATTAACAAGATCACTATCAAGAACAAATATCCTCTCCCGCCCATTGATGACTTATTTGACCAACTACATGGAGCTCAATACTTTTCCAAGATTGATCTTCATTCCGGGTATCATCAATTAACGTCCAAAAGGGAGGATATACCAAAGATGGATTTCCGTACAAGGTATGGACAATATGAATTTATAGTGATGCCATTTGTTCTTACTAATTCCCCTGCTATCTTCATGGATCTGATGAATAGAGTCTTTAGAGACTATCTTGATCAGTTTGTGGTATTCTTTATAGACGATATTATTGTCTATTCAAAGAGCAAGGAAGAACATGAAGATCACTCAATAATTATATTGAAGACCCTGATAAAGGAGAAGCTTTATGCCAAATTTACCAAGTGTTAATTTTGTCTTCAAAAAGTTGCATTTTTGGGTCACATAATCTCAAAAGAGGGGATATATGTGGATTCAGTAAAAACTGAGGTTATCGAAAGATGGTCGAGACCAACAACAGTAATTGAGATCTGATGTTCTCTTGGTTTGGCTGGATATTATCGATGTTTTTTGAAAGATTTTTCACGATTATCTATTCCACTCAGCAGGTTGACTCGAAAAGGAGTTAAGTTCTTGTGGACGGAGGAATGTGAAGATAATTTCAAGGAGTTGAAAAGAAGGTTATCCAATGCACCTGTTCTCACACTTCCTTGTAGTGGAGAATGGGTTGTGATCTATAGCGATGCATCCAAGAAGGGATTGGGGTGTGTTCTCATGAAAAACGATATGGTGATAGCTTATGCCTCACGAAAGTTGAAGATCCATGAGCGAAATTACCCAACTCATGATTTGGAGTTACCTGCGGTAATATTTGTATTAAAGATTTGGAGGCATTATCTTTATGGAGAAAGGTGTGACATCTATACTGATCATACAAGTTTAAAGTATATTTTCACACAAAAGGAGCTGAATATGCGCCAAAGAAGATGGTTGGAGCGGATTAAGGATTACAACTGCCAAATTCAATACCACCCTGGGAAAGCAAACAAGGTGGCAGATGCATTAAGTCTACAAGACCATGCTAGCTTATCCATGACGAGGGTCACAAAAGATCCAATATTTATGGATTTACAAAGGATAGATCTTGGAATTAAAATGAAAGGAGAAAATCGTATCATTCTCAAATTAATGTTCAACCATATATACATGTGAATATTAAAGATGCACAGAAAGAAAATGTAGAATTAGAAAAGAAGGTGAGAAATGTTCCTGAATTCAACCTTGATTGTGATGGGATAATAAAGTTCAGGAATCGGGTTTGTGTTCCTCCCATCTGCGAATTAAAGAAGGAGCTGCTGGATGAGGCTCATAGTTCTTCATTCTCTATTCGTCCTGAAAGAACAAAGAAGTATAGGGACATGAAAGAGTACTTCTGGTGGGATGGAATGAAAAGAGATGTTGCTGAATATGTCTCTCGATGCTTGGTTTGTCAGAAAGTTAAAGCTGAGAGACAAACGTCTAATTGGATGTTACAACCATTACCCATACCTGAATGGAAATGGGAAAACATCACTCTGGACTTTGTCACTGGACTTCCTACAACATCCAAAGTCAATAATGCTATCTGGGTCATAGTTGATCGTCTTACAAAGTCTGGACACTTCATTTCTATTTGAGAGGGTTTATCTCTAGATCAGCTAGCCAGGATATATGTAAAGAAAGTGGTAAGATTGCATGGAGTACCACTTTCTATTATATATGATCGGGATCTGAGGTTTACCTCAATGTTCTGGTGATGTCTTCAGCATACTCTGGATACAGAGATGAGTTTCAGCACTACATATCATCCTCAGACAGACGGTCAGTCTTAGAGGACAATTCAAACTCTAGAAGATATGTTGAGAGCTTTCTCTATATATTTCAAAGGTGGTTGGGATCAACACATACCTTTGGTGTAATTTTCTTCTAATAATAGATTTCACTCTAGTATTCAGATGGCTCCTTATGAAGCTCTCTATGGAAAGAAATGTAGGACTCCAACTTGTTGTGATGAAGTTGGGGAAAGAAATCTATTAGGACCTGATCTTGTTGATGAGATGGTAGAAAAGGTCAGATCTATTCAACAACACATTAGAGCTACTCAGAGTTTAAAAAAAATTTATGCCAACAACCGAAGAAAAGACCTAGATTTTGAAGTGGGTGATCAAGTTTTCTTACGAATATCTCCTTGGAAGAGAGTAATGAGATTTGGAAAGAAGGGAAATCTGAGCCCTAGGTATATCGGTCCTTTTGAAATTCTGGATCATGTTGGGAAGGTAGCTTACCGATTGGCGCATCCACGGAATCTCTCTCAAGTTCACGATGTGTTCCATGTATCTCTCTTGAGAAAGTACATACCTGATCCTTCACATGTACTCAGCTCAGATGTTGTACTGCTGGAGCAAGATCTTTCTTATGAAGAACAACCGATAGAGATTCTGGATCATAGCGAAAAAGTCCTACGGAACAAGACCACTCTCTTGGTGAAATTTTTATGGAGGAACCACCAATTAGAATAAGCCACTTGGGAACTTGAGGATATGATGAGGGAGAGGTGTCCTCATTTGTTTGAAATGAAGTGACGAATTTCGAGGGAGAAATTCATTTTAAGGGGGGTAGAATGTAACACCTGAGACTTTTATGAGAAATATTTTGATTTTATGTTATATAAATCATCAAATGGGTCTTTCACTATAAAAAACACTATCTTGGATTGCTTTACACGCAATCACGACCTTCCTCGATAGTTTTCATTGTACGCAATACCGAGTTTCACTAAACAACGATATGCTATTAAAATATTATTAAAACTAGCCGTTATGAATAGTAATAACCACTTTTTGAAATTTTTTAAATTTCATATTTCAAAATGGACTTCATTTTTGGATTCGGAATATCGAAATTAGCCTTGGGTGAAATTGTGGTATTTTTCTGAAAACTTTCAAATTTTGATGAATAGTGAAAACACTAGGTTACTATTTAAAAACAGAATTTTTATTTAAATAATTATTTATTTTATTTAAATTTATTTTAGGTCAAAATTGATACATAATACTCATATAAGTTCAATTCAATTCATTGGAATCATTTTATAATAATTTTAGATATATAAAAATTTTATTGAACATTTCGCCGTCTTTTACCCACCTCCTAGGAGAATTTGCAAATTTACATAAAACATAATTTCACCGCTTTTGTAAATGTAATTTTAAAAATCCGAGACACACGGTTGATGTCAGTAAGTAAAATGTTGTTCAATGAGATGAAAATAATTTTTGGTTAATAGTAGCTTTTTACTTTTATTTACCACGTTTAAAAGTAAATAGGATAATTAAGGGTAAAAATGATATTATTATTATCCTAAAACATGTCCTAATTATATTGGATAAGTGTAATTCGACCAAAAACAACCTTAGTAATAAAATACGACCATTTAGGCCCACTTGGATTCGATTAGGACATTTAATATTATTTTATTTAAAGAAGGGTTAAAATAGTTAAAATCAATGTTTAATAACAAAATAATTTTTAATATAGGGTTATAAATAAGATAAATTATACTATAAATATTAATTATAAATATAAAAATATTTCCTACATAATTATATTTTAATTTTAATTTTTATACATTAAATAATTTAATTTATTTATGACACAATGATGATGTAGTAATTATGTTATTAATTAAATATTGACATAATTGATGTTATAAATACCCAAATAAATGTAATTTGAGACATTTTAGGAATTAAAATAATTTTCTAGGTTAATATGACATGTTAGAATTGATTTAATTAACTTTTTTCGAACTAATATTTCAGTTATGATTTTCACAAAAATCAATTACCAAATAGTGTCAAAATTGACATAAAATAGTTTTTAAAAAAACTATTATATTATTAATTGTTATTTTATTCCTAAAAATCTAAGGTTCAGCCAAATGACTTAGCTAAGGTTATATATATTAATAATAAACAAATTCGGGTTCGTTTGGCTTGTTATGGTAAGTTTATTAACCTTATTGTGTAAGAAAACAAAAAAACACGGTAAAAGTAAAATTATTTATGTTAAAGTTAAATCTAAATGATAAGATTAAAATTGAACCCTAAACTTGTCTAAATTATATTGGATGAGAGTATTTCTACCCATCCCCACCTTAGCTTCGAAATAAATCAATTTGGAGCTATAAAAAACCGAATAGGACTTTATAATAAAATAATATTTTTGGTTTTTCCAAAGGTGCCACTCTCCTTCCTTATAAAAGGGAACCTCCTCCCTCTCTTCCTCACACCACATTGAGCCTTCATGCTCGGCCAAACCGTGCACAATTCTCTTCTCCACTTCCCTAGAAACATCCTTGAGGTCCTGGTCTTCTTCAAAGACCAATTTTAGTGCCCTAATAGGAGGTCTCAAAGAGGTGCTTCAAAGAAGAGGTAATGTTTGTTACCGATTCTTTCGACTTTATTTCTTCTTCCACTTATTCTTCTTTAGTTGTTTCATTATGAAGTAATAACATCAGTATCACTAATATACTGATATGTTATTATAAGTATGAAACAACCCTATTTCACCATCTATCCATCCTACGGAAAATGAAATCACCATGCGTGCGTATGTATGAAATACTGTCTCCACGTCGTGGTGTAATTTATTTTCCACCACCAACTTACTTGGATGGGTATAATGGTGAAAATTAATAACTATATATTATTATTTTAAATTGGTATTGATTCTGAAATATTATACATACACTCCAATACAATTCCACGATCATGGGAATGATATCATCGCTCGTGCGTATGTACGGAATACCGTCTCCACGATGTGATGCGACTCGTTCTACATGATCTTCATTGCATAATGATTATATAAATGAATTGAATGAATGAATATGATATATATTACACTAATACCATTCTGTAAATGATGTATCTATAGCCTAAAATGAATAATAAGAATTTATTCGACAAAACACGCATAAGAACAAAAAGCAATAAACAACCAAATAACAAGTAACAATGAAATATTACTAATAAGAAGCTAAGAATATGACCATATATGATATCATAAAAATAAGTATGATTCTGGAATAAGTCAATAACATTATTTAAATCATTATACAGGACGTTCAGAAATTTTCGAAGCAACTCGGACCTAAGGTTAGTGAAAATATCACAATCTCATTTTTATCCGAGATTGTTTATACTTCAGAATTAATGGGGAATATTTATCATCCACATCCATGTTTCCGCAATATGTAATATTATTTCCATCCACCTACAATTTTTTAAATCCAATTTTACCCTTCGGTGAGTTTTTAGTAAAAGATATGAAAGGAATCGTTTTTCGTTATTCGTACGAGGTACTTTTTGACTTTTCCGACATAAGTACAAGAAGAATGTTTTTTTAAGTTATATGACATGAATGTATTTTTAGAACATTATTTCCATGAAGCTTCCTTTAAAAGTTTTCATGTTTATTTTTAATCAACATCTTTTAGTTTAAAATTGTCTGGCATGTTACGAAAGGAAATATGTTTTTGAAGTAGAAAGGATATTTTCCTCAAGAATGGAGTTCAAGTGTTTTATCAAAATTATTTTCCATCAAAGATAATATATGGTTCTGTTTATATCCCTATTTTTACATTTATTTGATTATTTTATGATGGAATTATTTTTATTATGTCCTTTTATCTTATATGGATTATGTTATGATGACATGATGTTTAAGATTCCCATTTTTATTACATGGGTTATGCAATGATGTATGATTTTTTTGATTTTGTGGAACACATAAGAATGGTATCATTATGAGATGGGTGGTACTTATATCTCCCTCCAATGCATTGGGTAATGATTTATATCTCATGATATAGACATGGCTAGAACGGCAGGTTAAACCAGTTCAGTGAAACAGGACTGAAACGAGGAGTGTACTCGGTTCATAAATGGACTTTGTCCGCTAAGATAGTCTTGGCTATGAGTCTTGACTACTAAGAAATCATTTTCTATGATTATGTGTGTATGCCACAAAGTTTCATGTTTTAGGTTATGATTATTGGGATTACATTTCATTACTATGATTTATCTCATGTTATGAAATTATGATCTCTTTTGCAGGTTAAGATTTCCAAAATGTTATGTTCTTATAAATATGATGTGATTGATATTCTTTTGTTTACCCTTACTGAGTATTTGAGCTCACCCTTTTTTATGTTTTCTTTCCCTAGGCCAGGAAGAAGGTTATTAAGTTGGATATGCCAAAAGGGACTCTAGATATGATTAAATAAATGGGAGAGAGTGTAGATGCTTTATGAACCCATTGTTTATGTTTCCCAGTTTCTAAAGACACTATACTTATACGGTCCTTTCATGGTTTTTCTATATTTTGTAATAAGTGTACTTCAATTTTGAATTAATAACCATGTATGTAAAGTATGGGTCATTATACTCTCGTAGTTACTGAACATCATAGGATCCACCCTTAGAATCCTGTAAGATTATAAGAGAACCAATTGAAAAATCCAACTCATATTGAGAAATCACATTGCCTTAACAACCTCATCGTATGAAAAAAAAATCAGTAATATGTAGGTAAAAATGCACTCCACCTTTCTGTCCATCAGGATAAACATATAAATGCTTCCAAAAAATGCTCACACTTCTCCATGAGACCTCACTATTGTTCACGCGATGCATCATTAAGAGGTTGGGTATCTATATTTGACAATACTCATGTAATTGTGCATGAACCAAAATCATTTTAAAATAAATATAATAAAAGTGGGAGGATTTGGAAGACTATTGGGGTTGTAAATTTTTTTTGATGCCCTTAGGATGTTTTCATCACGAACCTGTGATACTCTCAGAAAATCCACCCTGATCTAGCATAGGCCATAGGAAAATCCACCCTTTCCTCTTGAAATGTCCTAGGTAATGCAGCAAGCATCTCGCGAAGGACTCTCAACAAGAAGTTTGATCTTCTGAAGGCCCTTAAACATTTAAATATGTCAATATGATAGTCCTTCAGCATAGCGACATGATCAGACAAGTCCCCATTAATTGTTAATAATCCAATAATTGAGGTTTGATGAGAGGAATAACAGTAGGTGAAAATTAAGTGACACCCTTGGATTGATCCACAAAAAAGGCTCACGAAGACAAGTGGTACTATATCCCATCCCTAAATCCATCATGGTTCTGCGGTTGATATGTCGTGAAAACTAAAAAACAACAAGGGTAAAAATTCTTATAAATTCCCCACCCCGACATGAAAAATGCACCAAAAAACAACCTATCACAATGAAGAGAATGAACTCTATGTATTTTTCACTACAGATATAGAGTATTTCAATGAGTGGTTGATCTCATGATCAGAAATTCTTCAGTCATGTAATATAACAGTGAACTAACGGAGAGATCATGCTCCATGTATAAAGCACTTCTATTGGTAAATTAAAGGTCGTGGGAAGTGATTATGGATTAAATCATATAGAACATCCCTCATGTGTGATAGGTAATTCATGGAAATAAATAAACTAAAACTGAATAAATCTATGTCATTCACAAAAGAAGGAATATAAAAATTACAGAAATGAAGTAATTAATTAGAAACATTTTTGATGACCCTCATATGCTTTGTGTGATCCATCAAAGACACACAACTTCACCTGGTCATATCATCTTGATCTCAAGACACTACATCAAAATTCTATTTGGGTCACTTAAAAACCTCTACATACCAGAGAATGTCACACGGTCTCCTTGGTCATTCCACTCTAGTCTCATGAATCCCTCTGAGCTTGTCGCACAATCATTAAAATCTACTTCAAATACATTGCATGAATCATATAATAGTTCCAACTCATGTCAACCAAGTCTTATAGTCGCATCTAGTCATGAAAACTAGCTATCATGAAACCCTTTAGAAATGTCATTTGAGACTCACGATTCACTCCATACAAGTTTTTCAGGTCTCGAGATTCCCAATAGGGGTGTGAGAGAAGACATGTGAAACCCTCCAAGATATATCATATTGGATCTAGTAATTCCCACCATATTTGATAGAATACACTTGAAAATTACATTAGGTAGTGTCACGTGGATCATGGAACACCCTCTGGGCATGTCATCTAGTTTATGAGATGGAATCTAGAACAAACCATATATATCTTGAGACATCCTCTTATGAAGTTAGAATTGATCATGCGATAACCATCAGATATTCCACCCAGGTTATGTGATATAATTTAGAAATACAAACCGGATTATTTAGATGTATTTAGATATTCCTGGAATATACTCAGTTACATATTAGGATGATTGGATAACCAACACATGATATGTAGGCAAGTAGGCCAAATCAACAATGTCAACCTCTGTGTGTAAGCCCCAATGAAGGGAACTATAATGACTCTGATTCAAGTTGCAACCAGGAACCATCAGATACCTCTTAGAGGTTTTATCTCCATATTAATTATCCAAGGAGATCTAAGAATATAAGTCCCACATCCAAGAGTAATGAAATTGATTTCATTCCATTAATTTTTTCTCACAACGATCATATCCCACTTGGTCTTACAAAGGTTTGATAATCATATCAATTGCAACATAAGTCTTCACTAGCCAAGGAATTATAAGTATGAAATCCTCAATGCGTGTCATGAAAAATTCTCCTCAATGTAGGGGAATCTACCTTGGGCCTATCCAAAGGGAGATACTAAACTGCGATAACTAGGATTTTGATAATAACCGGGATTCGAAAATTGCCTTCCAAAGTCCTGATCTCAAATAAACTACCATATAAAAATATGAACTATTTCAATGTTGGTTCGACCATTGGGATGCTACCATTCCCATTGGATTATTACTATATCGCATCCATAAACAGAATGAATAATCAACAAAACTATGATGAATTTGATTCCTTTCATAACCAGAATATGTAGGACGTCTCTTTGAGGACTGAGATCTATTATAAATCTTTTTATCATGGTACTAGAACATAATACCTACATCATGACCAATGAAAAAAGGATAACTTTTAATCCTTTTTTTCTCACACTGAGCATAGCTCACATGGCCATTGGGATCTACAATAATCGTATCATCTTCACTATAATTCTACAAAAATCCTAGGGAAACCTCAGTGTAAAATCCCCTAATAAATGAACTATGGGAACTATGATTTTATCCATAATAAGGATACATTGGACATTCCTTCCAGACCTGATCTTGGACACTTGTTGTCCCAAAGCTCTTATATAATTCCTCTCCACATGAAATTAATTTATCAGCTCCAACTAACTATGTGTCTTTTTATTCATGAAATAACAAGTATTTGTATGATGCCTCATAATGGATATATACCCTCCTCTAAATATCATCTTCCTCCTTGTGTGGAAGCACATTACAATGTTATTGGTTATACAACTTGATATTATAAGAAAATATCCATTATTGTAAAATGATGTGGAACCAGAGATACATATAGATTCTTTAATTAAGATACCCTGGACTTTTTAATTAAACAATAATTAACCCAAGATCATTTTTAGGGTTACTATTCATGACTCTGGACTATGAAGAGATTCACATACATAAATTAAATCTATAATAAAGTTCCAATGTAGGAAAAAATTTCCCCCAAAAGGCTATGATTATCCTAACCTCCCTCCATCTTGACCAATAAGATCCCAAATTCTTTGTTGTTTTTGAAAACCCAGATGATCACCATCAATTAGAAAGAAGGTATGTACCCAGTTAAATATGTGGGAACCACTGGGGTTTATAGGAAAGACTGGAAAAATTGAAAACCCAATGAGAGTGATTGAACATGGATTTAAACAACCCATAATCGATAAAAATTCTATGAACAATCCCATTCTAAGTCTCCCCAAATCCCAACAAAATAATAGATCATGCGTATATGTGAACTATTACCTCCCTGGAAAAATGACTTCCATTTTTCAACAAGAGTTTTCATATTTTTTTTAAAAAACATTAAAATTCAAATTTCCACGTACAATGAATCAAAATAATATCATTAACTTCTATAATAAAAATATTACTCTAATAGAATAACTTTCTTAACAGTAATAATTAAACTATTTTTTCATGTTCTTATTTCTTTTAGTTCAACCACATTTAATAAAACTGCTAAAAATTTCAATAATGGATGGAAATGGGAATTTAAATATATTTATTTGTATATATTAATGATTAAATATTATTTTTTATGTTTTTGGAAATGATATACTAATATTTATGAGAATATTAATATACCACCCTTTGGATTGTTAAATATTTTTCAATAAAACTAGCTCATCAACAAATATATACTCATAAATCAAAACTAAAAATATTATGGAATGGTTATAGTATTTTATTAATCCATATATAATATTTATTCTAGTACCTTAAAAAATATTGGAATTATGAATTGAGTATCATGAATCTTGATCAACATCGACACTATAAAACATGTATGAAATTATCCAAATCACTAACATTCGATGATAAATATAAATAATAATAAATCATATAATTTATAATAAATGATTATAAATAAATATTATTTCAATATAATTACATGACTAATGTTCTGATATAGGTTATTATGATGTTTATTCTTATTATACATGAGGTAAAATAGATTTCATGTAATTATGGAGTGAAATGTTTTGGATCATTCTGGACTCAAATTCTTTCCTTGAGTCAATATAATTTCTCTTTGAATATGGATTTCAAATATTAGTGTCTTATATTCTATGAAAATTTTTAATTAATTTCTACCATCCTTTTTATAGGAATTAAATTGATGTATTTCTATCTTAATAATACTTGATGATGTTAAGAATAACTATCATCTTCTTGAGAGAATAAATTTTTCTTCAATGTACATATTAATTCATCCCACAAATATTCTCCATTCGTATTTTTCTATCCAAATATTTTTAATTTATAGTGATATTAAAAATTATCTTCCCCTCTTTTTAATGTAGAAATTTATCACACGTCATATAATGGGGGTTTCTAAATATGGTATTTGAAAATATTGAAATTACATTTCTTCCTTTCTAAATTATAAATTTTATCTTCCACTAAAAATTTCATTTTAAAAATAATTATGTTTTTATCGAGGATTCATTATTAAATGTTCATTTTTAATGAAATAATATTCACCTCAAATTTTTGAATCTTAATTTTAAATAATATCTATAACATCTTTTACGACAATTTAAATTTTATTTACTAAAAACACTTTTTGGGGTTCACATCAATTTTACTCTATATCAAAAGGAATTATTTCTTTGGAATGTTATATTTCATTTATATCCCTATAAATGAATTATAATGTAAAAAATTTCATAATTTACATTTTTTGTATAATCCAATATAATTATTAATGATAGTTTACATGACACTATTTTAGAAATGTTAACAAAATAATTTTCTTTCTATGGGATCTTCATGATATGACTCCAGATTGATTTTAATAGGAATATATATATATATATATATATATATATATATGATTGGTATTCAGGTCTCCTATTTCCATCCAATTTATTAGAAATAATTATAAATATCCTGATATATTTATACGCAAGTGCAATTAAGCTATCAAAGAATTGTGGGTGAAAGAATTTGACTCACAAATGTTATATATATGTGTGTGGAATAACGTTTTCTCAAAATAAGGGGTGATAATGGGTGAATAACGAATATAATATTCCATGTGAATAATTTTGGGAAGAACATTATTGTTATTGAATGTTTCAAGGGAATGTTAGTGGAATTTCACTTCATGGATCATGTTTATTACTTCGTGAATCCAACTTTTTTTAACATGTTATATGTTTATTCATTTTATATTAAATTTATATTTATCTTAACTTATGAACATAACTTATTTATTAATTTTAATTTTAATATTATATTTATCCCACTCAAATGTATTCTCATAGGATTATAATCTAATCCTGGGTGAGATGCAGATGAGATTTTCCCTTACGGGTAATTTGAGCTCACATCTTTATTATGTTTCCATACCCAAAGTTAGGAATATCTGTATAGTGTATGATAAGTATAAAAGCAATTTCAGCATGGATAAATTATACAAAAATGTTAAAAAAATTATAGTGTAATTATACTATGTTAATATTCATCAAACACAGTAAATCAATGGGTTTCTATATTATGTGATTATTTGTGAAATATAATGCTTAACAAATGAAAATGATGTAAAACAAAGATATTTTTGTCATGGGTCACCTTAATACCTTTTAACAAATAATAATAGTATCATATATATTGAGGGTATGAAAAACTAAAACACTTATTGGGGTTAATTTTTTTGTGGGATACCTAAGAAATTAGGGCTCAATTTATGGTCATAGTGATCAAACCATTGTGTCATGCTGTTTGGGAACATGTAACAAAGACCATAAAATATATTAAGGGTGGGATTTAAATTATATTCCATGGAAGTAAGAATAATGAAATGTTTTGTAACATCATTGTTATTAAATCTACTTCAATAGTTTGATTATGGGTTCTATAAATAAAAAAATGATATTTGAATCATGGATAATGGGATGAGGAATATTTTATAGGGATGTACATTGATCAAATTCAACTGATGGGGTTTTTGTCATGTTATATTGGAATATTATTGTTTGATTATTCTCCCCTTAGTATATAGTTACCATTTATTGATAGGCTATATATGGTGATCATATATAATACAACATTAGGGGAATGTATTCTAGTAAATCAGATTTTTGTTGGAGCCGAACACACTTGTTACTAATAGCTAAGTATATTTCTGAGGATTGAATAATTAATAAAATGAAATGTGGTTATGGAATGGATTAATATTTAAAAAGGTTTCTAGTACATCAAAGGATACACCTCTATGTATGGAATAGACAATCAGAGTGAAGTGATATGATGGGTTATCACACTATATTTTTACAAAATAAGTGACTTCGGTAAGCATGGATATTATTTTTTTGGGCCATATAGTGGTCCATAGATGCTTTCTTCCTCCACCGTCTAAAAACTATTTTTTTCTATAACCTATGAATTGAATGGATTAGCGGTTGGGGATTTGAAATTTTCAATGGAATGCCTTTAATTTTTCATCCTGACAATTGTTTTGTCTTTTTTACACATACAGATTAGGGAATTGTGGTCTATACCACTGAGGGATAGAGTTTATGGTAAAATAAATTGGTCAAAAAACCAAATTCTATCATAATATAGATTTGTAAAATATATGATACAATATATAAAGAAATAATAATGCTAAAAACTAACATGAATGGGGTTCCTTGCTATGATAGATTTTCACAGAAAGGGTTTGACCTATTTTAAAGCCTCTATGGTTTGATAAAGTGGAGGGTGAGATCATATGTCTATTATGGGAATGATAAAACATGTACTTAATTAATAGTGAAATTCTAATAATGATTATCTCATTAGGGGGTGGGGGTTCATATTGTTTTAGAACATAGTTCTTACACCATGCGATGAGTTATTCAATATAATAGGGGTTATGAAAAACCAAACATGAATAGAGGCCCAATTTTAGTACATATTATCTCTGATTGGGTGAATAATATTTATTTTTATTATTCATTAAATAATTGGGTGAGTTAAATAATACAAACTAGGGATAATGAATTAAAATGTTGCAAAAACTTTTTAATCAATGATTGTAGAGTTATTAAGTCACAACATAATTCTCATGGATAAAAATTAGAGTTGTGGAATATGTATTAATGGGATGACTTCAAACCATATTTGAATGAACAATATTGTTGTGATGTTTTATGGGTGTATTGATATTAGTGAATATTACACTTAAGATGTAGATTCATCTAATTCTCATTCCCTATGGGGGGGAGGGTGCATATGAAAATCTATATTTGGGGTGTATATATATAGTCAATCATAAGTGTAACTTGGAGGATTATAAACTTGTTATTCATATCCATGAAGTTTTTTTGTGAATTTAGTAGACTTAAAGCATAAACAGTGATTTATGAAAACCGGTTCTTATAGTCATTTATGGAGGCCCTATAAACCAGAAATTTCTATGAATAGTATATGTAAGGCTCCAAGATTTTATGGTATGTATTCATTTTTATAGTTAATCTTTTCGATAATAAAAATTTTATGAAACACTGAGATTAAAGGAAACCATGATATACTATTAATATTATTATTTAAAATAAAATGATCTCTTAGCCGTAATATTTTTGGTTATTAATAGGATTAAATATCATATGAAAATATATTATTGAATTCATTGGTTACAAAATAATTGAAAAAATAGACCAATTAATTGAATTTAAAGAAAATGTTTTTGTAAGAACTATTATTATGGCCCAGAGGCATTTTATCCTAAAAAATTAAATTAATTACTATATGTGATAACTATTAACTACATTTATATTTTATATATTCAATATAATGTTAAAAATTCATCTTATTTGTTTTCTATACATGATATAAAAATATATCCAATTTTTACTCATAAAAGCCCTATTTTTAGAAAGTTAGTTTTATAGCCATTTGATGGTGCACTTGTTTTAATTAAATTTTTTGGAACTTTTATAAATTATTTTTTAAAAAATAAATTTTTTATTTTAAATATTAATATAAAAATTTAACTTAGATTATTTTGTTTTAATTTTCTTAATAAGTATCATTAATTTATGAATAGAAAAACAATTCTAAATTTTAATTGAAAACAACATTTTAGATATATTTATTCATAGAGTAAAGATATATTTTTTATTGGGTTTAAAGTATAATTAGATCAATTTTTTATCATTAAATTCGATGTTGGTCATTGGAATAAATTTCACATAAAATTTGTATATATAAAAATTTCAATCTTTTGAATGTTTTCTCTTTAAAAACCTATTTCTCATTCCGTCAACAGGATTAATTTTAAATAATTTTCTATAACATATGTGTTTTGAATTGGGAAAAATTGATTCAATATTTGGAATTAGTGGGTCCCAATTATACAAATATGTTTCTTTTTTTTTGAAAATTATGAGTAGTAACATTAGTAAAAAAATTAGCATAGTTAAAGGTAAATCGAGAAATTAAGGGTAAAAAATAATTTTAATAATATAATAATACCCTAATACTTATCTAGATATCATTATTTAGTGGTTTTATACCATTCTAATATTGGGGATGACATGATGAACTTTGGAAGCCACTTGGATGGGAATATGATATTTATTATATTTTACTTAATGTGAAGTTAAATATGTCATACTCATATTTTTAATAACTAAATCATTTTAATATATGGTTTTGTAGAAGATAAATTATATTAAAAACAGACAATTGATATATAAAATTTATACCATTATAAAGATATTTTTTAAAATTTTATGAAATAAATAATTACCTTAAAGGCCTACATAATGATGATGTAGTAATTAGTTAATCAATGGAAATTTCAAATAAATGATTATAAAAATATTCAAATATAATTAATGCCATAAACGAATTTTATAGATAACCTATATATATTATCTACTTATGTTATGTTCTTGTTTGAAGATATCATGATGTTATGGTATTTTACAATTGTTTAGCATTGAATAGTACCAAAATTGAGATTATTTTTATATTAAAATAAATAATATTTAATTAAAATATTTAATTTTTTTTAAAATTTGAACTTATGCCAACTGATTGGGATAAAGTTAAAAAATTTATCCATAAATCATTTTAGGATTGGTTGTAATTTTATTGATTTACTACATTAACCCTTAAGGAATAAAAACCCATGTGGCCATAGTAAGAGTTAAATAGATTAAATAAAAGATAAAGTCAAAATAAAAGCATAACAGTATGACATAGATTTGACTAAAAATTATTGGGTTAGGTCATTTCAACAGTTCTTCAACTTACCTTTTAAATATCTCACCATTTATCCATTTGGATGAGAAAATTAATTGATATTAATATAATAGTTTTTGAGTTTCTAAAAGTGTCCTCCGCCTCAATTATAAAATGGGTCCTCCCCCATCACTTATTCACCCCACATTGACACTTATAGCTCAAAAAGACCACAACCATTTATCCTCCCAACATCCTTATCCATGATTTTTAGGTCATGGTATTCCTAAAATACCAACTCTAAATCTCTTGAGAATGGTATTAAAGTATATCCCTTAAAGGACAGGTAATTGTTTTACCAACTCATTCTAGTTGACTTCTTATTCAACTTCCTCTTAATGTGTTTTTTCCATTATAAATAATAACTATAGTGACATCCATATAATGATATGTTATTATGATTATGGTAACCAATATTTCACCTTCTATCCATAATATAAAAAACAAAAGCACATCATGTGCGTACGTACATCTTTCCATCTCCACACTGTGGTGTAATTCCATTTTCAAAAACACTTTTGTTTTGATGGGAATAATGATTGATATAATGGATAAAAATAATAAATATAATATTATGTTGAATATTTATAATTAATATACCATCCAATTCCATAAACTTTCATAGTTAAGAGAATGATATTGTTGTTCATGTGTACATATGGCATATCATCTCCACGACATGATGTGATTTATTTTCCAAGATAACCATTCTATAATGATTATAAAATAATATATAATGATTTAGTTAAAAATATAAGAACTTAATATCATTATGGAGATGAAATAAATATATCATATACATAATAAATAAGGATCACATGAAAAAACATGTATTTGAAAATGAATCAGATTCCACTAAAAACAAGGGTAATAACAAAATATTATTAACAAAAAGTAATAATAATATCATATATGGTATCACCAATATAGATATGGTTTTGTTATAAATTATTAACTTGAATTAAAACGTTATGTCGTCTGTCAAAGAACATTCAAATAAATTTAATTAAACGGTAAGGGATAATTTAATAATATCATTACTATCTGAGATTGATTATATGTAAGTATCTAGTGGGGAATATTTATCATCAACAACCATATTTCTGAAAAAAATTATTTATCCCACAATTTTTTTTATGTCTTTTTACCCATGTGCGACTTTTTATTAAATGAATAAAAAATAATCTTTTTTTCATTTTTCAAATGAGGTATTAAATGAATTCTCGACAAATATAATGAAGGTCAATTTTTTAACAAATAAAAAATGATTGGATTTTTCTACTATCAATACAAAATAACAACTTGAATCTTATTTTATAATTTCAATAGATTATTTTCAATGAAATTGTTTTCTTTGAAAAAAATTATGCCTTTTATATAAATTATATAAATTTAAAAAGTGGTATTTCTCCAAATATATTTTTAATGATTTTATTACATTGTTTCCATATATATTAATATCCTATGTAGGATATTATTCATGATAACGTTTTATCTCTTTTGATAATATCTACCTTATTTTATTGTAGATTTTAATTAGTTTGATTGTACATGTGATATTTTGATTATATTTATGGTTTATGGTTGAGGTATTCATATTTCGTATGTTTTTTTCAATAAGAATGTTTATGTTGTTTATGTTTTTATATGAGTAATGCATTATAATTAGTAAGGTATTGGTGTTCCCTTCTATATCCCCTCGATGCATTAATATGTCTCCTGAAACAAACTTGTTTCGGTTTGAGTTGATTCCTTACCCGTTTATGTATGGTGTCTTAGATGAATCCTTGCTGATTTGTTTATAATGTCTGACATTATGTGTTCCCTCATTATGAGATTAGTAATTGATAATCCATGTGATTATTCAATTAGTATAACATCCTTGTGTTTATTTATATGGAATTATTTTATTTTCATTCTTTCTTTCCATATTATACTCAAGATAATGATTACATGTATTATAATTCCATTATATACCTTACAATAATGTTCATTATTATTTATTAAAAATAGTTTACACTATACGCATACCCCAATTGACCAAATAAGATCATCCCCATTCTTATGTTTTATTTTTTCAAGGATTCCAAGATGTATATTAGTATTGATATTCATGTTTATGCTTGGATAATATTTGTTCCCATAAATTATTGACTGTGTTGTATTGTATAATATCAATATTAATGTAAGTTGTAAATATGTAATCTAGTTTCCAAAACTACAAAATTATTTTGCCCTTTGTAATTTGAGTATTGAATCTGTACCAATGAAAAAATGTAATACACTGACATTGGGCTACTAGGGTCATAGTTGTTATAGTTGTTATGAAAGGATTTTTATCAGAATACTTGGAATGTATATTTGGAAAACATATTTTAGGTAACATATACTAATGATAGACTTTGAGGACAAGTATATAAGAACATACCAAAATTTTAGTAAGGTAGATATTATGAGGGTATTTCTAGAAATACGTTCCCATTTGGATACAACATGTTGACATGGTTATGGAATAGATTTACTTAGGTGTAGTAACTCTAACAAGGTGTCTCAGGGTTGACATAGTATAACCTTTAACATGACAACATGCCTTAATATGCACCTAGTTTGACTCTCCTGGAGGATATAATTAGGATAATTTACATTTTCATTACAAACTGTGATGAAGGATTTAAAAGTAAAAATGTAACCAAGGAAACCATGTTTATGATTAAGAGATTAAATATGTATAAATTTTCAATATATGTTAAGTATTTTTCAAGTTATAAATAATGCATTATGATTTATAACCTATTTTTGTGTATTCCATTGATTAAAAATGGAACTTAGTGGAAGGAATGGGTACTGTATCAATGCATGTAATATATATAGGGATTTAATATATATAAATGTTAATGAAGTTGTAACTCGAGCTGCAACTAGTTTTCAGAAACATATAACTTTATTGGAATAGCTGACTAAGGTTATGAATAATAATGTTACCCATATAGAGCATCCTGATCTGTAATGTGGAGGAATAATGTTATACCACTTCATGAGACTAAAACCACCATTATTCAATGAAACTACAAATCCATTTGTAGCTAAGTGAAAAATATGTTACATATAGAAGATATTTCATTCTATGGGATGTGATGATAGAGAGAATGTTGTTGTGGAAATTTATCATCTCCCAATATATGAGTATTAGTGGTGGTCATTTATATAAAACCCTAAAGGGGATGAGGAAATATTAAGGATATAATGGAAGGATATTAAGGAAATATTCTTGGAAAAATATTTCCATTGTGAATAAAGAGCATATATGGAAAAATAATTATTGATTCTGAAACAAAGGGGGATATAATGTTGTGAAACATGAATTGAAATTTATAATCTTATCAAGGAATACATCAGAATATATACCTAAAAAAAGATTAATATTGATCATTTCTATGATGTCTTAATTCATGTCCCTCAAAAGGAATTGGCATCCCAAAATTTTGCTTCATATGAATATACAGCCTCATGTGGTATTAAGATAGAGAAATAATTCTCTAAGACTTATGACATTAAGGTAAAGAAAGAGGAGAAGAAAATGGGGGATAATAAACTGGATAAAGGTAAAATGGGAAATAAATATTTTCCCACATGTGATAATTATGGGAAGAAACACCTCAGTACTTTCCTAAAGGGAATGTGAGTTTATTATATATGGGGAGATAAAGGTGATCAGGCTCTTGATTGTAAGAGAAATAAATAATTCTTAAATTTGAATTAATTCAATTATAAGGAAATGTGAGACTATTCAAATCAATGTCCCAATCATCATGGAAATATATATTAGAAAAATAAGAGGTATAATGGTCAATAATCTAATGTTACTATTGTAATATTGGAATAATTAATTTTTTTTGATTCATGAATTATGTTCTGATATTCAGGTTATAAAAATCAAGACATATATTTGCATTGTTCTATTAACTTCTTCATTACATGTTTAGAAACATGCACATTTTAATTAAGTTTTTAAGGTGATCAAGGTATTCATATATTTGTTACGTGATAAAAAGATTCACTTTATGTTTTTTGGGGATAATCTGATGTTAATTCGTGTTTTGAAATTTACTGATCTTCCTTATTAATCTTTGGACTATGAATTCAGATAGATGTATTTTAGTTGTTTTTTATGTTTAGAATTTGTTATGTTGATCATTTGATATTATTTTTGGAGTTTAATGTTTGATTTTTCATATTGTTCTACTTGTTCTAACCTTTTTTGTTTCAGTAAACATTTAAAATCTAAAGTAATGACTCATGGATCCTATGATTCATAATAGATCGTCATCCAAGAATTATTCATTGTGAACATTCATTTCATGGTGTACTAGATGATGTGAAATTAAATCAAATCCCAACCAAAGGATGAGATTATTATTAGGACATGGAAAGAAATAAATTAGGTGTTTTTATTAATAGTAAAATAATCCGTCAACTCCAGGAAATGGATTTTTGAACACAATCTATATTCATTTACTTTTTTTGGGAAATCAATGGTATTATAACTGATCAAAAATTTAGTGTATTTTATTTTTAACTTTATATGGAAAATTTTATCTTTCACCCTCCATCAGAACATGAGAGTGATTTTTCTCTTCTCCATCCATGTTTTCCTATATGGAACCCTAGTATGTGTTATCTCATGTGACCTTCATACCTCCATTTTATTATATTAAAGTGGATATTTCTTTAACCCTATTTCTATTATGGGTTTCCCACCAAAAAAAATTCATGTATCATCCTTTGATTTTTAAAGTGAAATTTCCAATTGATAGGACATAATTTATTAAAGGTTGGATGAATATAAAAACTGAATATGTTATTGTATTTCATCTTTTTTATAGTTAATATTTTTGATATCTTACACTCCACACAACATCAAGAATAAATGAAACTGGGATATACTATTAATATTAAATTTTAGAATGCAATTATATCCTAAATATTAAATTTGGTGTTATGAATAGGATAAAATATATTAGTAAAATATATCAAGGAATTCATTAGACACCAAATAATTTAAATTAGATATAAAAAAAAGTAATATAAAGAAATTTTTTTTATAAGAAATTTTTTTATACAGAATTTTTTTTATACTAATAAATTAAATTAATTTGATATCTGGGAATGATATTAATTAAATTTATATATTATATAATCATTTCAATGATTAACATTAATCCTATGTGTTTTCTAGACATGATAAAAAAATAAATCAAATTTTTATGCATAAAAGCTATATTTTTATAAAGTGAGGTTTTCCTCCTTTAGATGATGAACTTGTTATAAATCTAGTTTTTTGAAACTTAAATAAATTATATATGAAAAAAATAAACTTTTTCTTTTAAATATGAACATAAAAGTTTATGTTGTTTTAATATTTGGTGATTTTCTAATAAGTTTTATATTAAAATGACTAGTAAAGTAATACTGATGTTCAATTCAAAATGAACTTTACAACGAAATAAATTATAGTGTTATATTTTATTTTCAATTTTTTAAAGTATAATTAGATCATTTTTTATCATTTAATCCAAGTTAGTTCATTTTAAACAATTCCACTATGACTCTTGATATAAAAACATTACAATCTATTAAACCTTTTAACTTTTAAAAAATGTTTTCTTATTCCGTCAATGGGAATAATATTAAATTAATTATTGAAACCTCTATGATTTGAATTTTGAAAATGGATTCCATATTTGGAATATGTGGGTCCAAATTAGTTTAAAATCAATCTTTTATTTTTCGGAATTTTGTATTGTAACTGTAGTAAAAAAATTATTAACATAGATAAAGTTAAATCTAATAATTATGCGTAAAAATAATATTATAAATATTATAAAATTACTCTAACATTGTTCAAAATCTATTTGGATTAGTGCGTGTCAATAAATGGCATCCTTAGGTCAAGATTATAACCTTCGGAATCCAAATGTGTGTGAGTATGGAATTTATTATGTTTTATTTAAAGAGCAGTTAGACATGTCACACTCATATTTTTATTAACTATATCATTAAAAATATAGGATTATATAATAGGTAAATTAAAAAAAGTAAATTGAAATTAACTTTTTTTATCTTCATCATGATTTTTTTATAATTTTTAATAAATGAATAATTATCCTAAACTCATATACAATTATGAAGTATTTATTATATAATTAATTGAAATATAAAATAAATAATTATAGGAGTATTAGAAAATATGTATATTTTAATAACTAATTTCATGCATTCATTTTATATATTACATAGACATATTAGGGATTAATTAATTTTTTTTTGAAGATATCATGCTATTATGATATTTTAAAAATGTCATGTATTAAATACTATCAAAATTTAAATTTATTTTATATTAAAATAAATAATATTTTATTAAATGATATAAAATTCATAAAAATAATAAATTCAGGAAAAAAAGAGTTACAGTTAAAAATTTATTAACAAAAAAATTTGAGGTTATTTTGGAAATTTATAGAGTAACTATATCAAGAATTTAACGCTGAAAACATATGTTGTCCCGGTCAGAGTCAAATTGATTAAATAAGGGAAAAATCCAAATGATAAGGGTAATAATTAGATCTAAACTTGTCTAAAATTTTTTTTGGGGTAATTTATTTCTATAAACATCATAACTTCTAAAAAACACACTTTATAGAAATTTTTAAATGACAATTAATTTATAATAATTTAATAGTTTCCATTTTACTCAAACTGTCCCTCACCAAAATTATAAAAGAGAACCTCCTCCCTTACTTACTGACACCACATTGAGACTTATAGTGCAACCAAAACCTACCCCTTTATTATCCCAACATCCTTATACAATTTATTGATGTCACGGGCTTTCAAAAACACAGACTCTAAATCCCTTGAGAATATATATAAAGGATATCCCTCAAAGAAGAGATAATTGTTTTACCAACTCATTCAAGGTCATTTATTCTTCTAATTCATATTTATTTGAAGATTTAATTATAAAGTAATTACTTTCATATAATATATTTTATGAAATTTTAGTATTATTATGGTATTACTATATTTATCCTTTTATCCATCCTACAAACAATTATAGAATCACGTGTGCGTATATGCGGCTTATCATATCCAAACCATTGTGTATTTTGTTTTTCATAACTACATTATTTGGATCGGTGTAATTATTTATATAATAGATATAAATAATTAATAATACACGATATTGATTATGTATAATTATAATACCATCCAATTCAATAACTTTAACAATAAATGGAATGATACAGTCTCTCATGTGTACATATGGCCTTCAATCTCCGTGAATGGATGTGATTCATTTTCCAGGTTAACTATTCAAGAAGCATTATAAAAATGTATATAATCCGTGAATATAATATATATGAACTTAATATCATTTTTTATATGAATGAAATATTTCCTATTGATAATAAAAATGAATCACATGAGAAAACATGCATAAGTTAATAAAGTAGTTAACACCTAAAACAAAGGTTAATATAGAAATATTATTAATTATAAAATATTATATGATCATATATGAAATAATAAATATGTCTATTATTTTGGTATAAATATATAACAAGATTTAAAACATTATTCTATAGGTTAAAGTTCATTCAAATTAACTAAAGTACAAAGTAATATTTAATTTCACAATTCCATTATTATCCATGATTGTTTATACATTAGTATCTGCTAGGGAATATTTATCATCCATATATATGATTTTTAAAAATGATTTCAAAAATATTGTTATTATTACCATTAAATATTTTAATTTGTTTTTACGCATGTTAGTTTTCTAACAAATTGGATTGAAAAGAATCTTTTTTTTCATTTTACAAATGAGGAACATTAGGTTTTTTTAGAAAAAAATACTAATTAATGTTTTTTTAAATAGATACCATCAGAGAGGATTTTTTTCACCTTCATGGAACATTAATTTCTTGAGGCATCGTATACAAATTTAAAATATTATTTTCAATGATATTTTTTTTATTTTAATATTGCATGTCCTTTTAAATAAATGATTTCAATGAAAAAAAATTATCTCAGGAAATTTTTAATGATTTGGTGAGAGTGTTTCCATATATCTCAACATAAATTGTTGGATAATATGATTGATTAAGGTTTATATCTTATGATACTATCTACATTATTTTATTTAACGGATTATGATTAGTTTGATAGTGGATGTGCTACTTTGATACCACTCATGGTTTATGGTTAAAGTATTTACATTTTTAGGATATGTTTTCAATATGAATGTTTATATTTTTTATTTTTTCATATAAAGAATTCAATGGAGTTAGTATGTTAGAGGAGGGGCCCACTCTGGCCCCTTGATTCATCGGTAGGTCTCAAGAGGCAAACTAGTGTGGGTATTGGCTAATTCTTTACCCGTTTATGTATGGTGTCTTTACTAATGCCTTGATAGTATGTCTTTGATGTCCCAAATTTTTTATTCCATCATTATGGGATTATTTATTGATATTATTTTTTATTTAAATGGACCATGTTTCAATTATATACATTTCTATAATTTATATGCATATTTATTCAAAATAGCTTCATTTTTATGCTTACCCTAACAATGAATCTAAGAATACCATATTCTTATGATTTACTTTCCTAGGATTTCAATATGTATATTTTGATTTATATTCATGGTTAATCTTAAAAAATAGATGTTATTTAAAGGATATACTATATTGTTTTTTATAGTTTCCATAGAAATGTATGTTTCATGTATTTAATCTAGTTTCAAAATATATTAAACCTATCATTCTTTTGGGATTCAAGTCTTGTAGCAAAGACAATGTAATAAAATAATGAATTGACTTATTGCTACAACATTTAGGGTTGTTATATTATAGAATTATTATTTTAAAACGAGTTTAGATTGATGATAACATATTATTATGTCTTGAATAAGTTATTTCAATGATACTGTATGTCCTAATTTAATATTAACCAAACAACTTGATTTTTTTATATTGTTGTTGATTTTTTAAGTATTACTATATAAAATAATCGAAGGGGAATTTTATCTTGATTTGTTGGAGGAAAACCCTAGATGAGGAACCCATTACATGGATCTATCCTTCATACAAGGAAATTTGTTCATATATATAGATAAATCTAAATAGTTTAAGGCTTTGGTGGGTGGTCCATATATCTAGTTTTTAACATCATGAGATGAGTACATAGCTTCCATCGAGTTTATGGTCGTACAATGATGACCTTTATTTGACGAATTTTCAAATATGTATCTCATGTGAAAATTGATATGGATTTATCTTAGTGATTATCCCATAGAGGGGGGAAATTCATATGATGTATGAGGTCAAAAAATAGTAAAATGTAGGGGTTGTTATTGGGAGTCATTATCGTTACTAAAATATGACATCTTGGAAGCACAACATATATTGTGAGGATGAAAATCAAACCACCTGTAGTTCTTATAATTCAGGAAAAATTTAATATCATAGGATAATTGAACCATGATTTTATTGTTTTCTAAAATAGTGATAACCATTTTCTCCCCAAAAGATGGATAATGATACATATTTTAGATCAATCTCTTATATAGGGGTGAATCATTATATCTTGAGTTAGTACATGCTGAACTCCTTGACGAATTCTCTTACATAAATTTTGATCATATGTAGAGAATGATACATTTTGGTAATATAATTAAAATAAGAATCTATACCATGGAATCTATATAAATGTTTATTACACGTAATTCAAATCATTATTTTTATTTTTTTAGCCATTGACAAAGATCTATTAATTACTACATATCCCATGTGGATTGGAATCAATACACACATAGTTCTTAAAGGGTGCCCAATACAGTTAATTATGTTTTATTGGGACAAGGTCATTGACATCCTCTGTAATATGATGATTATATACATTTAAATCCTACATAGATCTAGATGTTGTGTAGGGTAATTAATAAATGTTGTGTGATATGGTCACGTCATTTTATGATCTTGTAGGGTGAACAAAATAATTACCTCTATTTTTTCATAGGGATCTTTAAACATGGTAAATGGAGTGATCACCTATGAACTCTATATTCATATGAGTCATGATCATTATGAAAAATAAGAGGAAATTATAGGATTACTTGGACCACACTAGAGAGAAAATGATAGGGTTTTTTAATATATAAAACATGATTTATTATTCATGGTGTGGAAGTTTGTGTAAATTTTAGAATTATGTGACTAATACTATGGGATTAATTATTATTTCTCTTCCAATTAATACTGTAGTGAAATTCGTTTTCAGGTAATATAGCCATGACTATGACCATATAGATTTGTTTTATTTGAGGGGTATGGTATTCAATGTATTTTAAAGTCATGCATCTTGGAATTTTTAATTGACATGAAGGTTATACAATGAAATATTTGAGAAACCATACATTCATGGATTTCATAATTCATTCTCCATCATTAGTGACCAAGGAATAAGTTCTATTATAGTATACAATAAATATGATAATATCCCTCTAAAATTTTTTGATCCAGTTAGGATTACTCCCTAGTATCATTAATGTATTTACATCAAATACCCTCTCTCCCAAACGAAGTTGTGGGATGTGAAAATTATTATTAACAGATCATAGAACTTGGCATTGATGGATTAACATATTGTTTAATGTGATCAATCTTTTACTACATAATTATTTTGATTCAGAAATGAACCAAGTGATTTCTCCAAAGATACCATGTACAGAATGAGTGTATTTACTTTGACTGGGGGAATCAATATCGATGGGATTGAGATGTATTTTTTGGATTTCTGACAAATATTTTTTTTTATATTCATCCCACTAGTGGTTGAATCCTTTATTCATCATGTTGGAAATTTTTAGGAATGTAACTGCAAGGTATTCGATTAGTCATCTGATGTAGGTGAGGTATCATTGAATCCCTCTCAACTCATTGGGATACCATGTTGGTGTGATATTAAGGATCACTTTAGATTTATGGATTTCATTTTAAGAACCTGAATCTTCATTTCATGTGTGGTTTTCCTTTTCTGGTCATTTTTGAGAAAAAGAATAAAATCTAGAAATTTCCAGAGTAGACGCCATGTACTTTATAAGTACACAACTTGTACTTTGATGTCGAGTAAGGCTGTGTGTTGGACATGTCCGGGCACACAGATAGTGTGTAGGGGCGATGTGGTGGCCACTTAAAGCAGAGTACGGAAAAGCTAAGTAAACACTATGTACTCCAGAAGTACACGTCATGTACTTTCTTTTTTTTTCATTAAACGGACCGGGGTCACGCCTAATCAACAGAAACACCTTCTTCTCTAGGTTCTTCGACCGAGAGAGCTCGTATGGCCATTAACATCCTCTAATCCCCCAATCCTCCTTCTATTTTCCAAATTTACCACCATCGATTGTGTTGGAACCGCAGCGGTGAGCTCATCCTTCTTCTTGAGTTTCATTCCATGATTTTTCCTCTTCCTCAAGTTATTGTGGGTTGAATGTTTTGTGCGTTTTCATAGATCTACGTCATTATAAGGAGAATCAAGCCTCATTGTTCATTTACAATTATCTCCTAACCCCGAGGTAGGTGGTTTGTGCCTTACCTTTCGAAGTCTTTGAGTTTTATGTGAAAATTTCCACCAATACCCATGAAAGGGGTATTGCGTGTGACCGTTTTTCCCTTATTGTTTTTCCCGCCTTGCTTGTTTGCTTGTGTAGAGTTAATTTGATCTTTTATGAGGATAATTGATGTGTTTGGATGTTCTTCCATGCCTTGATCTATTGCGACCATTGGGTTTTGTTAGCCATTGACCGTTATACCTGTTTTGCATGCCTTGTGACCGTAGGATGGAATGATATTCCTGACATGATTATTTTTCTGTATAATGTTTATCCAAGTAGCTCTTTAGGTGTACTTTGACCTTATCGCATTATTATGCACTGGATGTCATGGGACTTTGAGAACCTGGTGCTATAGACTATAAGGGATAGACCGGGTTAGCTTCCTAGAGAGTCTTGGATATTATAGACTATAGGAGGGTAGACCGAGTGAGCTTCCTCAGAGAGTATTGGTTATTATAGACTATAGGGGATAGATCGAGTGAGCTTCCCAGAGAGTCTTGGATATTATATACTACAGGAGGGTAGACCGGGTGAGCTTCCTCGGAGAGTCTTTACTTTTTTGAATTTCTTTAAACCATTCTAGGCTATAGGAGGAATTGACTGAGCGAGCTTCCTCAAAGAGTTTGTGATATACTTGAGACTATAGGAGGAATTGACTGAGTGAGCTTCCTTAATGAGTTTCTAGACGTTGGGGCTATAAGAGGGTTAGACCGTGTGATTTTCCTCAGAGGGTCCCAGACTACCCTAGAATATAAGGGGAATTGACCGAGTGAGCTTACCCATAGAATCTTATAATTTTGTATGACCAAACCATAGGGGTTAGGTTGAGTGCACTACCCAGAGGGTTGTTGGCACTTCTTGGATAGGACCAGAGGGGGTGGATGCGAGTACTTCATAGAGGGGTTCCTATTGTGGTTAGCTATTTGCTTCAATACTACTTTTTGTTTTGTGGATTGATTACTATTGTACATCATCATGTTACTTCTTACTGATTACTTCCTGCTGTTTACTATTACTGTTTACTGCTTACTGTACTATTACCTGCCATATGCTCACTGAGCATTAGGCACAGATCATCGGGTGGTTTCCTACTAGGATTTAGTCTAACACCCTGTTTGGGTCATGCTTTTGGGCCCAAAAAAACTATGTTGTTGCAGGTATAGACAATTGAAAGTTCCCTTAGACTTCTAGTACTTGATTGCTTTGGAGCAGGAGAGCATGGGACCAAGCTTAGGCTTGCGATGCTGCGGAGCTGTTTATCTTTTCATTTGTACTTTTTTTGGTACTATATGTATTTCCACCATTGTGGCCTATTTGGATGCTTTCCTAGATATGTATCATGCATCATTTCATATTTACATATGTGCTCCTGTTGTTATTGTTTTCGTCTTCCGTTGTTTATTTTTGTTGGATATTTACTGCTTCTGCTATTGGATGTTCGTTTACTTCTACTTTGTACACTGCCAATGAGGGAATAGTTTCCCCACTATCACACCAAATTCCTTCACTGTTAGTCGGCAAACTCTATCATTTGGGGAAATGTACTTGAGGCCATGTGGCCAACCGATTACGGGGCACCTCTGGGTGGATTTCTGAACCGGGACATTACAAATTGGTATAAGGGGGATTCTTTTCTCTTGATTTACTATTTGGAGCCTTTAGCTATGGATATGATGGATTTGGTACTTAGTAATAATTTTTTCCTGCGTGTAGCTAACCTGTGTACAGGGAAAATCCAATCTACCTCTCTTATTGTAATTTTATGGTTTTTCTATGTTATAGTTGATTTGAATTCACCTAGAGTGATTCACATGCTTTCTGTTGTTACCCTATTGTTATTGCGGTTCTATTTCTATCGCAACCCTATAAGATGAGGGTATGCCATCTCATGCATCATATAAGTACTAGTTAGAAATCACAGGCCATGAATTCTTGAAATGTCATCTAGGAAGAATTAGCGATTGCATGTTGTTGTGATAGACGTTGGGTAGATTATGCATGCTGTTGTGATAGATGTTTTGATAGAATCCATGCAGATTGATAGTGGAATTGTTTTTATTATGCCTTGCTTAAATGAACAAAAAATACTGATTCATGAGGTGTTATGGGCCCTCATGAATCAGAACATGGTGGATCATTAACTTGTTTCCTTTGTATATGATATGTAGGAGATTCCAAAATTTGGTTCGTGGGGAGTATGGGCCTTCACGGATCGGAATTTTTCACCTTCATGCTTGTTTTTAGTGTTTTCTAGGATTCAGTGTAGTTTATGAGCTACTGGATGGAAAAACCCAGAATACACGGCTTGTACTTTATGACTACATGTCGTGTAGTTTTTAAACCATGTCACTGACTATGTGAGCAGAAACACAGGGTTGTTAAAAGTCTTCAAGAACATGCCGTGTAACATTGGTACACACTGTGTAGTAATGAGCCGTGTAATCGGACGTGTCACTAACAACACAGGACGGAAAATCTCATGTAGTACACATCGTGTATCCTTGTTCTAGGTATCTAGCCATGTCACGAACAACACGGGTCAGTGTTATCTCTTCTATACACGCCGTGTTTGTTCAGAACACGCTGTGTAAGGTTCTGTCGTGTAGCTATCCATATAACTAACAACACGGGTCGTCGAAACCTTGTATAGTAAATGTCGTGTCCTTAGTGAACATGTCGTGTAGTCTATGGTTAAGAGGACCATGTGAGTTGGTCGTGTAAAGAGACTCGGGCAGAGGAATGGAGATAAAGTACATGTCGTGTAGTCTTGGCTGTTACACGAACAAAGGTGGAAGAAGTACATGCCCATGTGAATGGCCTTATGGAGCACTACGTGTAGTGTTTATACACGGTGTGTAGTCGTTTTTAGTGAAACTTGAGTGTTTCTTCCTCCTATTCCCATTTTTTAATCTTGTGTTCTCTATCCTTGATAATCTTGATGTAAGGTGTGATTTTGATCATTCAGAGCTATGCCTCTGAGACGTCCTCTGGTCATACGTCAGCTACCAGACGGTGATCAGACACCAGATATGGCCGATCAAGGACCTCCTCTAGATCCTCCTACTATGCTAGCCTTGGCACCAGCAGTTATACCCATTTCAGGTGACGATGTGCAGTTCAGGGAGGACTTCATGAGGATGGTGCAGACCTTTCAGGGAGCGATGCCTCTTTCCCTATCGATGGCTGAGTTGACGTGGGTTTTCTAGCAGGTGAATCCTCCTACTTTCTCTGGGGATGGAGGAACCCAGGCTAGAGAGTCATGGCTAGAGACCACATTAACGATCTTCGAGAATCTAGAGATACCTCCAGAGAAAAGGGTAAAGCTAGCTACTAATATGCTCTGAGACATTGCCAAGAGGTGGTGGGAGGTGATCTCACAGTCAGGGTACCAGTAGAGTATGACTATGGATGAGTTTCGGTGCATCTTCTACGATTACTTCTATCCAGAGACTTTGAGGGCCGACTGATCCTAGGAGTTTATGAGTCTTGAGCAGGGTACTCTTTCTGTTATGGAGTACTCGTCTCATTTTGCCGAGCAGCAGCGGTTCAAGCATATTCCAGAAGGTGATGAGTTGTTCCTTGCTAGGAATTTTGAGGGCGGTCTCAGGAAGGAGATCTATTCCCAGTTGAGTATCTTCATGTTGACTTCGATATCGTCGATCTTCAACCATGCGCTGATCACTGAGCACAATCTGAGGGATTCTAGGGCAGTGATCCAGGGTGGCTCAACCTCTAGAGCTAGTGTTCCTCCTTCCTATTGCAGGAAGCGCCACATGGAGTCTACTCGAAGTGATCAGGGTAGGAATAATGTATCTTTGGACACCCAGGTTGTATACTACCAGTGTTGTTGAAGAAAGCATACTAGGCCTCAGTGTTAGATAGACCCGATGGAGTTCCAATCTTGCAGCAATATGGGCCACATTCATCATTTTTGTTAGATCTTATCACCTAAAGTAGGCGTTAGGGGTTCTTCTATGACCCTATGTACAGGATATGTATCTCTAGTTTCTCACCAGTCTAGGAACTGGAGTTTTTCTTGCCGTTCAGGCTGAGGTGGAGGTCGTGGCTGCGGTGGTCTATCACCAGGTTACTAGCGAGAGCAGAGTGGATCATCTCAGAGTGGTCAGCCAGGGGAGTAGGGCTGTGGTACAGGCCAGAATTTCTCCGTGGAGCAAACTAATCTGGAGTAGGATCCTGGCCCTTCTACAGTTCTAGGTATGATCTTAGTAGCCTCGGTTTTATCTTCAGAACATTTCGATATTGGTGCTTCACATATCTTTATCTCTGTTACTGTTTTGCAGAGCCTTGGGCTCTGTATCATTTTGTTTTTCGACATGTTGACTCTTGATACACTGTTGGGAACAAGGACTTCTAGCGTACATCAGTTCAGAGAGTTCCCTCTTGAGGTTGTAGGGTGTCACTTCTTATGGGTCCTCTATGTCCTAGAGATGATAGGCTATGATGTCATTCTCGGTATAGACTGGTTAGTTCCCTTCCAGCCAGTCGTTGTTCGCTATCGCAGGGTGAGTTTCGTATCACCAGAGGGTGGATCATTTCTCCATAGAGGCGAGTGGGATGTCCAAGCAGGTACAACTATACTAGAGCATCATGGGCTAGGAGGAGTTACATCCTAGATTTCCAGTCATTATCTGGATGACTAGGGGACTTCACAGTTAGACATCCCTCTAGTGGTGGATCATTTAAAAGATGTCTTTCTAGAGGACTTTTCAGGTTTTCCTCTAGATCATGAGGTAGAATTTTCTATTGAGCTTGTTCTAGGAGTGGCACCGGTGTCCATTCCTCCTTATAGGATGGATACACCTGAGTTGTAGGAAATCAAGAATAAGTTGGAGGAGTTGCAGGAAAATGGTTTCATCTAACCCAGTACTTCTCCTTGTGGTTCTCCGGTTCCATTTGTGAAGAAGGCAGAAAACACCCTTAGGCTTTGCGTGAATTATCAGAAACTGATCTAGATGATGGTCAAGAACTTTTATCCCTTTCTGAGGATTGATTACCTCTTTTATCAGATTCGAGGAGCCCGATTTTTCTCAAAGATCGATTTGAGGTCCAGTTATCATCAGTTGCACGGTATACCATCAAATATACCTCTTAAAATATTCAAGAGAAGGTATGGTCTATATGAGTATACAGTCATGCTTTTCAGTCTCATGAATGCGCCAACAGCTTTTATTGAACTGATGAACCGAGTGATCCATCCATACTTGTATTCTTTCCTTGTGGTTTTTGTGGATGATATCTTGGTGTAATCTCACACTCAACACGACCATTCTACCCATCTTGAGATCATTTTGAGTACACTAAGAGAGCATCTTATTTATGCTAAACTCTCGAAGTTCCACTTTTAGATGGATCAGATTCAGTTCTTGGGTCACGTAATCTTGGAGGCAAGAGTATTAGTGGACCTAGAGAAAGTGAGAGTTGTAGTTTCTTGGGAGCAGCCGAAGAACTTCTTTGAGGTTCAGAGTTTTCTAGGGCTGGCTGGATACTATAGGCACTTTATTCAGGACTTCTCATGCCTAGATGAACACTTGACAGGTCTAACCAAGAAAGGGGTGAAGTTCTTATGGTTATATTCTTGTGAGACAGCCTTTCAGGAGCTGAAAGGGACGTTGACGACAACACCGATACTAGTCTTGTTAGATCTGAGAAAGAGCTAAACCGTTTACTGTGATGCTTCAGGTATCGGGCTGGGAGCTGTTCTTATGCAGGGAGATGGAGTCGTCCCGTACAAGTCATGGTAGTTGAGGCCACACTAGAGGAACTACCCGACACACGATCTGGAGTTGGCAGCTATTGTTTATGCCTTACACTGTTGGAGACATTACCTTCTGGGAGAGCACTTTGTGGTGTTTACCAACCACAAGTGTAACACCCCAGGTAAATAAAGAATATGAAATTTTCATATTTATCCATATTTGTGAATAAAAAATTAATATTACTTTAAAAGGGACGCTATGCACGATGGCGTACCCAATACGCAACAATGAGTTTCTTGGAAATCTTGCGTTTCACTCTAATAATAAAATAATATTATTTTAAATGGTAGTTAACGCCTAGCCATTGTAATAGCGGGAATGAACATAACTAACTAAAATATGATTATATATGTTTTCAAATATTTTTACTTTTTTCAATAAATGTTAGAGGATTAAAAATGCGAATAAATCCAATTTTAAGCGTAAACATTCTAATATTATTTAAAAGGTCGATTAACCACCTTTTGATAGAGAAACTCTTTTAAATCCACTTTTTGACAATTTTATGTGTTATATATGACAAAATAAAATTCTTCTATAGAATCGGGACATCAAAATTTACTTTGTGTACATTTTTGGTATTTATCCGAAAAAGTTCAATTTTTAATGAATAGTGAAAAATGTTGTATTTTAATTCAAAACCACTTTTTAATCTAATTTATTTATATGATTATATTATATTTTTAGTTGGTTTTAAAGTGAAATTAGAATTTATTTTTACCATTTAATCAAATAGTGGTCATTGGAATTAATTTCACTTTGAAATTTGACTTAAACTAGTGTCAATCTTTTGATATATATTATTTCATAAAAACACGCCATTTGTTCTGAAAGTGGGAATTAATTATTAAATTAATTAATGTAACTTATATGTTATGAATTTTGTAAAATAGACATCATTTTTGAATTCAGAATATCAAATATAGCTTAGGGTGAATTTTTTTGTACTTTTCTGAAAAACTTCAATTTTTGATGAATAGTGAAACCACTAAGTGGTACTTATAAAAACTGATTTTCCGTTTAAATGAAATTTTGCCACCTTTGTGTTTTTAATTTAAAAAATCCGACATACATGGTTGTCATTAAGATGTAAAATGTGGTTCAATGGGATTAGAATAATTTTTTTGGTGAATAGTAACTTATTAAGTTTTTAATCGCGATTAGAGGTAATTAGTGTAGTTTAAGGTAAGAATAATGTTTTAATAAAATGAAATGACCTAGACACATGTCCTACCCTCTTTTGATGTGTCATGGCCGACCAGGAAAATCAATGGGTCAACTTGGGGACCCCATGGAGCCACTTTGGTTGGAAGATGACACAAATACCTTATTATTTAATGTTAAAGTAAAAATGTCACAAACATGAGATGTTTTACTAAACCAATTTTAACATTTGGTTATACAAGTCAGATTTTTTATTATAAATAGTCATTGGAAAGATAAAAACCATTCCTACATCATAGTATTTTTTTTATAATTTTTAGACATTAAATTAATTAAATTATTTTTGACATCGTGATGATGTAGTGATGACCTCATTATTTAACCATTTAAATAAAATGGAAAGATAATTTAAAATCTAAGACCTACACATGTCAAAAACCTATTGGATGGGTGGATTTCTAACCCTTATTACCTTATCCTAGAAAAAAAAGCAATGTGGGACCATTAAAATCTGAAACGCATTCTAAAATAAAGTAACATTTCTTTACTTCCCAAGAGTGCCCCTCCTCTCCTCTTATAAAAGGCCCCCACCTATACCACCTTACCCACACTTGCAAAGCCTTTGGATCGGCCAACACCTGCCCATTTTGTCTCTACACATCCCTATATAACTCTTTGAAGCCTCACGTTGGGCAGAAGGCTTCCCAAGGAAGCCTTTGAGCTCAAACCAAAGGGAGTTACCCGATTTTAGGGTAATGTCTTCACTTGTGTCCTTTTGTTTTATTTTTCTTCTCCAACCCCGTAAACTCTTTTTATTCATTTATTTTGTAACACATACAGTATCTTCAATATACTAGTATGTTTTTATAAGAATTATTAGAGCTAAACTTACACACACCTACATATAATGGTTAAATAACATACTGTTTATGTGGATGGCGAATTTCTGCCTCACGAAATGATGATTGTTCAACATTATTCTTACACCTTCAAAGGTGTCCATTAAGATGAAACAATATTTATATATGATATATAATATGTTTATGTTTTACTTAAGCTTCTGTATTTTTCATTTATGGCATACCTTTATGTTTTCTATTATGGGTTAACGCGATATCTTCATTTAAGGAAGTGTGGACTACTGCCCCCTCAAAGTGATTTTATTCGTTAATACCATATGTGGTAAGTATAAAGGATATATTTAATGATATTATATATGATACCATTGTGGAATTAAATTAATATTATGTATCATTATGTTTTAATTCCATTAAATATGAAATAGAAATGGAAGTAGTGTTCATGCATACGTACGACTTACCGTCTCCATGAACGGTACATTTCATTTCTTATCTCAAAATGTTATGTACTATTATAAGTACATATATATAATGGATATTTATGTAATATATTACATCTAAATGATGGATATAATTCTGGAATTATAACATATATATCTCTCTCTCATTTTGTTTTAATTCCATTAATATGACAAAAAACGAAAGTAGTGTTCATGCGTACGTACGGCCTACCGTCTCCATGAATGGTGCTTTTAATTTTTATCTCAAAATTCTATGGAATAGTATAAAATGAATATATACTGTATATATATGATATTTAAAACATAAATACTATTCTGGATATGTTGTACCTATAACTACATGGAAAATTATTTTCCAACAAGTTCAATTTTTGACTCATGTACCAAACATCGACAAAAACGTCTGATATGAACTCATATTATTAACCAATTATTATAACATTAAAATATGTGATATGAACTAAATAATAATCTTTATAGGAGGTCCTTAAGCAATTATAAATTGACCAAAGTTTATTATTCAGGAATATAAAGAAACGAACAAGACAAGTTAGACTTGAGGTAAGGGATCCTACTCCCCTCTTTCTTTTTAAGTACACTCTTTTATGTCATTCCTTTTAAAGCTCATATTTCATGTTATTGGGATGTTCTTTTATATTAATCTTACTATAAATTTTATTTTCATATGATGAGAGACCCTATTCTCTCTCATCAATCCATTTTGGAAGTTCTGAGTGGCGCCGTTAGGATGCCGAATTTTCATAAGAGATCTAACCTCTCTCTTTCTTTTTAAGTACTCTCCTTTATCTCACTTATTTTAATCTCCTATTTGTTATGCTAGGGGATGTTCTTTTATATTCCCCTTTCTATAAAAATTATGTTAATATCATGAGAGACCCTATTTGATCTCATCTATCCATTTTTGTATGTTTTAAGTGGCGTCGTTAGGCTGCCGAGTTTTCGTAAGGGAATTTTCATCTCACTTTTATTCCCGTGAGATTTATGCTACATTTTCCACAATTTCCTTTGAGTGGTGTATGTACTGCCCATTGTTTTACTCATTGTGTAATATACTTTAATTTATGAGTATTTACATCAATGTTTTATTGTCCTTCTTTCACGGGGTGCATGTCTTGAAAGATACCCATGTCGGTAAGGGAACCTTTCACCCTCCTCTTTTTAAAAGACTTCTTTTGTTATATATTTTAATTCTCATACTATTATGTTGGGATATGTTTTTCTATATCCTTATTGATTTAAATTTTATGTCCATGTGATGAGATATCCTTTTTATCTCTCATCAACTCATTTTCTGAATTTTGTAGTGACGTCGTTAGGCTGTAAAATTTTAGCAAGGGAACTTCTTAACCCAAATTTGATTCTTTGGGATAAACTTGTACTCCTTGAATATGTCATTCTATTAATATGTGTGAATAACCTCTGATTATTTTACACTTAATATCCACTTATATTTTGTGTATTAATTTTTCACACATAATTATGTAATTGATTTATCCTTAATCCAAGGATACCGTCTTTGTATGGGACTTCGTCTCAATCTCCATTCATTGAGGCATATTTTGTTTTATACACAACTTTCTTTTTTACGGTGTATAAACCCCTTTGACTTTTATGTTTATTCAAAAGTAATCTTTTTTATATGAAGCTTTTACTAAACGACAAAAGGGAATGTTTTTGCCATATGTATGTGGGGACAATGACTTCTCCGCCGCCGTGACCATTATTTGAGTTTCGGCTTCCTCTACAAGCCATAACATCTTTTTAAAAGAAAAATAAATACCATGTTTTACATTTCATTTATTTTGGTATTGAAAATGATTTTCATAATGTTTTTATATCAATGTGTTTTATTGATATCTTGTGATTGAAAGGTTGAAATGTTATGTTTCCATTATACATGTTTTATGTGATACGATTATGTTATGGTTCTTGGGCATTGTTATGAAGATGGGTGGTTCCGTGATAAACTAAGGGAGGGTGAGCCCGATATAGCTCTCCAATGCATTGGGTAACGTGAAGGAGTGAAACGTTAAGGTTTCTCCGAAGAGATTTAGGGAATATACTATGGTGGGTATTCCAAATGTAACCAAGAGGGTTACTCCCTACGTAAGAATGTTATGAATGCCTCAAGTTACCTTTTATGTCTTATGATTTCTATGATTTATTCATCATTTGATGAGGTATGTTAAAGTGCCTATGTTTTATGGGTAATGTATGATTTCATTCTTATGTGTATATGAACTCATGTTTCCTTTCCATATTTTTATAACCCTTACTGAGCTTTTTATGCTCATCCTAAGTTTTTTAAATATTTTTCACAGGTCAAGGGAAAGGTACATGATATGATGATAGTGTCAAGGAAGTGTCAAGAAAGAATCCATGTTTTATTTTAAATATGTTTCTGTTGATGGAAAAAAATGAATATTATCTTTATGTAACCACTTTGTTTAAATGTGGAATGTAATGCAAGTTTTATGATCTAATTCTCTAAAACTCTAAACCTAAAAAGATCCTCATTGTGTAATATTGTAATAACTCAAGATTAAGTAAGGTTTAAGGTTGGGGCCTTATAGTTGGTATCAGAGGTCGGTTTAGATAACATTAGAGGTTAGGGTATCCTCTAAGAATAAGTGACATTACCATAATGGTTAGGATTTTAGAAAGAGCCCTAGTTTTAGATAAATTGAATAAGTACGTATATATTAGTGGTTATCTTCCTCATTAGTACATGGTGGTTTTGTTGATATAATCACACTGACATTTCTATTTTTAGTGAATGGATAGATCTAGCAGGCACCAAAGTGACAATAGGTTTGAAGGAAACTGTGGTGGTTCTCTGATTAATAGACTGGATGAAATGGGGTATTCAATGAGGAAACTAGTGGTTGTTCTAAACCAACTATCAAGGAGTCATGATCATCCACTTGAACCTTAATATGTTCTGTAATGCATCATGTATGAGATGACCAATCGATGTGGAAGTTCAGGTAATAATTATAAAGGTCACCATTAGGGTTTATATGATCCTTAATTTTGAGGTAATTATGGGTTATTATATGTTATGATGGAAAATGAAAGGCATGAGATAAACTTGAGGTTAAAATATTTTATAATTTTTTTTTGAAGATTTTATCTTGTTTTTGGGAAGGTTTTAAGAATTATATAGTTTTGGAAAAAGGACAACACGCAGACCATGTGACAACCTGTCGCGCCAGACAAAGCTGCGGGAATCGAACCCACAACCAAAGTGCGACTGGTATTTATCGCCTACCACTGGACTATGTGAAGTCCCTGGTTAGTTTGACTAATTATTTTTAGTTAGGTGATTTTATGAATTAAGATTAAATTGATTTTGGGTTATCTATGGAAATTATTAACCTATCATGGAGGATATGTGATTAGGTTAATTACTTTTCAATATGAGACATTAAGAGCAACTGATGTTGTTTGGAGATAAATTTTACGATTTAACTTGGAAGACTATGTGACTAAATCCTTCAAATATTTGGGTTTCAATCTTATTTTGGTTTACTTTGAAGAATTTTATGGACAAATTGTTTATCGGATGGTCCACATTGGACTTTGGGTTTTGTTAGACAAATTTTGGAGATTAAGAATAGATTTTCTTTTTATAAAGGGTTATCCTTTTCTGGATTATCTGATGTTGTACTAACCTTTTTGGTTTTGGTTTTGGTTAAGGTCTAAAGATATGGGAAGTATATAGCTCTCTTTTTTGGATTAGGTGATTCTCTAGAAGTTGATTACAGTACTCTTAATGTGAACAAGTCTTCCTAAATACTCGTCTTTTGGGGAAAGTATGAGTTTGTGTAAGAAATCTTGTAAAAGTTGAAAGTCAACATGAAAAGTAAGTATGTTTCCTTAAGATCAAAAATAAATTCCTCAATGAAGAGTAACTTAAAACAAAAATGTTGTCTGTTAACTTTTCTTACTGGGGAATCGAATACCGTTTAACCCATCACAAGTTTGTGATTTTCTTATGGTTAACTTTCTTCTAGACATGTTTACTATCACTCTCCATCAGAACATGACCCTTTTTTCCTCTATGTCCATATTTTCATACTTGGAATCCTAGTATGGGTTAACTCTGGTGACCTTTGTACTTTTCTTTCTTTATTTTAAAGTGATTGTTTTGCTGACTCTTGTTCCGATGTGGGATTTTCAATGAAGTTTCCAAGCCCAATTTTAAAAATTGCGAGGACGCAATTCCCAAAAGGTGGGAAGGATGTAACACCCCAGGTAAATAAAGAATATGACATTTTCATATTTATCTATATTTGTGAATAAAATATTAATATTACTTTAAAAGGGACGCTATGCAGGATGGCGTACCCAATACGCAACAATGAGTTTCTTGGGAATCTTGCGTTGCACTCTAATAATAAAATAATATTTTTTAAATGGTAGTTAATGCCTAGCCGTTGTAATGGAGGGAATGAACAGATCTAACTAAAAATGATTATATATTTTTGGAAAATATTTTTACTTTTTACAATAAATGTTAGAGGATTGAAAATGCGAATAAATCCAATTTTAAGCGTAAACATTCTAATATTCTTTAAAATGTCGATTAACCGCCTTTTGATGGCGAACCTCTTTTAAATCCACTATTTGAAACTTTTATGTGTTATATTTGACAAAATAAAATTCTTCTTTAGAATCGGGACATCAAAATTTACTTTGTGTAAATTTTTGGTATTTTTCCAAAAAGTTCAATTTTTAATGAATAGTGAAAAATGTTGTATTTTAATTCAAAACCTCTTTTTAATCGAATTTTTTTTATATTAATAGATTATCTTTTTAATTGGTTTTTAAGTGAAATTAGAATATATTTTTACCATTTAATCAAATAGTGGTCATTGGAATTAATTTCACTTTAAAATTTGACTTAAACTAGTGTCAATCTTTTGATATATATTGTTTCATAAAAACACGCTATTTGTTCTGACAGTGGGAATTAATTATTAAATTAATTAATGTAACTTATATGCTATGAATTTTGTAAAATATACATCATTTTTTAATTCAGAATATCAAATATAGCATAGGGTTAATATTTGGTAATTTTCTGAAAAACATCAATTTTTGATGAATAGTGAAACCACTAAGTGGTACTTATAAAAACTGATTTTCCATTTAAATGAAATTTTGCCACCTTTGTGTTTTCAATTTCAAAACTCCGACATAAATGGTTGTCATTAAGATGTAAAATTTGGTTCAATGGGATTATAATAATTTTTTGGTGAATAGTAACTTATTAAGTTTTTAATCACGATTAGAGGTAATTAGTGTCGTTTAAGGTAAGAATAATGTTTTAATAAAATGAAATGACCTAGACACATATCCTACCATCAATGGATGTGTCATTTCCGACCAAGACAATCCATGGGTAATCATGGGGACCCCATGGAGCCACTTTGGTTGGAAAATGACATAAATACCCTTTTATTTAATGTTAAAGTAAAAATGACACAAACATTAGATGTTTTACTAAAAAAAATTTACATGGGGTTATACAATTCAGATTGTTTACTATAAATAGTCATTGGAAAGATAAAATGATTTAATACATCATAGTATTTTTATTATAATTTTTAGACATTAAATAAATTAAATTATTTATGACATCATGATGATGCAGCGATGACCTCATTATTTAACGATTTAAATAAAATGGAAAGATAATGGAAAATCTAAGACCTACACATGTCCAAAACCTATTGTATGGGTTGATTTAGAACCCTTATCACCTTATACTCTCAAAACATAAATGCGGGACCATTAAAATCCGAAACGCATTCTAAAATAAAGTAACAATTCTTTACATTCCAAGAGTGTCCCTCCTCTCCTCTTATAAAAGGCCCCCACCTCTACCTCCTTACCCACACTTCCAAAGCCTTTGTCTTAGCCAACCCCTTCCCATTGTGTCTCTCCACATCCCTCTATAACTCCTTGAAGCCTCACTTTGAGAAAAAGGCTTCCCAAGGAAACCTTTGAGCTCAAACCAAAGGGAGTTGCCCGATTGTAAGGTAATGTCTTCACTTGTGTCCTTTGGTTTTATTTTGCTTCTCCAACCCCCTAAACTCTATTTATTCATTTATTTTGTAACAAATACAGTATATTAAATATACTAGGATGTTTTTATAAGAATTATTCGATCTACACTTACACACACCTACATCTAATGGTTAAAGAACATACTATTTCTGTGGATGGTGAATTTCTGCCTCACGAAACGATGATTGTTCCACATTATTCAAACACCTTAAAAAGGTGGCCATTAAGATGACACTATATTTATATATGATATATAATATGTTTGTGTATTACTTAAGATTCTGTATTTTTCATTTATGGAATACCTTTATGGTTTCCATTATGGGTAAACGTGATATCTTCATTTAAGGAAGTGCGGACTACCGCACCCTCAAAGTGATTTGATTTGTTAATACCATATGTGGAATGTATAAAGGATATATTTAATGATATTATATATGATACCATACTGGAATTAAAATACTATTATGTATCATTATGTTTTAATTCCATTAAATATGAAATAGAAATGGAAGTAGCGTTCATGCGTACGTAAGGCTTACCGTCTCCGTGAAAGGTACATTTCATTTCTTATCTTAAAATGTTATGTACTGTTATATGTACATATATATAATGGATATATATGTAATATATTACATATAAATGATGGATATAATTCTGGAATTATAACATATATATATATATCTCATTTTGATTTAATTCCATTAATATGACAAAAAATGAAAGTAGCGTTCATGCGTACGTACGGCCTACCGTCTCCATGAACGGTGATTTTAATATTTATGTAAAAATGATATGGAATAGTATAAAATGAATATATACTGGATATATATGATATTTAAAACATCAATACTATTCTGGATATGATGTACCTATAACTACATGGAAAATTATTTTCCAACAAGTTCAATTTTTGACTCATGTACCAAACATCGACAAAAACCTCTGATATGTACTCATATTAATAACCAATTATTATAACATTAAAATATATGATATGAACTGAATAATAATCTTTATAGGAGTTCCTTAAGAAATTATAAATTGACCAAAGATTATTATTTAGGAATATAAAGAAAAGAACAAGACAAGTTGGACTTGAGGTAAGGGATCCTACTCCCCTCTTTCTTTTTAAGTACACTCTTTTATGTCATTCCTTTTAAAGCTCATCTTTATTGTTATTGGGGTGTTATTTTATATTAATATTACTGTAAATTTTATGTTCATATTATTAGAGACCCTATTCTCTCTCATCAATCCATTTTGTATGTTTTGAGTGGCGCCGTTAGGCTGCCGAATTTTCGTAAGAGATCTAACCTCTCTCTTTCTTTTTAAGTACTCTCCTTTATGTAACTTATTTTAAGCTCCTATTTGTTATGTTGGGGGATGTTATTTTATATTCCTATTGTTTTAAACATTATTTTAATATGATGAGATACCCTATTTGATCTCATCGATCCATTTTTGTATGTTTTAAGTGGCGCCGTTAGGCTGCCGAGTTTTCGTAAGGGATTTTTCATCTCACTTTTATTCCCGTGATATTTTTGCTACATTTTCCACAATTTCCTTTGAGTGGTGTATTTACTGCCCATTATTTTAATCATTGTGTAATATACATTCATTTATGATTATTTACATCAATTTTGTATTGTCCTTCTTTCACGGGGTGCATGTCTTGAAAGATACCCATGTCGGTAAGGGAACCTTTCACCCTCCTCTTTTTAAAAGACTTCTTTTGTTATGTCTTTTAATTCACGTACTAAATGATGGGATATGTTCTTCTATATCCTTATTGATTTAAATTTTATGTCCATGTGACGAGATACCCTTTTTATCTCTCATCAACTAATTTTCTGAATTTTGTAGTGACACCGATAGGCTGTCAAATTTTTGCAAGGGAACTTCTTAACCCAAATTTGATTCTTTGGGATAAACATGTACTCCTTGAATATGTTGTTCTATGAATATGTGTTAATAACCTCTTATTGTTTTATACTTAATATCCACTTATATTTCTTGTAATCATTTGTCACACATAATTATGTAATTGATTTATCCATAATCCAAGGATACCGTCTTTGTATGGGACTTCGTCTCAATCTCCATTCATTGAGGCGTATTTTGTTTTATAAACAACATTATTTTATACTGTTTATAAACCCCTTTGACTTTTATGTTTATTCAAAAGAAATATTTTTTATATGATGCGTTTAATAAATGACAAAATGGAATGTTTTTGTCATACATATGCGGTGACAATGACTTCTCTACCGTCGTGACCATTATTTGAGTTTCGGCTTCCTCTACAAGCCATACCTTCTTTTTAAAAGAAAAATAAATACCATGTTTTACATTTCATTTATTTTGGTATTGAAAATGATTTTGATAATGTTTTTATATCAATGTTTTGTATTGATATCTTGTGATTGATAGGTGGAAATGTTATGTTTCCTTTATACATGTTTTATGTGATACGATTATGTTATGGTTCATGGGCATTTTTATGAATACGGGTGGTTCCGTGATAAACTAAGGGCGGGTGAGCCCAATATAGCTCTCTGGTGCATTGGGTAACGCGAAGGAGTGAAACGTTAAGGTTTCTCCGAAGCGATTTAGGGAATATATTGTGGTCGGTATTCCAAATGTAACCAAGACGGTTACTCCCTACGTAAGAATGTTATGAATGCCTCAACTTACCTTTTATGTCTTATGATTTCTATGATTTATCCATGATTTTATGAGGTATGTTAAAGTGCCTATGCTTTATGGGTAAAGTATGATTTCATTCTTATCTATATATGAACTCATGTTTCCTTTCCATATTTATATAACCCTTATTGATCTTTTTATGCCCATCCAAAGTTTTTTGAAATGTTTTTCACAGGTCAAGGGAAAGGTACATGATATGATGATAGTGTCAAAGAAGCTTCAAGAAAGAATCCATGTTTTATTTTAAATATGTTTTCGTTGATGGAAAAAAATGAATACTACCTTTATGTAACCACTTTGTTTAAATGTGGAATGTAATGCATGTTTTATGATCTAATTCTCTAAAACTCTAAACCTGAAAAGATCCTCAATGTGTAATCTTGTAATAACTCAAGATTAAGTAAGGTATAAGGCTGGGGCCTTATAGTTGGTATCAGAGGTCGGTTTAGATAACTTTAGAGGTTAGGGTATCCTCTAAGCATAAGTGACATTACCATAATGGTTAGGATTTCAGAAAGAGTCCTAGTTTTAGACAAAGTGAATAAGTAAGTATATCTTAGTGGTTATCTTCCGCATTAGTACATGATGGTTTTGTTGATATACTCACACTGACATTTCTATTTTTAGTGAATGGATGGATCTAGCAGGCACCAAAGTGACAATAGGTTTGAAGGAAACTGTGGTGGTTCTCTGATTAAGAGACTGGATGAAATGGGGTATTCAATGAGGAAACTCGTGGTTGTTCTAAACAAACTATCCAAGAGTCATGATCATCCACTTGAACCTTGCTATGTTCTGTAATGCATCATGTACGAGATGACCAATCGATGTGGATGTTCAGGTAATAATTATGAAGGTAACCATTAGGGTTTACATGATCCTTAGTTTTGATGTAATTATGGGTTATTATATGTTATGATGGAAAATGAAAGGCATGAGATAAACTTGAGGTTAAAATATTTTATGATTATTTTTTTTGAAGATTTTATCTCATCTTGGGGAATGTTTTACGAATTATATAGTTTTGGAAAAAGGACAACACGCAGACCGTGTGACAACCCGTCGCACCAAACAAAGCTGAGGGAATCGAACCCACAACCAAAGTGCGATTGGTATTTATCGCCTACCACTGGACTACGTGAAGTCCCTGGTTAGTTTGACTAATTCTTTTTTGTTAGGTGATTTTATGAATTAATATTAAATTGATTTTGGGTTATCTATGTAAATTATTAACCTATGATGGAGGATATGTGATTAGGTTAATTACTTTTCAATATGAGACATTAAGAGCAACTGATGTTGTTTGGAGATAAATGTTACGATATAACTTGGAAGACTATGTGACTAAATCCATGAAATATTTGTGTTCCAATCTTAGTTTGGTTTACATTAAAGAATTTTATGGACAAATTGTTTATTGGATGGTCCTCGTTGAACTTTTGGTTTTGTTAGACAAATTTTGGAGATTAAGAATAGATTTTCTTTTGATAAAGGGTTATCCTTTTTTTGATTATCAGATCTTGTACTAACATTTTTGGTTTTCGTTTTGGTTAAGGTCTAAAGATATGGGAAATATATAGGTCTATTTTTTGGATTAGGTGATTCTCTAGAAGTTGATTATAGTACCCTTAATGTGAACAAGTCTTCCTAAATACTCATCTTTTGGGGAAAGTATGAGTTTGTGTAAGAAATATAGTAAAATGTGAAAGTCAACATGACAAGTAAGTATGTTTCCTTAAGATAAAAAATAAATTCCTCAATTAAGAGTAACTTAAAACAAAAATGTTGTCTGTTAACTTTTCCTACTGGGGAATTGAATACCGTTTAACCCATCACAAGTTTGTGATTTTCTTATGGTTAACTTTCTTCTAGACATGTTTACTATCACTCTCCATCAGAACATGACCCTTTTTTCCTCCATGTCAATATTTTCATAAATTCTAGTATGGGTTAACTCTGGTGACCTTTGTACTTATCTTTCTTTATTTTAAAGTGATTGTTTTGCTGACTCTTGTTCCGATGAGGGATTTTCAATGAAGTTTTCAAGCCCAATTTTAAAAATTGCGAGGACGCAATTCCCAAAAGGGGGGAAGGATGTAACACCCCAGGTAAATAAATAATATCAAATTTTCATATTTATCCATATTTGAGAATTAAATATTAATATAAATTTAAAAGGGACGCTATGCACGATGGCGTACCCAATACGCAACAATGAGTTTCTTGGGAATCTTGCGTTGCACTCTAATAATAAAATGATATTATTTTAAATGGTAGTTAATACCAAGCCGTTGTAATAGAGGGAATGAACAGAACTAACTATAAAATGATTATATATGTTTTTCAAATATTTTTACTTTTTACAATAAATGTTAGAGGATTAAAAATGCGAATAAATCCAATTTTAGGCATAAACATTCTAATATTCTTTAAAAGGTCGATTAACCGCCTTTTGATGGAGAACCTCTTTTAAATCAACTTTTTGAAAATTTTATGTGTTATATTTGACAAAATAAAATTCTTCTTTATAATCGGGACATCAAAATTTACTTTGTGTAAATTTTTGGTGTTTTTCAGAAAAAATTCAATTTTTAATTAATAGTGAAAACGTTGTATTTTAATTCAAAACCTATTTTAAATATAATATATTTATATGATTAGAATATCTTTTGAGTTGGTTTTAAAGTGAAATTATAATATATTTTTACCATTTAATAAAATAGTGGTCATTGGAATTAATTTCACTTTGAAATTTGACTTAAACTAGTGCCAATCTTTTGATATATTTTGTTTCATAAAAACACGCTATTTGTTCTGATAGTGGAAATTAATTGTTAAATTAATTAATGCAACTTATATGTTATGAATTTTGTAAAATAGAAATAATTTTTCAATTAGGAATATCAAATATTTCTTAGGGTGAAGTTTTGGTAATTTTCTGAAAAACTTCAATTTTTGATGAATAGTGAAACCACTAAGTGGTACTTATAAAAACTGATTTTCCGTTTAAATGAAATTTTTTCACCATTGTGTTTTTAATTTCAAAAATCCGACATACATGGTTTTCATTAATAAGTAAAATGTGGTTCAATGGGAATAGAATAATTTTTTTGGTGAATAGTAACTTATTAAGTTTTTAATCGCGATTAGAGGTAATTAGTGTAGTTTAAGGTATGAATAATGTTTTAATAAAATGAAATTACCTAGACACATGTCCTATACTCATTTGATGTGTCATGGACGACCGTGAAAATCAATGGGTCAACTTGGGGACCCCATGGAGCCACTTTGGTTGGAAAATGACATAAATACCTTTTTATTTAACGTTAAAGTAAAAATGACACAAACAAGAGATGTTTTACTAAACCAATTTTTACATGGGGTTATACAAGTCAGATGTTTTACTATAAATAGTCATTGGAAATCTAGAAATACTTCCTACATCAAAGTATTTTTTTTATAATTTTTAGACATTAAATAAATTAAATTATTTATGACATCATGATGATGCAGCGATGACCTCATTATTTAACGATTTAAATAAAATGGAAAGATAATGTAAAATCTAAGACCTACACATGTACAAAACCTATTGGATGGGTGGATTTCGAACCCTTATCACCTTATCCTATAAACACATCAATGTGGGACCATTAAAATTCAAAACTCATTCTAAAATAAGGTAACATTTCTTTACTTCCCAAGAGTGCCCCTCCTCTCCTCTTATAAAAGGCCCCCACCTCTACCTCCTTACCCACACTTCCATAGCCTTTGGCTCGGCCAACACCTGACCATTTTGTCTCTCCACATCCCTCTATAACTCCTTGTATCCTCACTTTGGGCAGAAGTCTTCCCAAGGAATCCTTTTAGCTCAATCCAAAGGGAGTTACCCGATTTTAAGGTAATGTCTTCACTTGTGTCCTTTTGTTTTATTTTGCTTCTCCAACCCCCTAAACTCTTTTTATTCATTTATTTTGTAACAAATAAAGTATCTTAAATATACTAGGATGTTGGTATAAGAAGTATTCTAGAAACACTTACACACACCTACATCTAATGGTTAAAGAACATACTGTTTATGTGGATGGCGAATTTCTGCCTCACGAAACGATGATTGTTCAACATTCTTCTAACACCTTCAAAGGTGTCCATTAAGATGAAACTATATTTATATATGATATATAATATGTATATGTTTTACTTAAGCTTCTGTATTTTTCATTTATGTCATACCTTTATGGTTTTCATTATGGGTAAACGTGATTTCTTCATTTAAGGAAGTGCGGACTACCGCCCACTCAAAGTGATTTGATTCGTTAATACCATATGTGGTATGTATAAAGGATATATTTAATGATATTATATATGATACCATACTATAATTAAAATAATATTATGTATCATTATGTTTTAATTCCATTAAATATGAAATAGAAATGGAAGTACCATTCATGCGTACGTACGGCTTACCGTCTCCATGAACGGTACATTTCATTTCTTATCTCAAAATGTTATGTACTATTATAAGTACATATATATAATGGATATATATGTAATATATTACATCTAAATGATGGATATCATTCTGTAATTATAACATATATATATATATATATATATATATCTCATTTTGTTTTAATTTCATTAATATGACAAAAAATGAAAGTAGTGTTCATGCGTACATACGGCCTACCGTCTCCATGAACGGTGCTTTTAATTTTTATCTCCAAATGCTATGGAATAGTATAAAATGAATATATACTGGATATATATGATATTTAAAACATAAATACTACTCTATATATGATTTACCTATAACTACATGGAAAATTATTTTCCAACAAGTTAAATTTTTGACTCATGTACCAAACATCGACAAAAACGTCTGATATGAACTCATATTATTAACCAATTATTATAACATTAAAATATGTGATATGAACTGAATAATAATCTTTATAATAGGTCCTTAAGCAATTATAAATTGACCAAAGTTTATTATTTAGGAATATAAAGAAATGAACAAGACAAGTTGGACTTGAGGTAAGGGATCTTACTCCCCTCTTTCTTTTTAAGTACACTCTTTTATGTCATTCCTTTTAAATCTCATATTTCTTGTTATTGGGATGTTATTTTATATTAATCATACTGTAAATTTTATTTTCATATGATGAGAGACCCTATTCTCTCTCATCAATCCATTTTGGAAGTTTTGAGTGGCGCCGTTAGGATGCCGAATTTTCGTAAGAGATCTAACCTCTCTCTTTCTTTTTAAGTACTCTCCTTTATGTCACTTATTTTAAGCTCCTCTTTGTTATGTTGGGGGATGTTCTTTTATATTCCACTTTTTTTAAACATTATGTTAATATTATTAGAGACTTTATTTGATCTCATCGATCCATTTTTCTATGTTTTATGTGGCGTGGTTAGGCTGCCGAGTTTTCGTAAGGGATTTTTCATCTCACTTTTATTCCCGTGATATTTATGCTACATTTGCCACAATTTCCTTTGAGTGGTGTATGTACTGCCCATTATTTTACTCATTGTCTAATATACTTTCATTTATGAGTATTTACATCAATGTTGTATTTTCCTTCTTTCACGGGGTGCATGTCTTGAAAGATACCCATGTCGGTAAGGGAACCTTTCACCCTCCACTTTTTAAAAGACTTCTTTTGTTATGTCTTTTAATTCACATACTATTATGTTGGGATATGTTCTTATATATCCTTATTGATTTAATTTTTATGTCCATGTGATGAGATACCGTTTTTATCTCTCATCAACTCATTTTCTGAATTTTGTAGTGACGCCGTTAGGCTGTCAAATTTTTGCAAGGCAACTTCTTAACCAAAATTTGATTCTTTGGGATAAACTTATACTCCTTGAATATGTCATTATATGAATATGTGTGAATAACCTATGATTATTTTATACTTAATGTCCACTTGTATTTCGTGTATTCATTTGTCACACATTATTATGTAATTGATTTATCCTTAATCCAAGGATACCATCTTTGTATAGGACTTCGTCTCAATCTCCATTCATCGAGGAATATTTTGTTTTATACACAATATTTTTTATACGGTGTATAAGCCCCTTTGACTTTTATGTTTATTCAAAAGGAATCTTTTTTATACGAAGCGTTTACTAAATGAAAAAAGGGAATGTTTTTTTTCATAAGTATGCAGTGACAATGACTTCTCCGCCGCCGTGACCATTATTTGAGTTTCGGTTTCCTCTACAAGTCATACCTTCTTTTTAAAATAAAAATAAATACCATGTTTTAAATTTCATTTATTTTGGTATTGAAAATGATTTTCATAATTTTTTTATATCAATATATTGTATTGATATCTTGTGATTGAAAGGTGGAAATGTTATGTTTCCTTTATACATGCTTTATGTGATATGATTATGTTATGGTTATTGGGCATTGTTATGAAGATGGGTGGTTCCGTGATAAACTAAGGGCGGGTGAGACCGATATAGCTCTCCAAAGCATTGGGTAACGCGAATGAGTGAAACGCTAAGGTTTCTTCGAAGATATTTAGGGAATATACTGTGGTGGGTATTCCAAATGTAACCAACAGGGTTACTCCCTACGTAAGAATGTTATGAATGCCTCAAGTTACATTTTATGTCTTATGATTTCTATGATTTATTCATGATTTGATGGGGTATGTTAAAGTGCCTATGTTTTATGGGTAAAGTATGATTTCATTCTTATGTATATATGAACTCATGTTTCCTTTCCATATTTTTATAACCCTTACTGAGCTTTTTATGCTCATCCCATGTTTTTTGAAATGTTTTTCACAGGTAAAGGGAAAGGTACATGATATGATGATAGTTTCAAGGAAGTGTCAAGAAAGAATCCATGTTTTATTTTAAATATGTTTCCGTTGATGGAAAAAAAATGAATACTATCTTTATGTAACCACTTTGTTTAAATGTGGAATGTAATGAAAGTTTTATGATCTAATTCTCTAAAACTATAAACCTGAAAAGATAATCAATGTGTAATCATGTAATAACTCAAGATTAAGTAAGGTTTAAGGCTGGGGACTTATAACAAGAGTCTCAAGTACATCTTCACTCAGTGTGATCTGAATCTGAGACCGCGTAGGTGGGTTGAGTATCATTAGTCCTTCTAAATTTAGCTTGCCTGTATGTCAGGAAAGGGAAATGCAGTGGCTAATGCGTTAAGTAGAAGAACTCTGATTCAGACAGTTCAGGAGGCTAGCAGTGAGTGGAATCTTATTGCTCTGTTCTCTGAGATGCATTTGGAGGTTCATGACAAATAGGGGAAGATTTTTTTATCTTCTATAGCTATTACCTCTACACTTCTTCATCAGGTACGGATGAGGAAGCTATTAGACTCAAAAGTTCTAGTCCTGCAGGATAGTGTGTCAGGAGAGGACCCTCCTCTTGGATGGATAGTTGGTGAGGATGAGATCTTACATTTCCAGGTACATGTATGGGTTCCTGTAGACATTAACAAGGAGTTGATGTGGGATTTTCATTCATGAGTTTATGCAGTTAATCCTGGCATCACCAAGATGTATCGTGATCTACACCACCAGTACTGGTGTCCATGTATAAAGAGAGATGTTGTTGGGTTCGTCATGAGATGTTATACTTGTCAGCAGGTGAAGGCAGAGCATCATTGACCAGAAGGGATTTTATAGAAGTTACCTATTTTTGAGTAGAAATGGAATGATGTTGTGTTGGACTTCGTGACCGGGTTTCCAAGGTCACCTCAAGGGAATGATGTTGTTTGGGTAGTCATTGACAGATTTACGAAGGTATATCACTTCTTGCTGATCAAGGAAACCATAAATGTGGATGCGATGAGACGGTTGTACGTCTGTGAGATTTTACATCTGCATGGAGTTCCACTCTCCATTTTTTCAGACAGGGATGTGTGTTTTACATCTTTTTTCTGGCAGGGGCATCAGAAGTCTTTGTGTAGACAGGTACTTTTGATTATAGCATACCATCTCCAAACAGATGGCCAGTTCGAACACACGATCCTGGTGCCTGAGGATATGCTCTGAGCATGAATTCTAGACTTTCACGGTTCTTGGGAGAATCATATTCCACATGTGGAGTTTTCCTATAACAACCGTTTTCAGAAGACTATTCAGATGGCACCTTACAAGGATTTGTACGGTAGGCCATGTCGATCACCTTTGTGCTGGATGGAGTCAGGAGAGGCAGCTTTGCTAGGACCTCGTCTTTTTCAGGAGACCTCAGTGTATATAGAGTTGATTCAGAAGAGGATGGCTATAGCATAGTCTCGACATAAATCTTATGTTGATCAACGGAGATGACCTCTGGAGTTCGAGGTCAGGGATTAGGTTTTCCTACATGTGGCACCAAGGTTGGGACACAAGAGGATTCAGAGACAAGGTAAGCTTTTATAGTGGTACGTCGGGCTGTTTGAGGTGTTGGAGAGAGTTGGGCCGTTTTCCTATCAGTTGTAGTTACCTCTGAGGTACCAGGCTATGCACGACATCTTCCACATCTCTTAGCTTCAATGTTACTTTTTAGACCCTTCACATGTCTTTCAACCCAAGGATGTTGAGCACGAATCGGATGCGTCATTTGATGAGAATCCTATCCGGATTGTCGATCAGAATATGTAGGTTCTTCGTGGCTGGTTTGTTCCTCTGGTACAGGTGATATGACAGCACGACCGAGTATAGGATGTGACCTGGGAGAGGGAGGCCGATGTACGATCGCAGTGGCCGAAGTTGTTTGGGGTATCTTCTTCTGCACCTCACTAGGGAAATTAGGGAACAAAATTTATTTGAGGTGGGGGAACGTTTTTAAGTACCTAGATCTTCATTTTAGGTATGTTTTTTCTTTTCTGGTTGTTTTTGAGAAAAAGAGGAAATTCTGGAAATTTCCAAAGTACACACCGTGTACTTTATAAGTACACGCCGTGTACTTTGATGCTGAGTAAGGTCGTGTGTTGGCCGTGTTCGTGCACGCACACGGTGTGTAGGAGTGATGTGGAGGCCATTTAAAGAGGAGTATGGAAAATCTAAGTACATGTTGTGTACTCCAGAAGTACACTCTGAGTACTTTTTTCATTAAGTGGATCGGGGTCGTGCATACTCGATAGAAACACCTTCTTCTCTAGCTTCATCAACCGAGAGCGCCTGTGTGGCTGCAAAAATCCTCGGAGCCCACGAGCCTTCGTCTGTTTTCTGAATAGACTGTTGTCGATTGCGTTGGAACCGTAGCGGTGAGCTCTTCCTTCTTCTTGAGTTTCATTCCATGATTTTTCTTATTCCTCATGTTATCGTGGGTTGAACAATTTGTGAGTTTTCATAGATCTACTCTGTTCTATGGCGAATCAAGCCTCTTTGTTCAATTATATTGATCTACTAACCCTGAGGTAGGTGTTTTGTGTCTTACCTTTTTAATTATTTGAGTTTTATGTGCAAGTTTCCACCAATACCCGTGAACGGGGTATTGCGTGTTATTGTTTTCCCCCTTTTTTCCTTACATTGATTGATTGCTTGTGTAGAGTTAATTTGTTCTTGTATGAGGATAATTTATTTTCTTGGATGTTCTTTCATGCCTTGATCTCTTGCGACCTTTGGGTTTTGTTAGCCTTTGGCCATTATACTTGTTTTCCTTGCCTTGTGACCATGGGATGGAATGATATTCTTGACATGCTTGTTGTTCAGTAGAATGGTTAGCCAAGTAGCTCTATAGGTGTACTTTGGCCTTATATAATTATTATGCACTGACTAGCAAGGGACTGTGTGAACCTGGTGCTATAGACTATAAGGGATAGACTGAGTGAGCTTCCCAGAGAGTCTTTGATATTATAGACTACAGGAGGGTAGACCGAGTGAGCTTCCTCAGAGAGTCATGGTTATTATAGGCTATAGGAGATAGACTGAGTGAGCTTTACAGAGAGTCTTGGATATTATAGACTACAAGAGGGTACACCGAGTGAGCTTACTCAGAGAGTCTTTAATTGTTTTAATATTCTTAAAACATTCCAGGCTAGAGGAGGAATTGACTGAGCAATCATCCTCAAAGAGTCTGTGATAGACCTGAGACTATAGGAGGAATTGACCGAGTGAGCTTCCTCAAAGAGTTTCTAGACCTTGGGGCTATAAGAGGGTTAGACTGCACGATCTTTCTTAGAGATTCCCTGACTACCCTAGACAATAAGGGGAATTGACCGAGTGGCCTTCCCCAGAGAGTCTTATAATTTCGTATGACCATACCAGAGGGGTAAGGCCGAGTGCACTACCCAGTTGGTTATTGGTAATTCTTGGATATGACCAAAGGGGTTGGATGTGAGTACTTCATAGAGGGGTTCCTGTTGTGGTTAGCTGTTTGCTTCACTGCTTCTTGTTGTTCTGTGGATTGATTACTATAGTACATCATCATGTTACTACTTACTGATTACTGTCTCCTCTTTACTATTAACGTTTACTGCTTACTATACTATTACCAGCCATATGCTCACTGAATGTTAGGAACCGGTCTTCGAGTGGTTCCCTACTAGGATTTAGACTCACACCCTATTTGGGTCATGCTTTTGGCCCCAATCAGACTATGTTTTTGCAGGTTTAGACAAGGGAATGAGACCTTTGACTTCTGGTACTTGATTTCTTTAGAGAAGGAGAGCATGGGACCAAGATTAGGCTTGTGTTACTGTAGATCTGTTTATCTTTTATTTTGTACTTGTTTTGGTACTATTTGTATTTCCAGCATTGTGACCTATTTGGATGCTTTCCTAGATATGTATCACGCATCATTTCATATATTCATATGTGCTCCAGTAGTTATTTTTTTAGTCTTCGCTATTTATTATTGTTGGATATTTACTACTTCCGCTATTTCATGTTCGTTTACTTACGTTGTGTACTCTTCCAATGATGGCATAGTTTCCCCACTATCACACCCAAGGACCTCACTGCTAGGCGGAAGCCTCTGGCATTTGAGGAAATGCCCTTGACGACATGTGACCAACCAGATACGAAGTGCGTCTCGGTGGCTTCTAGAACTGGGATGTTACATTCAACCTCAAGGTTATGATGGCATACCATGAAGTTAGGAAATAATACCCATGTTATCCTAAAATTTTATTTCAAGGGTGACATATTCTTCTTGTGTCACCACACTTTTCTGAAAACTATCCTGAAATCAGAAAGATGAATATAGTGATTCTTATATTGTTAATGATAAATTCGACATACACTACTACAAAATTGGGCTTTTAAAAGTTGTAAAACCTTCCTTATAATAGTGCTAGAAAAGAACTTTTTAACATAGTGAAGAAAAATAGGGTCCCCTTTATCAGCGCTAAAATAGAACTAATAAAGGGGGGCCTTTATCAGCACTTGTTTAGCATGGATAAAGGGACACCTTTATCAGCGCTAATAAATTCCCCCATTATGAGTGCTCAAAATAGTGTTGATAAAGGCCTATTTTCATAAGGAAATGCGGCACCTGCACAACACCTACTCACCTGAGACAACACCTTCACACACTGCACAAAAATACTGCAAAAAAAAACAACTACACATAATGAATAGAAGAACAAAATAGCGCACACAAGAGTTTCCCAAACTATTCTATATACATTTACTTGAGATCATGAATAAAAAAATACACTGCTATATACATTTCAAAGAAAATTTATACGGTTAGAGTTATAATTCTCCAAAAAACTGTTATAAACATTAATGTTTCATTTTTTTGCATCCATAATCCCCTCTCAAAAAATGTTGTCTATGGTATTAGTTGCCGAACAAAGCATCCGAACTGAAGAAAAAAAATCCACCAATATAAGAAAACAAATATTATGTTAGTAATACAATAATAAAATAAATTAAACATTAATATCAAAGAATACATTAAAAAATTTCAATTTTTATTTGTTACAACATTTACATGTACATATTTCCTTAGATTGAATTATAATTTTAGAAGAGGTTCAACATGTTTCATTGACATATAAATATTGTTTTGTTAAGATTACATGGATGAGAAAAGAAGTGGAAGAAATCTCACTAACAACATAGAATCCAAAAGGTTTTATTTATTAACAATAAAAAAGGGATGCATCTACAAAATCTAGAGTCTCTCCCATAACTCCCAAAATATGGGGGGTAAGATAAAGTAAGAATACTCAAAATAGTATGCACTCAGAATACCCCCTTGATCTCTGCTAGCTAATTCTCTAGATTAGTCTATGGATTTACCAATATGAGCAACTAATTTAGTTTCCACAGTGAAACTCTATTTTAGTGCCTCTTCCCAACTAGTAGCATCAAATCAGATCTTTTCTACCACATTGATAGTATTATGCTGCTCTATAACTATTTTCTCTACAACATTGAGAATTTATTATAGGTGATATAATTCATGTTAGATGTTGTATATCTCATACCTCCCATCAATGAATAAATTTTTATGAGCTTCTACTACTATTTTACACATGGATGCTTCATTAAAGTCCTCATTGTGATGCTGAATTTCCATATTTTATGCCTCCACCATCGATACTCTCATCTCAATTAACCTTTTTTTATCCCTCATGGTGACCACCTCCTTCACACTAGCATGGATTTATTAATAATATAACTCACTATAACCAAGGGTTGTGAGCATGTACTAGAGGTGTACAAACTAGCTTCAATACTAACTATTCTTTACCTTGATGTTTTACATGTGTTAATATAGGATATATAATATGACACATACATGATGGTCTATTCAATTTCATAGGTTTATTAAAATTTATATTAAATTATATCATTTTCCTATTGATACCACCATCCATGATAGGTTATAAACCTAATAGTTACATATATCAGGAGCCACTAAGTGTGTACTCTCCCATGAGTGGTCAAAGGGAATGAGTTCTAGTACATCAGCATCATACATCGGGTCTTACCCTGCTAGGAACCTAACCTATTATGCCTCTCCAAGGACCCCATACAATTTCTAATGTCCTGTTGAAGGAAAGGAAGGAATGCATTTCTCAGTTTTATAGTGGTCCTAATGATAACCTACAAAATAAGATAGGTCATGATCACACCGGTTCACTTTTATCTTGATCACCTAGTTCTTTAGTGTGATTATCCAGACCCCCTACCTCCCCTCCCAGAGACATCCCCCTGGAAATCCCCCTCCCTAGCCCCAGATATCCCCACCACCACTCCCCATGCACCCCAAACATTTACCTATAAAACCCCCCTCTCCCTCCCACCCTCTGGACAACCCCCAAACCTACAAAACCCCCTCTACAACCCCATTATCACAACTAGAAAACCCCCTCCCCTCTAGGAAACACCCCACTTCTGGACACCCCCCACTCTTGGACACCCCCCCTCCAAGACACCACCCACTCCAGGACACCCCCCACCACTCCTACACAGCTCCTCCCTCCTAGACACAACCCACCCACCCACCCACCTGGACACCCCCTTCCTCTTGGACACCCCTCCCTCCTAGTTCTTTAGGGTGATTTGGAAGACCCCCTCATCCCCCTCCCCAAGACAGTCCCCCTAGATAGACCCCTCCCTACCCCTAGGTTTCCCCCACAACTCCACATACAGCCCCTCCCCTATAAAACAACCTACCCCCTATAACCCCCTCCCATTCCTCGGATATCCCCCCTCCCTTGCATCCCCCTCCCTTTCCATAGACAATATCATCCCCCTCCCACCCCTGGACATCCCCATATGGAACCCCCTACTATTGGAATTCCCCCTTCTCACCCCCTAGACAACACCCACCCCTCCTAGACACCCCCACTCTTGGACACCCCCTCATGGACACACAGCCCTACTCCTGGACACCCTTCCCTCCTAGACACCCACTTATTCATGGAAACCCCCACTCACCCTCACACTTGGACACCCCCACCCACCTCACACCTGGACACCCCTCCCTCCTAGGAACCCCTCCCTTCTGGATGCACCCCCTCCCTCCCCTCCTAGACACACCACTCATGGAATCCCACTAGACACCCCTACCTTTTGAACACCCCCACTCTTGGATACCCCCTGGACTCCCCCTCCCTCCTAGAACCCTTTCTTTCCTAGAAACCCCCAACCCAGCCTCCCACCTGGACACCCCCTCCCACCTAGAAACCTCCTCCCTCTTAGAAACCTCCATCCCCTCTTGGACATCCCCCCCTCCTAGACACCACTTCCCTCTTGGAAAACCCCACACACATATAAGGGATACTAAATAGATAATTGAAAATCCAAGAGATTGGATCCCTTAATGCTTTTAATATGCTCGTGAGAGGATTGAATGAATATCCATTAGTTGATTTTCACACTATCGACCATTGTATTCCCATGAACTGTAGCCTCCTCAACATCAATTCTTGAATTCATTGGTATCATAAGAAACCTAAAAATTCGATTATTTTTAAAAATGGAGTATTTTGAGATAAAAATAGACCTGAGTAACACTATGGCACAAGACTAATTATAAATATCATATTAAGTGCATGACTTGTTCAAAATCATGTGATCACATGACCATAATAGGATCACATTATCAAATGAACCAGGGAGATTGATATGGTTACATGACCGTTGATGCTTTATGTGATCATGTAAATAAGACAAGAATACACGAATCATGGTTCATGTGAATTACCTTAATTTATTATGTGATTTTTATGTGATTTGATCATGTGATGAGATCCCATGATTGGTTCACAAGAAGAATTCATACAATGGAGTTTTTGTGGCACGATCACATGAAGAGGTAAGTGAAGTAGAGAAAAAACGTAAGAGTTATCATAGAGCTATAAAATATTGAGTCATTAGTGAAATAGATTTCCCATTACTCTCTTATCTGTATGAAATTTCATGGAATACTAAGAGTACTTAAGAATACTAAAAATAAAAATTGACGCCCAAGGAAATTAGTCAGGTATTTACCTCCTTATAAAAAGTCCTTTTTTCTTCTTATTGAATTTGTATTTGAGGTGTGTATGTATCTGGGAATTGATGTGATGGAGGTTCTATATGAGGTGTGTAGGCACCCAGATTTTAATGGTCATGCATATGTATATATGATGTGGGTTTATTTGAGAAATTTTTGAGATGCAAGATCTATTAAAAGTGATGTTAGTGTGAAAATATCAAGATTGCCTCTATGATTGAGCAGACACAGCGTCATTTATCTTCCTACAAAGGAATTTTACATAGACATAAATATTCTAAAATAAAAAAAAACCTATAAGGAATAATAAAAACCAAATAAACATTTCATTATAATATTTTTCGTCAAAATTGGCATATTATATGGTAACATTACCTTTACATATTTTCAAATGGTTTCATTGGTCTAGATATAAGATAATAAAAAAACTAATGATTCTTTGTGCACATTACTATTATTGGTTAACTATTTCTTACCATAGCATCTAATATGAACTTCCGACTTGAGGTCCCTGTGATGCTTTTATCCAACACCATATCTATGATATCATCATTTGGTGTTCACTTTTCATTCTCTTCATGCACCCATTTACCTAGTAAATAGGTGAAGGAAGAGAAGGAAAAGTTAACTCTGAATGATGATATCATAGAGATGGTGTCTCATGAGAGCATCATGTGGATGCCAGATCAGATGTTCACATTAGATGTTATGCTAAGAGGTAGTTAACCAATAGTATTAAAGTAACCTTAGTTTTGTTATTTAATTTATGAGTGTTGCACAAACAATATTCTTCCAACACACTAAATTATTATAAATAGCTGCATAAATGACAAAAATACATAATATAAATGATTCATACAATAATAGTTTAGGTCTAGTGATTTTGGAAACAATGAAACATAATGAACTAGTTCATAAGAGTCTCTCATTAATTTATGCTTTAATAGAAAGACAAATCATTTATAAAACTATTTTTCTTAACCTAAGGATATAAAAAATAATAAAGGAGATCATATATGCTCAGTAACTATAAACCTGGGAGATATCAATGATCATATAAGGATAACATAAGTAGTAGGAAATCACATTCATCCTATTTGTGTACAATCTTCCATCAGGTATGTTTCCCATTCATTTCTAAACAGACTATACCATCTTGTGAATATGAGTTTTTGTGATAGTCATGGTATTACTGAAATAACATAAATACAAAAAGGATTAATAAATATTTTAAATGAAGTTGTAATTATTTTCGAAAATACCTCTTCAGGGATGCTAGTTTGTTGATGAAATAGGATCTCTTTCATAAATTTACAAACATAATATCCACAATCCTTTTAGTTTGTTTGTTTTGGAAACTATAGAAACATTGATAAAATTATGTAATTTGTTTTGATATGTGTTTGTATATTGAATTCTTATTATATATTCCAAGATACTTGTCCAATTGTAGATCTTGTGGGTGTTCTTTTCCTTAAGACTTGGATTCATTCCATGAAGTAATCAATATTGATGAACCACCCTTTCATAACAAAATTATAATTAAATGATAATATAAATTATATAACTAGATTTTTGGTTCTAAAATGATGGATATAGTGTATTAAAAATGGGAAAATGACATCATGCATGGTCGGTTTGTTTCATATCCCTGAATTACATCCAAGAAATAAATATCTGGAGTATCCAAATTGGCTACAATCAATAACTAATGCTTCCAAAAAACAAAAAAAAGATTAATTAATTAAATAAATAATAATATAGTTGATATTATTAAATTTTATAGTATTACTCCTCAATATTTGGAATTAAAAAGAGTCCATCATCTATAATTTTTTTCAAACAATTTAAGAAGGTATGACATTATTTCATCCTATTTAGAAGAATTTAATTCTTCTTCTAAAGAGGTAATGTGAGGACCAATGCGTCCAAGTTTTTGTTCATGGGGAGATCCTTTCAATTTTTTTCATATATACACCTTTGAAAAATATGAAATGTGTTTAGTCATAATTATCATATTATATCTGATTTTGTTAAATCAAATCATGAAATCATACGTCATGTATACATTTACAAACGAGGCACCTAACCATTCATACATGAGGATTTCATTTACATTTTCAGCACTAAATAAATCTGATTTTTCCTCTCTATGCATATTTTTTTCAAAATCTACTATGTGAGTATTGTTGTCTATTAACATTGTATCCACATGATCCTACAATGATATTAAATGTTAATATAAAACATATTGGGTGAAAGTGCCCTCAGTAGATCATTTCAATCTGTTGGTTGATCCCTGAGAAGGTTTTGATTTCAATCTGTTGGTTGATCCCTGAGAAGGTTTTGAGTTGATTATTCATTTCACCCATTCTCTTTGCCGTTCTATAATAAAAATTATTGTTTAAGTCCTTTTTCATTAAATGTTAATGGTTCAGCTTGAATAATAAATTGGAAATGGAAACCTTCTAGTTGACATGTTTTTTAAAAGAATTGATGGTCATGCGATGAATGTTACAACAGCTTGTTCAACCGTATGAATGTCGTTACCATCATTTGGAATAGGTAGCCCAAAACTTGGCTCATTAGCTATGTTAATTGATATTTTAACATGATCTGTTTGAAGTTGTCTGTTTTGGAGCATATCGTTCTTCATATTGAACACCTTAGTCCTCGGTACAAGGTGATAGATGACAGTTGATAGATATAAATCATAGTCATTTTCACCATGTATAATATTTTTATAGGAAAGGTATCAGTGTTTGTGATTCAAATTTCATAGAGATAATTATTATAAAATTGATTACCTCATCTAAGTCATGTTTTTTAGGGGAATGGATCGCCTCAAATCTGGTGGGGGTGGGGTGGGATCTTCACGCACAATTTGTTAATTTTTTTCCTTCTCTTTTCCTCCCCCATAAAACATTCTATCATCTCTCTTTGGTATTTTAATTCTCTTGAAAAATAGTTATTTTTTATTAAAAAAAATTCATTTATTCAATTAGATCCTCTACTTGTTTATTGTTTCTGAAAATATGTTTGGGGTATCACTTAAAAACTCAAACCTCTTATGTGGCCATATTTTTCTGGATACTTCAAGGTTGTTGAATGTTTGTCTGCATTTGGTGTGGGTGTTGTTGATTCATGTGATTATGTTAGATATAAAATATTTCAATATAACTATTCATTTTTTATGTAATAACTATTTAATGAAAATTAAATTTATATTATGTCATACCTACACATGTTTCACACAATTTTTTTTTGTGTTTTCATCTATCATTATCCACTCATTATCTACACGAGCCTCTTTTCATAGCACATGGAAGTGGATGGATATGGATTTATATTTAGATTCATCAATCTGTATATAAAGATAGAAACATAGTTATGGTGTTATTTTATGTCACATAAGATTATTACAGTAGATTTAAAAGAAGTACCAATTTTATCTCAAGTGAAGTGTAACCCATTCTTTCTTTATAGTAGGTGTATACTGGTTTTGTTTCCCATTCATTATTTTGATCTGTCAGTTATTATTTCATAAATAAAATTTTTTCTATAATTGTGATCAATACATGAAACATCAAATGATGTATTACATGACATGATGTACCTGATATGTCTGCTCCGCATGACGATGTCTAAACACATCCTATGCTCCTTATGATATCAATTGTGCATAAAGAGGAGGTGGGCGCGACATGATCTTCCCATCAGCATATTTAAGATGATATTCCGTTAAAATTGTGTGGAAGACTCTATGAATCAATTCTTCACCTATTAATACATATTCCTTGTAAGTGGTATCTACTATAAATGCACTATGTAATGGATAATGAAGAGTAAGTCAGTGTTTTAGTATTTTATTTTATTTTATTTTAATAAATTAATTAAATAATATCATAATGTCACCATAGTTCATTCCCAAATTAGTTTCTTAGTCCCGGTGACAACATGGTTCTACGACTGTATATCAATTGGCACATGTTTCTGAGTGACGATTCCAATGTACCTACTAAATATGGCTATGTTGGGGTTAACATGTTGGCCCTGCTTATTCCTTCCCACCTCAAATTTAATGCCTTTTGCTTTTTTCCTTAAGGATTTTGGCTCACACTATCAAACTATGGTGGTATTGTTTTTTTTCACCGTAAGGGTTTCATTTCAAACCATTTCCTAAAAAAGGAAACATCAATATGTTCCTCCAGAGCACTATCATCGGCATTGGGACCAGTAGAAATAGGTTGAGAAGCCTATTGTACGTCAGCAATGGGACCAACAACACAGGATGATAAAACTATTGTTGCTCTCCACTGGGACTAGTAGTAGCAGGTTGGGAGAAAATGTCTGACATACAGACAATTCCAGTGTGGTAATTCAAAAACAACTTATCGCTTTTTTCCAACCTGTTTTGGTAAGGTTTTTCAAAATCCATTTTCCCAATGTAGTGTTCACATCTTTTACATTCTCAAACAATAGATCACCTATTAGTGGTTATGGTGCTATACATTCATCTTAACTTCCATTGAATGATGTCATCCATGATCAGTACCTATGCCATCGGGGTAGAAATTTGTGATGTCCTAGAAACACGGTTTTTGATAATTGTTTCTACCTAATCTATTGTGTAATTTGTTCACAAACAGGACACCCTTGAGTTCTGTTAATGGTATATCCTAAAAAATTTACATAAGATGGAATGTAATTTATCATCCTATACAACATGGATCTCAATGTGAAATATTCATTTTTGTAAGAATCATACAATGTAACACCTGAATCCCACAATAATTTAAAATCCACGATCAATGGATCCAAATAAACATAAATATCATTACCTAGTTGTTTTGGTCCTAATATAATCATAGATAACCTGATGTAATTTCGTTTCATGCATAACTGTAGTGGTAAGTTATCATTTACCAACATAACCGGCCATGTACTGTGACTGCTGTATTGAAAACCGAAAGGATTCACCCCATCTATTGATAATGCAAGATGAAGGTTTCTCGGCTCATTTCCAAATTCAGTATAATCATGATCAATTCTCTTTCACTGAGGAGAGTCTCCTGGGTGATGTAGTTTCCCATCTTTAATTCTTGTATCTTCATGCCATGTCAATTGTCATACAGTCTCCTCCCATCCATATAGGTACCTAAACCTTTGAATGATTGGAAAGCACCAAAAAAAATTTAGGACTAGATTCAACATTTTTTTATTGAGAACTACTTATTTATGTGATTTTTGGTCCTTACAAAATAGTATACAGTCATTCGGGCAGGCGTGTATTCTGTCAGAGATCATACCCATCGAGTGTAGCATTCATTTGGCATCGTATATTCAGCTCGAGATCTCATTATCATCTTGGATTGTGTCATTTAGGAGAAAATTAGTTCCATAAAACTTATCTCACTCCACCTATTGCCTACATTCAAATTATACTGCTCCAGTACAACAGACAATGCTGTCTATTTAGTGTAAACAGCTGGCATTTTTTCACAAATCTTTATCTTCTAAAACAATTTTGGTCAATCACGAAGTTCATCTTCAATTATCCTTATCATTTCCTCAATAGGATCTTCATAATCATTCACATCTTTAATCACATCCTCCATACAACCAAATTTATTTTTCATGCTTGTAATCTTATTAGGTGATCCATAAAACATCATTTTATCCCATCTACTAGATACATTCGTTTTTTCCCTTGTTTATTCCAACATGTATAACTTTGATCTATTCCATGATAGATCAGGTGTTCTTCCAACTCCTCTGGACTAATTATTCTTGAATAACAATAGCATAAATATAGAAAAAGGATTTCATAAGGGTCACATGCATGATCTTTTGCAAGCTTGATAAACACTTTCATGCCATCTTCATTCTCTTTTGTCAACCTATTAGAATTCATCCATTATTTATTCATATTAATCCTATCTGATATAGTAATATTAATATTTAACAATATAGTTATACAAAATATGTTCAATAATCTATGAGAATCAATTTCACTAGAATGTTTTAGTACACCACATGTGATCCATATGAAATGATTCAAACAGTTTTTTACTGTTTCTCTAGAAACATAATGTCTCTAGTCAAGAACCATGGTACTAAAATAATATATGGTGTGATTTTATATATATTTATTGCGGGGGGAAGGATTTATTACATGTTTTTTTATGGTTATTTTAATATGGTGTCCATAAAGTGTCTCATAGGGTCCTCTAGTGAAGTGGTTTTCTAAGATTCAGTGGAATTTCACTAGTAACAAAGTTGTGGTTCCATTGAAATGGGTAATGCCTGGATTGATATTAATTGGTGGTAGAACTAGAACAAGGAAAATTAATGGCATATCAATCATGCCAAAAATTTCAACACAATACAAACACATAATCATGCACACAATCATAACACTATAAAACCCAAACAATCAAAATTTCAGATTTTACAAAGCATCCCTTATTCAATTGAATTTGTTAATTCGGTGTTTATAAAAGAAGTTTTATCATCTTGTGGAATTAATTAATTAGTCAAGTATACATAAATTACCAATTTTTAAATTCTAATGTTCAACATGAAACAACCAAAATGCAACTCATTTAGTACACAAACAACGACACCAACGACCACGATTTCCAGCATGTCATTTAGCCTATACAGTTCACATTATAATCGTCAATATAAAATAGTAATAACATGTGAAAAATAAGAAACCAATGAGTAAGAGGAGAAAACTCACCGTGAAGGTGTTGTTTAGTGCCCGACATAGGTGTGTTCGTGGTAGAGGAGAGGCATGTGACAAAGTAGATTTCCACCTGAAAAGAAAACATAAAATAAGAATACATATATTATACCTATCCAAAATAGGTACAATGAGATTTATCAGTGGGTCATCTCTAGTTAAAAAATTTAATTTCTCTATAGTTGGATTTTATTTCCCATTTTTGATATATTCTATAGTTTTTTTATTTTTCATGTATCTACTATTTTCTTATATGTTCACCTTGTGAATGGGACATGTCTACTTTTCAGGAGGAAGATCATTTTAAATTTACTCTAATTTAGAGGTAAAATAATCCACATTAATTGTATATTTTTTTTCAGGGGAACATTGCTATCATATAGGGATCATGAACGCCTTTTATGTTAGTGTAATGTAAGGTCAGTTATTGGTTATGATACTAGCCCGGGATATATCATTATATTTCCAATTGTAATTTACCCATGTACATTTAAATATAGGATTGTGGGGTTAGAAACTAATATATAGAAGGATTAACAGAGGTAACAATTCTCTTATGCTCTTCAATACAAGTGATGAATGATGAAACATACACTGGGTGAGGGAGTACCACCATAGAGTTGAAGGGGAGGGAGGAATATTGTAAAGGGGTTCAAGATGAGAAAAGGGGAAAATCTAGTAAAACATAAAAGCTTCAAAGGGGATGGGGGCAGGATGTTCAGGGTGTAGGGGGCTTTAGGGGTGTGGGGGAGGGAGTGTGGGTTGTCCAGGGAGGGGGGTGGGCTTCCTAGGTGGGGTGGGGTGGGCGGGGGCTATAGGGGTGTGGAGGAGGGGGTTTGTGGGCTACCCAGGGGGGTTGTCCACTATGAAACGACCATTAGGGATCCTAAAGAGTGAATTATGATAGGGGAAATTTTTTTGGAAGAGGGGTTTTGGTGATGGGGTAGAGTGGCTAATAAGTAATAGGGGAACCTCATTAAAAAGAATAAAAAATCTCTTTTCATTTCAATAATAGGGTACATTATGGTGTAGCTTAAGGGTATATTGCATAGTGCACCATATGATATCACATTTTTTAATTACCACAAGGTATACACTACAATACTCGTCCCCTTGGAAGAACCATTAAATCTTGATCATGAAATTTTATGTAACTATATGCCTAATGTAATAACATCCACCCCCCCCCCCAAAGTATGGAGTGAATAACATAGAAAACCTTCCCCAGGATCTCGACCATTAACATAAGTAGGGTCCCATGGATAAACTCACATACATAAATGAGAACATACAAAGGAATAACCAATCTAACCTTCAACACAATCTGAACCACGAAAATAATTTATGTCTTGTTGAAAACCGCATATACCCCCCTGAACTATAGTCAAACATAAACTTTAATAAAAAATTTAATGAATGTCCACCATGGTGGAGTATCTCTAAATTACAATCCCAAGGTCTCTAGGCCTCATCCCCATCATAGATATAAAATAACCATTAAGATATAATGGAAAAGAATAGAAGATAATCATAATCCTATATTTTATCTATCCAATTATTGATACCAAGCATCGAGAAAGAGTATATTATATAAGAATCTCATACAAGAATCATCTTAAGCAGTCTCACTAAATATATCCATCATTAGAATATCCTACAGTTAAAAAATATATCATGATGATCCCAAGACCTATAAGTAAAAATATATCAATAAAAAATCTAGTTATTTATATTTTGTTACCAACCTAAACCACCCCATATGTGGATTTCCCCACCCTTAAGGTCATAAAGAATCCACAATATCATTTCCACTAACATCATAATCAAACACTTTCCATATACTGTACCTATAAGTGTTCTAATGGATATTTCACAATTTCATATAGTAATGATAAATATTTTCTACAAGACAATAAATACAAACCATGTACTCAACATGATATAAGATTTAAAATAATCCTTGATATATCTTACACAACAACCTACCCACTTGTTATTCCATCACAAGTACCCACCAAGGCATCCCCCAAACCGAATGGTCGAGGGATAAATATCTCAGGAGAAAAAAAATACCTTGGTATATAAGATTATATATCCTTACCTTCTAGGATATAATGATCACTCTCTAATCTATTATCTCACTCTGTCTAGTGGGCCACCCTACAAATATTATAGACATCTTATTCAATGGTTTAAACATATCCAGATCAATATCTAGTATCCTACGAGTCCTGAGATATCAAAAATGGTAGTTAGAAATCAATAAATTCCATGCTTCAAGAATCATCCAAATTGAATACATTTACAAATAAATAATCACCCAATTGAAATTCTATAGAACGAAACATCACCTTTCTCTATCACAAGAACATCACATGTATAGAGAACCACCCATTAGTTAAAACAAAAAAAAATGGGAATAATTTGATCATAAAGATTTTATAAAAAACCATTTATCATAATGTGCCAAATGAACAATTTTTTTAGGGTGAGAATCCAAATAAAATGATTTAAAATATCTTCCAAAGCAACTCTTAAGACCAATATTTTGAATATAATTTCATAAAATGACATGGGATCGAAAAATCCAAAATAATAATATTTTTAATAGTGAAAGTAAATAACAATGTTTACTATATAAATAATATGGTTTAACACACCCTTGTAAAATCTAAAAACCCATTTAGGACACTTAATGAACATTACACACCCCAAACACATTATTTTGAAATCAATATGTGTAAAAATCCCCTTTAAAAACCATTATATAGTACTGAATTTGAATTTTTAAAATATTTTCATGATTTGAAGTCCACTTGGGAATTTTTTTTATACAATTGGTACATAAACAATTCCATAATAAGGCTTAAAAACCTTTTAGAAATAAAAATTATTCTATTATATGACACATACATATAATCAAGATGGATGATTCTTCCTTCAATGAGAACTAGTAAACCAAGCCACAATATGTCATTATAAACCATTAATAAATAAAACCCCTATGATTAAAGTCGCCTTATCTATAATTTCAAGATCCATATATTCTAGAGTTTACAAGAGAACTCTATAAATAGAATTGAAAGGTCCAAAATATTGATGGAATGAGTAGGAGGTTTCTTTGGGAAACTGATTTTAAAAGAGGAACAAATACACTAAAATGATGAAGATGAAGGGGGAGATGCTTCTCACAGACCCGGGATGGATTTTCAAGATAGAGGGAAGGATGAGGGGGATCTAAAGATTTGTATATAAATGAGAATTATTGTAAACTATAAAATTTGTAACTCCTTGGTAGATCATATAAATCAGAAAAACGGTTTTCCAAACTGCATCTTAGTAGTTTGGTTGCCAATTCTTAGGAAAATTCTCCCCCATGGTTTCTCACGTGGACATTCCACATTAGGAAATTCTATCATCCAGTCCTGAAAGATGGCACTACAAAATTATCATGTGAAATCATATGATTATTGCATGGTTTTTGTAAAAATACACAGGAATTGAGCCATGACCCATACATAGCAATGGTTCCAAATTTTTTGACCTAGGTTTTCCATATTTTTCATAGAACTATGTGCTACCAGTGAACAACGACCTTATATAGATCAGAATGAACTACAAAATCATATCTATAAGGTTTATAAAGTAGGAGTGATCATGGTGGTGGAGGGATCGTAGAGGAGCCAATGGAAGCGGAGCTAGAGGTGGTGGTGGAAGGGGCCGAGAAGGAGGGGGAGGATGGTCGTTGCATAGGATGGGTCAGGTTCAGTTTCTCTGAAGGCTTGAATGGGTGTGAGAGAGGAGGGGCCTGTCAGAGTTCTTTTATAAAAACTTCTAGAAAGTTTTTCAATTCTAGTTAAAAGTGTTGATAATGGTATGTTTTATGAGCGTTAAAATAAAAGCGCTGATAAAACATACCATTATCATCTCTTTTTTAGCGCTGATAAAGATAGACCTCTATCATCACAAAAAATAATTGATAAAACACCTATTTATCAATGCTATAATTTTAGTGATGAAAAATACTTATTTTTTAAAGGTATAATTTTAATAATTTATTTATATTGTTATATATTTAATTAAAGTGATATATAGGATAAATATGTATTTATTTATAAAAAAGTAAAACTATAAATAGTATATATTTATAAATATTAGTATATATTTGTTAATATATATTAATAAAATTATTATTACAAATATATTTGGAAAGTATTTATATATATCATTAAAAATATAATAAAATATATTTATTATTTAAATATATTTAATGTAATTTTATAAGATCATTTTTTAGAACATATATAGTTCATATGGGTAACATTATGAATTAATCAATATATACCACATCATGTAATATAAAAATGTACAATCAAGCATACATAACATTTATGCATATATTCGTTTACCAAATTCATTGGAAAACACATATATATTAAATAATTTTAATTATAAATATTTATATTAAAAATTATTATGTACTTATAAATAAAATAAATAAAATAAATGTATTAAATATAACAAATATATTAAAAAAATGAATTATTTTAATAAATCTTTAAAAAATATAATAAATCTAATGAATCAAATAAATATATTAATTATCAACAATTGTTTTTAGGTTAATGTATACAAATAAAAATTATTTTTTAATATAAATATAATAATTTTTTTATAAATTAATAATAAAACTTAGTACTATTATTATCACTGATAAATGTAACCTTTATCAGTGCTAAAAAAGCACTGATAAATGGTACACCTTTATCATTGCTTTTTTAGTGCTGTTAAATGTTAAATTTATCAGCTCATTTAGCTAGCTCTAATAATGGTTCACCCCTTTATCAGTGCTTTCTGTTTAGCGATGAAAAAAGGAAGCGCTTCCCATTCCCTTTTTTGTGGAAGTGATAGAATTACATGATTTTTGATACATTCAGATTAATGATATATTACATAGATCATGGATATGTTGTACTGGATTCTTCAAAGAAATAGGAATTAATCATTAACAGTACACCACTTGAGGTAACCTGAATTAAATGGACTCCACATATTTAGGATATATCTATATCAATTTATATCTGTAGTATCACTCCATAAAAGAGAGGTCCAAAAATCTATCAATTACATCAATCAAAAGAAATTTGATTTGATGTATAGAACCATCCTTTGGGAAACTATGGTTGAGATACCTAAAATCTATGTTAACCCTAACATTACCAATATTTGTCTTGATATATATTTTGTTGGATATCTTTTTCAATTACTAATCCTCTCAAATGAATTTGGATTTGATGATCATGTCAGAATTTGTGTGAACCTTAGTATTATGAGTCAGATTCATTCTTCTCGATGCCTTATAATAGCTAGGAAGATCTATTAATAGTCCCAAATAGTTTGCGTCCACATTAGTATTATGTTTCGGTGTAATTACAATTGAACACATCCATGTTCTTCATCAGAATGGAGATATATGTCTATTGTTCTAATAGGGAAATGGAGAAAATAATTAAGGTTGGTTGTGGGTCTTCCTCTACACTAGGATTTACCTATCATTGTTCATCAAGGTGGTAGAGACACCATTATCAACTATTTTTGGGGTTTCATTGAAATCATTATCCGATTTTCATTCTATTTCATCCTCTTTGTTGATTTAAATTGATGTGGAAATTAAATTGACATTCATGGGGTATGAAGACAATTTGGGGAAATTATTATCTTTAATTAATAATTAAGAGGAATATTTAGACTCCAATGGTGATAATGAATTTGCATCATTATCAAGGTGTATTCTGGATATTCACTCCTTATTCTTCATTATCATCTAGGGTTTAATAGTTTCATGTATCATTTGTTTTTTGGATATTCCATGGGGAATTTCATTATTTATAAAATTATATGAGGATCTATATGGATCATAGAGATAAATATAGATCATTCCTATATGGGGAATTATTTTTAGGACCAAGATCACCAAATTGTTTTGAAAAAATAGATTTGGTCAACCTCACTGATTTTTTAAGGATAAAAGAATGTATGCCTAAACCTCAGGCTTTCCTTCATTTCCTAGGATTCATACTTACATCCTAATATAGTTACTGTTTTATTTTTGGGGATCAAAATTAGTCAAGCCAACTATCTCATAATGATATTGAGTATTGATATTGATCTACATGGATGGTACAAAATTATTATTTTTAGAAGTGGTATAAATTAAAATGAAACATTATCATAGAAAACATATGATATATTGTTGATAAAATTTTTCATCCACAAAGACATGGTTCTTATGCCTAATGAAACACCAGATCTAGATATATTTCTTTGATTTGATTTATTATAAATACATATTATTCAGTGAGTTCATGGATTCAATGGATATTATCCATCTCTATAACACAAGGGGTAGTAGTTTATATCATATCACATATAGCTATCTATTTTAACTCCCTTAGATATAACCCTATATTTATGTATTGAGATTCATGGGAATCAAAAGGGGAACAACCGCCATCAAACAATCCACCAAGTTCATTGGGAGAGTAATTGAGACACTAGTTTTGTGATAAAGGAACTACTTCATGTGAATTATTCCCCATGCTTCCTAATGTTGTTTTGAATGTTAGGTATTAACGAATAATTTGGTACTTTTAATTAGAGAAATTTTTTATAAATTAGTACATATTCTTGATCTATCGTTGATTATTTTTCTCTCTCCTTCCAAAACTTTCGGTTGTCAGGGTGGAGGGATCCATGTTGGATTTTCATTAAAAAATATATTTATTGGGTCCATATAAAAATGTTATTGATTCTTGGACCAATATTGATTAGGTTTCAAGGAATTTTAATGTTTTACAAATTTCTTGTTATATACAAAGAACTGAAATATACTTATATGATAGAATCCTAATATTGATCTATAAATAAGATGTCTAAATAGAAATCAATTGAGTGAGTCTCTGTGATATAATTCAATGGAATTGACATTAGCTCTAAATTCATAAATCCATAATAGATCCACAATATGTTCTTCTTAATGCTCTATTTGAAGATCTGTGGTGTAACGAATTAAAATCACTGTCACATTGAAGAATTTTTTTCATTATTTTATACTTATGATATAGGAGACTTTGTTTACTTTCTTGAGTCTACACATTTATTTTAGTCTTGTAAATTGAGGTTGTTTTTTCTGGTGTCTAACTTATTTAATCCAATCATGAGGGAATATTTTTCACCTATGTGTTGGGATGAGATTCTCATCCAACATTTTTATATTCAATAGATATATTTTTATTTTTAGTCATTACTCCTATGGTAGTGGGATTAAACATTCCCATGATGATTTAAGAGTATTTTCATGTTCCGTATAAGAATATAACAAATACGATATCAATTTTTCTGTAGTATATATGGATTCAACATAGAACCTTCATATATATCATGATTTTTATTAAACCCTTCTTCCCTAACTACATCACTCTCAATTTTCCCTTTCTCTATATCCCCAATTCTGCTTAACAAATTTATGTTAATATATATGTTATTCATCAATTAATGGGTTTAATAAGTGAGTGAAACTAACTAAGAAATATTGTTACTCTTAATCTGATTAGGGTATCGTTTTACATTTCAATTCCCATTGGACCATTTGGAAGGGTGGTTTTTATCCTCTAAATAATGATGGCATAAAATCATAATGATTTTATACGATCATAGGAATTATCCTATGTTTATCTTATTTTATTTTACGCATGATACACTGATTATTCTAGTTCTTAAAATAGCATCCCATAGAGAATTACAATGTAAAATAGTTTTATTAATCATCATAGAGGAATTTAGGACCACAAATGGTTTGTTCATATTTACCCTAAGGATAATATTGGTATGGTTGATGTTATTTATAATTAAATATTATTCGAATATTTTTGTTTCCTTTCTCATGTTTTATTTACATTATATAACATCTTCTGGTGGGAAGATGGAAACTAAAGATTTTTTGTGATGTTTTTATTTTTAAATTTCATTGAATTTGTTGACAACAAATATTTTAGTAAAATAATGTTTATTTACATCAGTTGAAAAATGTGTTGATGAATATTTATAATATGATGGCTGAAAGGTTTTTGAAGATCTAAATTAATATTTTTTTTCTAATGTTTCCAATCATAAAAACTGGATTTGTCCCACTCCATCAAAATGAGTTTTTGTTCGAATGGTAGAAGTTTATAATGATGAGATTCAAAATGATTTATTTTTTGTTAAGTATAGAAGATAGAAAAGGTTTTTAAAAATATGTCGATGGGATTTTGTAGATATTTTTTTAAAATCATGATGTTGATTTGATATTCCTTTAAGTCTCTAGAATGTCAAGAATTACAAATGATACATGGAAAAGTTTGGGGAAGGAGTTATAGAAACAGGTACATCAGAAGTATTTTGAAACCTATATATCATATTTTGTTACTATAAGAAAGTAATATTAGACATACTTAAGGAAGAAAGTCAAATCAGACTAAGATGATGAAGAATGTCAATTGAAATAAGTAGAGGAAGAAAAATAAGTTGATTTAAGATTAAAAAGAAATACAATCAGACTGAGATGAGGAAGAATGTCTAATCATACTGATTTGAGGAATAAATGCATATCACACTGAGCTTTATATGAAAGTCAAATCGGGCTGAGATGAGAAAGAATGTCATATTGGACAGATTTTAGGAAGAAATTAAAATCAAACTAAGTTGATGAAAAAAAATCATATCTTATAGAGTTATAGAATAAATTCAAATCATATTGAGCTAAAAAATAATTTAATATACGGAAGAGAAAAACAAATAAGCCAAATTATACTTAGATAAGAAAAAAATAAATATTGAACTGATTTGAGGCCAAAATTCAAATCAGACCGAGCTAAGGAAGAAATTCATATTATACTAACATACGAAAGAAAGTTATATTAGATTTAAAATTCATTAAAAAAATAAGTTTTTGAAATATTATGTATTAGATCATTTTTTGATAATTTTATAATATGTTATAGAAAAATTAATGAATCATAAAAAGGGTGTATGAGAGATGAGACTATTTGAAGTAGTCAAAGATGATTTTAAAATGAATGTAAAATTTGCGTTTTTATAATTTGTGTGACTGGGGAAAAAATTATTTCTCAGCCATTACTAATTCCAAAGAACTTATAAATAGAGATAAGAGTAAATATTACTTTATAATTATTCATGTTTTCATAAGGGTTGATGTGCTGAAGAGTTATTGTTTGAAGTGTTTTCTGGAAATAGATATCACTATAAGATCAGACTGGGGTTAATTTAGATTATCAAAGTGAAAAAATCAGATTAAATAATATCTTCATGAGTTCAAGAAGATGTGTTATAGGCACTGATTGGGAGAAGTAAAACCAGGTAGAGTAAATTTGAATGGATTCATCAGAATAAGGGCCATTGGACTTAGATTCATTAGACTCAGACCCTTGTAGAGGGCATTAAAAAGTCTTTATAGGTTTCTTCTAGATTATTTTTGAAAAAAATATGTGTAAATTGGAAGGAGTTTGTATAATAATTCTTATTGAGAGATCGAAGTTGTCTATTGGGATTTTTCACTATTTGTATTCTCATCTTCTTTATAGTGAATTTCTATAGACCAAGGAGAGTGTATATGAGTAGGATGTACGTCCTCACAATAAGGATGATCCTTGTAACTCGGGTGTGCCTTATTTTACATTCTTATATTTTCATGCATTTCTGTTTATTAAAAGATGATAAGGAATAATATATAACAATATAAAGGTGATATAATTCATAGAGTTTGAAATTTGTAAATAGTTAAAAAAATTACACCCCCTCTTTATTGTTTTTTGATCTTTTCGAGAATCAATTTGTATTAGTGGGAGGTTCCCATGTGGAATCCTTGACATGGATAGTCAAAATTATGTTACTAGAATAGAAATTCGTATATTTTATGTCAAAAATTATTATGTTTGTAATATAGGATTATTCTATATCTCCAATATCATATCCTGAATGTTCTTGATGCCTCGACGATTAGTTTTACACCTATTGGGAAATTTTCTCAAGTGACTTTTGTTGATAAGAGAAATATTTAAGTTATTGGAAAATCATGAAATTTTACCCTTATATATTTATCATAAAATGTTTATATAAAGATTATGGGTCTCAAAATATCATCGAAAATGTGAGATAATATGTAAAATATTTTATAAGGGAATGATAATTTTAAGTATGAAAAGATATAAATCCGGTGTAGAAAGTTTGAATACATGAAAATGAGCGATGAAACATCATTTGGTTAGTAATTCACCATAGTAAATAAGGTTTTTTCAACATCAGAGGATTCAGAGATGTTTGGGATGATTCTACAATTGTGGAGAAACTCATCAGATACTTTTCAAATAAGTTTTTTCTAAAAAATTCATCACTGGAATATAAAGATGATTTATATATGGATGAATTACATAGCCTTCATTTTTCTTTTGAAATGAGAAAATATAAAATGATTAAAAATATATGAAATATGAATTGGATTTTAAAGCTTTGACAAATATTATAATTCATGATTCTGAAGAAGTTGATCCTTGTTATTCCAAGGACAATTATTATGAATAATTAAAAGGAAACATAAGGCCTCTTAACTCTAAGAACTATTGGAAAGGAAGAGGAAATTATAGAGGAAAATTTACACTTAATTGTTTTTAATGTAGTCAAATAGGCCATTTTCCTTGAATTGAACTAAAAAAAATGTTAGAGAATATGAAGATTATACTGATGAAAATTCTTTTGGAAGAAGTGGAAAAAAATTCTAAAAAACATTTCTTGAAACAACTATTAGAAGAATTTCATATTGGACAAAAGATGTATATTGATTGATAAATAATAATATAAATGTCAAGGAAAAGATTCATTAGAAGTTGAATTATCATTAATGAATATAATATTCATTGAAAATGTTGATAATATAGAATAATTCTAAAAGAGTGAAGATGATTTAGGTGATGAATATTGTAAATAGTATCAGATAAGAATAAAAATGTTTGGATGTTTCGAGAAAAATAGATTGATCAAGAAAGAAATTAAAATAATAATGAAATATGGTGGAAAATTTAATTAAGGTGAAAAAATGTTTTAATGCAAGAAAGAGAATATTCTAGGATATATTATGTTACGAAGATAGAATTACTAAATAACAAAATATGGTTTAGGATATGAGTAAGAAGTTTGAAGTTAAGGATTAGGAAGTAAACTATTCTCAATAATAAATTCTTTTAGATGAATGTACTTAAAAACATGATTTAAAAAATAACCAATTCTTCATATGTAAAATTTGAATATTTTAATTTTTCTGAGAGAACTCAAATAAAAAATAAGGTTAAACCCTAACACATAAAAAATAATGCTTCACATGATTTATATAAGGTATCATGGGAGAAGAAAAGGGTTGGTCAAACATAGGATGATAATAGATTTTTATAACCTATCACATCTACAAAATTTGAAAAAATGAGCAGTAAACATGTTGGTCAACTCCTAGAGTATGTTAGAGAAAAAATAATTTATCGACCTAAAAAATGATTCTACAGAGAAATATCATACTTTAACATAAAATATTTTTGTGATGGTTTTTTCTTGGGCTATGGAATCTATGGGAATAATCAATATAATTTCTTTAATAAAATGTCACATTTCAGATAAAGTTTTCAAGAGAGTGGATGAAATATAGTAAGAAGAATGATAAATTTTCTAAAAAATCATCAGTTTATAAAAGTGATAACTCAATTTTCTTGAAAACTTTCCATGGGAAACAAATTTGAACGATGTGAAGAAGTATTTGGAAGTTGTGAACATGATATTCATATTGAGGAAAAATGTATAAAACCCCTTTTGAAACAAGTTTCCTATAGTTGAAAAGAAATGGAATCTGTAATGAAGAATGTTTAAAAAAGGGCTTTTTCTGTTGAGGTTGATTTGTAAGCAGGTAAAAAAGAACAAAACCTGGATTCTTAAGTGTGTTTATTCATCACACATGAAAGGTTATTTGAAAATCCTGAATGATATTGAAAATATTAAGGGTGGAGTTGTTACAATTGAAAATGACAGTTCCTTAATATTCATTTTAATTTGAATTTCTGAGTTTGAAAAAAAAGGTTGTCATCAATGGAATTTATTTATTTGGTGGGACAAAACACAACATACTTATTGTAATACAAATATGTGATGATGGAAAAGAATTTATTTTTATTAAAATTTCATTAATAATTATAAGTACGTAAGATAGAAAATTTGTTACTAGGGAATAAAGAACTAGTGTAAATCTTCTTTAAATAGGATAACATTATGACTCCTATTACTTGAGTGGTGAAAATGAAAACAAATTGTGTCCATAGAGACAAGGGAATAATGGAATGAAAATTATGAGAATAAATTCTAATGATGATGTAGTATAAAATTTGACGAAATTGAAATGAAGAGATGAATATATTATCATATCTTATCATAAGAGGAAAAATACTACTAATTTTCATTTGAACATCAATATGTAGTCTACCAGTCCTCTTAAACTTTTCCATTCCATTTTATGTGGGCTGATGAAACATCAATCAACATAATGGGATTTCTACATTATCACATTAATTTATGATTTCACTTTTTTGACCAACATCATATTTACAATGCATAAGTGAGAGGTAGTATAAATGTTTAGAGTATTCATAAGATATGACAAGGGATAAATTAGGGTTTATATAAAGAAGTTGAGAACATATGATGGAACATAATTTACATGAAATGCCTGTGAATATAATTTGTGAAAGCATGGAAAAACACCATTATATTGCTCTATAAACCCCAAGAAAAGGAATTATCAGAACATAAGAATAGGACTTTGACATTATTGGGATAAAACATGTTAGTAGAATACAAAATTTCAAATTACTACAATAGAGAAGCTATTATTACTATTGTACATGTACAAAAGAAATTTTTTTATGTAGGAATGTAATAGAACTTCATATGATTTTTTTAATAAAAAACCATCATTGAAGTACATAAATGTTTTTGGATTTACAAATTTATTAACTATAAAAAATTCAGATGTTGGAAAATTGATAATAAATATAAAGAAGGTATTTTCAGGGTATATTCACCCAACATAAGAATTTAGAACTGTTTGAAAATAATGTTACAAAATTTAGTGGCTTTATATGATATTAAAGTTATTGATAATCAAAATAAAACTTAACAAAATATGTTGAAAATGTTTTGGAAGAAAAACTGAAGATTTACAATTGAAATGAGAGTGAATAAAAAAATATTTACCATGATTTAGTGGAATCATGTGATGAGGAGTGTGAAGTCAGATGAGAATTATAAAATTCTATTTTTTATAAAAACATGTTGAGAGTAGAAATATTTTTAGAAATAATAAGTCTCCCATTTTAATAAAAAGATTGTTTTTATTAGTGAATTATAAATCACCCATTCCTCAAATTGAACCAAAACCAGTTTCAAATGCAATTGAATATAATTAATAGACTAATATGATTAATAAAGATGTAGATCAGATTGAGGAAAAAACACTATCAGACTTCTTCCACATCTGACCAATAAAATTTTCATTTGATAAAATTGGTGTACATAAAAAAGTTTAACGAACATGGATAAGTTTCAAGAAACAAATCAAGACTTGTTTGTAAATGTTATGCACGAGTGGAAGGTGTAGATTATTAATAATCCATTACCCCAATTGAAAGATTAGAAACTATTATAATGTTAATATTAGTGAATAAACATAATAATTATAATGTTTATCAAATTAATGTAATGTTAGATTTGATAAGTGGTGTAGTTGAATAAGAAGTTTATATTGATAGACCACATGGATTTATACTTGATGAATATGAATGTATAATTTTTAAATTGAAGAAATACTTCTATGGGATGAAACAAAATCCATGTGTTTGGCATTACAAACATGATTTTTTTTGAAAATGCATAATTATTCTAATTTAAATGTTGATATAATCATTTATGTGAAATAAGTTAACTCCAAACTAATTATAATATTATGTGGATAATATAATTGTTTCTAAGGATATTGAATTAGATTTAAATTTTTTTGTGAATAAATGAAGATAAATTTTGAGATTATAATGGTGGGAGAATTAACAGTCTACCTTGGATTAAAAGATCAACAATAAGATTAATATATATTCCTTTATCAATAAAATTATTCTCGGCTACTCTTAAAAAACATTGGGATTCCAAAATCCAAAAAATCTTCAAACCCAATAATGGTGAGAAAAAAATTGAGTAAAGAAGAAACCAAAAAAGTGTGAATCAGAATGACATTTGGATAACTATAGGATTTTTTCCTTATTTCATACCCTCATGAACTAGTATTCTTAATATTGTAACATTATGTTCCATATCTCATAGTGATATGACATCATGCCATATGTTTTAGGTAAATATAATTCTGAGATATATTAATAGAAGAACTTCACATATCCCTTTATAAAAAAGAAGTTGTTAAATCAACATTCATGGTTATACTAATGCAGATTGGAATGGACAATAGAATGACAGAAAATATACATCATGAGGAAACGTTTTCGTAGGAAAATGTTGCGAGAGTGGGAATAGTAAGAAATGGAGTTTAGTAACATTTATAATAATGCAATTAAAATATATTTAAATTACTCAATGTTGTACTCATATATTGTGGATGATAGTATAGTGGGAATATTTGAAAGATGAATTTATCAAAACATTAAATTTAATTTTTGAAGATAATAGTGCAATTGATATTTATAAAAATCATACCCATCATTCTGGATCAAAAAATATTCATATCAATTTTCACTATATAAAAATGATTATTGGTGGGGATTTTGTGCTAGAATATATTTCAAGAAAATAAAATTTGTTGATATATTCGCAAAAGAAATGTCAAAAAATAGTTTTTTTAATTAAGGCTACATATTCATGTTCATCCTCCTCAAATATCTTAATAAAAATCTTATGGAAAACCCCAATCACGATTTGGACTATTTTAACAAAGATGAAGAACATGTATAACATTATCCTTTGATGGAAATAGATTTAATTTTCCTTTAAAAGAAATTAAAAGATATGTTTATTATATAATTTGGGATTAAATTGAGAAAACAGATTAGAAAATATTAATGTGAAGAGGAGTATATCGTATCTAAGAAAAAAAATTCATTTCATGAAGTAATGGAATTCCTTCAATAAAATTACATTTTCTAGTAATATGGTATCATGACACTCCATTTTAATAAATGAGGTGTTCAGTAAGAATTAAAAACATGAGTTGTAAAAAATTATGAGTTTTTGAAAATTTGTGAGTTGAAAAAAATTGTTAGCAAGACTTGTTAAGAATTCAAAAGTGGGGGATTAAATACCCTTTTTATGTTTTTGATTCCACCTTTTTTTATTTTCTAAAATATAGTATTTTTGAAAAATAATATTTTTGTACATCAGGTGGAATATAAGTTTCTAAAATTTTATAACATGTTTGATAAAATGTATTTTATAATTAGAATGAAGAATTTTTTTATAAAATAAGGAAAATAGAAAAAACTAAATTGGTCCCAGTTGTCAGAATGAGTTTATATACAAAATTTAGAAGTTTTTGAAGAAGATATTTAGAAATTTTTCTATTTTTTGGGTCTCGAAGTTTGAAAATTTGTTTTGAAAGTTGTTTATGGGAATTTTTAGAATATTCCAAAATAATTATAATGATTAATTACTATTCCATAAAGTTTTTTAAATATCATAATTAATTAATGATAAAATAAAAAGTTACTAGAAGAAGTTTGAGTAACTAGTATATTGGTAGTATTAAGATGCGTATAAATTGGATTTAGTTTTGATACGAAGGTCCTATTAGAATAAACTAAGTAACACAATAAAATAAGACTGAGATGATGTTGAATGTCATTCAGAATGAGCCGAGGAATAAATTAAAAATAGAATGAGATGAGGAATAATGTCGATCTAGATGGGATCAGGAATAAATTAATATGAGACATAGATTAGGAATAAATTCATATTAGACAATGTTAAATAAGAAAGTCAAATAGGACTGAGATAAGGATTAAAGTTATATCTGACTGAGCTAAGGAATAATGTCATATCAAACTGAGATAAGGAAAAAAGTCACAGAATATAGAGATGAGGAAGATATCCATATTAGACTAATCTGAGGAAGAAATTCAGATCAGATTGATATAAGGAAGAATATCAAATCAGAAATATCTGGAGAAGAAAGTAATATCAAACAGTTCTATGTAACAAATTCAAATCATATTATGTTCATGAAGATAGTGATATCAGACTGATCTGGGTATGAATGTAACATCCTAGGTAATTATAGATCACAAAATTTTAACATCTATTTATATTACTGAATATGATATTAATTTAACTTTAAAGGGGACTAAAATTTTGATAGTGTACCTGAAACACAACAAATGGTTTCTCCAACATCTTATACTGCACAGAAGACTTTGTTATATAGAAAAATAATATATTATTAATTTTATTATATTATTTTGTACTTATCACTAATCCTTTGTAATAGAGGTAATTAAACGAACTAACTATGATATGTTTATACATGTTTGTGATCATTATTTACATTCATCCAATAAAATATATAGGCTTAAAAATATATAAAATCAAAATTTCAGAATATAATACTCTAATATTTTTAAAATGTTGTTTTACTACCTTTTGAGGGAGAACCAATTTTTTTAATACCTTAAAAATTTATATATGACAAAATATACTTATTCTATGGATGTGGTAAATCAAATTATACTTAGGATATTTTTTGGAATTATCATGATAATATTTATATTTTAATGAATAGTGAAAATAATTAGTTTTAATTCCAAATTGTTTTTCATCTAATTCATTTGAATTGTTAGAATGTCCTTTTAATTAGTTTTAATGTATATTCAGATTATTTTTTCATTTAATTCAATTTTTGTAATTGGAATCAATTTCATGTTGAAATTGCATATGAAAAATATTCTAAACATTTGTAGGGTTATACTTTTAAAACTAGCTTTCTCATTTCATCAACGGAATTAATTTTAAATTAATTTTTTCCACTTTTGTGTTCTGAAATTTCAAAAATGGACATAAATTTTTGTAATTAGTATAAAAAATATATCTAATAAGTTAAAATTATGTTTTGGTGAATAATAACTTTGGTGATTATTTTTATTAACACGGTTAAGGGTTATTGGGTTATTAAATGTTAAAATAAAATTTTAAATATATTGAAACTACCCTAACAATTGTAAAAATCTTATTGGATGATTTATTTTGATCAAATACAATCATGGGACCGAAGTTATGGCATTTTTAAGTCCCAATGGTGTGATTATGACATTTATAAACATTATATTTATAGTAAATACAAAAATGTCATAACCATGTCTCTGATAAAAACTAAAAAATTTAATATGGGGTTACATAAGTAGTATATTAGACTATAAATACTAGTTAAGAATATAATAATATTACCTACATCGTGGTAATTTATTTATAATTTTTAGGAAATAAATAGTTAAATTAAATGGTTACACAATGATGATATAGTAATTACTTTATTAATTAAAGAATCAAATAGATGATATTATAAATACTAAAATAATTATAATATTAGAATATTGATTCCATATACGAATTTTATGGATGAGTTTTACATTTTTTTGATAATTTAAAGGATTTCATTCAAACCTTTCATGCTGTTATGATATTTTTAAAAATTCTACAAAATAATATTGTCAAAATTTACACTATTTGTATTTTAAAATATACAATATTTTATTAAATGTTATAAAAATAATAAAAATTGATTCATCCAAATGGAAATTATAACTCTTTAAATTTAATTAATGTCTCATTCATTGTTCTTTTTTAATGTTATGGTAATTATTTTAACTCTCAAATTGTAAATTATTTGATTAAATGGTTAGAGTTAAATAGGTCAAAACAAAAATCATAAGGATTAAAAATTATTAAATACATGTTTAATTTTCATTGGATGATTAAATATTTACCTATAATCTTTATATACTCTTACTAAATAATTTTGGACCCATTTTGAATTGATAATGATTTTATATTAATTTAATACATTTTATAATTCCATGGGTGCCCCTCCCCACTCATATAAAAAAGAACTAATTCCACTCTATTACTCACGCTTCACAAAACTTTTGGTTTGGAAAAAAATATTCACAAAACCATTAATATAATCTATTACCATATTATTAATGCCTTATTGTTGGTATAACACCCCCTTAGAGGTTTTAATGTGTTATGAAATGTGATCATCTGAAGGAATAGTAATGTTTTTATTTAAGTATTTTTATTCTATTTATTCTTCCACATATTTCAGTTATTCATCTATCATGATGGAATAATAAATATAGTATCTTCAATATAATGATACTTTATTATGTTAATATCATCTCTTAAATCCTTCTCCAATTAACGAAATGGGAAATGATCTTTTCATCGGTGAGTACGACGGACTATCGCCTCGCCAACCGAATAGTTCTTTTCTCATTGGCATCTATCAATGATTGGTAATAATGATGGAATTGATGTTTATATATGATATTAATGACCTATTTATTATTATAAAATAATAATAAATCAATTATTCTCTTAATTTCCATGCTCATAAATATGATAATGTCATTCGTGCGTTCCTGTGAATTATCACCACCACGATGCGATGTGAATCATTTTTATTCAACACATAACTTGTATGATATATATATATATAAGTATTTTTAAATAATTATTATGATGTTAAAAATTATATTATCATTATATAATGATAAAATAATAATTACCTTATTTCCATAATAATCAATAAAATATTGAAACGTTGCTCAAGCATACGTATGACTTTTCATCTCCATGATTATAAAGTTGTTCATTTTTCACATCCATATCCAATTAATGGATTGAAAGATATAGTTGATATATAATGTTTATTATTATGTCATTAATGTTATTATAGAGATGATATAATTATAACCACATGGACTATTGACAACAATCCAAGTACATTTCCAACTCAAGTAATGAATATTGACAAAACATCATATATGATCGTAAATAATTATGTATTTATTATTTCGTAGAAATAATTTATATTAAAGGAATAATAATCTTTAAGAAGCTTCTCATGAAATTATAAATTAACCAATGTCTATTGTTCAGTAATATAAATATTTTACGTGATGATTTGAACTCAATGTAAGGGACTTCATCTCAATCTCATTTCATTGAGACATATTTTAATAATAGACACCACCTTCTATTATAATGTGTATAGTAAAACCATTGACATTTAATTTAATTAAAAGGTTTTCAAAGGGAATCTTTCTATTCTCATGATTTTACTAAATATAGAATGTAATGTTTTTAACATATACCATGACAATGAAATTTTCACCATTATGACCATTATTGGATACTTGGATTTCTCTAAAAGCTATAACGTTTTTAAAAGAAAAATAAATACCATGATCCAATTTAGGTATTTTGGTATTGAAAATGTTTTTCTAGAATGGATTGATTATATCATTATCTTTAAATGATATTTTGTGAATTAAATATGGAAATGTTATTTTTTCGTTATGAATGATTCATGTATGGTTCTTATGTTCTTGTTCATGGGAATTACATATGTATAAGAGTGGTTCAATGATAAACCAAGGGTGGTGAGACCATGATAGATCTCCAATGCATTGGTTAATGAGACAAAGTTAACTAGTATGGTTTATCCTAAGAGATTTTGGGAATATAATGTGGTGCGTATTCAAATTGTATTCCTGAAGGTTACTCTCATTTTAGCTGTGAAAGATACTATGTAAGTATGATATGGATTCCACAAGTAAACTTTTGGATTTATGATTACTAGGATGTTTTTTTAGAATATTATGATTTTATGAGGTATGTTAAAGAGATTATGTTTTATGGGTAATGAGATAGAGTTAAATAGTGGGGGATATCCTAATATATTTAGAGCATATACTGTGATGGGTATTTAAAATGTAACCATGAAGGATACTCCCAATGTAGTTGTGAATGCTAAAATGTAAGTATTTTTTGGATTCCATATGTTACCTTTATGGTTTATGATTTCTATGAGGTTATTTTGGAATCATATTTTTTCAAGATGTATATTTAGGAGATTATGATATTGGGTATGATTTTGGGAAAATGTTTCCATGAGTTCAAAATATTCATATACTATTGGTTTCATTCCTTGTTTATGTACATAACAGGGAGTTTTTTAATAAACCAATTTTTTTGAAATTTTTTCCATTAGGTATAAGGATTGGTAAGAGAATGGATGAAGTCAATGTGAATGTTATGAATATTTTTTGCAATAAAAATAATTCATGTTTTATTTTAATTTGATTTAGATTTTAAAAAAATTGATAGTGTGTAGACTTATATACATTGTAATATTTTAGTTATTATGTTATTGTTATGGCCTAAATCTCTAAAACTGTAAATATGAAAAGATCCCCAATGCTAATTCTTGTAAGAAATAAAGACTATGTATTGTTTAAGCATGGGGCCTTATATTTGGTATCCGAGGTCGGTTTAGATAACTTTAGTGGTTAGTATATTATTAATGGAATAGCCATAAATTATTGTTACTTTCTTCTCAATTTGAAATGATATAAAACTTTAAGATTACAATATTTCTTCATCTAAGATATGTCTATTTAGAATTATTTTTCGTGGTGCAAATAGGGAAGCTATGCTAGGACGACATCCAGAGGAACAAAAAATTCAAATCATCAACTTGATATGGTCAGAATCAGAACTGAATAGTTTGTTACTGTGATGGAGTAGCAGACTTAGGCTATAATAGTGGTGTTATCCATGTACAAGACCATATAGATAAACCACAGCGTAACATGTAGGTAGTGGAGAATTTCATGAGGCAAAATCCTCTATTATTCAAAGAATCATATGACTATGCGATATTTGAAGGGTGGATTAAATCATTAGAAAAGTTTTTTGATGTCATGTTGTGTTTAGAAAATTCAAATTCAAGTCTTTTTATTTACTGTTTTGAAGGTGAAACTGATCAGTGGTCTTCCACAGTTAATAATATCAAGGATAATGAGAAGATTGATTCTTTTTAGTGGGATGAGTACAAATTTATTTTTCTTGAGAAGTTTTCCCTAAGGTATTTTAACTTAAGATGGAATGTCTATTCTTGAAACTAATGGAAGACTAGGATTCAGTGGATTCATGTGAAGAAATATTCACTCAATGGTAAAGGTACACTCCAAATTTTATCTAGGATCTTGATAGTAAGAAAATATTTTTTACCTATGATTAAATCTACATTATCTAAGGGAGTTATATTTTCATGATTTTAAACATTATTAAAATATTTTATTATATGTGTAGAGAATGTGGAAGTTGTGTTTTTAAATGATCATGTGTTATTTGAAAAATAGCAGAATAATAGGTCGAGGTGGAAGGGGAAAGGGATGAATTCATTAAAAAAAATTGATGGATAGAAAATTAAATTTAAAGTTTGTGATAATTTTGAAAAAAATTGGGGAATGCATTTTGAATTCCGGTATGTTCTTATGATGTTTTAAAATGAGGCGTACAACTCATGACCATAATGAAAAAGACAACATTATTGGTATGATAAAATCTGATTTATAATCATTAAAATGTATTAAATTCAATGAGAAGGGTCATTATGAAAATGAGTGTCTGATGTAGAACTCGAATGATGGGAATCAACCTGACTATAATAAAAAATGCATGGTAAATTCCTTTTCATCTACATTAATATATGATGGTTCATCAAATGAATTTTTATCCGTTACATATTTTTTTTATTCATATTATGCCTATGTGTTGTTTGATTAGGGGTCTATAAATCCATTCATTTTTGAGAAATATTCTGGTCAATTGGAAAATCAACCTCAAGACATGAATCTCAAACATATAGTAAAAACTTTTGCGGGGAATTTTGTGGCCAAAAGAAATTATAATAATCATCTTGTCCTTTTCTGTGGAAAGAATATACTTACAAACATTGTTTTATTTCCTCTAATATATTTTGTTGTCATTCTAAGTATAGATTTACATTATGTTTACCATTCAAGGATTGAATGTAGAGACACATAAGTTAATTTTTATAATTACTTTCTATTTTTGTGCAAGAATGAACCCTTGCCATTGATTACATGTCAAGAAGATGAGAATCTATTATAAGATGGAAACAATTGTTATCTTTCACATGTTTTTGAAAACAAATGAACTATTCAGATTAATGATGTGCCAGTGGTAAATGGGTATCATGATGTTTTTCCAGATGAGTTTCATGGTACTATACCAGATTGGGAAGTTGAATTTATTATTGACCTAGTTCCTGATGTCAATCAAATTTTAAAACCCCCTTACCGAATGACACAAATTGAAATTTTATAGTCGAAGAAGAAATTACAAGAGTTATTAGATAAATGTTTCATTTGACTTATCACATCACTATGAGGTGATCCTTTCTTGATTGTTAAATATAAAGATGGTTCAATGAGATATTTCATTGATTATAGGTCCTTGATTAAAACCATTGATAAGAAAAAGTATCATTTTCCTCATATCAATTATTTATTTTATCACCTCCATGGAGCAGAATATTTTTCAGAGGATGACTTGAGGTCAGGGTACCATTAGTTGAAAGTAAAATAAGCTGAAATTCTAAATACTACATTTCATACTACATATGTCCATTATGAATTTTTTGTTATAATGTTTGGTTTATCTAATGCACCTTTTGTATTCATAAATATTATTAATATAATATTCCATGAGTTCTTGGATAAGTTTTTTTGATGTGTTATTGATGAAATTTTAGTATATTGTAAAAGTAAATATAATCATGAATGTCATATAAGGGATTTACTACAAACCGTAAATGAATAGAAACTATATGGGAAATTCAAAAATTGTGAGTTTTGGTTGCAAATAATTTCATTCCTTGGTCACATTGTTTCTAAATATGTAATAACTATTGATATAACTAGAATTAATGTTATAAATAATGGCTAAGAACCACACATATAATCGAGACTCATGTTTTTTTGTTTATTATCCTTTTAACGAAGGTTTTTTGAAAAAAAATTAATGGATTTCAATCCCACTGACTAAGCTAACTTGAAAAGCTGTTAAGCTCATTTGGATAAAAAAATTGTTATGATTATTTTCAAGAATTTAATAGATGATTGGTGAATGCTCTAGTTTTGGCAATAGCTTCCAGAAATGTTGAATTTTTTTATCTAGTGTATTGAATCATTTAAAGGTCTTGGTTGTATCCTAATATAGAATGACCAGGTAATTGATTATACTTCATGTCAGTTTAAAAATCATGATATAATTACACTAAACATGATTTGTAATTAGATGTTGTTATATTTTTTCTATAAAAATTTTGTGGCTTCATTTTTATGGAGTAAGATGTGAAATATATACTAAACACAAAAGTTTGAGGTATATATTCACTTAGAAATAATTGAATATGATAGAGAGAAGATGGTTGGTACTAATAAGGTATTATGAATTCACGATTCTTCACCATTCAAGAAAAGAAAATAATGTGTCTGATACATTGATCTGAACAAGTAATACAACATTAACCATGTTATGTTTGTAGCAGGAGCCTTCGGTTTATGATTTTATTAAATTAGGATTGGAAGTTATTAGTATAGGAAATTCATTAGTTTTTTCTCAGGTTTCAGTTCAATTTTCTCAATTAGACAAAATTAATATTGCACAAGAAAGAAGAGAACTCATTACAAAGAAAATGTCGAATTTTTTAAAAAGGGTATGTTTTGAATTTAAAATTGATAAATATTGTGTTTTGATATTTGGTAAGAAGTTATGTGTTCCTTGTGATTCATTGTTTAAGAAATTTTTTTTACGTTAAGCTCGTTGTTCAATATTTTCAGTTCATCCAATCTGCACTAAGATATACAGTGACCATTGAGTGAATTACTGGTTGTATGGAATGAAAAGTGGTATTACTAAAATTACCCTAAGATGTTTGGATTGTATATAGGTTAATATAGAGTGGTAGTTACTAAAAGGTATTCATTTTCCTTTTCAATTACCATAGTGGAAATGGGGAAATATATCCATAGATATGGTATTGATATTACCAATGATTTATTAAAGTTACCATACAATTTTGTTAATTGATGATAGATTTACTATATCTACTCATTTTCATCCAATTAAAGATATATTATCTCTTGATCAGCATTATCAATTGTATATTAAAAAGATAATCAGGTTACATGGAGTTCCTCTCCCTGTTGTATCAGATTGTGATCCCATGTTCTTATCTCTCTTTCTGAAAGGCCATCAAAAATCATCGGGTACTGAATTAAATTTTATTACACCTTTTAATCCTCAATCTGATGGGCAGTTTGAATGAAAAATTCAAAACATAGATGATATGCTATATTCTTGTTTGATACATTACCAAGGATATTGGGATCGATATCATTCATTGGTTGAGTTTCCTTATAAAAATAGTTTTCATTCTAGTATAAAGATGACACAATTTGTGGTATTACATATAAAGGGGTGTCGCACTCCAAATTTTAGGATTTTTTTAGGGAAATGATGTTGATGGGACCAATGTTGGTATAAGATTTTGTAGAAAATTTTTAGTAGATTTAAAGACATATGAGGATAGCTCAGAGTAGGTAGAAAAGTTATGTGGATAACCGGAGGAAGGATCCTTCTTTCAATGTAGGTGATCGTGTCTTTCTTAATGTTTCTCCATGGAAAAGTGTGATTGTTTTAGTAATAAGGGGAATCCAAGTCCAAAGTTCATTAGACAGTATGAAATCCTATAAAAAATTGTATCAGTTCCCTACCGAGTGGATTTTATTTAGAGTTTTTCCTAGGAACACAATATTTCTCATGTTCCAATGTTAATAAAATATATTCCAAATCCATCTCATGTTTTCATCTCATAAGTAGTTCAAATGGATGAGAATATTTCTTATAAATAAAAAATAGTTCAGGTTCTCGACAATAGAGAGACAGTGTCACAAAATAAGGTGATTAGTCTGGTTTAGGTGTTATGAAAAAACCATTTAGTTGATGAGGCAACATGGGAATCTGAGAATGTTATGAGGGGGAAATACCACCACCTATTAGATAGGAGAATAAAAATTACAAGGATGCAATTTCCAAAAGGGGGAAGCATGTAGAATCCCATGTAATTATATAATAAGTTTTTTTTCATGTCTATTATTATTTAACAATTAGATATTAATTTTACTTTAAATGGGACTCAATGTGTGATAGAATACCTGACACAAAACAATGGTTTCTTATGAAATCTTATGTTTCACACAAGACTGAGTTATATAGAAAAGAATATTATTAATATTATTATTTTAAGTTTTAGTTTTCACATAGAAGTTGTATTGGAAAAAATTAATAGAACTACCTATATTATATTTATATATGATTATGAATTTTTTAATGTTAATACAATAAATTCTATTGTCTTAAAATAATTATAAATCCAATTTTAAGCATATAATACTCTAATATTTTTAAAAGGTAGTTTTTCCACCATTTTATGGTGAACCCACTTTAAATTTAGTTTTTGTAACTTTAATAAGTTATATTTGAAAAAATAAACATCTTCTTTGGAAGCAAGAAATTAATATTTTCATTAGATATTTTTTTGGTATTTTCTGATAAAACAAATATTTTAATGAATAGTGAAAATACTATGTCTTAATTATAAATATTTTTTTCATATATTTTATTTTTATAGTTCCATTATCCTTTTAAATTATTTTATAGTATATTTAGATTATATTGTTATCATTTGATCCAATATTGAACATTAGAAGTAATTTTATATTCCAATTGGATATAAAAAACATTATGAACTTTTGAACAATGTTACTTTTAAAACCGACTTTCTCATTTTTTAAATGGAATTAATTTTATCCACTTTCATGTTATTAATTTTCAAAAATTCACATAATTGTTTTTAATTAGTATTAAAAATTTCATCTAATATAATAAAATTATTTTTTGGTGAATTGTTACATTGTTAATTATTTTTTTTACCATGGTTAAGTGTAAATCATGAAATTAATGTTTAAAATAATATTATAAATATTATGAAACTACCCTAACACTTGTCCTAATCTTAATGGATGAGTAATTGTCAACTAATAAAGTCCTTGGGAACAAATGCTGGATATTTGAAGACACTTGGGTGGGATTGTGAAATTTATAAACATTTTATTTAATGTAGAGACCAAGATGTCATAATCAAGTCTCTCATAAGAATAACAACATTAATATTGATTTATATAAGTGATATATTTGACAATAAATGTACATATATATATAAATATTACCTAAATCATGGTAATTTATTTATAATTTTTATGAAATAAATAGTTAAATCAAACGGTTACAAAATGATGATATAGTAATCAATTTTTTAACGAATGAATCAAATAAATGATATTATAAATCCGAAAAAAAATATAATTTGAGATAATTGATACCATCCACTAATTTTATGGATTAATTTGACATGTTTCCTATAGTTTAAAGGAGTTTGTGTGAACTTATCTTACTATTATAATATTTTTTTTAAAGACACACTTGAGATAATTGATACCATCCACTAATTTTATGATTACAATAATAATTCATTTGTTTACATTTAGAAATTTTATTTTAGATGAGGTATAATTAGTATATTTTTGTGATATTAGGATTTTTATTAGTCACTTTAGAGTTTTCATTACTTTTCAATAATTTTTCCACCACTAGAACAATGTCCATCAGTTTTTGGTTGGGTAGAGACATGACTGAGGGAAGAAGAGAGATCCAAATGTTTCTTTTTATGATAATTTCATTAGATGAATCTTAGGATGAGGTTTGTAAGACCTTAAGAGATTTTTGGTATTATTTAAGAGAGGGTTTGGTAAGCCATATTGATGGGATTCCCGATAGATTATGGTTATGATTTAGGCATTGGATTTGACGTGTTGTATAACTATTGGAATTGGGTATTATTACAATCTTACCTTATGGGTTGAGGAAACCATTTTATATTGTTGCATCCCTATTTCTTCATTGGGTGTAGTAGGGGTATGTATATATTCATACCTATATGGGATTTTGATATACATTTCATGTCTTTTACAAATGGTAGAAAGATTGTATTTGAATTTAGTGGACCTAATATTAGTGGATATTAACAGTTCATGGTGGTGTTGAACATGTATTGGTGGTCAAATCTTGGTAACCGGATCTAATCTCTACCATTGTATTTCCTTTATAGTTGTTCTTGGGTTCAAGCCTTTTTTTCCGTTATTTTAGGGAAATTTTTTCCCCTTATACTTTTGTATTATCTTTCTATTCATTGATGTAATTTCTATAGGATTCTTATTATAATGATTACTATAAATAGAGGTGAATGTGGGGGTAGTGGTTGTGGAGGTGGGGGAGTGGGGGTGATGGTTGGGATGGAACTGGCAGTGAAGGGGGTGCATGTGGGGTGGGGGTGAAGTTTAAGGGGTGGGGGGGGTGTAGGGGGCAGGGGTTAGGGTGCATAGGGTAGTGGGGGTGAAGGGGGTTGAGGGGTAGTGTGTAAGGGGTATGGAGGGGTTGGGGTGGGGGTGCTGTGGGGTTTTCCAGGAAGGGGGGTTGTCCAGGATGGGTGGTTGTACATGAGGGGGGTGTCCAGGAGTGGGTATTTCTAAGTGGAGGGGGCTATTCAGGGGGTTTTCTAGGAGGGGGGTTGTCCAGGATAGAGGGGGTGTCCTGGTGGGTGGGGGTGTCCATGAGGGTGGGTGTTTGGGGGAGGGGGTTGTCCAAGAGGGGGTGACTTGGAGGGGGTGGGGTAGGGATTTCTAGGGTTGTACAAGAGGTAGGGGTGTCCATGAGAGGGGTGTTTAGGAGTGGGTGATCAAGAGGGGGTGTTCAAGAGGGGGTGTCTTGGAGGGAGGGGAGAGGTGTCCTGGAGGGAGGGGGTGTCCAAGAGGGGTGGTCTCAAATGGGGGGAGTCCAGGAGGGGGTATCCAGGAGGGAGAGTGTGACACCCCAAGATTTTATGAGATATATTATTTTTAATTTCTTTTAATTCTTCTATTTACACTACACCAATATTAGCTTGTACTATACGCAACACCGTATTAGCTTGCAGTATACACAACACTATTCTTGGCTAGTTTTACACAGAATTTCAAGTTCGTTTTGTGGGAATTATTTTATGAAACATTAATTATAGATTTTGATTATTGTATAAATGAACTACGTTTTGATTGTGTTATACGCAATACCAAAGGGATATTCCACTACAGGATGCCCTGACATGGCTTGGATCACAAGCAATCACAACCTTCCTCGATTGCGTGTGTACTACACAATATCAGGATTCGCTAAACAATAATTTATTTTTATAATATTATTATGGACTAGCCTTTATGAATATTATAAACTATATTTTTAATTTTATAACATTATTATTCATCCTACCCATTTTCTAGAACATGGTATGAGAATAAAATAATTGTTTTGGGTAAAATAAGTATTTTTCAAAAAAAGTAGTTTTGCCACCTGTTGATGGAGCACCCACTTTAAATGTAGTTTTTACAAGTTTATAAGTTCAATTTAATAAAATAATATTCTTCTTTGGAATCAGTATATAAAAATTTACTTTGGATAAATTTTTCATATTATTCTGATAACTTTCATATTTTAATGAATACTAAAAACAAGGTATATTTTAATTAAAAACAACTTTTTTCATCAAAATAATTTATATGGTTAAATTATAATATTGAATGGTTTTAACGTATAAATAGAATATATTTTTACCATTTAATATAATGTATGTCATTACCATTAATTTTACATTGAATTCATATGTAAAAACATTTCAATCATTGGCAATGTTTTAACTTTTAAAACAAGTTTTCTTAAGGGATTAATTTTAAATTAATTAATGAAAATTATTTGTTTTGAATTTTTAAAAATGGTTTCCATATTTGAATTCAGTGGGTCCAAATTATGTTAATAGGTTACTGTTATTTTTTTTATATTATGAATAGTAACTATGGTAATTTTTATTTACTACAGTTTAAGATAAATCGACTAATTAAGGGTAAAAATAAGATTATAAAATTACCCTAACACCTTCCAAAATTAAATTGAATGCCTAAAAGTTTACCCATATCACCTAATTGTCGGAATAGATTCATTTTATGGACTTTTTATCATTAAAATAATTAAATTATTATTAAAACCAAAGAAAGTGACAACTGGTCACTCTCTTAAATCTTATAAGTATAATAATTTTAATTTAGTGATAAACTTCATGAAACTTGGAACATTAATATCATATAGAAATATAATTACATTATCTATATCATGTAAATTTATTTATAATTTTTAGGTATTAAATAATTATCATTAAAGGTGTCACAGTAGTGATGTTGAAATTATTTTATTGATTGAAATATAAAATAAATGGTTTTAAAAATATAAAAATAAATATTATATGAACTATTTAATATGCTACAAGAATTTTATAGATAAATATGTCATGTTAGAAAGCTATTAAATATTTTATTTCAAACATATCTTCTGGGTGGATTTTATTTAAAATCAAATAAGTGAATAGTGTCAAAAATGACACAATTGTTATTTTATAAAAATAACAAAATATAAAATTGTTTAAAAATCAAAACAAAATATTTAAAAATTATAAATTAAAATTTTTATGGTCTAAAATGTCATATATTATCCAATTATGGAAATTTCAAAACACATAAGTAATTATTTATAACAACTTAAAATTTAGAATCTTGTTACCACAAAGAAAATTAAATAGATTAAATAAGGATAAATCAAGTTGATAAGATTTAAAATAAATTCACAACATGTATAAATTTTATTGGTTGATTAGATTACAACCCTATCTCATCTAATATTCTATTATGAGTCATTTTTTGAGGTTTCTAATTGGGTTTTGATTTATTATAAATTAATATTTTTGAGGTTTCTAAAGGTTCCCCTCTCCTCCCTTATAAAATGGCACCTCCTCCCTCTCCTCCTAACACAATTTTGATCCTTCAAGATCATCCAAACCATTACCATTTCTCTTCTAAACAACTCACGTTATATCATAGAGGTTCTATTCTTCTCAAAATACCAACTCTAGTGCCCTAAGTGAAGTTTAAAAGAGGCGCGTTGAAGAAGAGGTAATCTCTTCTACCGATTCTTTCAAGTTTCTTTCTTCTTCAAATTCCTCTTCTTTAGTTGTTTCATTATGAATTAAAAACATAATTACAAATAAAATACTGATATTTTATTATAAATATGAAACAACCCCATTTAACCTTCTATCCATCCTACGGAAAACGAAATCACCGCGAGTGCGTATATACGGAATACCGTCTCCATGCCATGGTTTAATTTGTTTTTCCACCACCACCTTACTTGGATGGGTATAATGGTGTAAATAATAACTTTATATGGTTATTATAACATCATACAGATTCTAATATATTATATCATTCACTCCAATTCTATTCAATAATTATGGGAACAATATCATCGCTCGTGTGTACGTACGGACTACCGTATCCACGAACGCGATGATATTCATATTCCATGATTAACCATTCAAGTATGATTATAAAGTACATATATATAATAAATAATCATGAATTATATTACATAATAATGATACTGTATTAATTCCCATATATGTGTCATTTACTTAATTCCATTCAATTCAATAAGGAAATGAAAATAGCGTTTATGCGTACATACGACCAACTGTCTCCATGAACGGTGTATTTCATTCCATTTATCGATCTATCAAATATATTAATATAATGAATATATATTATATATAAATCATTCTTTAAATTTTGGAATTATGTAAATCAGGATATGAGTAATAATATCAAGAACAAAAAATCGAAACACGTACGATAAATGATACGATTTTACCCAAAACGTTGCTTTAACATGGAATTTACAAAAGAGCGGGTAATATAAAGTCATAAGTGAACCATATATGATATAATAACAATGGATAAGATTCTATAATAATTCAATGACATTATGTAAATCATTATACAGGAGGTTCAGATAAATATGAAGCATATCGGACATCAGGTAAGGGATAATTTTTCAAATCTCATTTTTATCTGAGATTGCTTATACGTAAGTATTTACTGGGACTATGTTTATCATAAATGTCCATGTTTTCTAAAAATGTTTTCATAAAAATTTTAATACTCCTACATGTATGATTAAAGTCATTCTTACCCTTTTTTGTCTTTACCACATTGTATGGAAGGAATCTCTCCTTTGGTTTCCATATAAGGAACTTTTTTTACTTTTCTCGCAAAAGTACGAGAAGAATGTTTTTTAACTTATACGAAATGAATGGATTTTTATTTGTTGATGGCGCCTTATTTTCATGAAGATTACTCTATAAGATTTAATGACTATTTTCAACAAAATCATTTTCTTTTAAAACTGCATGGCATTTTGTGAAATGAAAATTCTTTTGAAGAAGAACGAATATTTTCCTCAAGAATTCATTTCACGTGTTTTATCAAAACCATTTTCCATCTAATATGACATTATTTCATATATGTATGTTTCAATTATAATTTCTATATTATTTACATGGTTAGATTATTCTTATGATGAAATTATATCCATTTGTTTTATATGGATTATGTTATGATGAGATGATGTTTATGAAACCCATTTTATTCTTTGGGTTATGATGGATGATTTATGTTTATGTTATAGCACACATAAGAATGATTTCATAATGAGATGGTTGGGACCTATATGTCCCTCCAATGAATTGGGTAGATATTTATATCTCATGAGATAGACATGTATGGAATGACAAGTTAATTCGGTTCAATGATATAGGACTGGAACAAGGAGTGAACTCGATTCAATAAGGGACTTTATCCACTAATATGGTCTTGGCAGCAATGACTTGGCTACTATGAAAATCATATCTAGTGATTAATTGTTTTCCAAAATTACATGTTTTATTCCCATGCTATTTTATCATGTCTGATGTTCTATTATGATCTATGCCTTATGTAATGCCATATTTTATGTCATTGCTCAAGATTTTTATGTTTAAACATTATATTCATGTTTTTAGATTCAAATGTATATGGTTAATTTTATTTTCTATATGATTTCCCTTACTGGTTATTTGATCTCACCCTTTATATGTTTTATTTTCCCCAAGATTTAATGAAAGGTTTTAGGTTGGAAAAAAAGAAGATCATTATGGGAGATGTTGAAGATCTTTCAGTATGATGAGAATATTATGTTCTGAGTTTCCAAAGACACTAAACTATTAATGTACTTGAGTGTTGCTTCTTGTTATTTATTAAGTATTCCACAAAAGTAATGTAATGTCCATGTAAATCAAGTATGGGTCTCTATAGTTGGTATCAGAGGAAGGTTTTAGTGAACCTTTGGAAACTAGGATGCAAAAAAAATTAGTGAGATCCCTAGAGATATTTCTATGGTATATATTGGGATATCCCTAAAGATAAGTATACGTATAGGTTATAGTCCTAAAATTATGGTAACTATATTAGAATTAAACCTAATATGTTATATATTGAAGGTACTCCCCCTTTATTATGTTGTTTTCCTAGCATGATTTTTGCCTCCCACATAGTTATTTTTGGGTTTTAGACGATGGCTAGAACCTGAAGGAACCATGTTGATCAATGACATTGACAATGCGATTATTGTCCTCCAAAATAACCAAATGTGATGAGAGATGGATTTTACAATCTTATTGTTATACTTACACAAGCTATGAATCATTCCGGACTTCCAAATGAGCAGAGGAAGGAACAATATTCTACTAAGTCTTTCATGAGGCAACGTCCACCTTCTTTCAGTGGGTCTTTTGATCCACTTGATTCTGAAAAATGGATCAGTACCATTGAAAAAATATTTTCCATACTTTGTTGTACAGAGCATGAAAATGTCATTTTGGCTGTTTACCGGGTAGAAGGTGAAGCCGACCAGTGGTGGACTCGAATTAAGAATACTAGGCCCCAAGATGAAATTGAATCCACGGAATGGGATGAGTTCAAGAACTTTTTTTGAGTATGTAATTCCCCTATATTATTCAAACAAAGATGGAAAAGGAGTTCCTTGAGCTTAAGCAAAAGTATGGTGAATCTGTTGGTATTTACGAAGCGAATTCTACAAGGCTTTCAAGTTATACGTATGGATTTATCGTCGAACCTGAAAGTAATGTTGATCGATTCTTCGGTGGCTTAAAACCAAGTCTTCGAAGAGAAATAGCTATAAGAGACTTCAGTACCTATAAAGAAATTTTGCATTGTTCTATCAAGGTTGAACTAGATGTTGGTGTTACATATCCATCTCATGGTTTTGAAAAGAAACGAAATATGGAGTTCAAGGAAAAATCTCAAAACAATGGTTCAAAGAGGGTGAATGTTTCTTTATGCCCAAAGTGTGGAAAGAAGCATGGTGGAGATTTTATTAAAGGGACTAGAAAATGTTTTAAGTGTGGAAAATAAGGTCATAGAGCACTTGAGTGTCTAAGTAATGGAAAAAAGGTAGCTAATTATGTGAATAAAGAAAAGACTGCAGAGAATGCACCACCAACACTTAAATGAAACAAGTCCAAGGAAATGGGGAATTATGAAAACTAATTCCCTAATCCAAGGGTTAATGATGATAGAAATCAATAAAAACTTAAGGAAAAGGAAAATGGGAAGTCACATGTGATCCCTATTGGCGATGTTGACTTTGACAACGATGTGGGGGAATGATTAAGTGTTTATGTAATTGGGTTCCAAAATAATGTTGTGGTATCTCATTTATAGTATCGTGGAATTTTGGTATATCTATGTGTTTGTTTATTGTGGTCTTCAATAATATTATGGTACCGGTAACCATGAAAAGTGATTGAAATATTTTCGGAAAGAAGATGATATGTGTGTAATGAAGGGATAAAGAGAAAATGAAATGAGCTCATGACTGATATCATTGTTTGAGTATACAAGAATTTTGGGATTTTGGTATGTGGAAAGAGTTAACTTTTGACAACATTCTTGTTTTCACTAAAGTTCAATGGGTATTCATTTTTCAAGAGAATACATTATTAAGGAATTCACATGTTTGGAATGTGACCAACAACAAGATATATCTTGTTGGAGATAACTGATGGTATTCAAATGCTTGGTAGATAACATTTCTAGAAGTTGTTTTCTTTATACTATGAGATTGTACATAAGTATTTCTGATAAACCTAAAGGTTGGAATGCATTATGTTGAACATTAGATAGTATTATTTAAGGATAGAACTTTTTTTTCTATTTTATTTCTAGAATGTCATAATAGTATAGTTTTAGAAAAAGGACAACCCGTAGGATGGGTGACAACCCATCGTGTAGGACAAGGCTGTAGGCATCGAACCCACAATCGAAGTGTGACATGCCTTTATCACCTACCACTGGCCTACAAGAAGTCCCTGGTTAGTAGAAACAAGTTTTATTTTAGTAAGTGTTATGATAGAGGAAGTATAAGTCCATTTTTGGAATCATATACGATTAACCTCACCATAGATGGACTTATGTATATTTGATAACTTCTGCTAACCTTTTGTTTGACATAGATGGAATGACCCATCATTCTATCACCTGATCTACTAACACTTCAATAATGACATATTCAACTTCATTTCTTTAAGAGATGATGTGAAAATTGGTCAATGCAAAAACAATAATGAGATTGTACCAAAATCAAGTAATTATTTCTTTTAATTAAAAAATTCATCAACTTTAGGGAAATGTTCTTGACAACCGAAAATGTTGTCCTGGATGGTACCTCAAATCATCACAAATTTATGGCTTTGTGATTGTTGGCATTTTCATAGCCATGTTCTCTACCACTCTCTATCAGAACATGATGGTTAGATTTCTCTTCCATATCCATATTTTCACATATGTTATCCTATGTGGAAACCTAGTGATGAGTTAATTTGGGTAACTGTTACATTTCATACTTCACATTTTAAAATTAATTTTTAGTATTCCATTTTACGATGTGGGTATCTATGAATGAAACTTTCAAGTAGTGAACGATTTATAACCCCGACAAATTTTGAGGGTGAAATTCATTTTAAGGGGGGTAGAATGTAACACCCTGAGAATTTATGAGATATATTATTTTTAATTTATTTGACATCTTCTATTTTACACTACACCAAGATTAGATTTCACTATACACAACATTGTATTATCTTACAGTATACGCAACACTATTCTTGGCTAGTGTTACACACAATTTCAAGTTTGTTTTGTGGGAATTATTATATGCAACATTAAGTATAGATTTTTTTTAATGTATAAATGAAATATGTTTTGATTATGTTCTAAAAAACACTAAACGGAGCTTCCACTACACGCAGCCATGACTTGTCTTGCATCACACGCAATCACAACCTTCCTCGATAGCGTGTGCAGTACGCAATACTGGGATTCGCTAAACAACGATTTATTATTATAATATTATTATAGACTAGCCATTATGAATAGTATTAAATAAATTTTTAATTTTATAACATTATTATTCATCCTACGTATTTTCTAGAACATGGTATGAGAACAAAATATATTTTTTGGGTAAAATAAGTATTTTTTAAAAAATGCAGTTTTACCGCCTTTTGATGGTGCACCCACTTTAAATCTAGTTTTTGACATGTTTATAAGTTCAATTTGACAAAATAAAATTATTATTTTGAATTAGAATATAAAAATTTACTTTGGATAAATTTTTCATATTATTCTGATAACTTTCATATTTTAATGAATAGTAAAAACAAGCTATATTTTAATTAAAAACAACATTTTTCATCACAATAATTTATATGGTTAAATTATAATATTGAATGGTTTTAAATAATAAATAGAATATATTCTTACCATTTAATATAATTTATGTCATTACCATTAATTTTACATTGAATTCATAGGTAAAAACATTTCAATCTTTGGTAATGTTTTAACTTTTAAAACATGTTTTCTTAATAGCAGGATTAATTTTAAATTAATTACTAAAACTTCTATGTTTTGAATTTTAAAAAATGGATTCCATATTTTAATTCTATGGGTCCATATTATGTTAATAGGTTACTTTTATTTTTTTTGATATTATGAATAGTAACTATGGTAATTTTTATTTACTATAGTTAAAGATAAATTGGGTAATTAAGGGTAAAAATAAGATTATAAAATTACCATAAAACCTTCCAAAATTCTATTGGATGACTAAAGGTCTAACAATATCACCTAAGGGTTCGAATAGATTCATTTTAAGGACTTTTTACCATGAAAATATTTTAATTATTATTAAAACCGAAGAAAGTGACAACATGTCCCTCTCTTAAAGCTTATAAGTATAATAATTTTAATTTAGTGATAAACATCATGAAACATAGAACATGAATTGTATATAGAAATATAATAAAAATATCTACATCATGTAAATTTATTTATAATTTTTAGGGATTAAATATTTATCATTAAAGGTGACACAATAGTGATGTTGAAATTATTTTATTGATTGAAATATAAAATAAATGGTATTAAAAAATTAAAATAAATATTATATAAACTATTTAATGTTCGCCACGAATTTTATAGATATATATGACATGTTATGAATCTATTAAATATTTTATTTCGAGCATATCTTCTGTGTGGATTTTATTTAAATTCAAATAATTGAATAGTGTCAAAATTGACACTATTGTTATTTTATAAACATAATATAATATAAAATTGTTTAAAAATCACAAAAATATTTAAAAATTATAAATTAAACATTATATGGTCTAAAATTTTATAAATTATCCAATTATGGAAAATTAACAACACATAATTAATTATTTATAATAATTTAAAATTTAGAATCTTATTACCACAAATAAAATTAAATAGATTAATAAGGATAAATCAAGTTGATAAAGTTTGAAATAAATTTCCAACATGTCTAAAATTTATTGTTTGATTATATTACAACCCTATCGCATCTTATATTTTAATATGAGTCATTTTTGGTGGTTTTTAAGTGGGGTTTCATTTATTATAAATTAATATTTTTGAGGTTTCCAAAGGTTCCCCTCTCATCCCTTATAAAAGGGCACCTCCTCCCTCTACTCCTCACACAATTTCGAGCCTTCAATCTCAGCCAACACATGCCCATTTTTCTTCTCAACATCTATAGTTATATCATAGAGGTTCTGTTCTTATCAAAAGACCAACTCTAGTGCCCTAAGAGGAAGTTTAAAAGAGGCGGGTTGAAGAAGAGGTAATCTCTTCTACCGATTCTTTCATTTTTATTTCTTCTTAAACTTCCTCTTATTTAGTTGTTTCATTATTAAGTAATAACATCAGTATAACTAACATACTAATATGTTATTATAAAAATTAAATGACCCCATTTTACCTTATATCCATCCTACGGAAAATGAAATCACCGTGCATGCGTACGTACGGAATACCGTCTCCACGCCGTGGTGTAATTAGTTTTTCCACCACCTCCTTACTTAGATGGGTATAATGGTCTAAAGAATAACTATATATGGTTATTATAACATCATACGGATTCTAAGATATTATATCAGTCGCTCCAATTCTATTCAATAATTATGGGAATGATATCATTGCTCGTGCGTACGTACGGACTACCGTCTCCACGAATGCGATGAGATTCATTTTCCATTATTAACCATTCAAGTATGATTATAAAGTATATTTATATAAATATAATAAATAATAATGAAATATATTACATAATAATTATAATTTATTTATCTATATATATGTTTCATTAACTTAATTCCATTCAATTCAATAAGGAAATGAAAACATCATTCATGCGTACGAACGGCCTACCATCTCCATGAATGGTGTATTTCATTCCATTTATCGATCTATCATATATATTTATGTACAGAATATATATTATATATAAACAATTTTTTACATTCTGGAATTATGTAATTCAGTATATGAATAATAATATCATGAACAACAATTCGAAACACGTACGATGAATGAAACGATTTTACCCAAAACGCTGCTTTAACATGGAATTTACAAAAGAACGGGTAATATAAAGTCATAATTGAACCATATATGATATCAAAACAATGAATATGATTCTTTAATAATTCAATTACATTATTTAAATAATTATACAAGAGTTTCGGATACATATGAAGCATATCATACATAAGGTAAGGGATAATTTTTCAAATCTCAATTTTATCCGAGATTGCTTATACGTAAGTATTTACTGGGGTTATGTTTATCATCCATGTCCATTTTTTCTAAAAATGTTTTAATAAAATGTTTAATATTTATCCATGTATGATTAAATTCATTTTTACCCTTTTTGACTTTTTACCACATTGTATGGAAGGAATCTTTCCTTTGGTTACCATATAAGGTACATTTTGACTTTTCCGGCAAAAGTACGAGAAGAATGTTTTTTTAACATATACGGCATGAATGGATTTTTACGGTTTTATAATTCCTTATTTTCATGAATCTTACTCTATAATATTTCATGAATATTTTCAAAAAAATCCTTTTCTTTTAAAAATACGTCGCATTTTGTGAAATGAAAATGATTTTGAAGAAGAAAGGATATTTTCCTCAAGAATTAATTTAAAGTGTTTTATCAAAACCATTTTCCATATAAGATGAAATTATTTCATATATGTATGTTTCATGTATAATGTCTCTATTATTTACATGGTTTTATTATTCTTATGATGAAATTATATCCATTTATTTTATATGGATTATGTTATGATGGGACGATGTTTATGAAACTCATTTTATTCTTTGGGTTATGATGAATGGTTTATGATTATGTTGTGGAAGACATAAGAATTTTTTCATTATGAGATGTTTGGGACCTATATCTCACTCCAATGCATTGTTTAATGATTTATATCTCATGATATAGACATGGATAGAACTGCAAGTTAATCCGGTTCAGTGATACAGGACTGGAACGAGGAGTGAACTCGATTCAGTAAGGGACTTTGTCCACTAAGATGGTCCTGGCTGCAATTCCTTGGCTATTATGGAAATTATATCAAGTTCTTAATGGTTTTCCACAATTAAATGTTTTATTCCCAGCTATTTTATCATGATTAATGTTCCATTGTGATCTATCCTTACGTACTGTAATGTTTTATATCATTGCTCGAGGTTTTGATGTTTAAATATTATGTTCATGTTTTTAGATTTAAATTTATATAGTTTGTTTTATTTTCTCCATGCTTAGCCTTACTGAGCAATTGATCTCACCATTTATATGTTTTCTTTTCCATAGGATTTAAAGAAATGTTTTAGGTAGGAAAAAGAAGAAGATCATTATAGGGTATGTTGAAGATCTTTCACCATGATTAGAAGATTATGTTCCTAGTTTCCAAAGACACTAAACTATTACGGTCCTTGATTATTGGTTCTTGTTATGTATTAATTATTCCGAAAAAGTAATTTAATGTCCATGTACATCAAGTATGGGTCTCTACATAGGGTGCTATCTAGGATGGAGGGAGAGGGGTGTCCAGGAGGGATGGGGGTTTCCATGGGGTGTCCGGGAGAGAGGGGGTGTCCATAAGGGGGGGGGGGTGCATGATGGTGCCTAGGAGGGGGTTGTCCAGGAGGTTGGGGTTTCTAGGAAAGAGAGGATTCAAGGAGGGAGGGGTGTCCAAGGGGCGTCCAGGAGGGAGGGGGTGTCCAGGGGGTGTCCATCAGAGAATTATATAAAAAATATAATAAGTCATTTTTAAAGAATCTATGTTTCAATATAGGTGTTAGAAGTACACAAAAATAATATTATCTAGCCACAGAATGGTGTGACTATTAATGATTTTTCAAAATATAATACATTTATAAAATCCCTAAACCATAATATTTTTTACGATCTTTTTATTAACATTTTATTGAAGTTTACATATTATATTATGAAACAATACATATAATGCTAAGTGATTTTCTAGATTATTTATCTATTGTGTGTTTATATGTATTAGAATGTATAGATACTAGATTCTCATTGTTATTCAGATCAATGATTAATTTTATGAGTTATGATATTTTTTGGACTTTTTATTCACTAATTATTCAGATGAAGGATTGATTCGATGCTCGTGTTTTGATTGTGTTGGAAGACCGCAGTTAAATTGTGAGGAAGTGATTTACCATACCACTAATCATGGTTTCAAAAAAAATATCATGTGCGGTATCAAAATGGATAAAAAGTGAAAGGGGTGAATGAAATCTATTTAGTGGAAAGGATTATTATGAAAAATATGATTTTTGATTGGTTTCATTTTGTTTCTGAAGCTAGCTCCTCATGTATTTTGGTGAAAGTGGTAATGAATAACAGAAGAAAGTTTTCAATCAATAATTAGGATGATTAAATTGAGAGTGCTAGAAAGATGATGGAAGATGAAAACACCCCAGTATATCAGGATTGTGGAAAAATAAGAAAACATGAGTTTTTAATGCCATTATATCATGGGAAAACAATGTATGGATTTATTAATATTGTGGTCAACTGTCCCCTTAAATTTATTAATGATTTACGGCCTGATGATGCATGTATTCTAGAAAATTATTACATAGATTCAATGTTGGTTGAAAATTTTGGATATTCATACATTAATATTCATTCTTACCCCAAATATTGTTGTTTGTTATGGAAGAAAAATGTGGAGTTGAGTTAGTAAAAATAGTGTGGCACATGAATGTGGAAGACTAATAAAGACGAAACTCAATCTCTCATACTAGAGAAATTTACGTTGATCTTCCCTTTAATTCTCAGACATTAAAAAATTATGTCAAAACAAATGGAGAAGAATATGAGATGGCATGAAGATGAAAAAAATATTATGATTAAATAGTGCATCTTGCAAATGGGTTGACTTGGATGAAATTTGATAGGTTACACCCTAATTTTGCAGCTAACCCATGAAGTGTTTTATTGGGATTTTCATGTGATGGTTTCCACCCTTTTCTCTAAATTCATACTGCACAAAGTACTTGGTCTATTTTCATTCACCTTTAAAACTTTCCTATATGGATGTGTATGAACAAGCCATTTACAATCATGAGTATATTGATATCTGGACCTAGTGATCCTGGAAATGATACGGATATATACCAGCATCCATTAATAGAGGAGTTAAAAGAGATTTGGATTGTTGGTGAACAAGCGTACGATGGATTAAAGAAGGTGTAATTTATGTTTCGTTAAGCTTTAATATGGGAAATAAATGATTTACTTGCCTGTATAATGATGTCTTTTTTTGGAGTAATAAATTGAAATTATCCATACCTATTTTTATGAAAAATACATGTTCATGAATATTAATGTTTCGATGAACTTTCATCTTCATAGTACATCGACAATTTCTACCAATGGATCATCCTTACAAGAAAAATTAGAGACAGTTTGATAATTCCACTGAGATAGACGAGACACCTCATTGAATGTTAGGGAAAAATATTTTTATTGAACATTATGATTTGAATTATGTTCTTAGAGAAAGTATAAAAAATATCAAAAAGTGAAAGCATGTTAATTCGAATTCCAATTGAAATTGGAGAATGAAAATCATATTCTTTGAGTGGTCGTATTGGTCATCGAATTTATTGCGTCACTATTTGGATATAATTCATATCGATGAAAACATTTTTGAGATGTCACTTAATACTATTTTATATTTCAATGGAAAATTAAAATATGATTTGATGTTTCTTCAAGATTTGATGGATTGGGGTATAGAAACAAAACATCATCCTGAGTTAATTAGTCAAAATAAGTGGAAATTCCCTTTTTCTTATTATTATTATACAAATGTAGAGATAAATAATTTCTTTACCTCTAGGAATGTTTGAAGTTTCCAGATGGTTATTCATGTAATATTTAAAAAAGGGTGAACACACAAGATGTGAAACTAAAATCTCTTAAAACCCATGATTATTACTCCTTGTTACATGAATTGATTTCTATTAAAATTTGGAATTCACTTTTTCATAATGATTAAGTTTTTGTGATTAAGTTATGTCATTTTTATCGATACCTTGGTACAAAAATACCGAGATGATGTGTTATTCAGAAATTGTAGAGAGATGCACCGATTATTCTTTATGACTTGGAGAAATTTTTCCCACCATCATTTTTCACATGTAAGTTACAGCTGACTGTGCATCTTCCCATAGAAGTTCTTTTTAGTGGACCTATTTCAAGTCAGTGGATGTATCCTACAGAAATAATGATGTTTACATTGAAATATTATGTGAGAAATTAATATAATCACAAATGATCTATTGTGAAATTTTATTTTTCACAACAATGCATAGATTTATATTTATCATACTTGGCTAACATCATTAAGAGGTAAAATGGACTAATGAGAACTAATGAATAGAAATATTATCTCATGAGCCTACATTTCCTTCACTGCCCTAAAGAGTGGGGATATCTAGATTGTACTCATTATGTACATTAAGTAGGGAGGGGTGGTAAATGGATCATTCTACACTATTATTCAATTATGGTGTTCTTGATGATTATATCAAGTAAGTCAAAAATTAAATAACCATTTTTTATTTGGGGGACTTATTCATATCATCTAAAATTTTAAATATTTAATATTTTTATAGAACACTCTGAAAAAAGAAAAAGGAGAAATCACTCTCTATCTATTAAGAGGAAAGAACTCTTTCACAAAAAATAATTTTTTTCTTGATTGAAGTCAAAGGTAATAGATTCCTTTTTTATCTTCTCATAACATAATCACATGTATCTTTTTAATTCTTGATGTTGGTATATTTTAGTTTTTAACTCTACCATTGTATAAAGAATCAGATTAAGTAAAATCATTGTCCTTTAGTCCACACGATATAGTACATGATTGTAAAGAATTTTTTGTTAATGGATTTAATTTTTTTATAAATAGTTTTGAAAAAAAGGAAACACAACATGATGGTGTCACGATAAGTGTCAAAACTGATTTTTATGCGATTGTATTAGATAGACAACCACTATCAGAAAATATATCATATTACCTTTTTGTTTAAAGAATCATTTTATTATATTACTATTCGCATGGTGGTGTCAAAATGATGAAATGAAATTGGTTTCATTCAATGGAAGGACAAGGAATTCATATTAATAACTATAGAGTTAAAGTGATTGATATGATCCTCTAGCTTCATACCAATGAACCTTATATTCTTGCATCATAGGATAGATCAGTGTTTTATGTAACCAGCATGTTACATCATAAATTTGGTGTTATTGTTGATGTCATTACTAGAAATATTTTTGACAAAGACATGGATTACAATGAAGTTTTTGACGATACTTTTGGTATTTATTCAAATGTTTCATTTGATGACATATATGATTCAATTTCTAGAATAGATTTTGAGCCATAAATTATCATAGTGCACACAAAGTTTTGAAACATTTGTAAGTATTAACCTGAAATTATAGAAATATTGTATTTGTTTGTTAAATTTATATACCTGATATCAAACTAACTGGTATATATTATACCATTGTCGAATATAAAACTATTTATAGTCTGACAAGTTTATATTTGAGCACATCTCTAGTAATTCTTGAACATAGAAAAGTTTTGATATTTTATCAATATGAATATCACACATGAAATATTATCTCATTTTTTATGATTCAATTGTATTATTTAACATTTTTCATTAATTCTTTTTATTTGAAAATATTATTCTAATTTTCCTGGTCAAAATGTCTTAATATAATGATAATATAAGAAATAGAAGAATACTGAGAAATGAGCAACGTTTGTCTCCTCTGTACAACACTGTAAGTACAATTTATGTTTGAATATTATGGTCCTAATGTTATTTATCTTGAAATGATTCATTTTATTTTATCATCTATGTTATTTTAGGCTACATCATCGAGGAGATGGTTTGATTATACTATAAAGGATGATAGTATAGCAAGGGTACAGATTCTACAGTTCAAACTACATCAATGTTGCTTGATTTATTAAGAGGTCATCCTCCCATTTTAACACCTCCATATTATTCATAACCACCTTTTCCATATCCCTTTATACCCGCACCCACATCAGATAGTATTTATCAGATTAACATCCCCCCTTATTTTCTATTCTCACCATCCACTATATAGGGCACTGCGCCTCCATATATCCCACCACCATATCAATATTCATATCCACCCTCACCTGTACAGGGTTATCCATTAGGTTTTATCCCTCCGTCATTACACTTAACATCATCTATTGTACAAAGTACTCCTATTTTAGATATCCCATCTACCATAGAGACTACTCCCCCTCTAGATGTTTCAATTTAGGGGTCAGTAGATCCCCCATCTACTGGTATGTGCTTAAACATTACTATTAGTGATTAATGATAAATTCATATATATTATTTTTCTTTATTTTTTTCATGATTAGCTCCAACATCCTCTAGACGATGAGGTCGCAAAAAAATGTGAGTGGTTTTGAATCGACACACAAAAATCATGGTTGAATACAATGAGGATGAATGTATAATTAAAAAATGGAACGAAATGTAAAATATTTATGAGAACACTTTCTAAACACAACAATATCATTCTAGTTCAACCAATAAGTAGGAGGGAAGTTGTAAAAGAATAAAGGACAATTCCTAGGTAAAGATATGGGTAAGTAATGTTAATCACCATTTATATATATTAATTTATAATATTTTATTAACAAATATTTTGTCCATTGCAGCATCGATATAATTTTGCTGATGGAAAAAATTCCAAGGCTACAAGGTTAATGTATTGTAGTTAAATGTGGTGAGTGTACAAGTATGACTTATATGTTGGTTGGAAAAAGAATGTTGGTACATAGTATGAATAATTACCGATGATTCATGATTTCCCAATATCTCAATACAAAAAGGTGATCAGCTATTAGAAGAGTTCAATGTTTATGATAATTATTAAATATATATATATATATTAAAATAAGTTTTATTAATTTTAATTAAATTATATAATTATTTTTTATAGGATAAATCAAACAGAAATAAAATAAAAAAGTGTAGAATGAAATAAATTTATTCTTATGGATACACTTCACACCTAGATCTTGAGAAAACCCAGGTAATTTTGAATTTAAAATATTTATCTTCATTTAGTGTAATTTTGTGGCTTCAAATTTTGAATTATTTCTTTCATTTTTCTATAAAAAGGATTTGAATATTGAGGTTTGTGTTCCTCACTCTACAATATTTTGTATAAGTAGAAAAAAGAATGATGGTACTATTCCAAATACCAACATCGAGCTTGAAATTGTAAGTATATTTAGATTTATTTTATTTTACCTAAATTTAATTACTTATTTTCTTTAAATATTTTAATTTATGTTATATATCAATCAACAGAATTATTTAATGGCATTAGTATAAAAATAACCTGACATTTTGGGCATGAACGATCATCTATATCAGGTATTAGGAGATGAGAATAAGGGAAGAGTGCATTGTTGACCTGGGAAGAATATTATACCATCTTGATACTTATTTACTAACATTGATTCATTGAGTACTTATTTTGGTTTGGACTTAGTAGAATTGATTAATTACACAATCAAAGAAGCAACTTAAAAATAAGATAATTCAATAAGTGAAAATATTATAAAATTTATATCTTACATTTCTTTAGCACTTGAATCAGAATAAGCTTCAGCAGTTGATTCCTATTTGATTTCAATGTGTTCTTATAATTTATATTGTTTGACCGGGGTGTATCCATAGATAGACTTAGTTCTAGTGTTGGGGATGTTACTGATGCTGATGTCAATGATGATGTTGGTGGTGTCAGAGGTGGTGACTGTATTTCTATATGATGCGTGGATGAGGGTTATCATGAATACGATCATAATGATATTGAGAATCACTATTGATGTGAATTATATTTTAGGGTAGTAAATATGTGTTATTTTATTATGCAGTTATATTTGATTATTGTAATATTGAATTGTATTATGCTGTTTCTATCAGTTTCTACATATATTGAATTATTCTATTTTGATGTATTTGTTTATGTTGTAGTTAAGTTTTATTATTATTATTATTATATTGAAATGTATCCTCCTCTGATGTGACCATCGTACTTCCTCACTTACACTGCTCTAGGGTGGCCCCTTATCTCCTCTGGTTCACCTCCAATGGTATATAGTTCAATTTTATATTTATTTCTTAAGGCGACCCCTCAATTAGTTTCCCTGATCATATTGTGAGTTTGATGTGAATATATGTCGGTGAAAGATCTCAAAAGATAATTTGGATAGTTATATGGGCTTATCCAATAGTACTACACAAATTCTTTCCTAAAGAGGTATTTAGTAGCTCAGAAATGGAATGTAGAGAAATCCATGAAGATGCTGGATGAGTCTCTCCAATGGAGATCAACCTATAAGCATGAGGAAATTTATTTGGTGACATAGAAATAAGTTTGTTCTTCACATTTCATTTAAATTGTACCGATCTAATAACAAGTTATCCATCATCATGTTGTTGCAGTTGAGGGTGAGATTGGGAAAGAAAATATTGTTAAAATTGTGTTTTTTCTCAGGAAGGCTGAGAAAAAATTTCACAATTAACAACATATGATTATCCATAGGTATATTTTTTATATTTTTATTTTCAAATTCATCATAGTCACTTTAGAATGATAAAAATTCTATATTTTGAACTATTTTTTCTATTTGTAGGAGGGAGGGGAGGTATCCAAGAGGGAGGATATGTGTGAGTGATGTGCCTCCCATGTGGACTTAGTGATGATGATTGTGAAAATATTGGTTCGATTTATTCTATTGGAATTTTTGTTAACTCAATGTTTCTCAGGTATTATTTATGATGCATGTGTTTTCATTTATTTAATATGTACTAGGTTTTAATATCAATATACCATTAATAGTTGAAATTGTATTACTTGAAAATTATTCATTTAAAATTGTCCTTTTTGTCCCCATTTACTTTTCCAAAAAAAGATAATATTGTTAAAAAAAATTGGCAGGAAGACTGAGAAAACTTGTCACAATTAAGAACATATGATAATCCACATGTATATTTTTATTGTTTTTGTTTTTCCATTTTTCTTATTCATTTTTATCATGTTATAAATTTTATATTTTTTAACGTATGTTTTAATATATTTTTAGTTGCATATGTATCAATTGGTTAGTAATATTTTTCTTTTAAAAATTTTTATTGTTATTTCATGCACCTGTTTACAGTAGTAGGTGCATCATGTTGTGGTAATGGGTCGGGGGGGCTGGTGCAGGGGGTTGTGTGTAGTGGGGATAGGGTCGTATTCCATGTTTGAGGTTGGAGGGGGCTATCTGGGGGGGTTGTATAGAATATTGGGGATGTCTGGGGGATGTTCAGGTAAAGGGAGGGGCCTATAAGGGGAGTGGGGGGGAGTTCTAGGTTGAGGGGGGGGGGGGGTTGTAGGTGGGTTGGTGGGGGACTATCCATGGTAGGGTGGTGATTTCTAGGGTGTGGGAGGGGGTTATCCTAGGGGGTTTTCTGGGTGCAACTTTCTAGGGAAATGTAGGGGTGTCGGGGGAGTGAGGGGGGTTCAGAGGGAGGGAGGGGAGATGAAGGTGGAGTGGTGGGGGGACCCTCTAGGGGGAGGATGTCCAGAGGGTATTATGGGGCTATCCATGGGGGATATTTGGGGCGGTTGTCTAGGGAAAGGAAGGGGGGATTCATGTGGAGTGGTGGGGGGGTTTTCTAGGGGAGGTAGGGGAGTTTCAGGTGGAGTGGTGGGGGGCTATGTCGGGTAGGGGGTTCTAGAGGATGCCACTTTAATTCATCATTATTTATGATATACTAATGATTTAAAAACAAGTATATCATTATTATATATTAGTAATTTATATTAAGATTTTTTCAATATCCACATGAATTGTAATATAGAAGATATTTTGGATTTAGATTTGTTCAAGATCCCCTTTCCAAATGTGTTTTTTAATAAATTTTATCACATATTCTTTTTTATGCTTTTATCCCATCTTAGCATATGGTTATGCTTATGTCTAGTTCCTTCATCTTTATACATTTCATATCTTCTCAATGTAGACTTGCTTCCTTATTCCAATATTATGGGATTCATTCTTTATTTCGATTTTGAACATACATAACTGAATTAGAAAATCACTTATCTATACTTTAACCATATTGATTACAATTGAAATGGATGGTCTTCATGTTTTAAAACTGAAAGAGGCTAGACTTATCATAACATCATCATGAATATAAAACCATTTAAAAATGTCTAAGTCTACTCTCTTTATTATTTTTTTGTATAAACATTATGAATTATTGTCAATATTTTTATTGACTTGCAGCAATCAAATTGGGTTTTTATAAGAGCATTAAGTATCTATAACCAGATGCCATAAGCTAGATATATAATTATTCATAATAATAGTTATGTTGTAGTTTACTTTTTATTTTATTTTAATTATCTCATCAGCCACATAGGCCTTTTACCACTTTCTTTGGATAGAGAGTAGTTATATTCTATGAATGGGGACAAAAGTGCATTGGAGGTGGTTACGCAGTTTTCTTTGTATGGGAGGGTGATCTGGGTAGTGGATAGATTAATTTGTGTGTTTCATTTTTGTGTATTTTTTATACTGTGTTCCATATTTTTCTTTTTCATTGATGTGGACATCCAACGTATGGATGAGTTATGCTGAAATACTACAATTGAACCACCCTTTCTTTTTCAATTCACATGTTTAGTTCAACATCACTTAGCCTTTCTGAGGCCACTCATTGGGAACTATTCGACCAAGATTCAACGAGTATGGGAGAATTTTATATTCATGATTTACATATCTACATCAGAATGAATATTCTAGAGATTGATTGTCACCACAATTCTCCAATTCTCACGCCAATGGAATTCCTTTACTTCCAAAATATAAATAGTCTAATTCCCTCCTTCTAAAACAAAATCATACTTATTCTCCATTTCTAACAACACCCTTACATATAAGCAATAAGACACTTATATAGATATTACCATCATCATCCTTTCTTGAAAAACCACCTTTACCTCAAGGTTATTTATAATGAAATCATTTAAACATATTCTTCTTGGGTAATTTATTCTTGTAGTTAGGCCTTTGATTTATTGATTGAATCCTCTCTCGCTACTTCACTCTATATTCATTTTTTTCCTTTAATGTTCAAACCCTTGGTCTCACTCTTAATAGTTCAATTCCTTTTAATTTATTAGAAAAATAATCAGACTTAACCTCTCCTAGATTTAGAGAGTCCCTACCATACACTATTGAGTCCTTGATATAAGTATAAGAATCATCCAATGATGTTAAAAGAATTATTTTACGATCATAATCCCTTATTTTAATTTATATGTTAGAAATATCTAATATAACTAAACTAAAATATCTAATACGTGTCTTGAATACAATTCAAGGTTTCATCTTGAAGTTTCGAACTCTAATTTTATTATACAACCTTCTAAATAAGGTATTAGTCATATATTTGGCTTCCAATATGGACCAAATACCCTCAGAATAAGACTCAAAGTCCACTTCCCTAAAAACATTATCTCCTAAAGGCAATAAAATCAATCTATAGGATTTTATAAAAACATCAACAGATACATCAATTTAAGTATAAGTGGTCTATTCATTAAGGGATAGAGTTTTATCCTTTTTTCATAGGACCACTCTATTGGGAACAACAATCCTTCCATGAAAACAGTGAAAAGTGTTTGGATCTTGAGACTTATATTTAATGATCTCCCTACTAACACATTTCTTTCTAATGATGATATTATCAAACAAAAATACCTAAAAGTGTTTTACTTGCTCATTATATATATTATGCATGTTTGAACTGGAATAAAGATATCTCATGTCAGTTTTAAGTTACATATATAAGTTTTCAACAATTGTAACATTAGGGGGGATGGCAGGGGGAGGGATAACAAGCAAGGGGTGGTTGTAGGGGGTGGTCTACAGGGGGGTCTGTAGGGAAGGGGGAGGTCTGTAGGGAAAGGGAAGGGGTAGTGGGGAGGGGGGAGGGGGAGGTCCGTATGGAAGGGTTTTTCTATTGGGGGGTTTGAAGGGAAGGGGGAGGTATGTAGGGAAAGGGGATGGGAGGTATACAGGGTATGGGGGTGGTCTGTAGGGAGTTTGTAGGGAAGGGGGAGGTCTGTAGGTAATTGGAGGGGGGAGGTCATCAGGGAAGGGGGTGGTCTGTTGGGGGTCTGCAGGGAAGGGGAGAGGTCTGCAGAGGAGGGGGAGGGGAGTGGGGAGGGGGAAGGGGGAGGGGGAGTGGGAGGTCTAGAGGGAAGAGGTAGTCTGCAGGGAGTCTGCAGGGAAGGGGGATGGGGAGGGTGAATGTATGGTGCAAGGGGGAGAGGGGGTGGGGAAATGCGATAGGGGTGCAAGGGGGCAGTCTGGGAGTGAAAACTAGCAGGGGGTCTCCGGGGGGCTAGGGGTTCTGCTGGGCATGGGGGAGGGTGGAGGTGGGATGAAAGGGGGAGGGGGTGGGGAAGGGTGTACAAGGAAGTACAAGGCAGTAGTGGGGGAGGTAAAACTGGAAGGGGTGGCTCTGGTGTCTCCTATATGTAGCTCAATCAAATTATCAATTTTCAATTTCCCATCCACCACCACTTCTGTTATATAAGATCTACCATCCAAATTTATGTTGATTTTCTTGGCCACCATATTCCCATTCACTTATGCCTAGAAAAAGGAAGTGTTCCAATCACCCACTTTGATCCAGAGTTTCATTGATTTTTCCCTCCAACATCATTCCATTTTTTGGATTTTTTAAGATAGAGTAATTTTTTCCACTTGATTTTCAAACAAGTCCTCATCTTAGCTATCATGAAGCCTATCCTACGGAATTTATATGTCATTGTTGATACCCTCCAGGATATTTACCTACCCATTCTACCTTCCATATATCATATAATTTTATTCATTAAATGTTATAGGTGATGTATTAAACCCACCCAAAATGTTCACAACTTGTACAAGCTGAATAAATAACTCCATCATCATCCAATTCCTTGAGTAGACAAATTGCATACTCCTTATTTCATCATTGTTCAGTTTCACTATGACCTATGAGTGGTCTAAAATATCCCTTGTGAGATTATTAAAGGATATTTTCATGTATGTTTCAATGCCTCAAACGTTTAAAAAGCACTAATCTAACATATATATATGGTCATAGGATAAAAACTATTGAGGAAAATCTTGAAGGGGAAGGAAAAACTCGCAGTGAGGGTTGGAAAAATAGCAGTGGGGGAGGGGACTGGTAGCAGTGGGGACCTATCAGGGGGAACTGGTAGGGGGATACCGGTGGGGTGTGTATGGGGTGGGGGAGGGTGTAGGGGGAGGGGGAAGGGGTAGGGGTAGGGGGTATGAAGTGATGGGGGAGGGTGAAGGTGGGGTGTCATGGAGGGGTTGTCTGAGGGGGCCCAAGGGGGATTTCAAGGTGGGAGGGTTGTCCAAGAGGGAGGGGTGGGGGTTCAGGTGGGGGTGGAAGGTATTGGGGGAGGGTGCAGGGAGAGGGGGGAAGGGGGTTTGTAGGGGAGGGGTTTTAGGTGGGGTGTGAGGGGGAGGGGGGTGGGGGGGGGGGGGTACTGGTGGGGTTTTCCATGAGAGGGTGTCTAGGATGGGTGGGGGTGTCCAGGGGGTGTCGAGGGAGGGGGGTTTCTAGTAGGAGGGGTTGAAAGGGGGGAGGGGTGTAGGGGGTGTGGGGGTGGGGTATGTCCATGGTTGGGGGACATTCAAGGAAGTATGGTGGTGTAGGGGGTGCAGGGGGTTAAAGGGGCTCTGTAGGGGGGTATGTCCATAGAGGAAGTGTAGGGTGGGGGTGTCCTGTCCATGGGGAGTGGAGAGGGGTTTTGTAGGGGGAATGGTGGCTACTAGGGGATGGGGGTATATGCAGGGTTGGTGGTTGGAGGTGGAGGGGGAAGGGTTTGTTGGTCCGGGGGTGTGTTGGTGTCCAAATGGTGTGTGGGGTGGCAAGGGGTGTGCAAGGGGTAGAGGGATGTGTTGGGAGATAGGGGAGGGGTTTTTCTATGGTTTGTCTATAGGATATCCCGGGGTTGTACATGGGTTGTACATGCTCTATCCATGTGATGTACATGGGTATTTGTAGGGTGGGGTGGAGGGGAAGGGGCAGGGGTGTGTAGGGGAAGGGGGTGTGTTGGGGTCTAGGGGGTGTGCAGGGGCCGGGGGTGTGCATGGGGAAGGGGGAGGGGATGTCCAGGGTTTATCCAGGGTCTGTCCAGGGCTTGCCCAAGGGTTATCTAGGGTCTATCCATGGGCTGTCTAGGGGCTGACTAGGGGCAGTCTGTGGTTTGTCCAGCGCCTTTCCAGGGTCTGTCCAGGATTTTTCCAGGGTCTATCTGGGGGGGGCTATCTTGGGTGAGGGTGTTTTTTATGAAATTTTAAGGGATATAGCCGTAGTTTCCAAATATGGATATAGACCAATGTTTCTTCATCTTCTTCCATAGTTTTAAACTATGGCTTTAGGGATTTAACCACGGGTTGTACCATGTCTATAGGTCGTTCCCATAGCCATGCCAATAAAAACCACAATTTATTAAACTGGGGTATAACCTATAGTCGTAATTTTAGAACTTGTATCCATAGTTCCAAATCAAGGCTATAGCCTAAATTTCTAGTAGTGTCAAATAATGAATAGTTTCTAAATTGACACCACTGGTATTTTAAAATATAAAATATTTTATTAAATATTCTAAAATTCCTTAAAATATGAAATTCGTCCAAATGGTTAGGATACGTCTAAAAATATCATTAATGATTGGTTCATTGGTATTTTTTCATGTTATGGTAATTATTTTAACCATCAATGTGTAAATAACTTAATCAAATGGTAAGAGTTAAATGGGTTAAAACCATAAGAAAAGGATTAAGCATTAGCCAAAACATGTATAATTTTTATTTAATTATTATGTTTATACCCCTAATCATTCAATATTATAAAAAAATAATTTTGGACCGATTTTCAATTTAAAATTAATTTATATTAATTTCATACTTTTAATGATTCCAAGGGTTCCCCTCCCCTATTCTATAAAAAAATCATACATTCCTATCTATTACTCACACATAAAAAAATTGTTTCTAAAAATATATACCCCAAAGCATTCTTATAAAAATTCCATTATTTTTTAAGCCTTAATTTTGGAAAAACGCCCTATTTAGAAGTGTTAATGTGTTAAGAAAGGTGATCATATGAATGAAAGGTAATGTTTTTATTTAACTATTTATATTTTAATTCTTCTTCCACTTTCATCAATTCTTCTTCAATCAGGATGAAATATTAACTATAGTGTCATAAATATAATTATATGTTATTATGTAAAATTATCACCTAAATCTATCTCCAATTTTATTAAATGGGAAATGAAAATTTTGTTCATGTGTACGATGGACTATCTTCTCATTAACCAATATAGTTTGTTTTTCATTATCATCAGTCAATACTAGTCATAATGATTGAATTAATGTTTATATATGATATTAATGATATATTTATCATTATAATGAAATAATATATCAATTACATTTCTTAAATTCCATGCATATAAAAAAGATAATGTCGTTTGTGTGTACATGTGAACTATCCCCTCCACAAAGCGATGTGAATCATTTTTTTCAACAGATCATTTTAATGATATATATATATATAAATGATTATTCTGATATTAATAATATTATGATATTTTTGGAAAATTAAATAATAATTACCGAATTTCTATAATGATCAATGAAAAGTGGAAATGTTGCTCATGATTACATACGACTTAACATCTCTGTTATTGTAGCATTGTTCATTTTTCATATCCATATTTAAGGAATGGATTCAAAGGTATAATTGATATATAAAAATTATTAATATATCATAAATATTATTCTGGAGATGATGGACTTATGACAAAATGGACTATTGACCCCATACAAGGTTCATTTTTGAGTCAAGTACCTAATATCAAAAAACGTATGATTTGAACTTAAATAATTATGTAATGTTTATAATATTAAAATAAGTGATATTAAGGGAATAATAAAATTGAAAAAGGGTCTCAAGAAAGTAGATACTAGCCTAATTTTTATATTCATGATTATATTTATTATAAATGATGATTTGAACTCAATGTATGGGACTTTATGTAAATATCTTTTCATTAAGACATATTTCGATAATATACACCACCCTCTATTATATTGTGTATAATCAACCTATTTTAATTTGAATTTCATTCAAAGGTTTTCAAAAAGGAGTATTTTTGTAAAGAAATTTACTAAATGGAAAAATGAATTTTTTTTAATGTATATGGTGAAAATTATATTTCCATTGTCCGGTCCAATATTTGATAATTTGATTCCACTACAAGTCGAAATGTTAAAAAAAATCATATTCCCTTTTCAGGTATTTTGGTACTGAAAATGGTTTTGGAGAATGGATTAATTATATCAATATTTTGAAATGATATCTTTTGAATGAAATGTGGAAATTTCATTTTTCTTTTATAAAAGATATATGTGTTGTGAATATGTTTTGGTTCTTGGGAATTTCATATTTATATGGGTGGTTTAGTGATAGATTGAGGTTAGGTAAGGCTGTGATAGCAATCCACTACATTGGGTAATGAGACAGAGTTAGCTATTGGGGTTTCTCCTAAGATATTTAGGGAATATACTATGATGGGTATTCCAAATGTGACAATGAAGGTACTCATTATGTAGTTGTGAAATCTACAACCTAAGTATGATATGCATGCCACAATTTAAATTTATGATTTATGATTTATATGAAGTTTTTTTAAGAATATTACGATTTCATGAATTATTTTAATGAGATTATGTTTTATGGGTAATTAGACAGATTTAACTAGTTGGGTTCCTCTTATGATATTTAGGCAACATACTACGATGGGTATTCAGAATTTAACTGTATAGGTTACTCCCTATGTCGTTGTGAAAGCTATAATGTATGTATGTTATTGATGCCACAAGTTTCCTTTTTTATTTATGATTACTATGATGTTTTATTATAATACTATGATTTCATGAGGTATGTAACATTGATTTTTTGGGGTGCGATTTTGTAAAAAAGTTTTCATGATTTAAAAATATTCAAGGACTTACGGTTTTACTCCTTAATTAATATCCCTTACTGATATTTTTGTTTTCATACAATGTTTTTGATTCTATAGGATATAAGGATGGGTGAGAGAAATGAAAAATTCTATTTGAATGGTATGAATATTTTTATCAAGAAAAATAATTCATGTTTAATTTTGAAATTATTTAGATTGTGAAAAAATGGATAGCGAGTACACATCTAAAATTGTAATATTTGAGTTATTATGTAATTGGTATGGAATAATTTAGTAAAACTCTAAATATGAAAAGATACTAAATATGAATTCTTGAAAAACTCAAGCTTATGTAATGTTTATGATTGGATCCTTATAAATAAAGTATCATGTGAATGAAACATTCTAAAAAATTTAGTTTTACATATACTAGTATTTGATTTTTTGTTACAAATTTGAGAAGAAGTTTTTCAAAACTCAAGATTCATAAAAAAGAAACCATAATAGATGAGAACATTTTTACCAGTCAATATTGAAGTTCAAATGCATTTAAAAATCAAGTTTCATTAATTTGGGTGAATATAAAAAACATCTCAGTTTCCTAACTTTTTGAATTCTATAGAACCTATAAATAAAGAAAAGTATACATCATACATTATCACTATTCTCATGTGTGTGTAGGTGAATGTGATGTATATTTCATCTTAGAAATAATTTCAAGATAGTTTTCTCATCAAGAAGATTAGATAATGGTTAGTTCAAATTATTGGAATGAGAAATTCAGACTGAATAAGACTAGCATGTGTTTGAGTAGAAGTGTGAAATTAACTAATTTAGGGAAATTAAATTAGACTTAGTTGAAAGAAATCAGTTCATTGGACTGATGTCTATTATACTTGGGGTCAATAGACACTAGGTCTTTTATGGATCATATTTAACAATTCCTTTATACTTGTTTTTCACTCATTTATGTAATATTTTTTAAAAAAAATATGAGAGTAAGTATAATATTTCATATTGGGAGATAGAGGATCTATAATGAGATTTGTTTGAATTTTTATTCCCTTATTCATTAAAGTGAATTTCCATAGACCAATGGGAGTTTCTATGTAAAGGATAAAGGTTCTAATCCCGAGACTCATCCTTGTAAATTAGTCATCCTTGGTTTACATTCCTATACATGCATGAATTATAGTTTAATAAAAGATGAGAAGGAAGAAACTATAACAATTTGATCAAGACAAGCTTCCTAAAGATTGAATTTTTTAAAATGGAATCAATTGGTTCACCCCCAAAAATTTGTTCTTTGATCCTATAAAACTTTAAAAACATAGGAAATATGTGATAGCATATTGAAAAACTTGAATTTTCAGGTAACTTCATTTTTTAGAGTATATATTTAAAATTGTGGTACATAGAGATAGTGTGTAATAATATTTGATTGAGGGGATAATTATTATGGAAATTTTTAAGGAGAACTTCATTGGGATTCCCATTATCTAAATAATTAATTATATTTTTCTGTATAATGTTGAAGAAGTATATATGATATTTATTTTTAGGAAAAGAATATACTTTTCCCTATAAAACCTTATCTAGTGTGTATCTCTACCCTTTTTCCTCTTTAAAATAAAGAAACTATTTTTCTACCATTTAGTAGGGGAACCATAGGATATTATATGTGTTTGAGAACTAGATATGGTGTCAGGGATGACATAAACATTATAGTTTCTATTTCTAATTTTCGATTCTTCTTTCCTTAGGTTTTTAGTGTTTTTAGATACATTGATTTTATTATTGAAAATGGAAACATCAAATATTTCTTCCAACAATAAAAACTCAAGGAATCGACCAAGGTATATTATTTTGATCAAAATTTGGTAAACCTTAGCATATAAATTCTTCATATATAGTTCCAATAGGTTATCTCACATGATTTTCATCATTAATGTGTATTTCAATCCTTTCCAACTAGATGCAAATTAACAGATCCTCGGATTATCGTGTTTCTTCTAATTTTAAAAGTCATGGATCATCTTCTTTCAAAAAATTAAGATTAATTTCTAGATAATTTTTCTACAAAGGACTAAAAAATCCTTGATTGACCCTATTAACAAGATACAATACCAAATAATTGTTGTTCTTTCCAGAGTATAAAAAATCATCTGAGATTGGCCACCTCTTAATACCTGAGAACTCCCTTCATTGGGTTTCATCAAGAAACAAATTCTGTTGGACATATCTCAGGTTCTCTAGTGATATTAGTGGTCAGGAATATTAGATACCAAACAGTTAGTGTAGGGGGTGTTCCATAATCCCATGTAGTATATAGTTTTCTCTATCATTCCAATATATCTCATAGTCTTCCCATATAATTTAACTGATCATCTTGGTATTCAAAGATGTTTATATGTTATGTAAAAATGGTTTTTTTGACCAAACATTTTAATTGAATAAGTAGGTACATCTTGGTTTTGTAGGTCTATAGTGACATTCTAGGTCAAATAGAAAGAAATTTTTTTTACCCTAAGTAAGATATAGTGGTTTTGAAAAATTAAGTAGCCTTCGGGAGAGGAGTGCCAAAAAAAATTAATAGCCCCTTTGGTGTCGGTTAATGGAAAGGGGTTTTGATTTTGGTATGATGTTTTGAAAATAAAATAAAAATTTAGAAAGATTCAGGAAATATTAATGAAAAGGTGATCAGTTCTGGGGTGGATAAAACAACTAAAATGATATGACGATTCAAAAATTATCAAATATTCTTCTAATTGGTTGGTAAGATATAATTTATGAATTTTTTTTTCTTTCCCATGATAATATATTTGTTCTCATAATATACCAAACTGAGAATTAGAGTTGGTAAACCCAACTTTATATGTGCACCAATCTTTTAGAGGGTCCTCTCAGTTAATAATCACACTTCCCAATAAGGTCTTGTTAAACATAAACAACTAAAATATCCCATTACCACTTCCAAACTTCTTGAAAGTAACCAAGAACTACAATACCTAGATCTAGCATGCTCCATAATATTCATAAAATATTTGGGTCGACGGTTAATAATGATTATTGACAAATGAAATAATTAATATTTGAATCTGAAACAAAATATGATCACACTAGACACTAAATATTATAATTTGATTATTGATAGTAGTTAAAAATGAATTATAATCCTATAAAAAATTTGCACTAAATAATTATAATGGTTTTAACATTCCATTAACTGATCACTCATATATTATCCCACCATATGAAGGGAAACTGAGAAGAAAGGGAAAGAGAAAAATGTTACATATTAAAAAAAATAAAAAAGAGAGTCAAGAAGATAGAAAAATGAAAGTGAAAGTCGAACAACCAATTTCATTTCTTGACCATGGATAAAATTCTCTTGGAGGTGGATATTTCATCCTTTGAAATCATTGGTCATCCTCCCAAATAGTCTCATTTTAAAATTTTAATGTCTCTTTTTTATTCACGTTGTATATTTTTTTCTTCCTTATAATATGGAAATTCATTCTTTGATTATTTATCTAAATGATATTTATATATTGATCGATGTGGTATCTTTTAATTGGTATTATTCATGTTGTTATCGAATACCATGTTTTTCAAATTATGTGAAGGTATATCTTCATTCCCATCCCCATTGGTCTCTTGTATTAAAAAAATACATTACATATCTAGTATTCAACTATATGGATGCTGATGATATAATCAAATTTAGTGACACACATTAGCTCTAAAATTACTATATATTGATTAATCGGGTACGTGTATCACTAAATAGTTCAATTTTGATACATGGATACATATTATTACATATAATCCCATTAAATGGTATACTTTCCAATGTTTTCAGATTCTGGTAGAAAAATTAAAATATATAGAAAAATTCATATACATGAAATTTTACTACGTTGACTAATTTTTTAAAAGGATATACAAAACATCTCAAATTATTTAAATAAACATTGAAAATAATTTTTTATTTAAAATTAACTCTAAATTAAAGGTAGATTCATATAAACATTATAAATAATAATTGGATTTACTCTAATAATTCAGAATATTTAGTTAATAATGTAAAAATATATATTAATTCCATTGATTTATTAAATCAAGATTATTCCTTAAATATAAGATTATGATAAAAACCCAATATTTTCTCAAAATGATGGGTTTAAAATCAATGATATTCAAGGTGAAATGTATGAAAATATAAAAAGGTCAATTTTCCCTCATTTATACTTTGGAATCTAGAAAACTGAACATTAAAATACTATCAAAGGAAAATTCGTCTACATAGCCCATGTGAGTTCTTCATTTATATACCACATGTCAAAAGTTCTCATGTCACCTCAATTTTATTTTATATATTATCATAATCATATTAAATTAATAACAACTTTTTTATCCCCTTAAGCGGACTTATACATATCATGGAAGAAATTTTTCATTATACATACATGTATGATTTTAAACAATGTTTTTCCACATTCCAAAATCAAAAAATATTCACCAAAGTATTGGATAATTTCTTCATATCCATAAAATGATTCAAATAATTTGTTCATATAATGATCCCATCTGTATATAAATAAAATTATTTTCAGAAGTATTTTAATTTATATCAATGAGGTTGTATGATGAAGCTTTTGTATAATATGAATCTCAATACATTGTTTTCAAATCACTAAAAGTGTGTATCCATCCCTCTCTCTGATTACAAAACTAATATTACATTATTTTAATTCTTCATCATCAACCCACACCTTTAATAACTTTTGGGTAGTATCTCCGTATTTCCTCTAGCATGTTTCTTCATACACATTTTTTCCTTTTTCCCTATTATACTCTTAAAGGTAAAGGGAGACATTAGAATATATACAATAGGTAGGGAACCTTATATTGTTTGTTTCAAAATCTCTCATCCATATTATTAAGTGATAATAGTATCATCATCTATTATCCACTATTTTTCTATGTCATTTTTGAGAAATTTCATATTTGGATTTCCGTTCATAAACAGTTTTTTGGGAAGAGAGGTACTTTTTTTTAAAGAATTGGGGTTATTAATTTCCATCATTAAGGGATGTCATGATAAAAAATTAACTTTCATTCAACGTTTTTATACTAGAAGAGAAGTTAAAATCTACTAAAAAACCTTTACTGAATTCAAATAGAATCTACAAAATAATTTCTCCCATCTCTTTTTTGTTCATCCCATATACTTGAAATCAATTTAGATAAAGAAAATTACTATGGATTGATATGGAAAAAGATTATGGGATTGAAATTTAAGAACCTAAATTTCCCATCCATGGCTATTATGGGATAAAATGAGTAAATTTGAAAAGTGTATTACAAATATATTATACGGAACAAAAATTTATTTAAAATGAAATTAATACCTCAATAATGTATAACATAAAATACTCAATTACCTCAAGATTTTAACTAGATTAATCAGCATGTTCTATTTATTCAAGTGCTTCATAGTTCACTAAAATAACACTACAACATAAATAATATAAAAAATTATCTCAAATTATTGATTGGAATATTATTCAAAATTTAGGGTATCATATCATGGCATGAGTTTCAGAAATAAGTTAGTTTTGTATCAAAATACTTTACATTGATTTTGACATCACTTTTATTTTATCAATCATATAATAAGATTTTAGGGCTTATATTAGTGTCCCATAATTGTATTGGATTTAATTTTTTAAAATATATTCAACTTAAATTTAAATGTTTCGATCACATAGTGAAAATGATAATGAAATGACATAAGAAATTTGAATAAGGGGAATATTTTGAGAAGTTCCTAAACAACAACTTTATATACCCCAAACATAATTGATATATTTTACTCATTAAATTCATATTTATTTTTAACATAGAATGTTTTAAATGGTAATAAAACATTTAATCAATGTTTTTGTAAAGTTACAACCAAGTTGGATTTATAGATAGATTGGTTAGAGGAGTATGGTCTCCTCCGTAGTTTCATATTGTAGGTTTTCATGGAACTTATTTAAAATGTTCCAATTAAATGTGTCCTTCATTCATAATATTAATGACATGAAAAGGTTACACATGAGTAACTATAAAGTAAATTTCCCTTAGGAAATAATTTTTACCTGGATAATATTTATTATTAAATTTTGTAAAAAACATGATCTACTATATGGAATTATTAAGGTAATATTAGATTATCATGATCCATTATTGTTTTATATTTTTACATATTTTATTTTTCAAAAAAATCCTTCATATTCTCCACTAACTATTATAGCTAAATTCTTCTCTCATTCCTAGCTTTATCTTGTTCCAAATTCATCTTAATTATAGACTATTTGGTTTTTTATTCTAATTACATTGGATGGTGAAATATTTTTTCCTAAATAGTATTATAGGGGATCATTCCAATGATAATTTTATAGGTTGTACAAGGGACCCATATGTTTTCATCCATATGTTTTCCTCAATCATTTTTATTAGATGTGATAGATTCTCAAGAATTACATTGGTTTCCCAATTCTAAACTTATGTATGATCATGTTTTTGTGAATGATATGGTGTGGATTTATTTGATACACTTCATACTTCCCAGATATATCCTCCACTATGTTTTTAAAAAATTGATTCCCACTAATAACTAATAAAGGATTTTGGAACCTCAATCCTATAGAATATGTAATCCCTAACACAATCGTACAAAACATGGGCATCATCCATTTTTTGGTATTAACATCCAACCATTTCAAGAAATTTCCCACAATCATTGGAATATTAAAATTTTAGAATAATATTGGTTACGTTTACATGAAATAAATTAAAGAAACTTAAAATTTTTTTGAAAATTTAAAGGAACATTGATTTATTTCTTTTATTTTTGAAATATTTTGTGGAAAATGAAAATTCCATCAATTAATTCAAAATTCCTATTAAAATTTAAAAATAGTGGATTATAAAATATAGATTCTAATACATTTATGAATTTTCATGGAGGTCCAATGTGGAATTCACAATAAATGGTGTGATAAAACTAAAAAACAAATTCTATTTCTTTATAAAAAAACTCCTTTTCATTTGATTACTGAAAATTTTTAGTGGAATGGATCTTACAAAACATAAAATCTACAAATACATTTTATTTTTTATTTTTTATGGGAGTTAGGAGTAGGTGAAACATAATAAGTTTATAAATAAATTATTACATCTATATATCATGTAACATCACCCTCTAAAATGAATAGTAGTTCTCTACGAATGTGTTCATTCATTGATTTTTTATTTTCTATTTCTACATCTGTAGTGTTCGGTAGTCTCACTAGGCGATCATCAACCATGGTTTCTAACTCTATTTTATCTCTAACCTCAGAGGGGAATTATTGTAGATATAATATCCATGTTACTATTATTTTTTTCATATTACCTTTTCATCAAATATCTATGGATACATGTTTTAAAAACATAGTGACATTAGTTCCAAGAATATATAATATTAATGTATATGAAGAGAAAACACTACACGGAACTCCTTTTTAGTGGTGGTGTATTTTATTTAGTAATTAATAATGTATTTTTGAGTCATATACCATGAATTTTTATTTTCCCTCAATTCATTGAGAATGAACTACTCCAACTACTTGATTTAAAGCACCAAAAAGTTGTTCAATTGGTTCTTCCAAATTAGTTTCATTCATTAACAGTTGGGTTATTAGTATCCTCTTATATTCATAAAATTGTTCAATCCAATGATCACTAATATAAAATTAACTTTCATTTAAAATTATCCAAGAATGTGGGAGAAAAATATTGATAAAATAATGATAGTGTATTTTTTAGAATCCTAAGTGGCCCAAGAATGATGCAACTTGTTTAACATATATTGTGTTGGGAAAATAATTTATTACATAAATTTTATATTTTTATTCCTTATTTAAATTGTTTAAAAGATTTTACTCTCAATATATTTATATTTCAAAAAAAATAGAAGTTATATAAATTTAAAATAGGATTTCTTAAATACCTATTTTTATAATTATTTCCAATTTTCATAAAAACATGTCCAAATAAACACCAAATATAGTAATGTAATATTAAAATAAATCTAGTTAGTCTTAAATGTTATTTTATGAGATAGTTACCACATTCCTCGATAACGTACATGGGTCATTACATTATATTAACGGAATCATTTAGTAGAAAAAGGTGCTAAAACGACATGTTAAGGATTAGTTTTCTTTCTCTTCTAGAGAAATGGGTACCTCATTAAATATCCTAAAACACCATAAAAGAAATAGTAACATGTTCTTCCTTACAACCATTCGATAATTTTTCCACTAATAGTAATTTGAATGTGATATTTTTGAGTGATTTATTTTTCATTCTATAATCAAGGCAGACTCTGAAGATATTTTAGATTCTCATTAGGATCAATTAATTTTTCCCATTCCTCAAATAAGATAGGATATTTTTTTATAAAAACATAATAGAAGGGGTTGAACTATTTTTCATCATATATATGTTAAATAATGTATTTTTCTAAAAAATATATATCATTATTTAATTCCTCTATTATGGGGGGATTGATCCTTATTTGATATTGTGTAACTAGTTTAGAATCTTTCATAAGTAGAATTTTATGTGAGTATATTTATGGGTTTATTCCAGGAATATCACCTAATCAATATCATTTTTGTCACACATTTTAATTTAAAAGTACAATAAATTTCTTGTACTTACTATAGAGTGTGTTATTATAAATTATTTCTTACATTATTATACCTTCTATGTCATATACATTTTGCAAGTTCGATAGAAGTGATTTTAATTTTTAGTTTTGGGGTTCTTAAAGAGGTGAAATTAGAATTTAGTTACCTATTAATAAGGATTTAATTTAAATCATTCATGTAAAATTTTGAAATTATTATTTATGAAATAAATTTTTATATTTATCAAAAAAATCACAGGTTATGTATTATTACATTTTGAAATAATAATTTCAAAAATTTCTAGAATTCAATGAAACTTTTTGTTCCTTGGTAGTTTTAATAAAAAAATTCATTACATGATTTTTAAACATCATAAATAAATATTATTATTATTCATATTTAGTATAATCATTGTGGGATATTGTAAAAAATTCTTTATCTCCAATGGGATTCTCTTGGAGTAAAAAATATTGAAGTGGGATGTGTTGTAACAACTACATGGTGATTGTTACCTTATAGAAATTAGTGATGATATTGGTTATCATTAAGAAATTTCTACATAGGATTATGTGTTGTCATCCTAGATATCTATCATCCATCGTATTCATAATGTATAAATAATTTTGAATTTATAGGTTATTGACATTTATAAAGAGAACAAAAAATACTCTTTATAGAAAAATACATAATCAATTTACATGATATAATACCTCCCATATGGTTTTAAAACATTATTATATTCAATTATGAGAAAATATATTATGTCATAACATTTAATTAGGGAAAACTAACACACATATGAACTAAAAAATAATAATAACCAATGGTGTAAGGAATAGAAAATTTCAACAAATCTTGACATTTGAATTGTAATTGAGGTGTGATCATGGTTTAAATAATTCCTCATAAAAATATACTCTAATTACCTTAAAATATCATCTTTATAATTTATATATCATGTAGAAAAATATCTTATCTTGGAATCTAATTCACGAATTTTAGAAGGGGCATATTGAATTCTACTTTCGAGAAAGTGTCAAAATTTTCTTTTTGATGGCCATATTCTTAAATAATTTTGATTGTATCATATTTTATGGGAAGTTAGCAGTAATTAATTTTTGTCCCTTTATTTATTTTTAATTGGTGTTTATTTCCTCTTACACGAGTTTCATTTTTCATTTTTTTCTTTTATCATCTTTTTATTGGGTCTATCTTTATGACCTCTTCCTAGAATTTCCCATTTTCTAGCCTCATACTCTTTTAGTTTAGTTTTTTGGGTTTAGTTGTAGGTGAATCTAGTTGTGGTAGTTCTTTCTCACTTATTTTAACAACCACATTCATAATATATTTATTATTTCTAAAACTTTATGTAGGTATTTTGTGGGTGTTTTAGATATAATGGCCACTCTAATTCAAAACTTTTTGGAAAATTATCCATTTTTTCATTATGTCCTCAACCTCCGATCCTTGTAGTCACCAAGGATCATGAACTAGTTAATAAATTTTATGAAGGATTATTTTAAAATAAATTGGGTTCTTGGTAGGATAGTTTATAGATATTTTTTAAAGTATCATGGAAGGGTGATGGGTTTTGAAACATTGAGTATTGTTGTGGAAATAGAGGCTGTTTTTAGTACTTATTTTGATAGAGGGATTTTCCTAATTCTACTAACATACAAAACTATACTATAATAGTTTATTATCTCTCCATTCTAGGTCTCTTAGTAATTTTTATGGATCTAAGGATTCTTCTAACTAGTTATACGTTGTACATTAGCACATAGGTTAGTGATATGATTTAGTAATGATCATAAACTACAAACCAATGGTTTTTTTATTCACTATATTTATCTATATCCATATATCACACAATGATTTTTAATCTATTAAAATAGAATTTAAAGTGATTGTGATTTCATAGAAGTTGTTACCTCATGAGTACCTCTTCTTATATTACCTCTTTTCTAAATTGTTAAGAGTTATGCAATATATTCTCAATTATCCCCCTTGAATATATTGTAAATTTTTCTATAATGTCTCCACTAGATGGGGAATCCAGTAAATTTCGAATATTTTAGAGAAATATTTGTTTAAAATCACTCAAAGAATTGTTTCTTCTCAACAGATTGATTAGTACAAGTAGTATACAACTTCGTGAACCTCTCCCTATATTCATTTATATCCTCTCTTAATTCTTATATGATGGAATATAAATATTTTTAGATTGTATTACTTCTATTGGGTGGAATAATTTTTACTATAATGAATCGTTTTAGATCATTTGATTCATGGAATAAACATAGTTTTTGGTCATGCATCAATATTTCACAATTTCTTTGATTATGAAGGAAAAACATCTCAACATCACTTTCTCCGTAGCCAATCCTATGGGTTTTATAGATGATAAAAAATGAGTGAATGGTTATAGGTTCCTATTTGGGCCTTTTTATATAAGGCCATGGATCTTGGGTAAAATTTGGATTATTCCAATATTTAATTTAATTTAATTTTTCTTTTCGTGAAGACAATCATAGTTGTGTTGATGAGAAATATATGGAGAAAACATTTCTCTGAGGGTCTGGTGAGGGTCACCAGATATGCCTTCTACATTGGAGTGAAATAATTGGGTTTCCCATGAGTTAGTTACAATTAATTCCTCAAATATCAATGGTAAATTATTTATTTTTAATTTAAACAATGTTCTCTAGAATTTAGGATAAAAATAAACTAATGTGTTATTAGAATTTTCTTTCATGAAATTTTATTGTGTTTTCTTCAATGAGAATGCCACCCAAGAAATGATGAAAAAATTTCAAGACACCATATAATGGGGAATGTAAAGAAAAACTATTCATTATGTTAAATTTAATGGTATTGGTAACTTTGGTAACCCCCTAGAGAGGATCTCAACAAAAAAATGGTTTCCATTTTTTTGTTGGTTTATGAAAAGGAGTTTTGATTTTTGTTTGACATTTTCAATAGAATGAAGGAATTTGATAACGTGGATGTGAATTGAAACTATAATTGAATTTGGTATGGGATAAACCTGTTGCAATACAATATTAATTCCCAAATTATATAATCTTCTTCTTCTAGACTGGTAAGAGGAAAACATCATAATCACTTTTTCTTTCTCCCTCATTCAGATTGTTATAGTTATAATATACCTTATAGTGATCTAAATTCGATCTACCCTTCATCCGATGTGAATTATTGTTGAATATGGACTTATTAATTTATAAAGGAATTTCATAATAATATAGTTTTATTCCTAAACAATAAAAATATCCCACTAAAACTTCAACATGTTCAAACGATCACCTGAGAATTCAATACACATGTCTAAAATAATACATCATATATTGACCATCTATATGTAGATCGAGAATAATGGTAATCTTCTAGGAAAATAATAAATAATTGAATATAAAACCAAATTTCATCACACTAGATAATGAAGTCTATATTTTGTTGAATGAAAACATTTTAACAAAATAAAATAAGAATTATATTCCATGAAATTTAATGCACTCAAGAAATAAAATGGATTCTTCTTTCCTTCCCAGATAACTCGATTTTTGACACTCCAAATGGAAGCTATAAAATATGAAAGGGAAATAGGTAAATAATTATAAATAATAAAAAATGAGGAAAAAAAGAGTAGATGATAGAAAATTAAAATAATTGTTCTAAGATCTGGTGTCCTTTATTAATTATCATTGAACTTATCTTTAAGGTTTATAGTTTACTTCTTTGAAATAACTAGTGAAACCTATAGAAAAACCAAATTTTGAATCTTTTTTTCATTTTTATCATGCTATAGATTTTGTTATTTCATATATTTTATTAATTCTCTCTTTTTCCCTTGATCTAAATGATATGAATTTAATGATCCATAGGTAAACCTTTGATAAGATGTACGAATACTGATGTGGATTCCCAAGGCTTCAGCTATAATTCTAGTTGTTTCTACATTCATCACTATATTTTTCTATTGTATAGACAAATGAATCCTTTATGTAGCCATAAATACCTTACCAGAATTTCCCTATATGCATGGTGAAAACAGATCCAAATTTGGTTATGAATGTTTGCTACGTAATTCCGATATGTAGAGGATTTTCTTTGGGGAATAACAATGTATTTAAATTCTCATACGTGACTAACTATTATTAAATGGAATGAAATTAATAGATAGATTCACCTAAATGGTATTACTCAAATTGATGAATTCCCATACATAGGTGAATTTAGATACATAAAATTTGACTCTTTAAATTTATTTGAAAATGTAGATATTTATAACATCTATAATTTTTTAAATCAACCAAAAACATATTTATTTCATTATAATTGACACTAAATATGTGATATAATCATCAAAATAATAGAAATGGCCTTATTCTAATAAATCATAATTATTAGATAATTAAATAAAATTATAGATCAAATAAATTTATTTATTAAAGTAGATATTATTATATAAAAATAGTTGATTCTAAGAAACAATATTTTCTCAAAATGTTAGTTTTGAAATCAATGAAAATTAATATAAAATGTATGAAAATAATTTTATTTCCCTCAACCAATATTTTTAACGATATATTTTCATTTGTATTTGTGGAGTATATTTCTTAACGAGGATCATGTTTCCTTGCCAATGGAGAAATCTCCTAATATCCCTCAACCATTAGGTCCAGATAAAACTTTTATGGTGCCTTGATTGTTTTGAATGATATATTATTTTTTTATTGATATAAAATATTATATATGTTTAGATAAAATTACCAAAATAAAAAATTTGAGTCTCATCATATAATTTGTATGCATCTATAAAATTTCCCCAAAGTAGTTCATTGTTTAGATCACAATGCCATCAAACTTAGCTTCACATTAGGATAATTTACCATTGGAAAATAGAGTCTCAATATATTTAGGTGGTGTGAATAATGTGTCATTTACCTTCAAGGACATTCAGTACATGGATGACTTTTTTGGATTTTATCCCTTATTAGGACTCAAATTCTACTATAAATTCTCTCATGGAACTGATTTTTTAAGGGTTCTCCAAAGGGAGTCTCTGGAAACCCATAACAAGAATTTTACCAAAGAGAAATATCAATAACATGTTGGATAAATTTTTAGGGAGTTTTTTATGATGTTTCTCCCATCCTAGATAAGAATCATTTCTATGGGGGGTCTTGGGTTATGAATTCCTCAATCCATATGGTATGGAGAAATCATGGTTCTTCTACCATGATGACTTAGACCTATATGGGATTATATGGCCTCGATGGGGTAGTGGAGATAAAAATTCCCTCATCCATTTGGGATGGGGATGTTCCAATATTTCCATCGCGATAAATACTATTATTACCCTTTTTATTTAATTATTAATCTGAGCATGCTACAGATTCCGTGAAAATTCTAATCATGAGATACTCACTAAAAAGTGAATAATATTGGATGAGGGATTTGTAAATATCATATGAAAATACAACTCATCCTTTTTGTAGTCTTGAATTAAGTGTCTTCTAATGGAATTTTCCTATTATATTTGGTGCCCTTAAGATTTCAAGATGACAAGATCCTATTGAATAAAATGACTAAAATGTGAAATGATCTGATCAATGATCTTTCCTTTGGTGATGAAACTTCATTGATGTATTTCTCAATGGACTTTGGTGAGTACATATTTGAGATAAATTTAGTTCTCCAGGAACATTGAAATATCACAAACATATAATGAGGTATTTTCTTGAGTAATAATTAGATTAGATCTATTTAAATTGGTTAATTGAATGTTTTTGGAAGAAATGGGTGTAATTTTTGGTGTAATATTGGTTCAAGATATGAATGTGGGGGAAAAGAGACCTTTCAGTTCAGGTTTCATGGTTGGTCCGTGGTTAGTGAATATTATGAAATTGAACCATAAACCTTATAAAGAGATGATTCCAAGTTGGTAAAATCATTCATTGAGATGGACTAACCCATGAGGTCATGGATAGATCCATCTCATAAGAATACCAAATGGTTTGTTAAATTATATATCCTCCATTTGAGGACCTGTGACCTATCCCTCACATGGATAGAAGGTGGTTCACGGTTAGCATATTATTTTTCCCACTGTGTGGCCAAACTGTGTTCCCCATTAAAACTAAGAATTTATATTTTTCCCTCTTTGGATATAAGGGTTCTAACTAAATTTTATTCTATATTCTTCCTCTAGTAGCCATGGGTGATTAACACTTTCTCCCAAACATCCCAAATATATATCTCCCTTTAATTATAGTCCATTTAGATTTGTTTTGGGTGGGGATTGAAGATCTGGTTTAATATAACACCCCCCTTCATTCCTTTTTCAAGATTAGGGGTTATGGAATCATTATTCTTCTTCCAAATATATAAAACCCTCTTTTTCCAGTAGATTTTATGTTTGGGGTTAGAATGTGGTTTGAGTATTAATCAAAGCACATGTTTGATACACCAATTATCTACGTAATCTAGGTAGGTGTTCTAAATGTTATATCCCATAGCCTTGAGGTTTGATTAATGTTAATGTGGTTGTATAATTATATTTTTGTGGTCAAATTTATTTTCCTTGGTATGAATTGATACATTGATTGGAAAAATTATAGTTTAAACCTCCCCATTATACTAATGGGACTTTTTGAGGATGATTAGACTGGTTTAAGGGGCACTGATGGGGTGTTCCTCTATTATGGATATGGAATTGGGTTGTTATGTGTACAATTGAATTTTTATGAGATATGACACATGATAATTATGTTGGAATGTTAATATGTTTTATAAAGATGAACTAGGGATAATTAGTTTTAGTTTTTAATATCGAATAATGGGTTTTTTATAAAGTTATTATATTAAATGAAGTGTCGGTTTTAAAGGGTGAATGTGTTGATGGGATAAGGCATGTAACTAGTAAATGTGTTAATGAGGCATGAAATGTGATTGATAATTGAGTTATGGTTAAATAAGATTTTACACATGGATTAGTTTTCTTAGTGGGGTATCATAGATGAGGTTCTACACACATGGGGCATGTTATACTGAGGATATATGTCCAACCATTGTGTTTCTTGAGTCAAGGAGTCAGACTGAGGCTCCATTCCACTAAAGAATGCAGTAGATGAGAATACCTAGAATAAGGCCCTGAGTTAAGTTGGAATATAAATATAAATTATTTTCATTAAATTTTCCCTTTTTATTTTTGGATTATGTTCCCCTATGTATCATTTAGTTGACCAGAATCATTCACGGCATGCTTGATGAATGTGGGTTACAATTTGAACTAGTGGTAAATGTGGTTTTCTTTGTAAGTTGGAAAATGATGGAACATGTTTTTCTTTGGTTTAATTTTTTTTATTCTAATGTTGTATAAACTATATATTTAGATTGGATATTTTTTAGAAAACATTGTTGGCTTCCTACTGAGTTTCACTAACACATAAATCGGGCCACCATTGAGAACCTGAGTAGACATTGTGGTTACATGTCAGGAAAATGGAAAAGGTCATATACTGGATAGTTTATTTGGGTATTGGAAGTGAATGGATGTTGAGTTCGTACAAGGATTTGGTACCCATTATAGGTATTTTCTAGCAGGTATTTATTTTGGGATTCCAAAACATGTGGAATTTTATGACATGAAATATCATATATACTATTTGGTTTTGGGATTAATCCCAGTTTTGGGAAATAGATTTATGATTCATTTTTATTGTTTAATCGGTCTATTATTTTTTATTTTATATACTATGTATGACTTTGTTAAGGAGGTTAAAATCTCTTCATTTGTTCCATTGTACCGTCACAATTATTCGGTAGGTTCTAGTGTATGGGGAGGCATGCATGAGATCATTTGGAGAATTGGAAAGGGAATCGGTGAAGTGATACTCGGGTCTAGAAGTTACAACTCGGTATTAGAGAGACTTCCTTTTCAATTTTTTTTACTATTTGGGAATTATTTAAAAGAGATTGGGATGTATCAAGATTTCAAAATGATCTATTTCATTGGACATTCTAACCCATGTATGGGGGGAAACCAAAGTACCCATGGTGGGAATATTGTTCTTGATGATCTTTGTTATAGTTGAATGTTATTTCACATTGGTTGATGCGCATGATGTGTGATGGTCTTATTGCATTCTATTTTCTCATGGTTTTACATGACATTAGTTTTTTTTTGGATTCATCATTACATGAACTTAATAATTTATGAGACATGTGTTATAATTGGAATGCATGGGGCAAAGAAAGTGGGATGTGAGTAAAGTGATGATTTTTAGTTCCTATAAGTTTTAACAAAATGATATAAAATAGAGATGATGAAATTTGTTAAATTAGTATAATTAAATTGAATCTTTAATAAGTTCCTAATAAATATGTGATAATTTTATGAAAAATTTATTTTCATAGTTAAAATGGCTCCCCAGGAGGAAGCCTAAATGGATTATAATTTTTTTGTGATGAGTTAGAAAGAGATAAATGTTCCTAAATTTGAATGATTTATGTTGTGAAGTTTTAATGGTTAAAATAGTGTCAAATTAATGGTTTGTGACTATATAAGTTATGTTTCCCTATGTTATCCACGACCCATGGTAGGGATGGTTGATGGTAGTGTTTGATATGTGACTATATCTATCAGAATAACATATATAGATTGGGTTGTTTATGGTGAGTAGAGAGACATATTTTGATAAAACTATGGAAGATTTATGTTATATTTTTTTAGTTTTGTTTTTATAATTATATGGAGGTACGTCCATGATGACATGATATGGTTAGGAGATGTTGGGATATCAGTGAGAATTATCCTCTATTAGTGGGACAAGAATCCTCATTGGTTCTGGGTCATAAAGGGGGGGGGGGATTCGTTGAGAACATTTCCCATTTTTTGCAGATGTTGGAATAGGACTGGGGATGGTTATATCAAGAATGTTTAATCTAACTAGATAGTTTCAATTGTAGAAACCTACATTTTTTTGTAATAAGGTTTACCCAAGGACGTATACTTCTAGATAGAGTCTATCCATATGATTATTGACCACATAGAAACTCTTCCTAGGAATAGAGTCATGTTGGAGGCTTATATATTGCGATAACCGGTGAAGCACTGGTGGGATATCCTGATTTAGGCTAAGTAGGCATACATAATGTTGTGGAATTATTTCTGAGAATTATTTCAAGAACATTTAAATAGGTAGAACTTGATATAGGAGAAGGCATCAGTGTTTATGAGTTTTACCTATGGAACTGTGATGATGATGGTTTATAATGGATGCTTCATTGAATTTCAACCCTTTATCTGACATTGGTAGGGGGCGAGGAAACTATTGTGAACTGATTTCAAGATGTAAATATACATTAGATCATGTCCCAAGTTAATATACTCAATTTAAATAGGATTTTTAGGTGTTGGTTCACTCCCTTAATTCAGAATGGAACCTAACAGAGGATTCTGGTGGTGGATATACTGCTCTAATTGGGTGATTCAATAGTGTGACATTAGATATTAGGATGAAACTTTTTGAGAATTTTTATAAGGGAGGTGGTAGATATAGTATTCAATGAATATTCTTGATCTCTCAGGGTTATGATCAGGTATAATTATATTAGTAATATAAACTTAGACACGTGCACGATTAGTGTCCCCGACCACCAGTTCAATGTTGAGCAAGCAACAGGATGGGGCAAGGTAATTGGTCCTATAGATACCATCAATATATGAGATGTGATATAGTATCAAGGACGATAATGATGTTTTGAAGGATTTTGGTTATCCCAAACCAAGTAGGAATTTGGACTTCCACTAGCCATACTGGTCGGGTGGAAATGGTGGTATCTTAAGATGAGAGTTCCCTTATCATCATGGTAGTGCAGTGGGAATATCTTATACCAAATCCAAGGGTATATCGATATTATCTCTCTATTTAGTTAATTCTAAATATAGGGGTGGCATGGAAAGACCATCTACAGTTTAATGTATGATTATATTAGATTTCATGCTTTCTAATGATTTATCTTATATCAGTGACTCACAAATGTTTATATATGTTCTGTTTGTGAATGTTTTGGGTGTAGAAGTGGAACATATGTGATGGGTTATTTCAATTGATACACAATTAGGAGTAAATATAGAAATTTTATGATAGTGTAAGGAGTTTTATTTTTACATTTGTGGGTACTATAACAACTCTTCTTTTTCTTACATTACTATTACATGATTTTAAAGATAAAAAGTTTAATAGTGTTACAAAAATTGGATCAAAAGCATTAGTCTCCTTGTAATATTAGTACCAAAAACATATTTACATATTCAAACATATGAATTTTTTATTTCCCTATTCTATAGATTCATAGTGGCCCTCTCAAGTACTCCATATTATAATTAGTCACCTGAGAATATATATCGATGAATGGGGTGAGCTAAAAGACAAGAAAGTGTATGGATAATAACATGAATCAATATAACATGGGTGATAATAATCATTATCAACATATTATAAGAATGTTATCACCATCATAAACAAGAGAAGAGACATTAGGAGATGTCATGGAATTTGGAAATGTTGAAAAATGAAACATCGGGTCTTAGTGGTCAACTCCCACACATAATTGTGATGAAAGATATCATCTTGTTCACACATAACTTATGTGAATAACAATGAAATAATTATTGTGATAAAATATAGGATCCTTATCATGCATATTGTACATTATATCCTTAGATTCATCACATTACCCAATGCATTTGAGAGCTATATAATTTTAGGAACACCTATCACATTTTAACATATACATAATCAAGTGTTCCACATAGAATGTATATACATATTAGACACAAATTATCCAATAGAGAGGAATGTATCTATTTTCAAAAAAAATCATGAAAAAAATTTTGTTCCCAAAATGTGGATTGAATACTTGTATAGGAATCATCAATCATCTGTTATGAATAAAAAATCTCAAAATAAGTAAAATGTATTTTTTATAAAGAAGAGTTCCATTGGAAAATATTTTTATTGGTCATAAAATTTTATTGGAATCATTTATATATAATAAATGAAAATTTAATGACAAATAAAATATATTTTTTTAAAATTAAAACTATATGCACACTTAAATGTTGTATAAATATGAATAACCCAATGAAGGGGAATTCGATTTGAGAATCCCCATACATTTTTTATAAATGATTTATTTACTTGAATATCATGGATAATAAAATTAGATTCAATAATTAAAAAATCCATAACCATTTATACATGTATATAATCCATTATTATTTTATTATGTTTTTTTTTTCCCATTTTGAGTAGCTATAGTGTTCAATTTCATCATTCGAGAGTGTTCGTTCTCTTCATTTTCATGATGAGTTAACTGGTATACATGTGCCGAAGATGATGTAAAATGTGGATAATTATCCCAAATTGATATTAATTATTTTTAATGAACATACATATGATTAATTTTTCTTATATGTTATTTTTTTTCAGATATGAGGATGATTCATTATATACAATTTTAATGAAAATCATTTACATTAGTTGGGAAAATTTTATCACAACAAACTCGTTTTGTTTTATTACTTAATATTATGTATTCCATATTGTTTCCAAAAATAATAAGAATTTATAAAATAAATTTAAAATATTTATCATCTATTGTAATGGTTTTAGGGACATCCTAGAATGTGCTAACTAAAAATGAAAATAGGTCATCTGTGAAGGTGATTAAACAACACCTCACATACAATGATTAATTTTTAGAATAAATGGGAGATGAGAAGTGGTTTTATGATATATTATTCCATTAACATAATAAAATTACATTTTATATAGGATATTGTAGATATCATTCGACTTTTATAAGGGGATATGAGGAGGTAATAAGAGAACACAAGAAAAATTAAATGAAATTAAAAGAAAAGAAAATAAAGAAGATTATTCCTCTTGAATTCTTCTCCTTGATAATCTCCATGGGTTTTGGTATTTGGTTGAAAAAATGATATTAGACATGCGATAGGGTATAGGGAAGTTTATTGGATATATTTTTTAAAATATTAAATTATTTGGAGGTTTGAGATGAATGAGTGGTGAGGGGTGATATTTAAAGTGTAAGAGAGGGGTATTTTTTGATTATTTTATTCACAAGATTATTATTTTTCCTCAAGACTATGAATAGTTAGAACCTTATCAATAAATATATTAAAATAATTAATTATAATTTGATATTATGGGCTTACATCAACCATACATAATTATGACTCAGTAATTCATGTATTTTTTAGATACTGTAAATTATTGTATTTCACTATTCACCAAAAAATCAGCTATTTTAGAAAATACCAAAAATCACCCGAATCAATTATTGAAATTTAGAATTCAAAAATAAAGTCCATTTTTTAAAATTAATTTTATAAATATGAAAACATTAGTTTCTAAATAAAATCATCATTTATTCAAAAAATAATTTTTTTAAAATTATTATAAATTTTATGACACATTAAACAATTACTTAAGGTCTCATTAAATTATCTTATTATCACAAGAATAAAAACACTAATATTTGAATACATTTTTAGAAAATAAATTTTCTTTTAAATCATTATATTTTATAGAAATCAATAATTACATATTTATAACATAGAAAAATACCAGCACTTAATTTATAATTTCAATGAAGTTTATTTACTTATACCATTAAAAATATATATTATATTTTAATTCTTAAAATACATGAATTTTATTTATAATTTCATAGGTGTGGTTATAATTCTATTGGCCAAATTAATATTCCAAATGGTCACATTGATATTCCAAATTTCAAGTTACTATTTCATTGGTATAGGTTCCTTATCTTCTAGAAATACCACTTCTTCCATTCATTATTAATTTATAAAGTCTGTATTGTATTATCTGTGTGAAATTTTTTTATTTATACTATATGGAATAATTAATAAATGGAAACTTCCTTTGATAAAATTATGGGTGTTTATATTCTTCCCCCTAATGAAATTTCACCATCAAAATTTGGTTTTACATATTATGTTGAAAATACGTGGGGGTACTTCTCCTTAATCACTTCCTCTGGTTCTCATGTTTCCTCTTCATACTTATGGTTCTTCTACAGTAATTTGACTAGGTGAGTAGTATTTTGGGTAGAATATTATCTCTATAACCCAAATCTTCATCATTTACTCCCCATAAGAGAGATAATTTTCCATGTATACCACCTCTGGATTTAGTGAATGTGAGGGATTTGGTATGTCCTTCATCAAGGTAGATACATGGAATACATCATGTACTTAATAAAAGGTTGGCGGAAGTTGTAGTTGATATTCCACAACTCTAAAATTATAAATAATCATATTGGTACTGATGTACATGAGACATAGCTTTCCATTCTTCCCAAATATCATGACCCACTTCCATGGAGATATGTAGTGGAATAAAAATTCTCCAACATTAAACTCAAGGCCCTATGGATGATTTTCTACTTATCAATTTTTTCAACATTGGGCTGCCTTGATGTGCAAATAAATTTTTTTCACCATTTCTACCACATCTTTGACAATTTTAGGTCCTTGCAGATTACATTCACCGACCTCATCCAAACAAGCCAGCGTTCTTAATCTTTTCACATAAAGTGATTCACATGGATCCATTTGGATGCTAGAGTGGAAACTATTAATTTAGGAGAACTCAACCAGCAGCCGATGTTGGAAAAATCCTTCTTGTAAGTCCATAGTACATTCTCTCAACATGTCTTCCCATTTCAGAATAGTTCTCTCAGCATGTCCGTAAATTTGAGGATGATAAGCCATACTGATGTTTAGCTAAGTGTTTAGAGCATATTTAAGACTTTTCCAGAACAATTATTTGAATCTTATATCTTGATCAAATAAAATTTCTAGTGGTAATCCTACAATATTTATCACTTCTATGATATATATCCAACATATTTGATCTACTGATAAGTTCTATCTAATTATGATACGGTGAGATGCATTTGTGAGATGATACACAACAAACCATGTATCATTCTTTCCTTTATATGTCTTTTGAAATCCTGTGATAAAGATCATGGTGATTTTTTCCATTTACACGTTTGTATTTGTAATGGTTGAATCATCCCCTTAGATGTTTTCTCTTCTGACGTCACTTAATGAAATAATAGGCACTTCAATGTATATTCAGTGATCTCCTTATTCATATTGTCCCACCTACCATTCTCTTAGATATATTGATACATCATTGTGCACCCTAGGTGAATAGAGAAGGTTGAGTGATGTGTGTCAGTCGGAAGATATTTCTTTATCTTTGGATTGGATGGTACAAATATTTGTGACCTAATTCATACAACCACTTCATCATCAATTTTAAACTATTATTATTTTCCCATTCTCATTGCTTCCACAATATTATGAATTTCTACATAATTTCTTCTAGAATCCTTTATTTTCCCTATAAGGGATGGTTGGGAAATAATTTTTGAAGTGATAGAAGTTATTCCTCCATTAATGTTTCACATGAATATCCTTCTAAAATATGATATTCTTGGATACTTCTCAAATATTATAATTGATAATGTAAAAGGATAATATCTACATAGAGCACCTACCACATTATTCACATTTAAAATGATAGTAGTGGATTGAGTAGTCATAATCCTTGATGATATCTACCAATGTTCACTAGAAAAAATTAATATCCTTTTATATGATTATATATTTGAGGCTCTTATGATTATTATATATATTTAAATTCTCCAAATAGAGATAATATCGATGTATTTTCAACATGAAGATCACAGCTTCCAATTCCAGATCATGCATGGGATAGTTTTTCCCAATAATTTACAAATTAATTAAGTCATAGGATATCAATTTATCATTCTTCATCATTAAATGGCCTAATACCTTCTTTTAATCATTGATGTAAACCATGACGAGTTACCCACTTGTTAGACGTGTGATAATTGGCATGGTGGTATTCCTCCATTTAAACTATTTGAAGCAGTCTTCATTTTAACTATTCCAGAAAACAATTTATCCCTTTTGAGTCATCTTAGATATAGAGTTTTAAAATTGTGATAGGTTCTTCACAAATCACTCGTAATAATTATATAGATAAGGGAAACTTCGGATCTCTCTTACAGATATTGGACTAGGCCACTCTTTGATTTCCATTATCTTGTAAAGGACTGCATATATTACCTTCCTAGTGATAACATACCCCAATAATGTTACTTCCTCTATACAAAACTCATATTTATTGTACTTTTCATAATGTTTGTCTATTCACAAAGTCTTCATCATAGTATAAAAATATTATATACGGTCCTCCTTACCCATGTAATATATCAAAATATCACCAATAAATAATACCAAAAATTGGTTTAGGTAATATATAAAGAATATTTCCATTAATTCCATGAATGATGCTTTAGAATTAGTGAGTCTTAAATACAACAACATGAACTCATATTGTCTATAACTCATTAAAAAGGCATCTATGAGAATATCTTCTTTCCTTATCTTTAATTTTCTATATCCCTATCGGAGGTCCACCTATGAAAAATAAATGTCCCAATATAGAAGTTCAAACAAGTCGTTTATCTATAGAAGGGGATACTTGTTTTTATTATGATTTTATATTCCTTGTGATAATTAATGCTCAGGAGAATCAATCTATAATTCTTCTTGATGAAGTGGATTGGTGAACCCCATTGTGAATCACTCATTTATATAAAAACCTGGTCCATATTATCTTGAAACTACTTATTTAGTTCATCCAACTCAATGATTCTAGTTCTTTAAAGGGCCTTCAACATCGGAAGAGATATAGAAATAAGTTCAATAGAGAACTAAATCTCTCAATCATAGGGAAGACTTGGAAATTATTTAGGGAACACATCAGGGTACTCTCTCACAATGGGAATGTCATTGATCATGATTCTATACTTTCTCTCTATATTTGAGCTTAATATCCTTTCTCATAAGGAAATAATATTGACACATAATAAACTTTTTACTAAAGAGATTCATACTAATCATTAAATTTATAAAAAATTGGAGGATGCCATAGTATGTGATGAGGGATCTCTCTTTCTTGGAAGTTGATGTCGGATTTGTATAAATATAGTCAGTACATTCCCAATATAGCATCAAACTCCTCCAAAGGAAGTAAGACAAGAATTGTTATGTGATTATTTCCAGAAAATTTAATCATGGATGATTTATATACATTGGAAGAAATAATTAAACCATTTTTTGTTCTCAAAGATTACTCAACCACCATATTTTGTAGTGGTGTTTTAATTGTTATACTAAACATGAATGATATGAAAGAATGTGTATAACTAAAAAAATTGTATGTTCACTATTCTAGAATGAATAACCCAAATACTTGTTACCACATCATTGTTGGTATGCAATTTAGTAGTTGTGATGGCATTAGATTTCCCCTGCTTCATTGGATTTGGTGGCTGTTGACACTGATTACCCTAGAGGAATCAAGCCTTAGTGTGCTCCCTTACACAGTTCCCTTACTTCCTATAATTTTAAAACTAAATAGTAGTTGGTGCTCTTATTTATTCCAACACATTATCTAGATTCCTCATATCTATTCTAAATTCATGAGCTTGGGGGACTTCTCTCTGACACTTAAATTATTTCTCAATCACTTTTAGGAATTTCCCAGGATGCTTCTTCTCACATTTCTAAGATATGGGTGTTTGATCTTTCTTACAAAATTTTTCATTAGATCCCTAATTTTGAAACACTGTCTTTAATTTCTTATCTCCATAGACAAGATTCCATTCTCTAAGCTCCATATCCACATTGATAGAACATAAAAAATATTCTTCATAACTCCAAAATTCTAGAATTTCTAGAGCCTTTTGATGTTGTGATTTTAAACCTCTAAGGAATATATATATTTTTCTGTCATTCTTGATAAGAAAACCTAAGGTGTACCATGAAATACTTGTGAAATATTCTTAATAATATGTGATATATTCACCATATTTTTTACTCATATATATACATTTTTTTCCATATATGTACAGAGAGTTTGAGGGAAATACTTGTTATAAAATTTTTTCACAAAGTATTCCCACACCATTTATTCAATTCCATCCTTCAAATTACTGTTAGTAATCAATACCCACCAATGATCAACCTCTCTATCCAAATGGTAAGATAATAAAGTAAACTTCACCATCTTAGAATAGTGAACCTTGAAATGATATTCTCCATTGAGTTGATCCCCAATTCTATGACTAACAGATCAGAAGATACGCTAAATGTTAGTGGCCATTTCCATATAAAAGACCCAATATCCAGTTTCTCCCTCTTATGTGAATGAGGAAGTTCAACATTATTTTGGTTATTTTTGATAGCCTGATATAGCTAGGTAAGAATAACTATGAAATTTTAAACACCACCTCCCAAGGAATAGGGTATTTGATTCGAGAAATAACAGAATTATCCCTGACAAAAATTGTTGGTATGGTTTCTAGTCATTCCCTACATTTTTTAAAATTGAAATGGTTTAGAAAAAACATAAGCCAAAAATCATGATTAAACAAATTAATTCTTTATTCTATTAGCATTAAATAAATATCTTATTGGATACATATGTTAATATTTATTCTAAAACAATGATTCATGGGTGATTTTATATAATTTTCTCACATTACAGTTTTTCACTAATGTTCTCTAATCTTAATTACCAGATTTTATAAACTGTTCTCTAATACCAACAATAGAGACCCTATTTTTTTACATTTATATTATATCATTTTAAAGATAAACCATATAATAGTGTCACAAAACTAGGATCCAATGGTATAATATCTTGGAAAAATTAGAACCCAACATAACATTTACATAAAAATACATAACCATTATTTAATTCATTATTATCTAGATACATAGTGGGCCTCATGTACTCTGTAAAAAAAGTATTCACCTGAGGATATACATCAACAAAATGGGTGAGCTAATATCCTATTTAAAAGACATATAAGAGCATGAATCAATATAACATGGGTGATCATTATCATTATCAAAATATCATAATAATTATATCATTTTCGTAATCATGTTAGGAATTATTAGATAAAGGCACAAAATGTGGCAATGCATAAAAATGAAACATCATTTCATAGTTGAAAACTACCAAAAATAGTTGTGAATAATGTTGAAATCATTTTCATGCATAACATATGTGTATATCCCTAAAATCATCATTGTGAAGAAATGTATCACTATTGTTATGTTTATTTCACTTTATCTCATGAGATACATCACATTACCCAATGGATTGGACCTATAAATAATTTTATCCTCACCCATCACTTCATAACATTTAAATAATCATGCATGACACATATATCATATATCAGTATTAAACATAAAATAACTGATGGATAGGAATGGGTTTGTTTTCATAAATAATACATTCATGAAAAAAACTGGGATCCAAAATTTGGATAATAAACTGGTATATGAATCATCAATCTTCAATGAAGAAGAAACAATCTCAAAAGAAGTAAAATATGTGTTTTTATAAAGAAGTGTTGTTTTGGAAAATTGTTGTACTTGTCATAAATTATGATTGAAAGCATGCATATCCCATAAATGAAAATTTAAGGATAGGGAAATTATACTTGAGGAATATTAAAATATATCCACAATGACATTTTTAATAAAATAGGAATAACCCAAATAATGAAAATTGGGTTTGAGAATCCCCTAACTTTATTTATGAATTCCTTATTCACATTAATATCCCCATAATAAAATTAATTTAATTGATTAATAAATCCAGAACCTATTATACATGAATATGATTCATCGTAATTTTATTAACTTCATTTATAGACATTTTTTTGAGTTATATTGTTCAATTTCATCATTTGAGAGTTTTTGTTTTCTTGATTTCAATGATCGGTTCAATTTTATACATGTATAGAAGATCTTGTTAAATGGTAATAATTATCCAAAATTGTTATTTTATTATATAAATTAACATAAATACATTTAATTGGTGTTATTTATTAATGTTTTCCTTAATATTAGGATGATTCATCGCATAAAATGTCATTGATTATTGTTTAGATTAGTTTTGTGATTTTCGATCACAATGAGCTTGTTTAGATTTATTGTGTAATATTATTCATATAATTTTGTTACATAAGATAAAAAATTATGACATAAAAATTAAAATATATTTTAACAATTAAATTGGTTTTAATTCAATCCTTGAATGTGGTAAAGGAAAATTAATAGTCGCCATCCTTGAAGTCGATAAAAAAACACCTCACGGATGATGTTTCCATTTTTTAGAATCAAAGGGAGAGGAGAATAGGTTTGATGATAGATTATTCCTTTAAAATAATAATATTATAATATATATAAGATATTTTAGTTATCATTCAACTTTTATAAGGGGATATGAGGAGAGGATAAGAATAGAAAAGAAAAATTATATTTAAATAAAATAAAAGAAAGAGGATTTAACCTCTTGAATTCTTCTCCTTGAGAACCTCTTTAGGTTTCAGACTCATTTTGGGGATAAAGGCACATGTATGTGGTGAAGGGGCTCGAAAATAGGATTGGGAATAAATTTTACAAGATTCGGGATTTTAGAGTTTTAATGTAAATGGGTGGTGAGGGGTGGTATTTATAGTAGATGAGAGAGGCATTTTTATTAATTTATTGATTAGTTTATTGTTTTGGCTCAAGATTATGAATATTTTAAAACATATCACTAAATATATTAAAATAGTTCTGTCTAGTCAGATATTATGGTCTTACATAATATATACATCATTTATGACCCAATAATTCATGTGTTTGTTAAATACCATAAATTACTATATTTCACTATTCACTAAAAATTCAACTATTATAGAAATAATAAAAAAATTCACTCTATCCATTTTTTGATGAGTATAATTAAAAAATTCAATCCATTTTTTAAAAGTAATTTTATAAATATGATAAATATCATTTTTAAATAAGAACATTATTTATTTAGAAAATACAGATTTTATAATTGTAAATGATTTTATGAGACTTTGAAAAATTACTTAATGTCTCATAAAATAATTGTATAATCATAAAAAAAATATAATAATTTATAAATAGATTTTATTAAAATTAATTATCTTTTAAATAATTATTTTAAATATAAAATGTAATTAAATATTTATAACTTACAAAAATTCCGAAGCATAATTTATCATTTATAAAAAAATAATTTATTTATACAATGAAATAAATATACAATATTTTCTTTAATAAGATACCAAAATTTTATTTATAATTTCATAGGTGATGTTTCTATTTTATTGGATGGAATACTATTCCTAATGGTCACATTGGTATTGCAAAGGTCATGTTACGACTCCATTAGTATAATTTCCTTAACTTATAGAAATACCACTTATTCCTTTAGTTAATCATTTATAATGTTTATATTGTGGTTTATATATGATTTTATTTTATTTATACTATATGGAATATTTATTAGAAGGGTGTTTCCATTGATCAAATTATGTGTTGTTACAGGTACCATTTCTTTTTTGACTTGTTTTTGCATGAGATGTCAGGTTTTTATCTAATATTGGGAATGGATTGGAAGTTGTTTTATCATGGCCATATTGAATTTTACCATTATAGGGTCACATTCATATCCTTAGAGGGATAAAGTTTCATTCTTCGAGGAGAATGGGATAGAAATCTAGGATATTCAGGGTCTGTTCTTCAGTGGTAGGGTGATTTCATATAATAATTGGCATGTATTATGTTTGATGATGGAAGGTATAATAGATTTTTTTGTCCCACGGTAAATTAATTTTAGGACATATTTACTAAGGACTTCTAAGGGATACTGCTTGAGAGATTTGTTGAGTAAACAACAGTTTTTTTACCTGTAGTAGAAGCCATTTCTATTCCTCTATATAGAATGGATTTGCTAGATCTATAGGAAAATAAAAAAACGTCGTAATAAGTGAAGAATAAAGGGTTTATTCAATAGAGTATGTCACCTTGGTGATCTATTGTTTTTTTATAATAATGATGATGAGATATTACTATTGAGTGTGGATTATCATATTCCAAAATAGATGGCAGTTGATAACCGATATCCCATTTCCAAAATAGATTATCTTTTTTACTACCTAATGGGTGGTCATATGTTCTCAAAAATTGACTTGGGATTATTGTATCATCATCTTAGGGTGATACTATCTGATATACTTGGACTAAATTCATGGTAAGGTGTGGTTTATATTGGTTTTTTGTATTTCATTTTAGGTTGAACAACTTTACAGTAGTGTTCATGGAACTGATTAACAGAATATTTCACCCATAACAGCATTAGTTTGTAGTTTTTTAGATAACATCTTGCTTTAATCTAACACTCATAGTGATAATTCCAAAAATCACAACATCTTCTAGAGTAAAAAAGGAATAAATATTCTATTGGGAAACTAATATGTGTGTCATTTTTGGAATGAATGGGTAAATTTTATAGATCACATCATCTTGAGGGAAGGAGTGTTAGTACACCCCGTGAAAGTAAAGGTAGTTGTATTGTGGGAGGATCCAAAAAATGTTTTTGATATTCCATTTTTTCTTCGTGTTTCATGCTATTTTTGAATGTTCATTAAAATATTTTCCCATTTTCAGCACCACTTCCAGGATTAAACATGTATTGAATAATGTTTTAATGTTCTCATTCATGTGAGAATGATTTCTAAGAGTTAGATAATTGGTTGACCCCTGAAATAATTTTGATCCTACCCAATTCAGGAGAGGATCGTACCTCGTATTGTGATCCACCCTGTATTTTCCTTGGGGTAGTGTTAATGTAGGGTAATCAAGTTCTGGTGTATGTGTCAAATTAGTAATGTCCACAAGAAAACAATTTCCCTATAGATGGTCTTGATTGGGTCTAGTCGGTATATTATTTAATTTTTTGGTATAATTATCTACAGGGTTAATGTTTTAATATGTATAGTGATTATATAATCTTTATTTAAATATTCTCCCATTGTGATTTGAATCTTTGGCTAAGAATATGGATTGAGTACATGATGTCTTTTTATTTGGAGACGGTCAATATACCAGGGAAGGTAGATAGTATTACGGATTATTTGGTCCATAATACATAGAATCATCTATTTTAGGAATCTAGTTTCTAGTATAAAATTGGTGTCATTATTCACTATGATACACATTGAGGTTCAGGAAGGAAATGAGAAGATAAAGCTCATATCATTTTCAGTTGAGTCAAAGCTTCTGATTCGGGTCATGTATCGATAGTATGCAAATCTAGAGTGTTTGTTCCTAAGGGAAATCATTTAGTGTGGTGAATTACCTTTAGATTGTCATGTTGATGATAAAGTGATCATTTATGTTCATGGATGTGTTTTTATGCCTACATGTATACAAGAAGAGTTGATGCCTTATTTTCATGCCTCATAGTGTGAAGTGATCCCATGATTGACCAAGATCTACAATGATCCATTTAGATTGTATTGGTGTCCATGAATTAAAAGTATGTTTGAGGTTTAATGATGTGATAGTTACACTTGTTTTCATATAAAGGCCAATCATCAGTAACCTTGTCGTTAATTATAGGAAATTCCCATTACAAAATAGAAGTGGGATGATTTTTGTTTGGATTTTGTGCCAGGTATTCTAGGACACCTTTGAAGAATGATGTTCTGTGGGTAGTTTTTTATTGGTTGACCAAGGTATCAAATTTCATTCCAATATATGAGACCTTCATTGTATACTAATTTGGTGATCTATATGTCCTGAATATATTATGGTAGAAAATGGTCTTAGGAATTATAGTTTCATATTGTGATCGACATTTGATATTGTTCTTATGGAAAGGGTTATAGAAGGAACTTGGGAACCAGTTTTTCATGAGTATATATTTCTACATGCAAACTGACTAGAAATTAGAGTATTCTATTAAGGTACAAGATTACATAGTGAGGTCTTATGTCCCAGACATTGGATGATCTAGTAATAATCACTTGGAGCTTATTGATTTCACCTACACAAATAGTTTATAGGAGACTATTTAGATGTAACCATATTAGGTTCAATATGGTAGGATTTTCATGTCTCTTTAATGTTGGATGGAGGTTAGTGAATCTGATTTATTGGGACTAAGTATCTTGCATGATATATTTTAGAAGGTTAAGTTGATTCAAAAACATGTGTGCCTATCTCATAGAAGGAAGAAGTCATATGATGATCAAATACATGGAACTTATAAGATTATGGTGTTTTTTCATGTATTGCGTTCATTGTATCTAGGGTTGGGTCACCATTAGATTTAGAAATAGAGTTAGTTAGTGCCCATGTATATGGGTCGTTTAAGATTTTTGAGAGGATCAGACTAGTGTCATACCAATTTGATATTCCCAACTAGTTTAGTGGAATATAAAATGTTTTTAAATTATCATTGATTCATTAGTATAACTCAAAACCTTCCCATGTGATAGATATTGATGATTTTTAGATTAAGGGTGATTGGTCTTTCAAGGAGCATCTAGTTTGTATTATGTATTATAGATGTAACACCCCAAGATTTCAGTGTGTTATTTCTTCAAAATAATTCAATAACTTGCACTACACGCAACACCAAGTTCAATCGCACCATGACTTACCAAAAAAGCCGTTCAAAAGAGGTTATGAATAGTATTAACTAAGTTTTAAACTTTATATAATCCTTATAATTTTAGAATCCATATTATGAGTTTCTTAGACGTAATGTAAGAACAAATTCATTTTCAGTATTGCACTTTTACCAAATTTTAATAGTGAACCCTCCTTAAATACAATATTTTATACTTTTTGACTAAAATGGGACATCAAAAATTTAAAATGAAACATCCCAAGCTTCCATGGTACGCTTTCCTTTGAATAATACAGCAGCATGTGTTGTACGCAACTTCGAGTTCTAACACACACCACAACCAATCAAACTAGCCGTTATGAATAGTAATACATACTTTTTTAAATTATATATATTTTATATTTCAAAATTGAATTCATTTTTTGATTCGGAATATCGAATTTAGCCTCGGGTGAAATTTTGGAACTTTTCGGATAACACTTATATTTTGATGAATAGTGAAAATTACTAAATTTTAATTAAAAACAACTTTTTTAATCGAAATAATTTATATTGATAAATTATGAATTTGAGTGGTTTTAAATTATATTTATAATATATTTTTACCATTTAATGTAATTTTGGTCATTGTACATAATTTTACAATTAAACCGGACATAAACTACTGTCAATCTATTCATAGTTATTATCTCTTAAAACACGCTTTTTGTTTTAACAACGGTAATTAATTTTAAATTAATTTATTCCACATCAGTGTTTTGAATTTGGAAAAATGGATTCTATATTTGATATCAGGATGTTCATATTGTGTAAATAGTTAACTTTTATTTTTAGACATTTTGAATAATTTCTGCGCTAAATATTTTATTTACCATGGTTAAGGGTAAATCCGGTAAATAAGGGTTAAAAAATAATATTATAATAATACTAAATTACTTTAAAACGTATCATAACTTTATTGGTGGATACAAGTCCGACCATGGGAATCTTTGGGATGATTTTGGGACCCCATGCAGCCACTTGTAGGTGATAGGGACACTTCATTTTAATTAAGATAAAATAAGTAAGAAAATGACAAAAGCATATATCTTTTAGAAACACAATTTTTTACATAGGGTTATATATGTTTTATTTTCAACTATAAATATTAATTAGAAAGCTAAAAATATTTCCTACATAATTAAATGTTACTTATAATTTTTAGACATTAAATAATTTAATTTATTTATGACACAATGATGATGTAGTAATTTCCATAATAGTAAAAAATTAAAATAATTGATATTATAAATACCAAATAAATATAATTCGAGACTTTTATTGAATTTAAATAATTTTCTAGGTTAATATGACATATTAGTATTTATTTAACTGACTTTTTACGTAGTAATCATTCTGTTATGAGTTTCACAAAAATAAATTATTTAATAGTGTCAAAATTGACATAAAAGCGTTTTTAAAACAAATATTATATTATTAATTGATATTAAATTCCTAAAAATCTAAGTATCGGCCAAGAAACTTATATCACGATAGTTGTATCATTAATGGATCACTTGGGGGTCTCTTGGATGTATATAGTATGTTTATTAACCATATAATATAAAAATATAAAAGGACATTGGAAAAGTAAAACTAATTAACTTAGAGTTAATACTTAAAGATAAGGTTAATATAGTAACCCAAACCTGTCTAAATTCTATTTGTTGAATGGTTTTCGACCCATCCCCACCTTATCCTTAAAATAATCAACTTTATAGCCATTAGAAACCGAATATTAATTTATTATAAATTAATATATCTAGCATTTCCAAAGGTGCCCCACACCCCTCTTATAAAAGGGCACTCCCCCTTCTCATTACTTCACACCTTCAAAGCCTTTTTGTTCGGCCAACCCCTTCCAAAATAATCTCTCAACTTCCCTCACTACAACCTAGAGGCCTTATTTTTATCAGAAAGCCAACCTAAGGAGCCCTTTTGGTCAAATCAAAAGGAAGAACCCGAAGAAGAGGTAATGATTTCACCACCCTTTTTCAAGTTCCTTTCTACTTCCACTTCCTCTTCCTTTGTTGTTACCATTCTAAAATAATAACTCCAGTATAATATATATACTGTGATTTTATTATAAATATGTTCAACCATATTCATTATTCTATACATCCTTTGAATAACATGTCACCATACGTGCGTACGTACAGATTATCGTCTCCACGTCGTGGTGTAATTGTTATTCAATAAATTATTATTTGGATGGGTATTATAATGATGTGTAACTCATGTAAATAATAAATATAACATGGTAATTATTCTGTATATATGATATACCATCCAATTATATATTATTTTAATATCAAAAGAATGATATTGTCGCTCGTGCGTACGTACAGATTACCGTCTCCACGAATGTGATGAGATTCATTATCCATCGTATCCATTCAAGTATAATTCTCATTTGGTGATTAATAATAGTATCTAAGGAATTTATATCATTCTGGATATGATTAAGATACAAACTATGCATTACAAACATGGCTTACGTAACAAAACATATAAAACAAAACGAGTAAGTTAACACCCGAAACAATGATAATACTAAGATATTATTAACAAATCAATGTTGAAAGATCATATATGATATCATATTAATATATATGATTCTTGTATAATTAAATAACAATTATTTCACCATTATACAAGAGGTTAACCTACCCCTAACCAAGGAAAAGTACAAGGTAAGGGGTTTTCATCTCACTCCTTATTCCCGTGAGATTCATGCCATATTGCCACCATTACCATTTGTGTGGTGTATGTACTGCCCATAATTATAGTCATTGTGTAATACATTTTAATTTATGTGTATTTACATATTCATTGTATGATACCTATTTCATGGGTTGTATGTTTCGTATGTTACCAAATTGGTAAGGGTTTATTTCCCAATCTCTTCATTATCCGAGGTTGTATATACGTAATAATCTACTGGGATCTCTTTATCATCCACATCCATGTTTCTTAAAAATGTATTTCAAAACATTTTTACTAATTACAAGAATATGGGTTAAAGACATTTATACCCTTGTTTTACTTTTTATAAAAGGTTTATAAAGGAATCTTTCTGTCGTTTTCCAAACAAGGTCCTTTTTAACCTTTTTTGACAAAATTAAGGTAAGAATGTTTTTTTTAACTTATACGGTGGGTGTGGTTATTCTCCGCCGTTATTACACCTTTGAATCTTCCTTCACAATCTTATAATGATATTTTCAAAATAAAGGTTTTCTCTATAGTTATGCGACTTTTAAATGATTTCAAAAATTGAGATATTTCTCTCAAATAATATTGATTTCATCTATGTCAACATCCTTAGATAAAATTTAAACTTGTTTCAAGTTGATTTATTATGATACAACTCATCCATATATTATTTAAGGTTTTTTGATATTTTTGACTATGGATGAGTTATTTTTATTCCATTAATGGTTTATGATTAAAGTTTTGACATTTTGTATGTTAGTTTTAATACGAATGTTTATGTTATATTTCATCCTCTTCTTAAGATGAATGTGTTGGAATAGTATGTTCCGGGTTGGGGACCGGTAAAAGTAAGCCCTCCGGGTTTTTTTCCAGTTATTAGAGGCACTCCGGGTTGGTGTCCGGTTATTAGAGGCACTCCGGGTTGGTGTCCCGTTATTAGAGGCACTCCGGGTTGGTGGCTGGTTATTAGAGGCACTCCGGGATGGAGTCCGGTTACATAGGCTCTCTGGGTTGGGTTCCAGTTGCAGTTATCCCTTGGGTCTTGGCATGAGGCCTCAACACAGAAATTAATGTTCGGCATTATGCATTCCATCATTATGAAAGTGGTTATTGATATTGCATGTGATTATTCGATTAGTAGAATATACATGTGAATAAGTAAATGGAATTATTTCATTTTATTTTTTCCATACTATGTTGAAGTTCATGTTTAAAAGGCTTTTGTTTTAGTTATACACTGCCTTAAATGTTTATTCTTATTTATGAAAGTTTACACTATATTGTTATCCTTACTGGGCATTTGAGCTCACCCCTTTTCTATGTTTTATTTTCCCAGGATGTGAAAAAGTAAATTATGAATGACCTGCAGGGATATTATGAGGGGATAATAGTGTGGACTATGGAGACAATATGTTGTTGTAGTAGTTTTTCACGTTATGATGTAATGTAAAACTTTATGAATATATCTAGTGTTTCCAAGGCTACTAAACCAATCGGCCTTTCAAGATTTGAACTTTCTTGTGATCATGACAATGTTATGTAATAATGCACCGACTCTGGGTAACTAGGGTTGGGGCGTTACAGTTGGTATCAGAGGAAGTTTAGTACAAATTTTGTAAGCTAGATTTAGATAAACTCTGATTAGAGCACATAGATTTAAGATGGTCTTTGAGGTTTAGTATAGAAGAACTTCCTAGAATTTTGGTATTGTAGAGATTTTGTGAGTTTTACGAGCAATACATCGCTGTCTGGATACGAGCCGGTAGATGCGGCTCTGGCACAGATGTACCTAGGGGTAAAACTCGAAAACACCTCTTTGAGCTGGACTGGAACGGGAACTGGTGCATGATAATGGGCCTTGCTGCACTCTTGGTTATGACACTTCCGGGGGATATGCTTAGGGTAATTCTCATTTTCTTTACAAACCATTATGAAGGGTTTATGAGTATATACTTACTCAAAGGAGAAATTTTTATGATTATGGATTATATCCATAAACTATTTAATTTATGTTATGTGTCTTACAAGTTTGGGATTAGGTATTGTTTTTCATAAACTAATCTAGTGTATTCCATTGTTTAGAAATGGTGCCCAGTAGAAGGAATGATAACTCTAGCAATGCACATGATCCAAAGAGAAAGGAGGATCATATCGTTCATGGTCTTAAGCCAGAATTTATAAGAGAAATAGTCTCTCATGTATTATCATCAAATGAAGAAATAATATCATGTGTTGATAAGATAAGTAAAGATTTTACTAAGTCCTATGGCTTTTAAGGGAAGAAAGAGAAGAAAAGGATGGAAGAGAGAAAGATGAATAAATGGAAGAGGGAAAAGAAGAAATTTCCCATATGTGATAACTGTGGGAAGAAACACCCTGGAACTTTCCTGAAAGGAATGGGAGTTTATTATAATTTTGGAGGAAAAGGGCACAAAGTACGTGACTGCAAGGGTAAGAAAATGGTTTCACATGTAAAATGCTTCATTTGCATGGAGTTTGGACACTACACGAACATATGTCCCAGTCATCAGACTATGCCACAAATGATGCTATTGGAAAATAATCAAGTCATGATACTACCATAGATGAAGAGGAATGATTATATTTCTTGTGTTGATTATGTCATTTGAGTGTTGTATCAACAATTTACTTGTTATAATAATTATGGAGTATATAAGGATTGTACTTCAGTACTATTTCATTAAGGACTTGAGATTGTGTGGAACAAATAAAAGTGACCCAATAACAGGATAAATTTTTGGAAAATACATGGTTGAGAGAATGATAAACCATAATATAGTTCTGATACTGAGGTAGTGATTTTGGTATAATACATGATTGATTTGGATAAATTATATTGGATATTCTTGACTACCTTGAAACTGATTAATGATTTGTATATTCCATCATTGTTGGGGTTTAAAACATTTTTGGATTGAAAGAGTATATCTATTATTCTTTAAGGAATAAGGGATCATGAATGTAATCAATAATGTTTTATGGTAATTCATGATGTTGTAGTGTTTTAAAAGAATACATGATGAAGGTGTTCACATGTTATTACGCGGAAAAAAGGATCTTTATTGTGTTTACCTTCCTTATAAATTTTGGACTGAAGTATTTTGGATAGTTCTAGTTTGGATTATTTTGGATTTCCATAAAAGTACAACCTGGAGGTCGGGCGGAAACCTGTCACGACCGGCAAGACCACAAGACATGAACCCACAACCGAAGGGTGACAAGGGTGTATCACCTACCACTGACCCACGTGATGTCTGGGATTAAATAATGTATTTTTTAAAAAATATCTGGTAGATGAATTATAAATTCATTTTTTAACCCTATACGAATAGGATAAATTGAACATTTTTTTATGATCTATTATCTTTTAGAGTGAAAGATGATATTGTGGAAAAAATTAGTTAAAGGATGAGACTCTACTTGTCAAGAATATATATTTCTTCTTCTCTTATTCTATGAAGAAATTAATTCTTATACTTTATTTAAGGAATCCTAAAACCAAAAATGTGTTATCCTAATACCCTGTGTTTTTTTGAACCGATGGTATTTCAAATCATCATAGATTGATTAATTTAAGAACCTCAATTTTACACTTGTTTGTGATTGATGACCTCAATCACTACCTATAAATATTTACGTTTTTCCTCCAATTATATGTCTCTAATTGCCACCAATGTTCTCCTAATCGAGATCACAATTTGGTGGTGACCCTTTCATTTCTCTTTTCCTCATATTAAGACTAAATTTTAGTAACCTAATTTCTGATGTGGGTTTTCCCACAAAGATATTTTCTATTTTCAACCTTTTATTTTCTAAGAACAATTTCAAATTGCAAGGAAGCAATTTATTGAAGGGGGGGGAGAATGTAACACACCAAGATTTCACAGTGTGTTATTTCTTCAAAATAATTCAATAACTTGCACTACACACAACACCGAGTTCAATTGCACCATGATTTACCAAACAAGCTGTTCAAAAGAGGTTATGAATAGTATTAACTAAATTTTAAACTTTATATAATCCTTATAATTTTAGAATCCATATTATGAGTTTCTTAGACATAATGTAAGAAACAATTCATTTTCAGTATTGCACTTTTACCAAATTTTAATAGTGAACCCTTTTTAAGTACAATATTTTAAAATTTTTTACTAAAATGGGACATCAAAAATTTAAAATGAAACATCCCATGCTTCCACGGTACGCTTTCCTTTGAATGATACAGTAGCGCATGTTGTATGCAACTTCGAGTTCTAACACACACCACAACCAGTCAAACTAGCCGTTATGAATAGTAATACCTACTTTTTTAAATTATATATATTTTATATTTCAAAATGGACTTCCTTTTTCGATTCGAAATATCGAATTTAGCTTAGAATGAAATTTTGGAACTTTTCGGATAACACTTATATTTTGATGAAGAGTGAAAATTACTAAATTTTAATTAAAAACAAATTTTCGAATCGAAATAATTTATATTGATAAATTATGAATTTGAGTGTTTTTAAAGTATATTTAGAATATATTTTTACCATTTAATATAATTTTGGTCATTGTAAATAATTTTGCAATTAAACCGGACATAAACAAGTGTCAATCTTTTGATAGTTATTATCTCTTAAAAACACGCTTTTTGTTTTAACAACTGAAATTTTTTTTAAATTAATTTCTGCCACTTCTGTTTTTTGAATTTGTAAAAATGGATTCCATATTTGGAATTAGTATGTTCATATTGTGTAAATAGTTAACTTCTATTTTTAGACATTTTGAATAATTACTGCAGTAAATATTTTATTTACCATGGTTAAAGGTAAATCTGGTAAATAAGGGTTAAAAAATAATATTATAATAATAATAAATTACTTTAAAATGTGTCCTAACCTTCTTGGTGGATACATGTCCGACCATGGGCATCTTGGGGTCGATTTTGGGACCCCATGGAGTCACTTGTAGGTGATAGGGACACTTTATTTTAATTAAGTTAAAATAAGTACAAAAATGGCATAAGCATATATCAGTTCAAAAAACAATTTTTACATAGGGTTATATATGTTTTATTTTCGACTATAAATATTCATTATAAAGATAAAATGATTTCCTACATAATTATAATTTATTTATAATTTTTAGACATTAAATAATTTAATTTATTTATGACACAATGATGATGCAGTAATTACCATAATAGTGACAAATTAAAATAATTGATAATATATATATCCAAATAAATTTAATTTGAGACTTTTATTGAATTAAACTAATTTTATAGGTTAATATAAAATATTAGGATTTATTTAATAGTCTTTGTTCAAAGTAATCATTCTGTTATGAGTTTCACAAAAATCAATTATTGAATATTGTCAAAATTGACAAAAAAGAGTTTTTAAAACAAATATTATATTATTAATTGATATTAAATTCATAAAAATATAAGGTTAGGAAAAGAGTCTTATATAATGATAGGTGTATCATTAATTAACCACTTGGGGGTCGCTTGGATGTATATAGTAAGTTTATTAACTGTATAATATAAAAATACAAAGAGACATTGTAAAAGTGAAACTAATTAACTTAGAGTTAATACTTAAAGATAAGGTTAATATAGTAACCCAAACCTGTCTAAACTCTATTGGTTGAATGTTTTTCGACCCATACCCACCTTAACCTTTAAATAATCAAATTTGAAGCCATTATAAACCTAATATGAATTTATTATAAATTAATATTTCTAGCTTTTCCAAAGGTTCCCCTCAACCCTTTTATAAAAGGGCACTCCCCCTTCTCATTACTTCACACCTTCAACGCCTTTTGGTTCGGCCAAACCCTGCCCAAATAATCTCTCAGCTTCCCTCAATACAACCTAGAGGCATTAGTTTGATCAGAAAGCCAACCTAAGGATCCCTTTTGATCAAATCAAAAAGAAGAACCCGAAGAAGAGGTAATGATTTCACCACCATTTTTCAAGTTCCTTTCATCTTCCACTTCCTCTTCCTTTGTTGTTACCATTGTAAAATAATAACTCCAGTATAATATATATAATGTGATTTTATTATATATATTTTACAACCTAATTCAGTATTCTATCCATCCTTTGAATAACATGTCATCATACGTGCGTACGTACGGCTTATCGTCTCCACGTCGTGGTGTAATTGTTATTCAATAAATTATTATTTGGATGGGTATAATAATGATGTGTAACTCATGTAAATAATAAATATAACATGATAATGATTCTGTATATATGATATACCATCCAATTATATATTATTTTAATATCAAAAGAATTATATTGTCGCTCGTGTGTACGTACGGATTACCGTCTCCACGAACGCGATGAGATTCATTCTCCATCGTATCCATTCAAATATAATTCTCATTTGAGGATTAATAATAGTTTCTAAGGAATTGATATCATTCTGGATATGATTAAGATACAACTTATCCATTACAAACATGTCTTACGTAACAAAACATATAAAAGAAAATGAGTAAGTTTACACACGAAACAACGATAATACTAAGACATTATTAACAAATCAATGTTAAAAGATCATATATGATATCATATTAATGTATATGATTCTTGTATAATTCAATAAAAATAATTTCACCATTACACATGAGGTTAACCAACCCCCAACTGTAACACCCCAAGCTTCTATGGTACGCTTCTCTTTGAATAATGTGATAGCGTGTGTTGTACGCAACACTGAGTTCTAACACACCATAACCAATCAAACTAGCCGTTACGAATAGTAATACCTAATTTTTGAAATTATATATATTTTATTTTTAAAATGGAATTCATTTTTGGATTCTGAATATCGAATTTAGCCTAAGGTGAAATTTTGTTACTTTTCTGATAACTTTAATATTTTGATGAATAGTGAAAATTACTAAATTTTAATTAAAAACAACTTTTCTAATCAAAATAATTAATAGTGATAAATTATGAATTTGAGTGGTTTTAAAGTATATTTAGAATATATTTTTACCATTTAATATAATTTTGGTCATTAGAAATAATTTTACAATTAAACCAGACATAAACAAATGTCAATCTTTTGATAGTTATTATCTCTTAAAAACACGTTTTTTGTTTTAACAAAGAAAATTAATTTTAAATTAATTTCTACCAGTTATGTGTTTTGAATTTGGAAAAATGGATTCCATATTTGGAATCAGGATGTTCAAATTGTATAAATAGGTAACTTTTATTTTTAGAAATTTTGAATAATTACTTCGGTAAATATTTTATTTACCATGGTTAAGGGTAAATCCGGTAAATAAGGGTTAACATATAATATTATAATACTATTAAATTACCCTAAAACGTGTCCTAGCCTTATTGGTTGATACATGTTCGACCATAGGCATCATTGGGTCGATTCTGGAACCCCATGTAGCCACTTGTAGGTGATAGGGCGCTTTATTTTATTACGAAAATGACATAAGCATATATCGTTTAGCAAACAATTTATTACATAGGGTTATATATGTTGGATTTTAGACTATAAATATTCATTAGAAATTTAAAAGGATTTCCTACATAATGATATTTTATTTATAATTTTTATAGATTACATAGTTTAATTTATTTATGAAACAATGACGATATAGTAATTACCATAATAATGAAAATTTAAAATAATTGATATTATAAATACCCAAATAAATATAATTTGAGACTTTTAATGAATTAAAATTATTTTCTAGGATAATATGACATATTAGTATTGATTTAATTAACTTTTTTAGATGTAATAATTCTGTTATGAGTTTCAAAAAAATCAACTATTGAATAGTGTCAAAATTGACATAAAAGAGTTTTTAAAAAATATATTATATTATTAATTGATATTAAATTCCTAAAAATATAAGGCTATTACAAGAGACTTATATCATGATATTGGTATCATTAATGGACCACTTGGGGGTCGCTTGGATGTATATAGTATGTTTATTAACTATATAATATAAAAATACAAAGTGACATGGTAAATGTCAAACTAATTAACTAAGAGTTAATACATATAGATAAGGTTAATATAGTAACCCAAACCTGTATAAATTATATTGGTTGAATTTTTTTCTACCTATACCCACCTTATCATTTAAATAATCAACTTTGGTGCCATTATAAACCGAATATTAATTTATTATAAATTAATATTTCTAGCTTTTCCAAAGGTGCCCCTCGCCCCTCTTATAAAAGGGCACTCCTCCTCCTCATTTCTTCACACCTTAAAAGACTTTTGGTTCGGCCAAACTCTGGACAAATACTCTCCCAACATCCATCAATACAACCTAGAGTCCTTATTTTGATCAGAAAGCCAACCTAAGGAGCCCTTTTGATCAAATCAAAAGGAAGAACCCGAAGAAGAGGTAATGATTTCACCACCCTTTTCCAAGTTCCTTTCTTCTTCCACTTCTTCTTCCTTTTTTATTTCCATTCTAAAATAATAAATCTAGTATCATATATATACTGTGATGTTATTATAAATATGGTACAAACATATTCAGTATTCTATCCACCCTTTGAATAACACGTCACCATAAGTGCGTACGTACGGCTTACCGTCTCCACGTCGTGGTGTAATTGTTATTCAATATATTATTATTTGGATGGGTATAATAATGATGTGTAAATCATGTCAATAATAAATATAACATGTTAATGATTCATTATATATTATATACCATCCATTTATATATTATTTTAAAATCAATAGAATGATATTGTCGCTCGTGCGTACGTACGGACTACCGTCTCCACGAACGCGATGAGATTCATTCTCCATCGTATCCATTCAAGTATAATTATCATTTGATGATTTAAAAATAATTTTTAAGGAATTGATATCATTCTGTATATGAATAATATACAACCTATCCATGAAAAACATGGCTTATGTAACAAAACATATAAAAGAAAACTAGTAAGTTAACACCCGAAACGACGATAATACTAAGATATTATTAACAAAGCAATGTTAAATGATCATATATGATATCATATGAATGTATATGATTCTTGTATAATTTAATAAAAATTATTTCACTATTATACAGGAGGTTAACCTACCCCAACCAAGGAAAAGTACAAGGTAAGGGTTTACTTCACAATCTCTTCATTATCCGAGGTTTTTTATACGTAATAATCTACTGGGACATCTTTATCATCCACATCCATGTTTCTTAAAAATATATTTCAAAACATTTTTACTATTTAAAAGAATATGGGTTAAAGTCATTTATAACCTTTTTTGACTTTTTATAAGATTTTTATAATGGAATCTTTCCGTCGTTTTCCAAACAATGTGCTTTTCAACCTTTTCGGCAGAATTAAGGTAAGAATGTTTTTTTAACTTATACGGCGGGTGCGGTTATTTTCCGCCGTTATAAAATCATCGAAGCTTCCCTTAAAAGATTATAAGAATATTTTCAAAGAAAATGTTTTATTTTATAAATATATGACTCTTAAATGATTTCAAAATAGAAAGATATATTTCTCTAAAAAGAGTTCTGCTTTCATCTATGTCAACATCCTTTGATGGATTTTACGCTTATTTGAAGTTGATTTTTTATGATACAAAACATTTATATTTTATTGAAGGTTTTGTGATATGTTTTACTATGGATGTGCTATTTTTTATACCGTTCATAGTTTATGGTGAAAGTATTGACATTTTGTATGCTAGTTTTAATACGAATGTTTATGTTATGTTTAAACCTTTTAATATGGGAATGCATTAGACATAATATGTGACGGGTGGAGCCCGCTATAGCTCCTTGATGCATCGGTAGGTCACAAGAGAAAAACTAGTGTCTTGGCACAAGGACTTGGAAAAATCTTATTTGTAGTCTTGGCATGATGCCTTGGCTACGTGGTTATGATAGTCTGGCATTATGCATTCCATCATTATGAAAGTGGTTATTGATATTGCATGTGATTATTTGATTAGTAGATTATCCATGTGAATAAGTAAATGGAATTATATCATTTTACTTTTTCCATACTATGTTTTAGTTCAAGTTTAAAAGGATTTTGTTTTAGTTATACATTTCCTAAAATGATTATTCTTATTTATGAAAGTTTCTGCTATATTGTTATCCTTACTGGGAATTTGAGATCACCCCTTTTCTATGTTTTATTTTTCCCAGGAAGTGAAGAAGTAAATTATGAATGACCTGCAGGAATATTATTTGGGGATATGAGTGTGGAATATGGAGACAATATGTTGTTGTATTATTTTTTCACTTTATGATGTAATGTAAGACTTATGAATATATCTAGTGTTTCCAAGTCTACTAAACCAATCAGTCTTTCGAGATTTGATCATTCTTGTGATCATGCCAATGTTATGTAATAATGCACCGATTCTAGTTAACTGGGGTCGGGGAGTTACACCAACCAAGGAAAAGTACAACGTAAGGGGTTTTCATCTCACTCCTTATTCCCGTGAGATTCATGCCATATTTCCACCATTACCTTTTGTGTGGTGTATGTACTACCCATAATTATATTATTTGTGTAATAAAATTTAATTTATGTGTATTTACATATTCCTTGTATGATACCTCTTTCATGTGTTGTATGTTTCGTAAGTCACCAAATTGGTAAGGGTTTATTTCTCAATCTCTTCATTATCCGAGGTTGTATATATGTAATAATCTACTGGTATCACTTTATCAACCACATCCATGTTTCTTAAAAATGTATTTCAAAACATTTTTACTATTTACAAGAATATGGGTTAAAGACATTTATACCCTTTTTTGACTTTTTATAAGAGGTTTATAAAGGAATCTTTCTGTTGTTTTCCAAAAAAGGTCCTTTTTAACCTTTCTGACAAAATTAAGGTAAGAATGTTTTTTTAACTTATACGGCGGGTGCGGTTATTCTCCGCCATTATTACACATTTGAAGCTTCCTTTACAACCTTATAAAGATATTTTCAAAATAATGGTTTTCTCTATAATTATGCGACTTTTAAATGATTTCTAAAATTGAGATATTTCTCTCAAACAGTATTGATTTCATCTATGTCAACATCCTTTGATAAATTTTAAACTTGTTTCAAGTTGATTTATTATGATACAAATAATCCATATTGTATTTAATGTTTTTTGATATTTTTTAATATGGATGAGTAATTTTTATGCCATTAATGGTTTATGATTAAAGTTTTGACATTTTGTATGTTAGTTTTAATACGAATGTTTATGTTATATTTCATCCTCTTCTTAAGATGAATGTGTTGGACTAGTATATTCCGGGTTGGGGACCGGTTAAAGTAAGCCCTCCGGGTTGGTTTCTGGTTATTAGAGGAACTCCGGGTTGGTGTCCGGTTATTAGAGGCACTCCGGGTTGGTGTCCGGTTATTAGAGGCACTCCGGGATGGAGTCTGGTTATAGAGGCTCTCCGGGTTGGGTTCCGGTTACAGTTATCCCTTGGGTCTTGGAACGAGGCCTCGACACAGAAATTAAAGTTTGTCATTATGCATTCCATCATTATGAAAGTGTTTATTGATATTTCATGTGATTACTCGATTAGTAGAATATCCATGTGAATAAGTAAATGGAATTATTTCATTTTATTTTTTCCATACTATGTTGAAGTTCAAGTTTAAAAGGATTTTGTTTTAGTTATACACTGTCTTAAATGTTTATTCTTATTTATGAATGTTTCTGCTATATTGTTATCCTTACTGGGAATTTGAGCTCACCCCTTTTCTATGTTTTATTTTCAAAAGATGTGAAGAAGTAAATTATGAATGACCTGTAGGGATATTATGAGGGGATAATATTGTGGACTATGGAGAAAATATGTTGTTTTAGTAGTTTTTCACTTTATGATATAATGTAAAACTTTATGAATATATCTTGTGTTTCCAAGGCTACTAAACCAATCGGTATTTTGAGATTTGATCTTTCTTTTGATCATGCCAATGTTATGTAATAATGCACTGACTCTGGGTAACGAGGGTCGGGGCGTTACAATAGAGAGAAATTTCTATGTGGTACCGCTATACTGTTGGTCTGGGTATTGTGGTATCATGGTAACTACAAGGAGGAAACATAGGATTAGTTGGAAGATATGTGGGTTTAGTGGCTCAATCTCTTTTCCTCCAAAGCATAGTGGTCTGTGGCAGTGTGTCTTGAAGAAGATCCATTATATGGTGGGGAGGTTGTAAGACACTGAACTTATAAAAAGGTATGTTCTTGTTTACTATTTGTTTTAGCTTCCATCAAATGATTTAATGAATTGTTTCTGGGTGTGTGTTGGAGACTAATGGGTAATCCTAGGGGTTTGAGACACAAAATAGGGGAATGAGGCCATCTAGTACAAGTTTCATGGTTAGAAAATATTTAGTTCAAACCGTCTACTCGAAAAAATCACCTTGGAAAGTGATAATTAATGGTTGGTAAATCCATGCATGGGGAGGGAAAAAAACTATACAGGCTTGGATAGAGCCATCCCATATAGGTACCATATAGTTTTTCAAACTATTTGGTCACTACAGGAGGTTGTGTAACCGGGCCCCTTCTCGGACAGATGGTGTAATATGGTATGTGTAGGGTTGGACAACCGTGCACCCCATTAAAATTGGGATAATCCTATTTTCACCTATCGTTATTTATATTTTATAAATCTAATTTATTCCAAATTATTTCTCTAGATTCAAATGGGGATAAACACTTCCTCATAAGATTCCCAAGGATTGATCTCCCTAATTTATAATACATTTGGAGTTCCCTTGGGTGAGGATTGAATCTCTGGAAGGGTCTAAGACTCCCCTTCCATCAACTTTTTCCATTTGGGATTATGGAATAATTCAAATTATAGAGAATATATTAACCCCTTTTTCGAGAAGAAGTTATGTCAGGTTTTGAAGGTGATTTGATTTTGAACCAAAGTCCACTATTGGGCATGTGGCTTATATTGAATCAAGTTATGTGGTCCACATGTTATACCCCTAGTATTGAGGTTTGATTTATGTTCATAGAGTTGTGTGATGTTCCATTGTGAAGTACACTTTTTTTTCCCTAGAAATAATTGATAAATTGTTTGGATAAATGATAATTTGAAACTCCCATGATCTCTGTGGGATGTGTTGATGTTTATTAAATAGAATTAAGGTCCACACATGGCGTGTTCCACTTTCTTTAACATGGAATTGAGTTTTTAAGTGTAGTATTGAATATTTATGAGATGGAATAGTTGATAATTATGTTAGATGGATAACATGAGTTACCAGGTGGAACTAATGATAATTTTTTCTAGATTTTAACTTAGAAAAAGTGGGTGTTTGGTATAATGTGAATGTGCTACATGAATTCTATGTTGTAAATCATGAATATGTTGATAGGGTAAGCCATGGAAATGGTAAATGTGATAATGAGTTATGAAAATTGAATGGTAAATGTGTTTTTGTTGAAGAAGAATGTAAACATGGATTAGTGGTATGAGTGGGGAATCAGACATTATGTTATACATCTAAAGGTTGGGTTAGACTATTTCTCTTATCCCATCCATTATGTTTCATGGGTTCAAGAGTTGGATGGTAGCTATATTTTTCTAATGAATACTCTAGGTGAGAATACATGGACTGAGTATTTGAGGTAAATTGTTATATATATATACTATGAATTTTTCCCCTTCTAGTTTAGGGATTTCTTCCCCCCAATGTTTTTTTAGTTAACTAAAAAATATTAAGGCATGTTTGATGAGTGTGGGTAATAAATGGAAAAAAGGGAAAATGTGGTCAAATTTGTAAATTTGGAAATGATGGAACTTTTTTATCACTTGTTTACTCTTTTTTATTGTACTACTACATACACTAACTTTTTAGGATGGGTATTTTATAGAACTCATTGATGGTGTCCTATTGAGTCCTACTCACACCCTCTTTGAGTTGTCATTGGGTACCTAAGAATACATCATGGTTTTAATTCCAGACATGGGAAACAGAAATGTGATATATGGTTGATTTGGGCATGAGATATGCATGGATGAGGGATCCAAACATGGGGTAAATACCCATTTTGTAATTTTTTATCTACTCTTTTTTTTGGGTTTCCTTTACACTTTGAATTGAATTAAATTATATAGAATACTTTATATTTGGTTTTGGGATTGTGATTAGCTTTCAGAAATTGATTCCTAATACATGTTTATTGTTTTCTTGTTCCTTTATTTGTAATTTTATCTACTCTATATTACCCTAATAATGAGATTATAGTCTCCCCACATTTACAATAGACCATCCCTTCTAGTCATCATCCTCTGGCGTATGTGGAAGAACACCTGAGGTCATGTGGTGAACTAGATTAGGCCACCAGATAAGTGGCACACCGATTGGGATGTTACACTCGTCAGTTTTTTAGAAATATATCGATTAAAAGGCCTCTATGTTTTAAGGAATTAAATTTAGAGGAATCCAAGTGGCTTTCCCATCATTGGGACCTACAAAAGTGAAATTCCAGGAATGTTGATCAGGTGTTAGAGTTATCATATTTTCATGTCATCGGTTTCATATTCCATGTAAAGAAATATTTTCAACATCATATGATATTGAGTCATCCATAGATTAAAATTAATATTTTGTATACATTCCCCCTTAAGATTATTTAGAATTTCTTACTAAGACGTATTTGGAGTCCATAACATGAAAAGTATATTTTCATAAAAAAATATAATTACTTATAATCATAGTGTTTAATTTATCTTCATTGAGATATTTGATAGATTTTCCTACCAAATCAATCATTCCACGGCTAACTACTTGAGGGGGGAGAGATTAGCCAGAATCCTCCCCACAATATTGACAAAAGTTTGATTGATGGATTCATAGATAAAGACCAATTCCTCTCACAATCATGTTGTTGGTATGGGATATTTCTCATCAAATATGAGGATTTTGGGGTTATTTTCCCAATTTCTTAAAGTGACTTTTGAAATGAGGTCCTTCTAACTATAGCTTCATTAATGATAAAACATTCTTCCCAAAGTCAAATGTCACTATGGGGAGGACATTCCTAAAAAATTCCAGCATAAGAAGGAATACCAATATAGTTCAATGTCTATTTTTTTTGGGAATTCCTAAAATATATTCCCAATAATGGTATTTTAAGGAGTGTAATTCATGATAATTTAAATGGGAGGAATATCATTATATTTGTTATTATTTCTATATGGAGGATATCTAAATCTCTCAAAATGATATTATTTCACATGAATGTTCTTAGTATTTCCCTAGTGTGTAATGTTATAGAGGACACTTGTAACAATTTTATGGGTATGACCATCATAAATATTGTTTCCTCCTCCTCGTGATGGTGAGTTAGCATATTCATGGGTCACTATAAAAAAAATGAGGGCCCCAAATTTCATATGTTGAACATGGAAGGGATATGAGCCCGCTCAATTAAATTGGGCTCCCCCAGATGATAATTCCATATTAAATACCAATTTTGTGAGGCAAGGGTCATTTTTTCACAATGATAATCATATGTGGGTTTCATATTATAAAAATTTCACTTTATCCTAGAGATATGTTAATAACCATAGTATCTCCAGTAAGAATATTATCTTACCTAGAAATAGTCTTTGAAATGTGTCAACTCTCTTTCGTCTAAATGGGGAAATAATCCTAATATCATTTTTTAACCTTCACCATAATATGGTGAAGATCCACATGAATTGGAGAAATAATATAACAACCCATACATTACATTAATTTTTATTACTTTTGATTTGAAGCATATTTATTACAACATATAACAGAAGCGTGATAGGACCATATAGGTATAGTGTCTTTAGAAAATGGGAAACATAAACAACGGGTTCATAAATCATCTACATTGTCTCCTATTTATTCCATCATATCTAGAGTCCCTTTTGACATATCCTACTAAATACCCTTCTTCCTGACCCGGGGAGAAGAAAAAATAAAAAGGGTGAGATCAAATTCTCACTAAGGTCAAAAAAATGAAATATCAATCATATCATATTCATAAGAATAGAACATTTTGAAAATATTATCCTGCAAAAGAGATCACAATACCATGACATGGGATAAGTCATAGTAGTGAAATATAATCATAATAATCAAAACATAAGATAAGAAACTCTGGGTCATACACACATAATCATAGAAAATCATTTCATATTAGTCAAGACTCATTTCTATGACCATTATAGTGAACAAAGTCCATTACTGACCCGAGTTCACCCCTCATTCCAGTTCGGTATCACTGAACTGGATTAACTTGTCGTTCCAGCCATGTCTATATCATGAGATATAAATCTTTACCGAATGCATTGGAGGGATATATAGGTCACACCCAACTCATAATTAAACCATTCTTATGTGTGCCACAAAATCAAAAATTATACATCATAGCATAACCAAGGTAATAATAATGGGATTCTTAAATATCATGTCATCATAACATAATCCATATAAGATAAAGGATTTCATAAAAATAATCCCATCATAACATAATCAAATCAGTGTAATAAAGGGATATAAATCTAACCTTATATCATCTTAGATGGAAAATAATTTTGATAAAACACTTGAACTTGGTTGTTGAGGAAAATATCCTTTATTCTTCAAAATCTTTTTCTTTTCTCAAAATGACATAAAATTTTAAAATAAATGAATTTTTGTTGAAAATAATAATGAAATCTTGCATAGGATGATTCAGGAAAATAAGGCATTATGAAACCGTAAAAATCCATTCATGTTGTATAAGTTAAAAAACATTCTCCTTGTACTTTTTATGGAAAATTCAAAAAAAATACCCAATATGGTAAACAAAAGAATGATTCCATATATACCATGTAGTAAAAGTAAAAAATTGTTAAAAATGACTTTAAACATACATGAAAACATTTTTAGAAAACATGGACAAAGATGATAAATATGACCCCAGTAAATAATTATGAATAAACAATCTCGGTTAAGAATGATATTTGAACAATTATCTCATTCCTTAGGTTTGATATGCTTCATATGTATCCGAACCTCCTCTTCTTTGACGCGCCTCTTCTAAACCTCTTCTTAGGGCATTAGAGTTTGTCTTTGAAGAATACCAAGACCCCTAGTATGTTTCAATGGTAGTGTATAATAGAAATGAAAAGGTTTTTTCCAAACTTGAAGGCTAAAAATGTTGTGAAGAGAAGAGGGAGGAGGTGAACATTTATAAGAGAGAAGAGGGGCACTTTTGGAAACCTCTAAAATATTAATTAATAACAAACCCAAACCCCACTTAAAGAATTCCAGAATTAATAAAATTAGAATATGAGATGAGATAGGGTTGTAATCTAATCAGCCAATAAATATTAGACATGTTGGGAATTTATTTTAAACCTTACCAACTTGATTTATCCTTATTTGATCTATTTAATTTTATTTGTTATAATAATTTTATAAATTTAAAATTGTTATAATTAATTACATATTTGTGGTGAATTGTCAATAATTTGACACTTTATGAAAATTTGGACCATATAAATTTCACTTTATAATTTTTAAATATTTTTCTGAATTTTTTAAAAAATTAGTAATATGTAATTTTTATAAAATAAAAATAGTGTAAATTTTGACGCTACTCATTTATTTTAATTTAAATAAAATCCACATAGAGGATATATTAGAAAAACAATATTTAATAGATTCATAAACTGTCATATTTATCTAAAAAAATTGGATCACATTAAATAGTTCATATAATATTTATTTTAGTATTTTTTAAACCATTTATTTGATATTTAAATCAATAAAATAATTTCTACATAACTATTGTGTCATCATAAATAATAATTATTTAATCCCTAAAAATTTGAAATAAATTCACATTATGTAGATAATTTTATTTGATTTCTGGAGACTATTTATGTTCGATGGTTTATGATGTTTATCACCAAATTAAAATTATTACACTTATAATATATAAGGGAGTGACATGTTGTCACTTTCATTGGTTTTAATAATAATGACATCATTTTCATTGTCAAAAGTCCATGAAATGATTATCTTCCCACCCTTAGGTGACATTGGTCAACGTATATTCATCCAATATAATTTTGGTAGGTGTTAGGATAATTTTATAATATTATTGTTATCCTTACTTTCATGATTTACCTTTAATTGTTGTAAATAAAATTTTCCATAATTACTATTTATATTGCCCAGAAATAAAAATTAGACAATAAACATAACTTGTACCTACTGATTCCAAATAGGGAATCCATTTTTTCAAATTCAATACACAAAAGTTGCATAAATTAATTTAAAACTTAATCTCGTTGTTTAGAAAATGAGTTTTAAAATTTAAAACATTGCAAAAGATTGAAAAGTTTATACTTATGAATTCAATGTAAAAATATTGCTAAAGACATAAATTATATTAAATGGTAAATATATATTCTATATATAATTTAAAAACATTATATTTTATAATTTAACCATATAAAATATCTTGATGAAAAAAGTTGTTTTTAAGAGATATTTAGCTTATTTTTACTATTCATCAAAATATGAAAGTTATTAGAAAAGTATCAAAAATTTATCCTATGTAAATTTTTATATCCTAATACAAAATAATAAGTTTATTTTCTCAAATTTAACTCATAAAATTTTCAAAAATTCGATTTAAAATGGTTGCGCCATCAAAAGGCGGAAAAACTGCATTTTTGAGAAATAATAATATTTTTATCAAAAAAATTGATTTTTTCTCATATCATATGTAAAACGAATTCTAATGTTATATATAATTAAAAATGTGGTTAATAATTTTTATCACATCTACTTTATATAATATTTTAATAACATGTCATTGTTTAGTGGAACTCGGTATTGCGTACACCACAAGCTATCGAGGAAGGTTTCTCTTGTGTTTAACGCAATCCAAGATCGTGTTGCGTGTAGTGAAAGATTCCTTTGGTGTTTCATATAACATATGACAAAAAATATATTTCTCATAAAATATCAGGGTGTTACATTCTACCCTCCTTAAAATGGATTTCTCCCTCGAAATTCATCACTTCATAACAAACAGATGAAGATACCTCTCCTTCATCATATCCTCGGGTTCCCATGTAGCTTATTCTAATTGGTGGTTCCTCCATAAACTTTAACCAAGCGAGTGGTCTTATTTAGTAGAAATTTTTCACTATGATCTAGAATCTCTAGAGTCTGTTCTTCATAAGAAAGATCTTTCTCCATCAGTACAACTTCTGAGCTTAGTACATGTGAAGGATTGGGTATGTACTTTATCAGGAGAGATACATGGAAAACATCATGAACTTGAGAGAGATTTGGTGGAAGTTCTAATTGGTAAAATACATTCCCAACATGATCCCATATTTTGAAAGGATCGATATACCTAGGGCTCATCTTGACCTTCCTTCCAAATCTCATTACTCTTTTCCAGGGAGATATTTATAAGAACACTTTATCACCCACTTCAGACTCTAGGTCTTTTCTTTGGTTGTCCACATAACTTTTTTGTCGACTCTGAGATTCTCATATGTGTTGTTGAATAGATCTGAACTTTTCTGCCATCTCATCAACAAGATCAGGTCCAAATAGTTTTCTTTCCTCAAATTCATCCCAATAAGTTGGAGTTCTACATTTCTTTCCATAGAGATATTCATAAGGAGCCATCTGAATACTGGAGGGAAAGATATTATTATAAGAAAATTTCTCAAAAGGTAGGTGTTGATCCCAACCACATTTTAAATCCATAGAGCAAGATCTCAACATGTCTTCCAAAGTTTGAATTGTCCTCTCAGAATGACCATATTTCTGAGGATGATAGGCAGTGCTGAAACATTACTCTGTATCCATAGCATGATGAAGTATTCACCAAAACATTGAGGTAAACCTCGGATCCTGATCAGATATAATGGAAATTGGTACTCCATGAAATCTTACAACTTCCTTTACATATATCCTGGCAAGCTGATCAAGAGGGAAATCTTCTCTAATAGTAATGAAGTGTGTCGACTTCATAAGAGGATCAACTATAACCCAGATAGCATTATTGCCTTTGTATGTTTTGGTAAGCCCGATGAAAAAGTCCATAGTGATGTTTTCCCATTTCCATTCTGGTATGGGTAATGGTTGTAACATCTCCTTAGACTTCTGTCTCTCAATATTAACTTTCTCACAAACCACGCATTCACAGAAATATTTGGCGATATCTCTTTTTATGAAATCCCAGAAAATGTACTCTTTTAGGTTCCTATACATCTTTTTACTTCTAGGATGAATAGATAATGAAGAAATATGAGCCTCATCCAACAACTCCTTTAATTATTGTATGGGAGGAATACAGGCACGGTTCCTAATCCTTATTATCCCATCACAATCAAGGTTGAATCCAGGAACATTTATCACCTTCATTTGAAGCCATACATCCTCCTTCTATGCTACTTTAATCTTCACATGTATAGATGGTTGAAAACTCATTTTAGAAAGATAATATATCTCCCCTTTAATTAAAATTCCAAGATGCATCGTTTGTTAATTCATAAATATTGGATCCTTTGTGATCCTCATCATGGATAAGATAGAATGGTCCTGTCGACTGAATGTGTCTGCCACCTTGTTTGCTTTCCCATGGTGGTAATGAATTGATCAGTCGTATTCCTTAATATGCTCCAACCATATTTTTTGGCTCATATTCAGCTCCTTTTGTATGAAAATTTACTTTAACCTTTTACGATCAGTATAAATATCACACCTTTCACCATAAAGATAATGCCTCCAAATCTTTTATGAAATGATTAATGCAACTAACTCGAAATCGTGACTTAGGTAATTTTTCTCATGGATTTTCAACTGTCATGAGGCATAAGCTATCACCATATCATTTTGCATTAGAAAAAACCCCAACCCCTTCTTGGATGTATCACTATAGATCACAAACCATTCTCCACTACAAGGAAGTGTGAGCACAAGTGCACTGGCTAACCTTCTTTTTAGCTCTTTGAAATTATCTTCACATTCCTCCATCCAAACAAACTTAACTCCTTTCTATGTCAATTTTGTGATTGGATAAGATAATCATGAAAAATCATTATCAAAACGTCGATAATACCCAGATAAACCATGAAAAATTTAGATTTCAGTTACTGTTGTTGGTCTCGACCATCTTTTAATAACATCTGTTTTTGCTGGATCCACCGAAATCCCCTATTTTGAGATTATGGGACCCAAAAATGAATCTTTTTGAAGCCAAAATTCAGACCTAGTAAATTTGGCATAAAGCTTCTCCTTTATCTGGGTCATTAATACAATTCTCAACTGATCATCATGTTCTTCCTTGCACTTTGAATAGAGAAGAATATCATCAATAAAGACTACAAAAAATTGATCAAGATAGTCTCTAAAGACACTATTCATTATATCCATGAAGATATAAGGGGTATTAGTAAGACCAAAATGCATCACTATAAATTCATAGTGTCCATACCTTGTACGTAATGCTCTCTTTGGAATATCCTCCTTTTGACCCTTTGTTGATGGTATCCTGAACGAAGATCAATCTTGGAAAAGTATTGACCTCAGCATTGTTGGTTAAATAATTCATCAATGGGTGAGATATGATATTTTTTCTTGATAGTGATCTTGTTATGTTCTCGATAATCAATGTGAAGTCACATTGATCCATCCTTCTTATTAAAAAACATAATAGGTTCTCCCCAAGGTGACACACTAGAGTGTATGAATCCCTTATCAAGATTCTCTTTGAGTTGTTTCTTTAATTCCTGCAACTCAATTGGGGATATTCTATAAGGTTTCTTTGAAATGGGCGTATCACCCAGTATTCTATTGAAAACTCAACTTCACAATTTGGTGGAATACCTAGAAATTCATCTGGAAAGACATCATCAAACTCCCATACAATGGGAATATTCTTAATTGTGAATTTCTCTCCAACCATTTTAGATAAATAACCATCATTTATTGGAATCAAGACCAATAAGATGGAAGGAATTACCACTGGAAGGTTATATTCATTCTTGAATCGATAAATGATCATAGATTGATCAGGAATTTTAAATGTGACTTACCTTGTTTGGAAATTGATATGATTTCTATATAAAGAAAGACAACCCATGCAATAAATCACACCAAATTATATTATAGGAAGGATCACAAGATTTTTAGGAAGCAGTTTACCACAAACTTCAATCGGAGAAGAATTGTAAACTTTTTATGCGACTATTGTGCCATTAAGAGTTGTCATAGCTAACTCAATATCTAATTGCTGAGGTAATATGGAGATACCCTTAGAAAATTCTTTAGAAATAAAAGAGTGGGTGGGTTCGGAATCAAATGAAACATTTTCTACTTTTGAGTGGATGGTAAGTGTACCTTTCCCCACTTCATTATCACACTCCAAATTTCCGATAGTAATTGCACATGACTTTCCATTATCTTTGGACTTAAGAGTTTTTTGACATCGATCATCATCCATAACCCTTGGATTAGGTCATTTATTAGCATAATACCCCATTTCCTTGAACTTGTAACATTGAAGTGTAGGAGGTGTATTATGTGTATCCCTTTCTTTTTTCGCATCATTTGACATCTTTTCCCATTACATTGACATTAAATTGCTCGATGAAATTATTTTCCAAACATAAAACATTTACCTATACTTATAAGGCAATTCCCTCCATGTTTCTTTCCACACATTGAGCATAAAGGAAAACTCATCTTCTTTTCAGTGAGGTCTTTAGATTTTCCATTGAATTCCATTCTCCTGTTCTTATCAAACCCATTTAACTGATGGGTTACTCCAATCATCATCTCAACCTTGAGAGCACATCAAACAATTTCCTTGTATCTATTGAAGTCCCTTATGGATAATGCCTTTAGGAGACTTGGTTTTAAGCCACTAATGAATCGATCGATCTTACTCTCAGGTTGGATAATAATCCTGGAAGCGTACCTTGCGTGTCTTGTAAAATTTTCTTGGTAGGTACCAACAGATTCATCATCCTTTAGCTTTAGTTCAAAAAATCCTTCTAAATCTTTTTTCTAAGAATACGAGGGAAGTACTTATTAAAAAATATGTTCTCAAACTCGTCCCATTCCATGGAATCAATATCATCCCTTTGCCTTGTATTGTTGACAAAATTACACCATTGATCAGCTTCACCTTCAAAAAGATATACTCCTAAGATGACATTATCATGCTCAGAACATTATAGGACTGAAAATATATTTTTGGTGGTATTGATCCATTTTTCATACACTAATGGATCAGAAGAACCGCAGAATGATGTTGGACACTGCCTCATGAAGGATTAAAAAGAATTTTTCTCTTTCCTTTGCTCATTTTGAAGGTCTGCCAGATTCATATCTTGAGAAAGTTGTGTGATCATGGCTATAAGATTTTTCATTCTAGCTCCCATAATGTTTGGCTGCTTAGGGGTACAATCATTTCATTGCCCATCGCATTCAGAATTAACAAGGTTCCTTTGGGTTCCAGCCATTGACTAAAACCAAGAAGCATAGTGTGGGAAAAACTAATCATAACAGGAAAACCAAATAATCAAGAACAAAATTTCACAATTTAAGTATTATAATAGTTTATTCATTGCCATTTCTAAAACAATAATATGGTTTCATATTATTAGACATATCCTTGAGGTTCTTACTATGGTTTTCACATCCTAGTTTCCTATGTTTGACTATACCTTTCCTCTGATACCAACTATAATGACCCATAATTCACATAAATTTTTATTAAATTATAATTAAATAATATCTATTAAAACATATAACAGAACTATGATAGGACCATATAGGTATATTTTCTGTAGAAACTGAGAAACATAAACAATTGGTTCATAAATCATCTACATTGTCTCATGTTTATTTCTTCATATATAGAGTCTCTTTTGGCATATCATACATAATACCCTTATTCTTAACCTTTTGAAAAGAAAACATACAAAGGGTGTGATAAAATTCTCCATAAAGGAAAACAATGGAAATATAAATCATATCATATTCATAAGAACATAACATTTTGAAAATATTATCTAGCGAAAGAGATCATAATATCATGACATAGAATAAGTCATAGTAGTGAAATTTAATCCCAATAATTGTAACATAAGACATGAAACTTTATGGAATACTCACATAATAATAGAGAATCATTTCATATTATTCATGACTCATTTCCAAGACCATCATAGTAGACAAAGTCCATTACTAAACCGAGTTCACTCCTCGTTCCAGTCTTGTATCGCTAAACCAGATTAACCTGTCATTCTAACCATGTGTATCCCATGAGATATACATCCTTACACAATGCATTGGAGGGAGGTGAAGGTGCCACCCACCTCATAATGAAACCATTATTATGTGTGGCACAAAATCATAAATCATACATCTTAGAATAACCATTGTAATAAAAATGGGATTCTTAAACATGATGCCATCATAACATAATCAAATATATGTAATAATAGGGATATAAACCTAAAACTATATCATCCTAGATGGAAAATAATTTTGATAAAACACTTGAACTCATTACTTTAGGAAAATATCCTTTCTTCTTCAAATCATTTTATTTTCTCAAAATGACATACAATTTTAAAAGAAATGAATTTTCGTTGAAAATAATCATGAAATCTTGCATAGGAATATTCATGGAAATATTGAATTATTAGATCATAAAAATCTATTCATTCCATATAAGTAAAAAAATATTCTCCTTATACATTTCCCAAAAATGTCAAAAAAGTACCACGTATGGTAAACGAAAGAATTATTCATTACATACCAAGTAGTAAAAGACAAAAATTGGTAAAAAGGACGTTAAATATACATGATATTGTTTTTAAAAAACATGGTCATGGATGATAAATATAACCCTAGTAAATACTTATGAATAAAAAATCTCAGTTAAGAATGAGATTGGAATAATTATCCCTTACATTAGGTCTGATATGCTTTGTGTGTATCTGAACCTCCTCTTCTTTGACGCGCCTCTTCTAAACCACCTATTAGGGAACTATATTTGGTCTTTGAAAAAGATCAATACCTCTAGTATGTTTCTAGGGAAGTGGAGAAGAGAAATGGATAGGGTTTGGCAGAGCACGAAGGCTCAAAATGTTGTGAATAGGAGAGAGAGGAGGTGCCCTTTTATAAGAGAGGAGAGGGGCACTTTTGTAAACCTCTCAAATATTAATTTATAATAAAACCAAACCCCATATAAAAACATCAAAAATCACTCAAATTATAAGATGAGAAGAGACCAGTTTGTAATCTCATCAGCCAATAAATTTTATACATGTTGGGAATTTATTTTAAACCTTACCAACATTATTTATCCTTATTTAATCTACTTTTTTGTGGTAATAATATTCTAAATTTTAAATTATTGTAAATAATTACTTATGTGTTGTGAATTTTCCATAATTGGATACTTTATGACATTTTAGACCATATAAATTTCAATTTATATATTTTAAATATTTTTTTTGATTTTTAAACAATTTAATAATATTTTATTTTTATAAAATAACAATAATGATAATTTTGACACTATTCATTTATTTGAGTTTAAATAAAATCCACACAGAGGATATATTCGAAAAAAAATATTTAATAGATTCATAACATGTCATATTTATACATAAAATTCGTGGAGAAAATTAAATATTTCATATAATATTTATTTTAATATTTTTAAAACCATTTCTTTGATATTTCAATTAATAAAATAATTTCTACATCACTATTCTGTCATCATTAATGATAATTATTTAATCCCTAGAAATGCTATATAAATTCAAATGATATAGATAATTTTATTTTATTTTGGAGACTATTTATCTTTGATTTTTTATGAAGATGATCACCCAATTAAAATTATTACACTTATAAGATATAAGAGAGTGACATGTTGTCACTTTCTTTGGTTTTAATAATAATTACATCATTTTCATGGAAAAAAGTCTATTAAATGAATCTATTCCGACCCTTAGGTTATATGGGTCGACTTATATTCATCTAATAGAATTTTGGTTGGTGTTAGGTTAATTTTATAAAATTATTTTTACCCTTAATTTCCTGATTTACCTTTTACTATGGTAAATAAAATTTACAGTAGTTACTATTTATAAAGCCCAAAAAAAGTAGCCTATTAACATGATTTTGACCTACTAATTCAAAATATGGAATAGATTTTTCCAAATTCAATACATAAAATTTGCATTAATTAAATTAAAAAATAATCTCGTTGTTGAGAAAATGAGTTTTAAAATTTAAAACATTGCAAAAGATTGAACTATTTTTACCTATGGATTCAATGTCAAATTAATGATAATGAAATAAATTATATTAAATGGTAAAAATATATTCTATTTATAAATTAAAACCATTTAATTATCTAATTTAACATTATAAATTATCTTGATGAAAAAAAAATTTATAAGAAAAATATAGCGTATTTTTACTATTCATCAAAATAGGAAAGCTATTAGAAAAGTATAAAAAATTTATCCAATATAAATTTTTATATCCTGATTCATAAGAAAAAGTTTATTTTTTCTAATTGAACTCATAAAATTTTCAAAATTTAGATTTAAAATGGGTGCGCCATCAAAGGGTGGAAAAACTGCATTTTAAAAAAAAAATATTTTATCGGAATAATTGATTTTTTCACATATCATATGTAATATGAATTATAATGTTATATAAAATTAAAAATGTGGTTAATAGTATTTATAATGGCTAGTTTATATAATATTTTAATAACATATCGTTTTTTAGTGAAACTTTGTATTTCGTACAATGCAAGCTATCGAGGAAGGTTGATCTTGCGTGTAACGCAAGCCAAGATAGTGTTATGTGTAGTGAAAGCTTCCTTTGGTGTTGCATATAACATTAGGCAAAAAAATATCTCTCATAAAATCTCAGGGTGTTTCAAAGAATATGTTCTTTCCCTTTGGTAGATATTAATTTTTTCGGTGAGCTACTCTGGTGGTGGGGTAAAAAATATACGTAGGTCCGCTATTGACCAATGGAATATTCCAAAGGTGGACACGCATTTATATTTAAAGAATATAATAATAGTACCATAAGGAATGAAAATATATAAGATCATTCCCGTCAATTTTCACTTGGACATAATAGTAGGAGTCATTAATGGTAATAAGGATAAGGGATAATTATTTAAAGGGGGAGTGGATATAAGCTCACTCGTGTCATATATTTTCCATATATATATTCTAGTAGGATTAAGGTATGAGGGAAGGAATTTGTTATTTACCTAAGTTGTTGTTAGTATATTCCATCACACTGCTCTTGAAACCAATAAATTTTACTGAAGAACAAGATATGTGTGAGTGAAAATGGGGGATTTCCCTATTGGATATCTATATATGTAAACATGGTTTCTTTTGATCTACTTATGTATATTGGTAGACTTAAAACGTGTTAATAAGGGAAAAATAATGTCCATATGAAGCTTTTAAATTATATTGGAAGATTTATTTAGTATATGCGAGGATATTAGAATTATCTGTATGATCATTAGCTCTTCATACCATGATACATATCCTAGACACTCATGTTTGAGCATTAGGATTAGATAACTCATGGGTGGTGTCCTCTACATGTTATTTAGGGATTTATGTAACATGGTGTTAGTGATGTTTGAAGTCGATAGGATGAATTTTAGGATACTAACAAACAATATTGAGGCCAAAATAGTCCTGCTAATCCACCTACATATATTAACGGATGTAGTACTCTTTCTGCTGTGGGGAAATTCACATGAAATTTTTTTTAGGTGGTGATAGGTTCCATGAGCTTCTACTCCACCCATCATTGAATAGATAGTCATAGATGATTAATTTATCAGAGGGATTCATGTATGATTATCAAATCTAAGATGGTACCCTTTAAATGATACTCCCAAATAATAAAATTTGTTAATTTTCATTGGAGAAGTTGTATTTGTTACATTTCATTCTAGTTTAATGAGGCCCCAACATTTTTTTTGGTTCATAGGCATATAACTATTTTTTATTTGATACCATTCATTTTTAATATGAGGAGTTCTGAAGGTCAGAAAAATATCAACACATAATAATAATATATTTTATAAATGAATCATAACAATTAAAAAAGAATGTTAAAAATTGATTTAACAATTAAACGATTCACATCGATATCACATTTTTTATTTCCTATAGAATCCATTGATGTAAAATTCATACGAAATGGTTAATTGATTTGTAGGTTGAGTTATATATTATGTCTAATTTTTTAGAGTAACTAGATCATTACAGAGAACACCATAGAATTAGTGTTGGATGAGAGTTTGGAAGGTTGACCTCATTAAAACATTTCAAGGGAATTCATTTCTACACGTGAAATATAATATATATTTAAGTCAAATTCAGGAATCATTCCAATTTCCCTTCATGGGATAGGTCATCCATGAACCATTTGTTAGTCCACAACATTAATTTATGTGAATATATTAATTTATTTTATATTCCCTATATTTATTTTTTTAATAATTAGTCATTATTAATTTTAAGGTACTATGGTTTAAAGCCATGTAGATGGGGAATCTAGATTTTATCACCATCAAGGGAAGTGTTATGGGTTAGTGGTAATTACGTCGATCCCATAAGAAGGATTTAATAAAAAAAACCAATGAAAGCAATCAGAACACATGACGTTCAATTACACTAAAGGGGCTAGACGTTCCTTTTATGGTTTTGAGACGAGGACCAATCCATAAAGATAAATGGTGTTCAATAAAGAAGTGTAAGAAAAAGGTTCATGAAAAGGTTATTCATTTGGATTATGCATGAGAAACCCTTTCAGGTTGACGTCGTTGGGAATATGTCTCAATGGGGTTATGTTGTTTTCATAAGAATATGGCCTTTTGATACATATAGTTCATTAATCTATTATGATAAGATAAAAAATAGAATATATTTTTGTTATTAATACATAATCATGAGGTAAAAATGATGATTCTGAAATAGGATAGAGGCCTCTAGGTGGGACAATGATTCATGAGTAGTAGGTTGTAATTATGAGACTACCCTAGAATATAGCCTTGGTGGAAGCGACACCTGATCTTATAGAGGATGTAGTATAGAGAGGAAGGATGTGTGTAGAATCATGAGTAATTTAGCACCATGATGGTGATAATGAATGGTTTATAATGTTTAGTTTGTACCTTTCCAAGATATACTAATTTACCTAAATCAAATCCCATATAGTTTGACGTGTATAGTATAATGTTGTGTGATAGGACCATACCAAAAATTTTAACGTCATGTAGTAATAAAACTATCTTTTAGTTTTACATCATGAAGAACAGATGTTATATGAACAGTTTAATGTTCGTCTATGAGGTTGTCTTCATTATGAAATGGTGAGAAACTAAGGATTGAGTAGGTATTATGCATATGATAATTCTTAGGAATTAAAAGCCAACATGTGTTTTAGGTGAAGGAACTAAGAGTTTGGTATTATGACTCGTAGGATGTCAATCCTCTTATTTTACTACCTATTTGTATGAGGGGAGAGATTAAGAGGGCCCACATGTAGTCTAGGCACTGATAAGTAGATGTAGGTATGATTCTATCTTTGGCTACCTCCCTTTCTAAAAGTACTCATAAATCCACTAAGGGGTTAAGGTAAAATACTTCCGGATGGGTTTTTAGTATTAGGTTACATTTCATGGGTCTGGTCACACTAATATATTATTGTCAAGTGAATATATTATTTATAATTTCTTAAGGTCCATATTAGTTAGATAGGATAATTCGTAGACACCATTTATATTGGGAATGTACTGTTAAAGGGTTGTACACTTGTGTTCATGAACCGATCACGTATTTCATGTTAATTTGTAGGAGGCCTTGATAATTAGATAACATAGTGTGTGACTTGTATGATGGGGTAATATAATATCAAGACAAGGGTATTTTTAGTTCCATAGATTGAAAGAAAGAGATTTTTATTTTCCATATTGAGGGAAAGAACCTAGTGGAGTATAAGGTGGATGTCTTACTTCACCCTAACAGGATAAATTATAGGGCCTTGTGTAACCCATGAAATAGATATGGGAATACCCTATCTCACCCAAATTAAAGATAAAATGAATTTCTACTTCACAAATTATAATGCTAAGAATGGGACCATAATTACCCAATAAAACTTCTTCTCACAATGTTTTCTCTTCACTTAATGAGTTTTCGCCACTCAATGATTATGTGTGATTCAATGAGTCATATTTTCTGAAAGGACTATCTTCCTTCAATGAGTCTTTGAAACTCACTAAATTGGATTTTCTCGATAAGTATTATTTAGTCAATGAGGCTGGTTCTCTAAATAGTTTTCCTACTCTTATATTTTAATTTTTGTCTTTGGGGATCCTATTCCTTGTGACCATGGGTCTAAATAGTTGGATTTAGGTGGATGGTTCCTAAATAATTCACTAAATGAATGTCATTTTTCATAGTTTTATGAAACTAGTAGTAAAGTGGTCTTCCTCAAAGTGTTTTTATATTTTTACCTTTTAGGATATATGATTATCCCCATTGGTTAGTTATTTCAATTTGATATATATTGAAAAAGATACATTAAGGGGCGTATGATACTTAGTTAATGGGATCTCTGTGTTCCACTTTATGTTCTCTAATAAATTTCTTGTGAGGATCTTTTGGGTCTTATTAAAAGAAAAATATTTGCAGTTGGGCACATAGGGTTGGGCCTACACATAGATAACATGTAATGATGATCGTGGTAGATTCGTCCCAGTGGTCATGTGTGTGATATTTTTGGTGAATGTACAGTTATGGGTGTAGTATACTGGGCCTTATTATTTGAAAACTTGGGAGAACTCTTCTCTTTCTCCCTAAATCATATATTCTCCCAAATCCTTATGTATCACTTTTTAAAGGAGATCCAGTAAACAAACAAGTATTTCACAAAGTTGTTATATGATTATACATTAATAATAAAAATTTTAATACAATCCCCCAACACAAATATTATTTAAATTTAAATATTTTGATACATGAACATGTTAATAAACCCTATAGTTTATATATCATCTATAATATTCACTAAAATGTTTTCCCTTATAGAATATATATATAATATTCTCCATCCTTACTTGGGAAAATTGGAATTGAAAAATATGGGTCACATTATAAAATGAGCAAGGGATATTAGATATTATAAATCAATAAAGAAATATAAATGAATTTTATAAAGATCATAAAGGTTTGAGAAGAAAATGAATATATAGGATTGTGAACATAATCACAATACCGGATAATAACATAAACATTCATACCCATTTTAATATAATCCCATAAAATGTAATCATAAATCATAAAATATGAATGTGAGATGACATAATAATCCTTCACATATATAACCATACAATATCATATACTAATAGAATAATAACTACCCAAACCATTGTGGAATAATGGACTAGAAAAACCACCCATGTATAAGAATATAGTGTACTAGGTTAACTACCCATATCTCAAAAAAATAAACTTCCATCATGTAGAGTTTCACCTAATGAATTTTATGGATATGATATAGCAACCATGGATTCTCACTCCCCGGTCCTTTGTTGAAAGCAAGAACTTTACATTTTCATATTTAATGCGAATAATTGTGGCACAATTTATTCATCTAAACATTATAAAATAAAAATGGAAAATATGACCACATGGAACCTCTAAGACCATTTTGGTTTAGAGTTTTAGAGATTTTGGATAAAATCCAATATAAATAATTCACATGAAATTACCAGAAAATTTCCATGATATGGCCTAGATATTATTATTTCAGATTTGGTTATTAACATTAACCTTGTTAAAAAATTTATAGACATAAATTGTTCAACATCATTCATTATACCCTTGGTAAAAGAAATAATTTTAATGTTGAGGTCAAATTTTTGTTAATGGTAAAAATAAGCATTATCAATTGAATGTCGTCAATGCTCATAAGGGTGTGAAAGGGTAGGGTGACATAATCATTGTGCATGAGAAAATCAAAAAATAACCCATACCCCTTAATAAAAATGTCATCAAATATGAAATCATTTCAATTTCAGGATTCATCATATTAAATAATCATGATCCATGTTATATCAATCTTGATCAAATGAGGCATCATAAACCCATAACATGCATAACAAAAACATGCTCCTAACTTGGGACATCATTTTCACTTCACTATTTCAATCACACATAAAAATAGAAAAACTATATGGTTGACTTCCAAACCTAATGAATTGGAGGGATATCACAAACCCACCCATACATGGTTTATTGTAGAACAAACCATTATTTGTTTATAACATAACCACCAATAAAATGTAAAAGTACCATTACAAAATCAAAATAAATAAAATAATTAATTCAATCATATAATCAAAGGTATATGTGTTATCCCTTTCATAACTTGATTAACTAGGGGAAATAAAATATGTTATATAAAAATATCATTGAAACATGATTATAATGTAGAGACGAAACTATTTCTATTACAATCTCTTTGAAACAAGGTTATCCCATGGAAAAGAAATTTGTTCCACAAATATATATTTATAAAGTCCTAATCCAAATAATGAAAAAATTAGTTAAGTATCATTTAAAAATATCACCATTTATTTATAAGTAACAATAAGGTTAGTTTACATTTATGAATTGGAATAACATTAAAATATAATTAATTTTTTTTGAGCCAAATACCCTTTTCATTTAAAAAATTACATTATATAATAGAAAATATTTTGAGAAACATTTTCATTTAATATAACATTTAAAAAATATAAAGGAAGTTTTTGAAATAATATAAAACATTTAATGAAGAAAATATAATTCTAGGTACAAAAAAAAATTTAAGACATTTTTAAAACATTTTTAGAAGATATGGATCCTGAAGAAAACTATTTCTAATAGAATAGTGAAATGAGGTCGGATTTTATAAAATCACTTTATCAACAATTTTAACTTCCAAAGAGTGTAAAAAATGGTACAATTACATATAATTATAATGAATACCATGATTATAATATAATTCATTGTAATTATAATATTTTGACATCACAGACTTAATCATAGACAATCCATAAAATGATTAGATTGTAACAAAATAATCTTACCACTTTTCTAAATTTTAATCATAATATCCCTAAAGGAATAACATCATATGAAACATTCAATGTCACAAAAAATAATGATACTGAATATAACATGTTAATTGGGAATTATATACTCCCTATTAAATAATATAGTTATATAACATAACAGACATTTCAATGAATGAAAATTTTGAAAAAAATACCATAATGTTTTGGTATCATTGAACTGTATACCCCATGAAACTGATATCATAAAATTTATATTTAGATCCATATATTCCTATAAATAAGAATTATAATATATATACAAGGTAATTATATTCACCTACCAACAAAATATGTTGTGAATATGGAATATATCACACAGAAAAAAATTGTGAGATGAGAAAACCCATACATTGGGTCTGATTTATAATGATTGTCATGTATCATCATAAATAATAAAATAATGTTAATTATTTAGTTTCATAATATCTTTAACATGTTTATTATTAATTTTATTACACTTATAAACAAGTGATATATAATTAGTTAATCATTTACGTTTACATCATATTTTTTGACAATATTTTTATTACGTGTCAAAATAGAATTTGGTATGTTGACTACGGTCAAAGAGGTTATTATAATTATATATAAAGAATAATAATCAGGAGATAATTATAATATTTAAATTTTAATTATTATTTTAAGACCAATCATGAATTATGTTTCTGAAATGTAAACCAACGTTACTTTCTTGGAGATAGTAGCTCGTACGTACACACGTGTAGTAGTCCATTTTTCAATGATGATTATAGAAATAGGGTAAGTAACATTTATCCTTCCATAATTATAATCATATCATATATAACATATTTTTTAGTAATATGTAAATATATATATCATTATTATAATGTGTTTAGGAAAACAATAATAATCACATCACTTAGAAGAGGAGGTAGACCACACGTCCATGAATGACGTTATAACATTTTTACTATGTGAAATATACTGAATAAAAATATATATTATAATTACATATATTTAATTAGTTAATTCATAGAATTTTTATTACATTTAAACCATATATATTCAGTATATATACCAATATTACATTCCATGTAACGTGTTGGTGAAAACAGTTTGCATCTCTTCATGAGGCGGTTGTCAGCGATACACACGGGCGACGTTATCATATCCCTTACGGTACAGAATGTAAAAATGGTATAGATAATATAATTAATAAATATTTATTATTAAGTTATAAATTTCATAAATATCACATATATATATTTTTTATTTCCTTAATAATTCCTATCCATGAGAGGTGTTAATGTAAATAGGAACAACATCATTCATGGATGCAGTAGTCCACCATATGTAAAATGATGATTTTGTAACACAATTGATGGAAGTGTTTTTGGGAGTAGGTTTTACCATTAACATAACTACATCATATTTTATTTTTGATACTTAGGAAATTATATATTCACTTTATAATAATAATTGAATGGGTGGAGAAATAAATAAAAAATGTGCTTGTTGATAAGAATTTCCGCATCATCGGGTAACTCATTTTTGTTTGTAACAAAATCCATCCATCACCTAATTTATTTCCAAAAAAAGCAGCAATAATTTTTTAGGGAGGTTGGGAGTTTATTTTTTCAAGGTTTGGATGTAAAAAAATAATTTAGAGGTGTGTAGAATAGGTGAGATTGAATTTCATTTTATAATTGAGGAGTGTAATTTTTGTAAATAACAAAAATAATACACTATTGGGAGGTCCCCCTTACATAATGTACTTAATAAAATGAATATTTTTAGATAACAAAATGGTATATGTTCTAGATATGGCTTCTAAATGTGTTTCGGACAAGTTTATAGGTCATTTTTCTCTTATGATTAGCGTTTTAACACCAAGTAAAGTTGTTTTTACCGTAATCACTACATTGAATTTTAACTGCATTCATTAATAATTTTGGTAAAAAACTAATTTGACCTTAGTATAAATTATAAATTATTATAATTAAATATATTTAATCTATTTTTAAAAATAAATTTCACATGAGTGGTAGAAATAAATTTAAAATTAACCCCATAAGTGGGACAAAACAACTTTTTTTAAAGTAAAAAGGATAAAAATATTGAAATGATTTTACATCCAATTTCTATGTGCAATTTATTCCAATGACATTAATTGGATTTATTATTTTATAATTGAAATAATTATTATTTAGACCTTTTTTAAAATATAATTTAACTATATAAAAAAATTAAATGAAATACAATATTCAATTAAAATTCAGTGTGTTTTAATATTCATCAAAAAATGAAACTTATCATAAAAATAAAAAAATAATAACCTAATGTAAATGTTGATATTACACTTTAAAAATTAATTTTATGCTTAAAAAATTATATAATTTTAAAAATTTATTTTTAATTGATGTTAAAAATTAAAATGAGGTAAAATTGTTTTTTAGAAAAATATTGTTGTAAAGTGTAAAATCGGGCTTATTCTTATCTTATGCCTATAAAATATATTTGATTAATGTAAAAAAATTAAACTTATTTAAACCTAATATAGTTATTATTATTAATACCCTCCAATATAATAGATAGGAGATAACTTCCATATTAAATAATAATATTAACAGTGTATTTTTTATTCCCTAAATATCATTATTGCATGAAAAGAGTGATTTTGAAGAAACTCATTGGTTCATGTTGTATACAGTATTGAAAATAGATACCATTTTAATTTATAATTACTATAAAATTTATAAACATTAATAAATATTAAAAATACTTATTCTATCATTTCCTAGGTTGTTACATTCTCCCCCCTTCTATAAATTACATCCTTGCACTTTTATTCACTTATTAAACAAGTGGTGGTTTATTTCCCTCATAAAATTTTTAGATTCCCACAATGATTCATTAGACACGTGATTCATTCATTATACCATAACTTCTTGAATTTTCTTTATTACATAATATTTGATCTATATGGTCAAGAATCTGAACTAGTTCATCCTAATATGAATGATTCTCTTCCAGCTAAAATAATTTAGGTCTAAAAACTTGTGATGAATCTCATACCTATACCATTAACATTGAATCGTGAAATGCATTGTGTACATGGGAAAAACTAAAAGTAAACTCCACTAGTTATGAAACTGATCCTACAATCTCTGGGATTTCATATGGTCCAATGAACTATGGACTCAACTTCCCCTTCCTACCAAAATTTAATAACCTAGATCTTATATTCAGGTATGGATCTTGATTTCAGGTGTTTTTGTGAAAAAAGGGGAGAATTTGGAAAATTCATAAGTACACAACAAGTACATAGGAGTACACTTTGTGTAATCAGTTACCGTGGATAGCTGTGTACTGGTCGTGTAATGTCCAAGTATACAACCATGTGTGGTGAGATGGAATACTGCCTAAAGCGGGTCCCAGAAAAGGCATATACACACCATGTATCTTTAAATAAAAGACTGTGTATTTTAATTTTTAATTTATATATGATACTAGGGCCACGTCTTGTTTACAAAATTTTCTTCCTCTAACCTTGTCTTGTCCATGAGTGACCGAGAGTGATGATTGTTCTTTGAGCAATCAATCCTCAATCCATTCTCTAAATCAACCATCGTCAATTGTGTTAGAATCTCCTCTGTGAGTTATTCGTTTTTTAAAGTCTCTCCCCTTGATTTATCTTCTTTCATGATTTTTTCATGGTTGAAAATTTTGGACGTTTTTGTAGATCTATGATTTTCTAGGTTGATTCAAAGGTTTAGGTTCAACTATATCGATCATTTAATGTCATGGTATGTTGTTTGTGCCATTCTGTAGGTTTCTTTGAATTATATGTGGAAACGTGCCCAATAAACTAGTTTATGGTATTTCATGGTTATTAAATTTAACCCTTTTAATGTCTGTTATGGTTTTTTGCGTGATTTTGGGTTTTTGACTATTAATAGGGTTTATTACCAAGCTATGGATGTGTTTTACAATGTTTCCTTGATATTGGATGCTTGGTCTAGAACTACATTTTAGGCTGTTTGGTTTTCTATTCCTAGTGTTGTTAGGATGGAGTGATATTGTATAAAATGTTTATGATATGCATTATATTTGTTTATCTAGGCAGTTTTTGAGATGTACTTTGGCTACATGATATATTTTGTGCATGATTTAATTACACAAGGTTGTGGGGACCCGGTGTAGTGAGACCATAAGGATAATTGACATTGAGGACTTCCCCAGAGGGCCTATTGTACTTTTCACATTGTGATACCACAAGGGATATTTACGTTGAGTTCTTCTTCAGTGTTTCTGTAGTATACCATTTCAAGAACACAAGGGTAATTGATGTTGACTGATTCCTGATAGAGTCTATAGTTTGCCGTTAAAACACCTCGGGAGGAATTGACAATGTGTTCATCCTTAGAGAGTCTTTGTCTTTGTTAGACCAAGGGGTTAGATCATGTGATCTTTCCCACAGGGTCATTATATCTTATTTATTTAATGATAAGTTGATGCATAGGGGTTAGTATGTGGGAAATTTACTAGAGGGTTTCTTGAGAATGTTTGGTTGAATGTCTAATAAATGAAATTAATGTTGTTGAAACTCTAAGATTGTTTACCTTTGAGTACTTCCTTATTTATTACTTCATTTTGCATATTGGATCCTATATTTATATATATATTCACAGATAGTTTGTCACAAATATTTTGGCGGATTCCTACGGGGATTAGTCTCACACCTGGTTTGGGTATTTCTTTTGGGCCCAAATAGATTATATTGTTGCAGGTTTAGTTAAGGAAAATCACCCTTATAATTCAGGTACCTGAGTACAATAGAGCTCGAGAACCTAGGACAAATCTTAGGCTTGTGATACTGCTAGCATTACCTATTTTATTTGTACATCGGTTTTGTACTGTATTTCTTGAATGGTTATTTGTTTGTATGTTTTTTATAGATATGGGATATGCATCATTTATATATGTGCACCAGTTTATTTATTTTCATTCTTATGCTATTTAGTTATTGGAAGATATTACTGCTTCTGATGTTGTGTATTATTATTGTTCCACTAAGTTACTCTTCCAATGAGGTCATATTTTTTCCATTATCACACCCAAGGACTTTTCTACTAGTTGGAAGCCTATTTCATTTGGGAAAATATGCTTGTGGCCATGTGACCAACCGGGTACAGGGCACCTTTGGGCGGTACTCAGAACCAGGACATTATAAAGTGGTATAAGAGGAATTTTTTTATTTTTGACATACTGTTTAGAGCCTATAGATAGGGATATGAAGGAAAAGGTAGTTGGTAATATATTGTTCCCGGGTGTAGCTAACTCGTGTGTAGGGAAAATCCAACTGACCTTGATTATTAAATTTTTTCTATATTTCAATTGCTACTATTTATTTGATTTCACCATTGGGTGATTCACATGTTTGGAGTTTTTATCATCGATATTATTGAGGTTCTATTTCTGTTGTAACTAGATGAGATGAGGGTATTCCATTTAATGCATCATATAGGTACCTTCTAGAGATCACAGGTCATTAATTCTTGTCAAGACATTTAGTTTTCATTACCGATTTCATGTTGTTGTGATAGATGTTGCGCTAGATGTGCATGTTGTTGTGATAAATACCTTCATATAATACCAACTATTTGATATGTATTAATAATATGTAATATCTATTTTGAATGAATGCCAAAATTTGATCCCTAAGCTGTTATGGGCCATCATGGATCAGAATTTGGAAGATCATGTGATTGATTTCAATGTAATTCCTTTTAATATTCATGAATAAGATGTCAAGATTTGATTCACGGGGAGTATAGGCCCCCACAGATTGAAAACTGGCACTTTAATGTCTATTTTAGTGTTTTTATGGGGTTTCAGAGTAGTTTCTGAGGCTTAATGATTGAAAAAACCTTGAATACATGGAATGTATTGATGAATACTCACTATGTATCCTTCTGTTCAGGAAGGAACAAATTTTATTAAGTACATGTTGTGTACTATATATACATGCCATGTAATCCTTAACTGTGTGACTGGCTATGTGGGTAGAGACATGGGGATGGGAAATGATTGGTGGAACATTCCATGTACATGGAGTACACGTCGTGTTTTGTGGATCGTGTGTCCAACTGTGTGAATAAAAACACAGATGGATTAATCTCAGGTAGTACATGCCATTTCCATCTTGAACATACTATGTGAATTTGACTGTGTTTGCAGCCGTGCGACCAACGACACGGGTCAGTGAAATCATTCTACCACATGTCATGTCTGGAAAAAACACATCATGTATTTTTCTTAGGAGAACCATGTGGCATAGTCATGTAGAGGAACTCAAAGAGGGGGAATCTATTCAAGTACACTCCATGTCCTTGGGAGGAACAAGTCATGTGTAGGGGTGTTACACGACCAGTTTTGGAAGAAGATCACACCCATGTAAAAACATAAGGGAACACACCGTGAAGGTGTAATACACTCCATGTATCCGTGTTTTCAAGAACATGAATTCTTCCTTTATTTTATTCCTTTATTGAACATTTATGTTTCATTCCTTGATAATATTGTTCTAAGTCATGCACTAGACTTTGCAGAGTCATGCCACCGAGTTGTCCTCCGGTTGTTTTTCAGATGCATGTCTATGATTAGACATTGAACATGGTAGATCACGGGATAACATCCAATCCTTATTTCATTCCTATCTTGGAATGATCCATCATTCTGGATATAGGTGTCGACGCTCAGTTCCGAGAAGGCTTCAAGAAGTTTATGCAGACTTTCCAGGGAGCACCACATCCTACCCCTTGTTTGGTAGACTCGATGTGGGTTTTTCAATAGCAGCATCCTCCAACTTTCTTAGGGGATAGAGGACCTTAGGCTGCAGAGTCATGGTTAGAAGACATATTGTTGATCTTTGAGAATTTGGAGATGCCTCCAGAGAGGAGGGTGAAGCTCTCTATGTACATGACTCGGGATTCCTACAAGAGATTGTAGGATGTGATATCATAGGTAGGGTGCCAGTGAGTTGCGACTTGGGATGAGTTATAATGGACCTTCTAGGACTTCTTTAACCTGGAGACAGTGAGGTCCAATCGATCCTGAGAGTTCATGAATATGTAATAGGGTACTCTTTCTGTCAAGGAGTATTATTTTTTGCTTCATTGAGATAAAGTGATTCACACCCATTTTGGGGGGTGATGAGTTATTTCTTGAGAGGATGTTTGAGGATGGTCCCAGACATGATGTATGATCTCAGGTGAACATCATTCGGCTAACTTCTATCACTTCTATTGTCAACTAGGCACTGATCACAGAGAATAACTTGAAGGATTCTAGATCTGTGAGTCAGGGCATTTTAGGATCTAGAGTAGGTACTCTTTCAATTGAAAATATGAAGCACCATATAGATTCTACGTGTGGAGATATGAGTCGGTGAGATAGTTTTTTAGGTTGCTAGGTGGTATGATACCAGTTCGGTAAGAGTGGAAATACAAGGACACATTTCCCGAGAGACCTAATTGAGTGTCGATCATGCGGTAGGATGGGTCATCGTCAGCATTTTAATCAGTGTTTCTCACCAGAAGCTGGTGATAGGAGTTCTACAATGACTCCACATTCAATAGAAGGACCACCGGTTTCTCATTAGTCTGGGAACTGTAGTTCATCTAATTGTTCCAGCCGAGGTGGAGTTCATGGCCACAATTGTCAGACATAGGGTTTTCGAGAACCGCAGGGTGGATCAGCTCAAGGATCTCAGACAACATCACAGTGTTGCGGTGCAGGTCAGTCTTTTTCATTAGAGTAGAACCAGTAGGAGCAGGATCCCAGACCCTATACGGTTAGAGGTATGATTTTGGTTGCCTCAGTTTTAGCTTATGATCCTTCCTATATAGGATCTTATCATAGTTTCATATCTGTTTCTCTTGTCAGAAGCCTTGGGCTCTATATATTTACTACTGCTGATGTATTAAATCTGGACACACTATTGGGGACTAGAACGGCTAGTCTGTGTCAGTGCTATGAGTGCCCTCTTGGGGTTGGTGGGTGTCACATTTTATGGGACCTTTATGTCTTAGAGATGAAAGGTTATGGAATCATTCTTTGAATGAACTTGTTAGTTCCCTTCCTGGGTGTTGTTGATTGCTATCATCATAGGGTGAGTTTCATGTCACCAGGGGCAGTATGATACTACATAGGGGAGAATGGGTAGTCTTGGGAAGCAGAGTGGGACCCAAGCATCATGGATTGAGAGGAATTATATACTATATTTCTATTTTGTATCTAGATGACCAGGGGACTTCATAGATGTACTTTACTCCAATGGTTGGTCCCTTCATGGAGTCTTTCTAGATAAATTTTCAGGTTTTCATCTGGAGCAAGAGGTATAATTTTCTTTTGAGCTTGTTCCATGGGTAGCACCGGTGTCCATTCCTCTTTATAGGATGGATAAACAAAAGTAACATGTGCCCAATAAGTATTTTGAGTAGTTTCATTCAAAGGGTTTCATCCGACCCTGTAATTCTCCTTGGGGTTATCATGTCTTGTTTGCGAAGAAGGTAGATGGTACCCTCAGACTTTACGTGGATTATCGAAGGATGAACCAGTTCATAGTCATGAGACAATATACCTTTCCAATGATTGATGATATCTTTGATCATCTACGAGTATTCGAGGTGTTATAAAAGATTGAATTGAGGTCCGGTTATCATCAGTTTCATGTTACACCATATGATATACCTCTTACAGCCTTCAAGAGAAGGTATAGTCTATATGAGTATGTGGTTATACCATTAGGTGTTACGAACGCGCCAGAAATTTTTATAGAACTAAGGAGCCGAGTGTTCCATACATACTTGGAATCCTTTGTGGTGGTTTTCTGGATGATATCGTGGAGTACTCTCACACTCAACACGCCCATTTTGAGTTCACTGAGAGAGCATCAGTTGTATGTTATGCTCTCAATATGCCACTTTTTTATAGACTAGATTCACTTTTTTGGTCTTTTTATCTCATAAAAAGAAGTGTTAAGAGACCCAAAGAATGTAAAAGCAGTAGTTTCCAAGGAGTGTCCAAATAAACTCTTTGAGATACAGAGTTTTTTAGGGATTACTGGTTACTACATATGTTTTATATAGGAATTTTCACATTTAGAAGCGTCATTGATGGGCCATACTAAGAAGGGTGTGAAATACCTATAGAAAAATTCATGTGATTTATCCTTTCAAGAGATGAAAGTGAGGATGACATCAGCATCGATACTATTTTTCTAGATCTATTAAAGAGCTATATTCTCTTCTAAGAGGCGTTAGTTATCAGGCTGGGAGTAGTGCTTATGCTGGGGGAAGGATTTTTTGCGTACAGGTCTCAGCTATTGAAGACACATGAGATTAATTACCTGACACACTATCTCGAGTTAGTTTTAGTTTTTCATGCTTTACACTATTGGAGACATAATCTATTGGGAGATCAATTTGTGGTTTTCACTCACCACAAAAGTTTCAACTATATATTCACTCAGTGAGATCGGAACATGATACAACGAAGGTGGGTTGAGTACCATTAGTCCTTTTACTTTGAGCTTTCCTACATTCCAATAAAATGCAACATAGTGGATGATGCATTGAGTAGAAGGAATCAGATAGATGCAGTTCATGAGTTTATTAGTGAGTGGAATATTTTGGCTCTATTCTCTGAGATGCATTTTGAGGAGCATGACAAACAGGGGCTTGTAATTTTTATTCTATAGCTATTACATCTACTCTTCTTGATCAAGTCCAAATGAGGTAGCTATTAGATGAAGAAGGAATACTTCTATAGAGTAGTGTGTAATTAGAGGACTCTATTCCTAGATGTACCATTGCCGAGGATGAGATTTTGTGTTTTCTAGGGTGTTTATAGGTCTCAGTATACATACGTGGGGAGCCCATGCGGGATTCTCATTATTTGGTTTGGCCAGTTCATCCTGGTGTCACCAAGATGTATCGAGATCTACACTGTTATATTTGGTGGCCAGGTATGAAGAGAGATTTTTGATATTTTTCCAGGACATGTTCCACCTTTTAGCAGGTGAAGGAAGAGCATCGGTGACCAATAAGGCTTTTGAAGTAGTTAACGATTCCTGAGTGGAAGTGGAATGATGTCACTATGGACTGTGAGACAGGTTTACCAAGGTCACCTCGATGGAAGGATTTAGTTTGGGTTTTCATTGACAAACTCACAATGGTTTCACACTTCTTACCGATCAAGGATACCTTTAGGGTTGATTAGCTAATATGTTTGTACGTCTGAGATATTGTACATTTACATGGGGTTCTACACTACATTGTTTCAGAAAAGGATTCCCATTTTACTTCTTGGGACTAGCAGGGAATATAGAGGGAATTGGGTTTACAATTACTTCTGAGTACAAATTACCATACTCAAATAGATGTCCAGTCCGAGCATACGATTCTGGTGATGTAGGAGATGCTTCGAGTATGCATCCTAGATTTTGGTGGTTCTTGGGAGAATCACATACCTATGGTGGATTTTTCCTACAATAATAATTTTTATGAAACAATTAAAATGGAACCTTATGTGGCTTTGTGTGGATGGCCATTCCGATCACCCCTATATTGGATAGAAGCAGGAGAGGAAACTATGTTGGGACCTTGTCTCATCCAGGAGACCACAGAGCAGGTGGAGTTGATTCGGAAGAGGATGGATACTGCATAGTCCTGATAGAAGTCTTATGTTGATCGATGAAGACGACCTTTGGAGTTTGAGGTCAGAGATCCATTTTTCCTGTGTGTCACACCGTGGTTGTGACATAGGAGGATTAAGAGATAAGAAAATATTTCACTGAGATACATGGGTCCGTTTGAGGTTTTGGAGAGATTCTGGCTCATTTCCAATCAGTTGCAGATACCTCAAAGATACATGGATATACACGGCATCTTCCAGGTTTCTCATCTACAAAATTACTTCTCAGACTCATCTCCTATTTTTCAACCTGAGGAGGTTGTGTTAGAGGTGGACACATCATTCGAAGGGAATCCTATCCAGATTTTTGATCACATCGTGAAGGTTCTCTATAGTCAGTCCATTCCTATGGTATGGGTTCTATGGCCAGGCAGGCGAGTACAGGACGAGATGTGGTAGATGGGGGCTAATGTGTGATTTTAGTGGTCGGATCTGTTTGAGGATTCTTATTCTACACATCCTCAATAAGGAAATTTGGGGAAAATTTTCTTTTTAATTGGGGAAGTATGTAAAAACCAATATCTTCTTTTCATGTATGGATCTTGATTTCAGGTTTTTTTTAGAAAAAGGGGAGAAATTGAAAACTTCATAAGTACATGTCTTGTAAAGGCTGTGTAATAGACAAGTACACGACTATGGGGGGTGAGCTAGAGACCACATAAATCAAGGCCCAATAAAGGCATACAGAAGTTGTGGATATTTAAAGACACATTGTGTATTTCTATTTTTAATTGATATATCAAACCGGGACAAAATTTTGTTTATAAAACAGTCTTCTTCTGGCCTCGTATCATCCCAGAGTGACTGGGAGCATCTATTCTCCTTTGATCCATTGATCCTCTATCCGTTCTTTGAATCAACCACTTTCAATTTTTTTGGAATCACCTCGGTGAGTTATTCCTTATTATGGAGCCTTTACTATTGATTTCTCTTCTTTCATGAGTTGTTCATGGTTGAACATTTTGGATGTTTTTTTATATCGATGATATTCTAGATCGATTAAAAGGATGGGATTCAACTATAACGATCATACAACGACAAGGTAGGTGGTTTGTGCCTTTTCATTGTTTTATTTGAATTATATATATAGAAAGTTCCCAATACTGTAGTTTCGGGTATTGTATGTATAAGAAATTTAACCTTGTTGATGCCTGTTTTGGTCTGTTTTCTTGAGTATGGATTTGTTTCTATGAATATGGTTTTGTACCTTTACATGGATGTGTTTTCCCAGGTTTTTTTTATAATGGTCGTTGGGTCTAGAACTTTCTTTTAGGATGTTTTTTTCTATGATTAGTGTTTTAAGGATAGAGTGATATTATATGAAATGTTTGGGTTATGCATTGTAGTTGTTTAGCCAGGTATTTTTTGAGATTTACTTTTCCTTCTAGATATTTTTTGTGAATGATTTTATTACATAGAGCTATGGGAACCTAGTGTAGTTAGGGAATATGGGGAATTGACATTGAGGGCTTCCCTAGAGTGTCTGTTGTACTTTTCATGTTGTGAGACCACATGGGGAATTGACATTGAGTGCTTCCTCATAGTGCCTACAGTATACCATTATGAGAACACATGGGGAATTGATGTTGCGTGATTCCTCAGATATTCTATAGTTTACTGTTAAAAGACCATAGGAGGAATTGACGGTGAGTGCTTCCTCATAGAGTATTTTTCCTTGGGAGACAGACGGGTTAGACCGTGTGATCTTTCACATAGGGTCATTATATCTTATTAATTTAAAGATAAATTGAACTAAAGGTGTTATACTGTGAGAACTTTCCTAGAGGGTTTCTTGAGATTGTTTTATTGAATGATTAATAAATTTAAATGAATTTAGTTGAAACTATATGATTATTTAATTTTCAGTACTTCCTTGTTTATTATATAATTTTGAATAATTCATGCAATATATATTAACTGGTAATTAGTCACAGATATTACGGTGGTTTCGTACTAGGATTTTTCTCACACCTAGTTTGGGCCATGCTTTTGTGACCAAACTGATTACATAGTTTCATCTATATATAAGGGAAAGTTCCATTCTACTTCAAGTACTTGAGTGTTGTGGAGATGGAGAGAATGGGACCAACCTGAGGCATGGGATGCTAATTGAGTTACCTTTTTTCTTTGTACATTGTTTTAGTACTATATTTCCAGCAAGGTGATTTTTGTGGCTGCTTTCCTAGACATATGTGACTTGCATCATTTATATATATGCTCTGGTTGTTTCTTTACCTTTAGTATTTCTCTGATTTCTTATTGGATGGTATTATTCCTTCCGTTGGAGTGTATTATTGTTGTTCTATTTTGTTAATCTACAAATGAGGGAATATTTTCCCCACTATCACACCCAAGGGCCTAGCTACTAATCGGCAGCCTATGCCATTTGAGGAAATTCACTTGAGGCCATGTGACCTACTGGGTATGTGTCACCTTTAAGCAGAACCCATAACTAGGATTTTACAAATAAATTATCACACTTTTATATAGAGAAACATTTTGAAATACATGATCACTAACCTGGAAATAAAGATACTTCCTTTGATTATCCGCATAAATTTTCATCAATCTTTGAGCTATCATCATGTGTTACTGAATCATCTTAACTTCCAATTTTGTTTCCTCAACCTTGTCTGGTCCCATCACCTTCCTTTCTCCAAAATTATCAAAAACGTTGGTGTCTAAAACCTCTTTCCATATAATGCATAAAATTGATCAATATATTTACCGCAATGAAAAATTTTGTTATAAAAATATCAAAAAAAAAATATACCAATCCAAAACTTACTTAATAATCCATTGAGCAATAATGAAGCATATCTTCAATGGTCTGAAGCATCTTCTTGGATTTTCCATAAGATCGAGGATGAAAAGATGTAGTGAAAATTAATTTAGTACCCAATAACACCTAAATTCATTTCTCAAAATTATATGGCATCCTTGGATCACAGTCTAAAATAATAAAGAGGCACTCCTTGTAACATGACTATCTGATTTAGATAATGTCAATAAAGGGGATCTAAAGACATTATATCTCAAATACGAAGTAAATGTGATGATTTAGTTAATCCATCAATAACAAAAAAAATCACATTATTACCTTGATATGTATTTTGAAATCCTACAATGAAATCCATTAATATATTCTATCACTTCCTCTCTTGATTTGGAAAATGTTGACCTATCCTCTTTTGTAACATTCCATATACTGTAACCTTATGAAAAATGATACATTAAATAGTAAATTCAATAATATATCTTTCCATTCCATCCCAGTAGTACTACTCTTGATGGTCCTTATACATATTTGTGTTTCCCATATGAATGGAAAATAAATAACCATGAGCTTCTTTCAATACAAATTTCCTTAATTGGGAGTCACAAGTCACGCATAATTTTTTCAATATCATAAAACACTTTATTAATTAATATTAAAATTAAGAATATTACCCTTCTTAATGGATTCCAAAATATCTTAAAAAATTTGATCCACCAAACGAGATTTCTTAATTTTATCTGATAATGTCGACTCCACTGAAGCTAGGAAAAAAGAGGATTTCCCTACATCCACAAATTCTCATCCAAATTTTATCAAATCATTAAACATTCTGTCATGTTCTAAATGTAACATGGTTAAGGTGGGATTATTTTTTAAACTCAATTCATTGGACACTTTATTTTCATTTCCATGACGGTAATGAATCTTTTATTCACAATCCTTGATCAATTCTACCCATATTCTCTATCTCATGTTCAATTATTTTAGAGTGAATATATACTTTAATCTTGTATGATCAATATATATTTAACACTTCACTAGATAAAAATGATGTGTCAAAATATGAAAAGAGAAAACAAAAACTTATTGTTCCATATCATATGTAGGATAATTAAAACACATGAGATTTAAACTGGCATGATGTATAAGTGATAACCATTTCATTCTGCATCAAGTAATAACCCATTACTTTTTGTGAAGAATAATTTTTGTTGAAAAATACCCATTTCTAGAAGGAAGGGATAAAACTAGATTATTGGCCAATTTCCTTTTTAGTTCTTAAAAAAACATGAGATTCTTCTATCCATATGAACCTAACTCCCATTCATATTAACATAGATCTTGGTCTACATAAATGAGGAATGTTTTCATCTTGCCCATGATAATAACTCTGAAATACAAGGAAACTATGAATCTCTATGATATTGTTAGGTCTTGGACAATCTTAAACAATTTTTATAAATGTTTTATGTCATTTCATTTTTAGACACAATATTCCCAATGAATTAAGTTTTTTTAAAAAAAATATATCTTACTAAAAATTTCAGATATTTTATTTTATCTTAATATTTTAGAAACAAACTATATGTGGCTTTAATTTTCATTTGTATTTTAGATTGTATAAAAATATATTCTATAAAAACAACCACAAACTAATAGTAAAACTGATGGAATAATCAATTCATAAGATTTAAAAATACATATGGTGTATTAAATAACCCAAATGTAATAACTAAAAAATCATAATTCCCATATCACATTTGGAATTATATCATCTGAATTTCATCCTCCTTCACCTTTTGGTGATGTAACACGAACCTCATATCAATATTTAAGAAAATTATAATCTCCCTAAAGATGATCAGAAAAATCAGAAATATAATGAAATTTATTCTTGTTCAAAATAGTGATTTTATTATAGGATCTATATTAAATTAATATTATCATTGAACGATCTTTATGTTTTTTATATAAAACAGGATAATCCCATGGTGATGTTCAAGTTTTAATGAAACTTTTAATGAGAAAACATGAAACTAATTTATCAATTAAATAAGTTCTAATTAATCCATTTGATAAGGGGGTATAGAATAGTCCTAGAATATAGTACTAAATAAATAGTAAATTAGAAATCTTGACCTGGAAAAACACAATGTAATTCATCAGTAAAAACATTTTTAAATTCGTTTACTACTGGGATGTTAATAATCAGAACTATTTCTTTATTTTCATCAACATTAACAAGATAAATTTCATTTCCATCATTAATCAATTTCATATCTTCTTGGTATGTTATAAAATGTATGAAATCATTGAATAAAACATTCTTTGATTTTCTATTGATTTTAGAATGATAATTTGAAATCCAATCCACATAAAAATTTTATGAAACTCCACTATGAGAAGTCTGACATGATTTGAAAGAATTACCATCTCACTAATAATAATTGGAAGGTTATTATAAATCTAGGATTCTTTAATACATCCACCAATAGTTTTAACCAATAGTATTATATCACATTTTTATGGTGATATTCTTAATTTACATTCAAATTTATAAGAAATGAAATAATTCAAAGGTATGGAGTCAAAAAGACTATTGACATAATTATAATAGACAAGTAACATACCGTGCACCACTTAAATTGATTTCCCAAAATCCATCATAGTAATAGAAAATGTTTTTGATATACCTTTAAAATTATGATCTTTCTGGTTTCGACCCTTGGTAATCAACTTCAGGCACACATTAGAACAATTCCATAACTTATTGTAACTAAAAAAATATTACCATTGGCTTTTCATTTCATGAACATTCATCTCTCATGCATTCATGATCCATATGATAAATGTTGACACATCAAAATCACTTACCAGATATTAAAATAAATTCTATAGGATTATTTTTAAAACACATATAACAATATGGGAACTTGGTGTTCTTACCTGCAAATATATTTATTGAATTTTTCCCATTTCCTTCCAACAAGACATCTTATTTTTCTTATTTTAATGGGACATCTGATTATCAAAAAACATCCTTTCTACCATATAGTAAAAAATAACACATTTATCAAAACTTGTTTACTCATGAAAAGTCAATTACCTTTGATATCATGGATTTAATAATGAGTAAACGAGATTTATCAAACAAAAAATATATTGGATAAAATATTTGATCCACCTCACTAATCGAGTGAGGTTTTATTCATATGTGGCCTCTGAATCTTAATCTCCTTATAGAAATTCTATGAATTTAATTTACATCCTTTATCAAAAATACTTTTTAATATATTTCTCGTTGAAAATATTCTTAAATTAATCACATTACATGGTATTAATATCTTTACTTTCTCAGATATTTGGGACCATTGAACACTGCTGGTCAACTTCACCATCAAAATGATAAATTTAAAGAGTATACTTTTAGTGATCCAAACTACAAATTAAAACAAATATCATTTATAGTTTTTTAAAACAAACCTCAACTAGAACAATGTTAGATGATACTCTCAATGATGGGGGTTCGTTTCCCTTAAATTCTCCACTATCATCATATTTATCTATGATAGATTTGGTTTCTCTCTTTCATGGATAACACCAAAATTTATAGCCTTGTTAAACTAAAAATTAACTGAAAAAACTACTCCTTTTTAATTCCAACCAACCCAATATTCTTAGTTTAAAATATATTTTTCTCTGGGTGCCTTCACCCTAAAACATCATTGTTTCTCTATAAAAATCCATTTTAATCAAATATAATTTAGATGAAGAAAAATAGTAATCTTCAAATGATATATAAATTCAAATTAACACTAAGGATAAATATTTATATAGAATTATAGTGATATTATCCTAAAATATAAAGTTATCTAATCTTTTCCTTTGATACTATTTATAACAGCACAGGAACCACACTCCCGGATACTATGCTGAAATCACGAACTTTACATTTCAGAATTTAATACCCATAATTGGGAAACTATTTTTCATATAAAAAATTAAAAATCAAAATGATGAGTGGATGGATTTTTTGGTAATTTAGTAAGGGTTTTTACAATAAACAGTTCTTGAGAGGGGTGTATAATGGGGGAGAGTGAATTCCATTTTATAATTTAGGAGGAGTGTAATTCTTGAAAATACCAAAAAGATTAAAATATTGGGAGGTATCCAATTTTTAATGAGCCTAAAATAATGATCCATATTTGATCCAAGAGGTGGTAATGTCTCAATATGTCCAGAAAATTTGTTTTGGAAAATATTCTAGGTTATTTTATCTATTAGGATTAATTTTTAACCACTAAGAAAATTCATTTTTATATTAATTGTTGTAATTAACTATAATTTAATTCACACACATATATATATATATATTCAAAAGCTAAGTTGGACTTAATAGAAATTATAAATTATGATTATTCAAAATTTGGAATCCATTTTTAGAGGATAAATTCATATTATTTAATGAAATTAATTTTATATTAATCTTATAGATAGGATAAAATAATGAATTTAGAAAGTAAAATTTTTCAAATATATGAAATGTTTTATGTCCAATTTCAATGTAAAATCAATTCTAATGACCTAAATTGGATTTATTTTTTGTATTATTTAGATAATTAAACATTAAAAACAATTTAAAATATAATTTTACTACACATATAAATGAGATAAAAATTCTGTTTGGAATTAAAATTCATTATTTTCACTATTAATAAAAAAATGAAACTTCTCATAAAGTTAACAAAAAATCACCAGAGGTAAATTTAGATATTCTGATTTAAAAAATGTTGTTTTAAATTTAAAATAAATTTCATTAAAGTGACAAATATTATTTTTAAAACATGTTCTACATTAGAAGGTTGTAAAATGACTTAAAACCTAAATTGTTTAAGTGTAAAATAGGATTTTTTATTATCTTATGCCAATCAAATCTATTTAATGAATGTAGAAAACAATTATAAATGGTTGTAAATATTACATTGTTTCTAATATTTATACCTTCTGTTATAATCGTTAGGTGAAAATTTTTATATTAAATACTCTTAAATTCATCCCATTCCAATGAGTCAATCTCTTCTCTTTCCCTGATATTCTTAAGAATTATCCACTGTAAGAAAACATCACCTTCAAAAAGATAAATTTAAATTGTTAATTTTTTTGGATCCATGCATCACATGACATCGAATATATTTTATAGGTAATCAATTCATTATTCAGCTAGCACAAGGTTATATGATCCTCTAAATGATGGGTGTTGTTGTCTTGTAAAATACTATATTATTGTCATGTTCCTCTATGGTAAATATTTTTTCTATATCACATGAATACCACCCCCTTTTATAGCCAATGTACATAGATGCATCATTGTAATAAACTACTCTGTTTCAATTCCAACTATCTCAAGATGTTGATTTGATGGATATTTACACTCGATTCCTTCTCACTAAAACATCCATATTTCCACTACAGAAACCATTATGAAAAAACAAATATTTGATGAAGAAACGTTGTAATCCTTAAATTATATGTAATTAAAATTAACCATAAAATGAAATATTTCTAGTTTGTGATACTAATATTAACCTAAACCCTCGATTTATCTAAACTTTCCATTGATAACATATATAAAAATTCAGGACATGAGCTCCTAGATCTTGTACAAAAATCATTAACAATATATTTTTGTATTTAATGCTGATAATTGTGACCAAATTTTTATAAACTAAAAATTAAATCATAAAAACAAAATTGAATCACATATAACCTCTATGAAATTTTATGTTTAGAGTTTTATTAAATTTTGAAAGGCTCTGATATAAACAATTCTCATATTTTCAAATGATCAATTATCCCAATTAACAAACCTATTCTAATTTCACATCTTATCCCCAACATCATCCATATAAAATCCTTTATATACATAAAATTTTTAGCCTCATTATTTATAATGTAGGGAAAATGAACAATATTAAGGTTGATATCATAATCTCAGTAAGGATAAACATAATAATTAAAAATTAAATGTCATCAAAGAAAATAATAATTCATAATGGTTTAAGAACATAATCAGAGTGCAAGAGAGATTTATAAAATAAATCATACCCATAAATACTTCAATTGTAAAATATAAAAATATGGAATATGAAATATTAATTAGATTCATTAATCATGATCCATGTGACATAAGTCATGATCAAATGAAACATTATAAACACATAGAAAGAATAAAGAAAACATGTATGTAACATGGAATATCATTTTTACATAACTCTTATAATAAATCTTATAAATAAAATAACCATATAGATAACTTCAATACCCAATTCATTGTAGAAATATCATGGACCTACCCATCCTTTTTTCTCATTAAACCATCCATCATTTGTTTTATAACATAACCACCCATCAAATTTCCAAGTACCATTACAAAATCATAACACATAAAATCTTTCATTTAATCTTAAAAGTATAGGAAAAACCATTATCCCTTTAATTACAAGATTATAAAATTTAAAATAAATGGGTTCTATAACAACATCATTGAATCATGAATAATATCTTGTAAATAAATGGGTTATATAACAATCTCTTGGTAACATGGTTAACCATTGTAAAATAATCATTCTTTACAACAAAATTGTTGAGACAATATTAATCCATCCTAAGAAATAATGATGATGGAATCAATACATAACATACCAATTGGATAATATGTAACAAAATGCTATGTTGACAATGATGAATGGAAATACCATTAAAATATGATTATTTTTTTAAATACAATTTTCATTTTGAAAATAAAATTTTAAAATATAAAACTCTTTGAAAAACATTTTCTTTTAGGATAAAATTGAAAAAAGATAGTTGATTATTTTGAAATAATATAATTAATTTATTGATGAAGAAACCTCTTCATATTTTAAAAAAAAGTTTTATTCTTTTTTTAGAAAACATGGTTTTAAAAGAAAATAGATTTCTAACGAAAGAGAGAAATGATGTTGGGTTTTTTAAAACAGATTCTCAAGAATTTTAAGTAACAAATAATGAAAAAATGGTAATATTAATTTTTAGCATCATTAATAAATCAAAATATTATAATTATAGTGAATAATGAGGTTTAAACATGGGATACTTAATCATATACAATCCCGATAAATGATGAGATTGTACCAAAAGACTCTTACCACTATTTTAAAATTAAATAATAATCCACATGGATGAATAACATTAAATGGAAAATAGAATATAATTTAAAATAAATATATTCAAGATATGACCAAAAATCAGGGAATTATATACACTATATAAATTAAAATAGTTTTATTACATAAGGAATATCTCAAAAAGAATAATTGTGAAAAAAATACATTACTGGTTTGGTAACAGTGAAATTGAAAACCCCATGAAAGATTTACCATAAAATTTAGGTCTAAATTCTTATAAAATTAAGTATAAGAATCACAAAATACATCCTTGGTAATTTTATACAACAAATAAAATAAAATAATATATGAATAAGGAATATATCTTAATGAAATAAATGTGAGATGAGAAAACCCCTTACCATGAGTCTGATTCATCGTGATTCTTCATTTTATTCCTAAAAAACAAACATATATTAATTAATTACTTTATTGATAACCTTTTAAAATTTAATTATAAATTTTATATCACTTTAAAATTAGTTATAGATATTTACTTAATAAATTATTTTTACATCATATGTTTTTACCATATTTGTCTTATGTTTCATAATTGACTTTGGTATGTTGATTATGGTCATTGAGGTCACTATATAAATTTTTTCACAAAAAAATAATGAAATTAATATCATATTTATACATAATTTTTTTTAATACAATCATTGATGATGATTATGAAAAATGAACCATCTTTATGATTAGGGAGACGATAGATCGTATGTACAAATGAGTAACAATCCCATTTTTTCAATGATCGTTATAGAAATAACGTAAGTAACATTTATCTTTAAAAATGATCATAATATAAAAATACCATATTATTTAATATGTAAATACTTATATATCATTATAATTATGTGGTGATGAAAAATATGAATCACATTTCTCTGAGGAGGTGGTAGTCCACACATCCACGAATGATGTTGCCACTTTTTCAGTGTATGAAATGGAATACAGATAATGATATATTATATTTCATGAAATATAATTATTTAATTAATAGAATAATTATTTTATTTTTTTAATATATAATCAATATATTTACCCTTACAACCATACATGTCACATGATTATTAAAATAATTCACATCACTTCGTGAGGTGGTAGTCCAACATACGCAAGAGCAACATTATCATAAAGAGTATAGTATGAAATGATAAAAGTGTATAAGATATAATGAATCAATATATATTAATATTAAATAAATTTAATAAATATCATATATAAATATTGTGTTCTTCATAATTCCAAACTATGATAGGTGGTAAAAGAAAAATGAATGACGTCGTTTCGCGAGGTTATACTCATCCATACACACGAATTATTATTTAACAACCCCTTTGATAGAACTATGTGTTGTTTTATGTCATTACATAAACATAAAAATAAAAATATTATAATTAGTATAATTATTTTTTATATAGTAATGGTATAATAATAATCTAAGTAGTGGAGAAATAAATAAATCAAAATGGCTCTTGATAAATAATACCATTTCTTTGGGTAACTCCATTTAGTTTGTACCAAAATAATTCCTTGGATGGGTTTTTCACAAAGTAAATTATTTTATGAAGAGGTTAGGTATGTTGAGATTTTTTATGTATGGGGTTTGGATGATCCAAAATGAATGGGATTTGTGTAGAATGGGGGATTCTGAATTCACTTTTATAATTGAGGAGGAGTGGGATTCATATAAATACCAAAACATTCAAACATTATTGGGAGTTATCCCTTAAATCATGTTCCTTAAATAAGGAAATAATTTATATAAAATGTGTTATATTTTAGAAATATATAGTGACCATATCCTTTTACACATATCATTACATGATTTATGCACAATTAAACACCATATTACAATCGAAGGATCGTAAATTCTAATGTCTTGGATGATTGGGTACATAATTAAAAATCATAAAAACAAAATTTATTTAATCTATAAATTGAGCTCATAACATACATTTTTATCAAATATATTCATATGAAAACCTGGGGATAATATGAAAAAAAAGGATGATCTAAAAATCCTACTGATGGAATAATCATAAGAATAAATCTTAGCACATGGGTTAGAAGGCGTAACATATTGACATAAAAATGCATGGATATAAGGAATATTACTATTTAGACCATGGGATATTATAATCATGGAATTATATAAATGTTGAAGAGACATAAAACACAACTTTATCATGATTCAAGGCTCATTTCACTGAGAGGAGAACAAGTTAATTCTCGTAGCACATAAAAGAGAATGAGTCAAGGCAAACCACCAACACTATTACACATAACATCTCATGAGACTAAAATTTAACAAATAAATTTGAGAAATATCTAGGAAAACCCATAATAACATGTTATTTAATATTTATTACATATAAATAATCATATGTATGGAATCAAACATAAACATAATGTTTACCCATGGAAAGAAACATGAATCTTTATCATTTCATAAGGCAAAATAAAAGGATGTAACATAAAAGTGTCATTAATAGAAATGAGTTAAATCTTACATATACTATAATAAAAGATACTAGGCATAATTATAATATTTCATTTAAAACTTAACTGATAACATGTAAAAATATAATTTAAGAAACTATAGAATTAAAACATTTTAGTGTGTTTTAAAGAAAAATATCAAAGATCATTTAAAACTGAAAAGGGTTAATCATTTATATAAAAATATAAGTGAACCAAGAAGGATTAAATAATAAAATGAGTGGATTTATTAAAATAATGGTAGATTAAAATATTTTATTGATTTAACATGAAAATGGGTAAGAATTTGAAAAGCTCCCTTAAAATGGATTACTTATAAAGAAGTATCGGGAAGTGAACCATATAAAACATGTATATACCTGAAGATGTAGGATAAATAAATATTAATACATGATTTCGGAACATGTAAGTTGTATTTAAATTATTTAAATAAAATTAATAAAGAATTTTATTATTTTAAAAATAGGGAAATGAAAAACTGAATGAATAATGGAGGTTTAGGTTGAATCCCATACCTTAAGTCTGATGGTGCCCTTTACTTGATCATAATGTCATGGTAACCAAATTACATTCATTAATTAATAATTATAGAACCTAATATACATGAATTTTATTTATTATCATTTTATCCTATAGAGACCCGAAGCTTGATGTACATGGACATTACATTACTTTTGCAGAATACTTAATACATAACAAAAATAGACACACAAGGACCGTAATAGTTTAGTGTCTTTGGAAACTCGGAATAAAATCTTCTAATCGTGGTGAAAGATCTTCAACATCTCCCATAAAGATCTTCCTCTTTTTTTTCTTACCTAAAACCTTTCTTTATATCTTGGGAAAAAGAAAACTTAAAAAGGGTGGGCACAAATGCTCAGTAAGGGTAAGCATGGGTAAAATAAAACATAGTATATACATTTGAATGTAAAAACATGAACATAATGTTTAAACATCAAAATCTTGAGCAATGTCATAAAACATAGAAGTACGTAAGGCATAGATCATAAAGAAACATTAAGAATGATAAAATAGCATGGGAATAAAACATGTAATTGTGGAAACCATTAATCACATGATATGATTTCTATATTAACCAAGGCATTGCTGCCAAGACCATCTTAGTGGACAAAGTCCCTTTCTAAATTGAGTTCACTCCTCGTTCCAGTACAGTATTACTGAATCTGTTTAACTTGTCGTTAAATCCATGTCTATATCATGAGATATAAATCTTTACCCAATTCATTGGAGGGATATATAGGTCCCACCCATCTCATAATGAAATCATTCTTACTTGTGCCACAATATAAACATACATCATTCATAATAACCCAACGAATAAAATGGGTTTCATAAACATCATCCCATCATAACATAATCCATATAAAAGAAATGGATATCATTTCATAATAAGAAAAGTTAAACCATGTTAATCATAGTGACATTAACATTATACTTAAAACATACAAATATAAAATAATTTCATTTTATATGGAAAATGGTTTTGATAAAACACTTGAAATGAATTCTTGAGGAAAATATCATTTCTTCTTTAAAATAATTTTCTTTTCACAAAATGTCATGAATTTTTAAAAGAAAAGGATTTTCTTGAAAATAGTCATGAAATCGTTTTGAGGAAGCTTCATTAAAATCATGCTTTAAAAATCCGTTCGTAACATATAAGTTAAAAAAACATTCTTCTCGTACTTTTGCCGGAAAAGTCAAAAAGTACCTCGTACGAAAAACGACAAAAGATTCCTTTAATATACTTTACTAAAAACTCACCGAATGGTAAAATTGGATTTGAAAAATTGTAGGTGGATGGAAACAATATTACATATTGAGGGAACATGGACGTGGATGATAAAATACACCCCAGTAAATACTAAAGTATAAACAATCTCTGATAAAAATGAGATTGTGATATTTTCCATTACATTTGGTCGGATTTGCTTCACAAGTGTCCGAACATCCTGTATAATTATTTAAATAATGTCATTGACTTATTCCAGAATCATACACATTGTTATGATATCATATATGGTTCACTTATGAATTTATATTACCCGTTCCTTTGTAAATTCCAGTTAAAGAGCATTTTGGGTAAAATCATTTCATTTGTCGTCCGTGTTTTGACTTGTAATTATTAATATTATTACATAGATCATGATTAATTAATTAAAGAATATAAAACATGATTTATATATAATATATACTCAGAATATCCATATATATAATAGATCCGTAAATGGAAAGAAATACACCGTTCATGGAGACGGTAGGCCGTACGTACGCATGAACGCTGTTTTCGTTTCCTTATTTAGTTGAATGGAATTAAGTAGATGAAATACATATATATACACATAAATCCAGTATCATTATTATGTAATATATTTCATGATTACATATTATATATACTTTATAATCATTCATGAATGTTTAACATGGAGAATGAATCTCATCGCGTCGTGGAGACGGTAGTCCGTACGTACGCACGCGCAATGATATCGTTCTCATGATCGTGGAATTGTATTGGAGTTTATGTATGATATTTCAGAATCAATATCACTTTACAATAATCATATATAGTTTTTATTTACACCATTATACCCATCCAAGTAAGGTGCTGGTGGAAAATAGATTACACCACGACGTGGAGACGGTATTCCGTACGTACGCACGCACGGTGATTTTGTTTTCCGTAGGATGAATAGATTGTGAAATAGGGTTGTTTCATACTTATAATAACATATCAGTATATTAGTGATACTTATGTTATTACTTCATAATGAAACAACCTAAGAAGAAGAAGTGGAAGAAGAAATAAAGTTGAAATAATCGGTAACGAACATTACCTCTTCTTTGAAGCGACTCTTTGAGTCCTCCTCTTAGAACATTAAATTGGACTTTGAAGAAGACCAGAACCTCTAGGATGTTTCTAGGGATGTGGAGAAGAGAATTTGTCAGGGTTTGGCCGAGCTTTAATGCTCAAAGTTGTGTGAGGAAGAGAGGGAGGAGGTTCCCTTTTATAAGGGAGGAGAGGGGCGCCTTTGGAAAACTAAAAATATTCTTTTATTATAAAGTCATATTCAGTTTAAAATAGCTCCAAATTGATTTATTTCGAAGCTAAAGTGGGAATGGATCGGAATCCTCTCATCCAATTGAATTTAGACAAGTTTAGGTACCTATTTTAACCATATGATTTATATTTAACTTTAAGTTAGATAATTTTACTTTTACCGTGTCTTTTTGTGTTCTTACACTATAAGGTTAATAAACTTACTATAACAAGACAAACGAACCCAAAGTTTTTTATTATTAATATATATAACCTTATCTAAATCATTTGGCAGATCCTTATATTTTTAGGAATAAAATAACAATTAATAATATAATATTTGTTTTAAAAACTATTTTATGTCAATTTGACACTATTTAGTAATTGATTTTTGTGAAAATCATAACGGAGTTATTAGTTCTAATAAAGATAATTAAATTAATACTAACATGTCATATTAACCTATAAAATTAGTGGAATACTTAAAAAGTCTCAAATTACATTTATTAGGGTATTTATAACATCAATTATGTCAATATTTCATTAATAAAATAATTACTGCATCATCATTGTGTCATAAATAAATTAACTTATTTAATGTCTAAAAATAAAAAATTAAATATAATTATGTAGGAAAGATTTTTAGATTTCTAATGAATATTTATAGTCTAATTTATCTTATGTATAACCCTATATTAAAAATGATTTACTTATTAAACTTTGATTTTAACTATTTTAACCCTACTTTAAATAAATTAATAATAAATGTCCTAATCTAATCCAAGTGGGCCTAAATGGTCATATTATATTCCTAAGGTTTTTTTGGTCGAATTAAACTTATCTAATAGAATTATTACATGTTTTATGGTAATAATAATATCATTTTTACCCTTAATTACCCTATTTACTTTTAACCGTGGTAAAAAAAGTAAAAAGTTACCATTCACCAAAAATTATTATTATCTCATTGAACCACATTTTACTTACTGACATCAACCGTGTCTCTCGGATTTTTGAAATTCCACTCACATAAGAGGTAAAATTAAGTTTTATGAAAAATTCATTTTTTTAACTACCACTTAGTGGTTTCACTATTCATCAAAAAATGAAAGTTTCCAGAAAAATACCAAAAATTATGACTAATCTATATTTGATATTATGAACTCAAAATTTTTTTCTATTTTACCAAATTAAAAAAATATCAGTGGCATTAATTAATTTAAAAATTAATTCTCGTCGTCAAAACAAATAGCGTGTTCTTAAGAGATAATAACTATCAAAAGATTGACACTTGTTTATGTCTAGTTTAAATGTGAATTTATATCCAATGACCAAAATTGTATTAAATTGTAAAAATATATTCTAAATATACTTTAAAACCACACAAATTAATAATTTATCACTATTAATTATTTTAATTAAAAAGGTTGTTTTTAATTAAAATTTAGTAATTTTCACTATTCATCTGAAAATGAAAGTTATCCGAAAAGTACCAAAATTTCACCCTAAGCTAATTTCGATATTACGAATCCAAAAAAGAAGTCCATTTTGAAAAATAAAATTTAAAAAATTTCAAAAAGTGGTTATTACTATTCATAAGAGCTATATTTTAATAGCATATCGTTGTTTAGTGAAACTCGGTATTGCGTACTACACACGCTATCGAGGAAGGTCGTGATTGAGTGTAATGCAAGGCAAGTCAAGGATGCGTGTTGTGAAAGCTCCTTTTGGTGTAGTGTACAACACAAGACATTAATGAAATTAAAAAGAATATTTTTCATAAAATATCGGGGTGTAACATTCTACCCCCGTTAAAATGAATTTCGCCCTCGAAATTCGTCGGGGTTATAAATGGTTTACTACTTGAAAGTTTATTTAATAGAAACCCACATCGTAAAAAGGAATACCAAAACCAATCTTTAAAAAAAATTATGAAACCTAACGGTTACCCAAGTAAACTAATCACTGGGTTTCCACATAGGTGAAAATATGGATATGGAAGAGAAATCTAACCATCATGTTCTGATGGAGAGTGGTAGAGAACATGGCTATGGAAAATCCAGAAATCACAAAGCCATAAATTTGTGACTATCTAAGGTACCATCTGAATCATCAGATATAAGAGCACTAGGACAACATTTTTGGTTTTCAAGATCATTTCCCTAAAGTTGATGAAATTGGAATTAGAAGAAATACTTTCGTGATTTTGGTATAGTCTCACCATTGGTCATTCTTTGGAAAATTTCCACTTCCTCTCTTAAAGAAATGAAGTTTAATTTGTCATTCATGATGTGTTAGCAGATCATGTGATAGAATGATAGGTCATTCCATCTGTCTCAAACAAAATGTTAGAAAAGTTATCAAAAAAAATACATAAGTCCATCTATAGTGAGATTAATCATATATGGTTCCTAAAATGGACTTATACTTCATATATCATACTACTTAATATAATAAAACTAATTTCTACTAAACAGGGACTTCCTGTAGGCCAGTGGTAGGCGATAAAGGCAAGTCGCCCTTCGGTTGTGTGTTCGATTCCCACAGCCTTGTCCGACGCGATGGGCTATCGCCAGTCCTGCAGGTTGTCCTTTCTCTAAAACGAGATTACTATAACATCCCATCAATAATATAGAAAAAGTTATATCCTTAAAAAAATACTAACTTATTTCCAACATAATCCATTCCAATCATTAGGCTTATCTAAAATACTTCTTTCCAAACTCATTATATAAAGAGAACGATTACGAAAAAGGTCATATAACAAGCAGGTGAATACCATCATTTATCCCTAATATATCTTATTGGTCACATTTAATTCATGTGAATACCATAATCATGTAATCTCTTGAAAAATTAATACCCATTGAATCTTAGTGAAAACATGAGTGATGTCAAAAGTTAACTCTTTCCACATACCAAAATCCTAAAAATTCTATATACTCAAATCATGATATAACTTAGTCCTTATATCAATCATGAGCTCATGAATACTGTCAAACATTTTATTTTCTCCTTATCCCTTCATTATGCACATATCATCTGCTTTCAAAAATATTTGAATCACTTTTCATGGTTACCGGTACCATAAAATTATTGAAAACCACAATAGACTAATACAAAAATATTCTAATACACCATAAAATTACCTCAACAACATTATTCTTGAATACCAATACATAAACACTTTAATCCATCCTCTTCAATGATTTTCCTGGAATAAGTCCTTCCTTGATTTAGAAGTAAATTTTTAGGTCAGGGCATTGAGTTGGGTAATGACCAAGTTCTCCACAAATAACACATTGAACTCCATAACATTCTGTCACTCTATGACCCTTTTCTCCACACAAATAACATTTGTCCCTCCATTTGAGGTATTCCTCAAGGTTTTTCTTCCCTTCTTTAAAAATCTCAATCTTCCTTTCTTTAATCTCCTCAACATGTGAACATGCATAAAAGTATATCTTCCTATTATTTGATGAATTAGGCATACCACTAAATTTCACCTTGTTAATCTTATATCGCGATGACTGATTCGGCATAATCACAATATCATTATCTCTAGGAATTATGAAATTTTGTTTCTCATAGTCACCAATTTTTCCATTGGATTCAATGTTAACTGAATTCCTTCTGGTTCCCTCCATTGACGAAAACACAAAAAGAATTCTGTGAGAGGAAAAAATCATACAAGGGAAATAACATAATCAAGGGGGAGTACCTTCTGTATCTAACATCTTAGGATTAATTATAAGATTGTTAGTGTAGTTCTAGGACTATATCCTATATGTATACTTATCTTTAGGGACATCCCTAGACATACCTTAGAAATATATCTAGGCATCTCAATAAAGTTCTCGCATCCTAGTTTCCAAAGGTTGACTAAACCTTTCCTCTGATACCAACTGTAGAGACCCGAAGATTGACGTACATGGACATTACATTACTTTTGTGGAATACTTAATAGATAACAAAAATAGACACACAAGGACCGTAATAGTTTAGTGTCTTTGGAAACTCGGAATAAAATCTTCTAATCGTGGTGAAAGATCTTCAACATCTCCCATAAAGATCATCCCCTTTTTTTCTTACCTAAAACTTTTATTTATATCCTAGGGAAAAGAAAACATAAAAAGGGTGAGCTCAAATTCTCAGTAAGGGTAAGCATGGATAAAATAAAACATACTATATACATTTGAACTTAAAAACATTAACATAATGTTTATACATCAAAATCTTGAGCAGTGACATAAAACATGGAAGTACATAAGGCATAGATCATAAAGAAACATTAAGAATGATAAAGTAGCATGGGAATAAAACATGTAATTGTGGAAACCATTAAGAACATGATATGATTTCTATATTAGCCAAGGCATTGCTTCCATGACCATCTTAGTGGACAAAGTCCCATTCTGAATCGAGTTCACTCCTCGTTCTAGTCCTATATTACTGAACTGGTTTAACTTGTCGTTCCAGCCATGTCTATCTCATGAGATATAAATCATTACCCAATGCATTGGAGGGAGATATAGGTCCCACCCATCTCATAATGAAATCATTCTTACTTGTTCCACAATATAAACATACATCATTCATAATAACCCATCGAATAAAATGGGTTTCATAAACATCATCCCATCATAACATAATCCATATAAAAGAAATGGATATCATTTCATAATAAGAAAAGTGTAACCATGTTAATCATAGAGACACTAACATTATACTTAAAACATACACATATAAAATAATTTCATTTTATATGGAAAATGGTTTTGATAAAACACTTGAAATGAATTCTTGAGGAAAATATCCTTTCTTCTTTAAAATAATTTTCTTTTCACAAAATGTCATGAATTTTTAAAAGAAAAGGATTTTCTTGAAAATAGTCACGAAATCGTTTTGAGGAAGCTTCATTAAAATCATTCTTTAAAAATCCGTTCGTGCCGTATAAGTGAAAAAAACATTCTTCTCGTGCTTTTGCTGGAAAAGTCAAAAAGTACCTCATATGAAAAACGAAAAAAGATTCCTTTCATATACTTAACTAAAAACTCACCAAAGGGTAAAATCGGATTTAAAAAATTGTAGGTGGATGGAAACAATATTACATATTGAGGGAACATGGACGTGGATGATAAAATACACCCCAGTAAATACCAAAGTATAAACAATCTCGGATAAAAATGAGATTCTGATATTTTCCCTTACCATAGGTCCGATTTGCTTCGTAAGTGTCCGAACCTCCTGTATAATGATTTAAATAATGTCATTGAATTATTCCAGAATCATAATAATTGTTATGATATCATATATGGTTCACTTATGACTTTATATTACCCGTTCTTTTGTAAATTCCATGTTAAAGAGCGTTTTGGGTAAAATCGTTTCATTTGTCGTCCGTGTTTTGACTTGTAATTATTCATATGATTACTTAGATCATGATTACTTAATTCCAGAATATAAAACATGATTTAAATATAATATATATTCAGAATATATATATATATATATATATATATATATATATATATATAATAGATCAGTAAATGGAAAGAAATACACCGTTCATGGAGACGGTAGGTCGTACGTACGCATGAACGATGTTTTCGTTTCCTTATTGAGTTGAATGGAATTAAGTAGATGAAATACATATATATACACATAAATCCAGTATCATTATTATGTCATATATTTCAGGATTACTTATTATATATACTTTATAATCATTCATGAATGGTTAACGTGGAGAATGAATCTCATCGCGTCGTGGAGACGGTAGTCCGTACGTACGCACGAGCGATGATATCGTTATCATGATCGTGGAATTGTATTGGAGTGTATGTATACTATTTCATAATCAATATCACTTTAAAATAATCATATATAGTTATTATGTACACCATTATACCCATCCAAGTAAGGTGGTGGTGGAAAAAAGATTACACCACGGCGTAGAGATGGTATTCTGTACGTACGCACGCGCGGTGATTTTGTTTTCCATATGATGAATAGATGGTGAAATAGGGTTGTTTCATACTTATAATAACATATCCGTATATGAGTGATACTTATTTTATTACTTAATAGTGAAAAACCCTAAGAAGAAGAAGTGGAAGAAGAAATAAAATTGAAATAATCGGTAACGGACATTACCTCTTCTTTGAAGCGCCTCTTTGATTCCTCCTCTAAAAACACTAAAATTGGTCTTTGAAGAAGACCAGGATCTCTAGGCTGTTTCAAGGGAAGTGGATAAGAGAATTTTTCAGGGGTTGGCCGAGCTTTAAGGCTCAAAGTTGTGTGAGGAAGAGAGGGAGGAGGTGCCCTTTTATAAGGGAGGAGAGGGGCACCTTTAGAAAACTAAAAATATTATTTTATTATAAAGTCATATTTGGTTTTAAATAGATCCAAATTGATTTATTTGGAAGCTAAAGTGGGTATGGGTCTCAATCCTCTCATACAATAGAATTTAGACAAGTTTAGGTTCCTATTTTAACCTTATCATTTTTATTTAACTTTAAGTTAGATAATTTTACTTTTACCGTGTCTTTTTGTGTTCTTACACTATAAGGTTAATAAACTTACTATAACAAGAAAAACGAACCCCAAGTTGTTTATTATTAATATATATAACCTTATCTAAATTATTTGGCCGAACCTTAGATTTTTGGAATAAAATAACAATTAATAATATAATATATGTTTTCAAAACTATTTTATGTCAATTTGACACTATTTAGTAATTGATTTTTGTAAAAATCATAACAGAATGAATAGTTCGAAAAAAGTTAATTAAATAAATAATAACATGTCATATTAACCTAGAAAATTAGTGTAATTCATAAAAAGTCTCAAATTACATTTATTTGGGTATTTATAACATCAATTATGTCAATATTTCATTAATAAAATAATTACTGCATCATCATTGTGTCATAAATAAATTAAATTATTTAATGTATAAAAATTATAAATTAAATATAATTATGTAGGAAAGTGTTTTAGATTTCTAATGAATATTTACAGTCGAATTTATCTTATGTATATCCCTATATTAAAAATGATTTACTTATTAAACATTGATTTTAACTATTTTAACCCTTCTTTAAATAAATTAATAATAAATGTCCTAATCTAATCCAAGTGGGCCTAAATGGTCATATTTTATTACTAATGTTGTTTTTGGTCGAATGAAACTTATCTAATAGAATTAGGACCTGTGTCAGGGTAATAATAATATCATTTTTACCCTTAATTACCCTATTTACTTTTAACCGTGGTAAAAAAATAAAATGTTACTATTCACCAAAAATTCTTTTCATCTCATTGAACCACATTTTACTTACTGAAATAAACCATGTCTCTCTGATTTTTGAAATTCCACTCACAGAAGTGGTAAAATTAAGTTTTATGAAAAATTCATTTTTTTAACTACCACTTAGTGGTTTCACTATTCATCAAAAAATGAAAGTTTCCAGAAAAATACCAAAAATTAGGCCTAAGCTATATTTGATATTATGAACTCAAAAATGATTTCTATTTTAAAAAATTAAAAACATATTAGTTTCATTAATTAATTTAAAAATTAATTCCCGTCGTCAAAACAAATAGCGTGTTCTTAAGAGATAATAATTATCAAAAGATTGACACTTGTTTATGTATGGTTTAAATGTGAAATTATTTTTAATGACCAACATTGTATTAAATTGTAAAAATATATTATAAATATAATTTAAAACCACTCAAATTAATAATTTATCACTATTAATTATTTCAATTAAAAAGGTTGTTTTTAATTAAAATTTACTAATTTCACTATTCATCAGAAAATGAATGTTATCCGAAAAGTACCAAAATTTCACCCTAAGCTAATTTCGATATTCCGAATCAAAAAATGAAGTCCATTTTGAAAAATAAAATTTACAAAATATCAAAAAGTGGTTATTACTATTCATAACAGCTATATTTTAATAGCATATCGTTGTTTAGTGAAACTCGGTATTGCGTACTACACACGCTATCGAGGAAGGTCGCGATTGCGTGTAATGCAAGGCAAGTCAAGGATGCGTGTTGTGCAAGCTCCTTTTGGTGTATCATACACCAAAAGACATTAAATAAATTAAAAAGAATATTTTTCATAAAATCTCGGGGTGTTACATATCCTATACTCTTATTTCCTTTTTTTATGAGTTATAGTGTTCAATTTCATCGTTTGGGAATGCTCATTTTCCAAGTTTTCATGATCGGTTTGCTTGAATAAGAGTATGGAAGTTCACATAAAATGGGAATGGTTTTAAAAAAGTGTAATTATATAATATTAATGAACTTATAGATGATTTAATGGTTATACCATTCATTTTAATTAATGTTAAGAGGATGAATTATTAGATAAAATTTTAATGATAATTGCATGGATTAATTTGGAGGTTTTTCGATCGTAATAAAGTCATTTTGTTTTAAAAATTAATAAAATGTATAAAAAATAATATCAAAATCTTAAATAGGTTATATTAAATATATTATAATCTGGTTCAATAATAATTTTTTTTCATTAGTGTCCATTAAAACATTAATATAAATTGAAAAGTTGTCATCCTTGAATGTGATAAATTAACACATCTTGTATGGTGCTTTCATTTTTTCGTATAAAAGGAGGGAAAAGGGGATATGATGATGAATTATTCCATATCCTAAAAAATTATAATCTATTTATGTTAATATAGTTATTGTATAACTTTTATGAGTCGAGTTGTAGAGATAAAAGAAAATAAAGGAACATGAAAACAAAATAAATGAATCAGAATGAGGAATTTCTTTCTTGAATTTATCCTCCTTGAGAGCCACCATAGGGAAGAGGTTTTGATATTTTTATGAGACCAAGTGCACCTAGAAGTGGGGGATGGTATTGGGAAGACATTTTAGCATAGTTGTGGAAAATAAAAAGGCTTGAGAGGTGTGAGGAGAAGAGGTGGTGGGGGTGGTATTTATTGTGGAAGAGAGGAGTGTATTCTCACTATTTAATACATTAGATTTTTATTTTGATCAAGACAATAATAGAGATATTTATTAAGAATAAATAGAGTAATTATATCATATTATTTCGAACTAAATGGTTCATACATCATCAATGACTCAATGAATTTTATGATTAATTTATAACTTATATATACTATAAATTACCGTATTTTACTATTTAGAAAAAAAACAAAGTATTTCCAAAAAAATAACAAAAAATCACCCAAACCATATTTTGATATATAGAATTTAAAAATGAACTCCATTTTAAAAATAATAATTTTCTAAATATGAGAAATTTAATTTTTAATTAAAATCATAATTTATTTGAAAAATAGAAATTTTGAAATTAAAACTACTTTTTTAACACTTTGAAAAATTAATTATGGTCTCCTCAAATTTTCTTATAATAATAAGACATAAAAATTTTATTTTATGAATATATTTTATGAAAATAAATTTTATTTTCATTTATTAAATTAATCATAACATTTTAATTAAATATACATGACTTAAACAATTACCAATACTTAAATAATAATTTTTAAAATATTTATTTTCTTATTCTATAATATAATTATATCATATTGACACTTATATGATGGAAATATTTTATTTATAACTTAATTTTTAAGGTTACTATCACCTTGGATAGTTTACTATTCACAAGGTTCACATTAGTATTTCAAATATCATGGTACTATTTCATCGGTATGTGTTCCATAACATCTAGAGATTCCTTTTATTTCATAAATTATTCATTTATAATGTTTTTATTTTGTGATATATGTAATATTTTGTTGCACTCCTCATGTGTTAATCATGTTTTAATAATCACAAATCTCATTACTGTTAATTAATCTTGATCTTCATTGCACATCTTTCTAATGCTCTTAAAACTAAACAATAGGTGCATATCATGTTTTTATAATAACAAATCTTATGGATGTTAATTACTCTTTACAAGTTTTATGCATAATTACAATTCTCTCATATATTATCTCTAATGAGTAACCTTAACTCATATTCTTCATATCACTGTCTTAGTCCAAATACAGTTTTTTTGTCTAAGTATGGACTCACCGTGACCAAACACCGTGACCACTCACCGTAACCTATACACCGTGAAGGACTCACCGTGACCAGACACCGTGACCACTCACCGTAACCCAGACACCGTGAAGGACTCACCATGACCAGACAACATGACCACTCACTGTAACCCAGACATTGTGAAGGACTCACCGTGACCAGACACCGTGAACAAACACCGTGATCAGACACCATGAAGAAGACATCGTTTCCATGATCACTATGACACCATTTCTTAAGCTTTTGTCAATATTATTTTAAGTGATGTGAACGGTTATATTTGTTGTTTTTAAAGAAATTAATGTTGTTTAATGCTAGTTTTTTGGCTTGACAGGAAACTATATCTCGTACCTATGAAAAGGGAATCATTCCTACTGCCATAGCTCGTGGAATATAACGAGGATCGAGCTGCATTAGAGAATATATGAATATACCAGCGCGCGAACGAACGAATGCACACACGCACGCCTGACACGTCTCGACACATATACATACCATGAGGTGTGCTTGAAGAACAACCAGAGCGTGAATGCAAAGAGACGACTGAACTTACACGAAGAGCTGAGAACGAGAACATAACACAAGAGCTTCATCGACTATCTCTACACCTGGAAGTCAAGGAAACAGACGACACTCTGTTTTCCAGAAAAAAACAAGAAGAGGACTCAGAGAAAATTCTGATCAACCAAAGGAGTCCAGAACTGCACGACAATCACTAGAGCCATTTCTAAACTCAAAATATTTTCTCTGTGAATTATCTTTTTACATATTGAGCAGTGTGTGTTATATGCTGTCTTTTACACACACACTGTCTCCTGTACTTTAACTGGAGGATTTGTAAATCCTCACTCTACTCTCTTACATCTTGTATTTCCCACTGGGATAGTGGTAGAGGTCGTGTGTGACCTGAACAGCTGGTTTGCTATTGTTTTGTTTCCCACGAATAATATTGGTAGAGGTCTTGGACCTGGACAGTTTTGTAAACTGTTGTTAACCACGATCCAGGGTGTGGATCAAATTTATATAAATTTGAGAGGACTAGGTCTCAGCTTGAGACTGAACCTCTTGTTTTATCAGTTGTGTATCATTTATTTAAGTTTAATGTTTAAGACATATATTATATTTATTTCGCTATTATTAATTTAAAATACAAAATTATTTTGAAGCTACTTTGATAGTTATATTAGCAAGAGTTTACACTTATTGTAAATAAGTAGATTAGTTTCAAAAGTTAGTTTGATCTTGTGGTTAAACTAACTGAGACCTAATCAATCATTGAGAAGATAAGTGAACATTTATAATCTGTATAAATTCACTACAGTTTAACTTATTTTACAAATCGGGGGATTTTAACTAGACAATGTTTTAACAGAAATTTTAATTGGAACTCAATTCACCTCCCTCTTGAGTGTCCACTCCGACCAACATTTGGTATCAAAGGAATGTTTTTGTTTGTTCAAAGATTTTTTAAATACTATATTTTTCAACTATGATTTTAGTTTCATCTCTAAAGATCTTAAATTTCTGTTAGTTCTAAATTTTTTCTCTTTAAATTTTCTTTCTAAAATCTAGTTATGGATAATATACTAGAGGGTGTTGCTACTAATAGGACACCTTTCTTCAATGGTACCAACTATGCCCAATGGAAGCTTAAAATGAAAATTAATTTATAAAGCATAGGTTTTGATATATGGACTGCCATATAATCAGAATATAAACTTCCCACTACTGCTAGATCCACTTGGGATGAACCTACAAAGACTGCTTACAATAATAATTGTAAAGGCATGAATTCCCTGTACTGCGCATTAGGAGATGAAGAGTTTAATATAATTTCTACTTGTAAAACTGCTTTTAAAATTTGGGATACCTTAGCGGTTTCTCATGAAGGAACAACTAATTTTAAGGAAATGAGATTAAACACTTATACTATTAAATATGATAATTTTAAAATGAAAACTGATAAACCTATTTCTGACATGTATCTCAGGTTTAATGAGATAGTCAATACAATTAATTCACTTGGAAAAGATGTTTTATCAAAGGAAAAAATTATGAGAATCTTGAGATGTTTACCAGACTGATGGAGAGGCACATCTGTTTCAATCAGAGAGTCATGTGACATTGCTGCTCAACCTATTAAAGAACTAATTGGTAAGCTTATGATGTATGAGGAAGAACATAGGGTGAACAAAGAATAAGATGATGAACCTAGAAGAAAGTCTGTTGCTTTCAAGACTTCAACTTCAAAGAATAAATATAAGGAGAAGCTTCAAGCTATAAACGAAAGTTCAAGCTGTGAAGACAGTGAAAGTTCTTCTGATAGTGATGCTGAAATGGCTCACATTTCTATAAGGTTTAATAAGTTCTATAGTAAGAAGAAGTTTTTCAGAAAATCAAATTTCAAAGGAAAGTATGACAATGAGGAACATTTGAAGAAGGATTGGAAAAAGCCAGATAAAAGTAATGAAGTTGTCTGTTATGAGTAAAAAAGGAAAGGACATATTAAATCAGACTTCCCAAAGCTCAAATTCAAGAAGAAATATGATTACAAGGATAGTAAGTACAAAAAGGCTATGAAGGCTACTTGGAGCGCTTCTAAGGATAGATCCACTGTATCTGAAGTCTCTGAAACTAAACACAGAAATAAGGCAAACATTTGTTTTAGGACAAACACTTCTGAGGTAACAGCTGAAACTCCCGCTTTAAATTCTTATTATTCTGGAGATGATACTGACTCTGATAGCATGTCAAAATATGTACTATTTGAATATTGTGATATGTTAAAAGAAACCTGTAATGAGATGAAAGACAAATACAAATCTTTAAAGAAACAGTATGCTTTAACTGTTAAACATAAATCTGATCTTGATATTGAAATGGAAAAGAATTCTCAATTACTTAAAGAAAACACTGAACTGAAATTATCTAATGAGAAACTCAGAAAGGATTTAGAGAAATTCACAAATGAAAAGGATACACTAACTCAAATTCTAGGAAAGAAAGTTGCACCAAAATACACTACCAGAATAGGCTACAAACCTGGACAGAGACAGTTTAATAAGAATAGATTTATTCCTAAATCTGGACAGAATGCTACTAATTCTAGTTCTGGACATTTATATTCTTCAACTAGTTATATTCATATTTATGGATCTAATAAGGTTTATCTTTCATAGTCTGTTGATTCTACAACTTTCATGAGACCCATAAGACAAATTTGGGTACCAAAATCTTTGATTGCTAACCTGTCTAGACCCAAGAAGATATGGGTACCAAAATCATTTCCTATCTAAATCTGTTTTGTAGGAAACCTTCTTAAAGAGCTCTTGTAGGAAGACCTGGTACTTGGACAGTGGATGTTCAAGACATATGTCTGGAGACTTCTCATTCATTAAAAGCTTAGTCAGAGTTGATGGAGGTTTTGTCACCTTTGGTGATAACTCTAAAGGGAAAATCATCGTCTTAGGCCAGATTGGTAACACTGACTCAGTATTAATTTCTAATGTTTTATTTGTTGATGGACATAAATATAATCTGTTAAGTATTTCTCAGTTATGTGATGATGGTTTTAATGTTAAATTTGAAAATGATTCGTGCAATATTTTTAATTCTAAACATGCTTTAGTATTTTCTGCCCTCCGAAATGAAAATGTTTATGCTGTTGATTTAAATTATTTAGCTAAGAGGAATATTACTTGTTTAAATGCTTTTCATAAAGAGTCTTGGCTTTGGCACAGAATATTAGGACACTCCAATATACACTCTCTTAGAAAACTTACTAGGAATAACTTAGTTAGAGACCTACCCAAACTTGAGTTTCCAAATGACAAAGTTTGTAATCCCTGTGAAAAGGGAAAGCAACATAAAGATTCTTTCAAATCAAAGAAAGAAGTTTCAACTTCTCAACCTCTCAAGTTGGTTCACATGGATTTATTTGGACCATCTAGAGTTTCTAGCTTAAATGGGAAGCACTATGTCTATGTCTTAGTAGATGACTTTTCTAGATATACTTGGGTATATTTTCTAGCTCACAAAAGTGAATCTTGTTCTTACTTTGTTAAATAATCCAAATCTGTAGAAAACCTTAGTGGACTTAAGATTAAAACTCTGAGAAGTGATCATGGCCATGAATTTGAGAATCATGAATTTGAATCTTACTGCTCTCACAATGGCTATAGTCACAATTTCTCTGCCCCTAGGACACCCCAACAAAATGGTGTAGTAGAAAGAAGGAATAGAACTCTGCAAGAAATTTCTAGAACTATGCTTAATGAGTATGACCTACCTATTTATTTTTGGGCTGAAGCTGTAAATACAGCTTGTTATGTTATCAATAGAGTCTTAATCAGACCTGTTCTTAAGAGGACCCCTTATGAGTTGTGGAACCATAGGAAGCCCAAGGTTAACTACTTCAATGTTTTTGGTTGCAAAGTCTTTATTCTTAATACTAAAGACAATCTCGACAAATTTTCATCCAAAAGTGATGAAGGAATTTTCCTAGGTTACTCTACTTTTAGTAAAGCCTATAAAGTTTTCAATAAGAGAACCAAGTGTGTGGAAGAATCTGTTCACATCAAGTTTGTTGAAACTGATCCACATGAGCCTAAAACCTCTCTTGAAAATCTTGAAGATGATAAATTTTTTTTAAACCTTAATGATAAGGACAGTGGACCTATAGATAAAATGTCCAGTTCTGGAAATTTTCCAGAACCTGCTTCGATTGATTCCCAACCTGTTGAGGAACCTAAAATTTCTAGCCCTACCTTTACTAAATCAACTAGAATTCTGAAAAATCATCCTTTAGATGCTGTTGTAGGAAATCTTGATAGAGGGACACAGACTAGATCTTCTCTTAGAAATCAGGTTGAACATCAAGCCTTCTTGTCACAGCTTGAACCTAAAAACATTGATGATGCGATTAATGATGAATTTTGGGTAACTTCTATGCAAGAAGAACTCAATCAGTTTGAATGAAATAAAGCTTGGAATCTTGTTGAAAGACCTAAGGACACTTTCACAATAGTCACAAAATGGGTGTTTAGAAACAAAGTTGATGAATCTGGAAAATTAGTTAGAAATAAAGCTAGACTAGTTGCACAAGGCTATAGTCAAGAAGAAGGTATTGACTATGCGGATACTTTTCCTCCAGTAGCCAGATTAGAAGCTATTAGGATTTTACTTGCTTATGCTTCACATCTAAATTTCAAACTATATCAAATGGATGTCAAGAGGGCATTCTTAAATGGATATATTGTTGAGGATGTTTTTGTTGAACAACCACCTATTTTTTCAAACCCTCATTTTCCAAATCATATTTTCAAATTATCAAAAGCTTTATATGGTTTAAAGAAATCTCCAAGAGCTTGGTATGATAGATTAAGTAATTTTCTAATTTCTAAGTGTTTTACAAAAGGAATAGTTGATCCTACTCTTTTTATAAAACGAATTTCTAAAGATGTTTTAGTAGTAAAAATTTATGTTGATGATATTATCTTTGGATCTTCTAAAAATTCTTTATGTACTAATTTTTCAAAAATGATGCAAAATGAATTTGAAATGAGTTTAATGGGTGAACTTAAATTATTTCTTGGTTTTGAAATTTTTCAAAATGATGATGGAATTATTTAAACTCAAAGTAAATATACTAGAGATCTTTTAAAATGTTTTGGATTGGATAGCACAAAAAGTAGTGACACTCCCATGAGTACCACCTGTAAGATGGATCTTGATGAAAATGGTAAATCTATTGATCAAACCACTTATAGAGGAATGATTGGAAGTCTACTCTACCTAACTTCTAGTCGTCCTGATATTATGTTTAGTGTGTGTATGTGTTCTCATTTTCATGAAAACCATAAATAGTCACATTTAAATGCTGTAAAGAGAATTTTCAAATACCTCAAGCATACTCCCAATTTAGGACTGTTCTATCCCAAAGGACAATCATTTGAACTAGTTAGTTATTCTGATGGTGACTTTTCTGGATGTAAGCTAGATAGAAAAAGCACCTCTGGAACATGTCATCTTTTAGGCAAGTCACTAGTGTCATGGTGTAGTAAGAAACAAAATTCTGATACATTTTTAACTGCAAAAGCTGAATACATAGCTGCTGGAAGTTGTTGTGCACAAATTTTGTGGATGAAACACACATTACTAGACTATGGATATCAATTCATACATGTCTCAATAAATTGTGACAACACAAGTGCTATTAATATTTCTAAGAATCCTGTTTCTCATTCTAGGAAAAAACATATTGATGTAAGACATCACTTTTTGAGGGATCATTATCAAAAAGGTGATATCACTTTGGAATTCATTGGTACTGAATATCAACTTGCTGATATATTCACTAAACCATTAAATTATTAAATATTAGACTACATCATACATTATCTTGGTATGATTAATCATAAATGAATATCTTTCTGGTTCTAAGTTACTATTTTTATGCTCACAGTCTGACAACTCACTGTCTCACTGTGACTATATAAACTGCTCACTATTTCACAGTGATGACTATAAACTGTCTCACCGTAATGGCTAGTTTTTTGTCTCACTGTGAGAAGTATGATTATTTTTATTTTTACCCGTATCGCGGTAATTTTTATTTCACTGCTCTTTGATTTCCCACGTTTGTGTTTTTATGACGTTCGACATTCCCAAATGATAAAACTTAAGGGTTTCATTCGACTCCTTACCCGAATTCCCTCCTGAACCTTCTTTTCCATCTCGCCCGAACCTTTAGTGAATGCCAAGGATGAAGCGTCCATCTTCACCCTCATCTGAGAAGTGTCGCTCTAAGAAACAAAGGAGGATACCGAGGATAGCTCCTGAAGGACCTCTAAACCCAAACCTAGTAAGCCGTACATTTGTACCTTAAAAAGAGGTTTTCCCTGAATGGTTGCTGTCTATTAGATCATTAGTTATGAATGTTTTAAAAGAACAAGTATGGCTTGAATGGTTCACTAGACAGAATAGACTGATTTACCCGAGGCTTGTATCTCAATTCTATCAGTATATGAATTTTTCTTTTGAGTTTGGAGAAATCTTTTTGGTGACCATCTGGATCGATGGTCAGAAGTTCTCTTTCTCTTCAATGTTGTGGGCTGCATGCCTAAGAATTCCACATGAAGGAGTGTATGAAGATTACCAAAGAGACCCTCCTCCAACAACTGCCATCTTTGACCTAGAAACTGCTTTGGAAAATCTAACTGGAAATGGAACCAGGCTAAGGGACATAGCTGCTGAACTGGATGGGGATACAAGACTTTTGTTTAAGTTTGTTCAGAATTTGATTAGTCCAAGAAAAGGAGATTTTTCTGTGATGAAGTATCAGGATGTTTCCCCGATTCACCTATTGAAGAATGGTCAAAATATCAATATGTGTAAGTATGTTATCAACCATATATGTGAGCTGATCAAAGTCACTTCCAAATCCACCTCCCTATTTTATCCAAGGATGATTTTAGCCATGTTAGTCTCAAAAGGAATGGTTGGGCCGAATGAAGAAAAACTATAGGACTTTGATTTTTGCCCATCTATGCCTATCATCAGAAGGATGAAGATTAGCTGGAATCCCTGGAAAAAGCAATGGGTTGAGGGTAGTGATCAACTGTATAAAAATTTTATTCCTTTTGAATATCCAAGAAGGCCTAAGAACCAAGATGATCCTGGTTTGGAACCAGATGAAGTGGTTGAGTACTCAGAAGAAGAAGTAACAGCTGAAGTTCCACCTAGAGAAGAATCTGTAATACCTTCACTGGAAAAAGTTCCTGTTGAAGTGGAAAGGGCTGTTATCTCTACTATTATCCCTGCTGAAATACCTCAAGGAGATAAAGTTGTTGTTGAACAGGAAAGGACTGAGGATCCTTCAGTTGTTCTTCATGAGGAAGAAGCTCATCCCAATGCTGCAAGGAAATTAGTTTTTCCTGGTTCAGAACAGAAATCAACCGTTGAGGAAGTTGTTGTTGAAGAGAATATTTCTGTTGAGAAAGAAGAAAGTCTGGAAGCTTATCCAGTGGAACAATCGGTTCCTAAGGTTATTCTATCTTCTGAAGAAATAATGGAAATTTCCTTTCAGTTGGCAAGGAAAGAATTTGCTAAAGAGATTAGGTATGATCCTTTGGATCTTGTCAATGTTCTTGAACCTCAAGAATCTGGAAGGGAAGCACAAATTGAGGGGGAGGAAACTCAAAATCCTGATATTGTGGAAGTTAGGTCTGGTGAAGCTTCTCAACCTTCTGTCACTTTCTCTATACACTCTCGGTATGAGTTCTCAATCTTCTATGATGTGAATGAGTCACAGCATGTGACTGCAACTGGAATGGATATTTATTCTCTGTTTCAACTGAAGTCCTTAGCTCATTCAGAACCAGAATTAGAGCCCCAACCTCAATCTGGATCAGAATCTGAGTCTGAAGATGACTCTGACACTCAACCAGAATCTGAGCCTCTACCTTTACCTGCATCCTTACCTGAGCTTCATTCCTTTGTAACCAAAGATGATCTGAAAGCTTTTGGAGAGACTTTGTTAGCTGGTTTTGAGAAAATTGTCTCCACTCAACCTCGCCCAGTGACTCAATTAAGTCAAGAAGATGCATCAATTCTCTTGGAAAATATTATCTTGCATATTCAACCAAGGATGATCTGAGAAATTCAAGAAGTCCGAGTAGAGAATAAGTTGCTGAGTGCTGATGTTGAAAATCTGAAAAGTATGGTAGCAAGTCTGCAGAATGAGCTATCTGTGAGATCAGAGCCTGCTCTCATTTCTTCCCCTGCACCTGCTGTTGTTTCACCTGAGTCTTCTGATTCCATCCTTTCTAGGGATATTGTGTCTCAAGTTCATCCTTACCTTCTATCTTTTGATGAAAATATTGGAAAAAGGCACACGAAGATGCTGTAACGCATGAGATAGCTTGTGGAAACTCTGAATAAGCTTACAGATGAATACACTGGATGTCTGCAAAAAGTTCTGAAACAGCTCAAAGTTCTAACCGAAGCTGTCAAGGCTTCACCTACTTCTGGTCAGACCACCACACCTGCTTTGGATGATTCTCTGCTGAGATCCTTAATTAAGGAAGAATTACAAAATGCCTTCAGTGGATTGGATCTATCTTCTTTGTTAGAAGTAATTAGGAACATTAATAGAGCATTGGACTTGGTTAGGATCCATTCAAAGATAGACAACGATGCTCAAAAATAGATCTCCAAGAAAATAGATTTATATCTTTCCTGGATTTTCTCTAAAAGTGACATGACAGATCACTTTCGATATCTTGTGGAAAATCTGAGAATCCCTCCGGTGACTCAAGCTTTTAAAGCTCAAGTTCAGAAACTTTCAGAGTTCACCAGATTGTTGGACAGATTTCTGGAGAATAAGGATGATTTTGAAAAGGCTATGCAGTATGGTGGTAAAATCATTACTGATTTCATCAATCTTTTGAAGCTGTATCTTCATGTGCAGAGTACTGTTATAGTTTCTCCAGCTGCTGCACGCCTTAGACCTGGACTTCCTGCCATAGAATCTACTACCATGACAGTTAGCCAAGCCCTTTCTCAGATCTGGCCAGTCATTCTTGACCAACCTAAGCCTAGATCTTCTACTGCTCCTACTTTGGCTCCATCTATTTTTGAAGGTCTACCCTTACCCTCGTTTTCTACCTCTTCAATGCCTTCTTCTACTTCAGCACCTGCTCCTGCTGCTGATAAAGGCAAGACAAAAATGGATCCCTAAAGAGTTTACCGCCTGTATTTCTTTTTTATGGGATGTCATTTCTTGTTTCCAGTTTTTAATTCTACTGTAATTTGTATTATGAATTCTTTGGTTAATAATAATTGTCGAGTTTCATTTCCTTTTCTCTATTTTTTGATAATCCCAAAAGGGGGAGAAAAACCTACAAGAAGTATCAGTTATATAATAGTATAAATGGGGGAGAAAAACTGCAAGTATCTGTTCTATAATGTTTTTTCTATGCTAGTATCTTTAATATGACATATCTTTTATATTCTACCTATATGTGATTTGTGATCATCAAAAAGGGGGAGATTGTTGGACTCCTCATGTGTTAATCATGTTTTAATAATCACAAATCTCATTACTGTTAATTAATCTTAATCTTCAGTGCACATCTTACTAATGCTCTTAAAACTAAACAATAGGTGCATATCATGTTTTTATAATAACAAATCTTATGGATGTTAATTACACTTTACCAGTTTTATGCATAATTACAATTCTCTCATATATTATCTCTAATGAGTAACCTTAACTCATATTCTGAATAACACTATCTTAGTCCAAATACAGTTTTTTTGTCTAAGTATGGACTCACCGTGAAGGACTCACCCTGACCAGATACCGTAACCACTCACCGTAACCTAGACACCGTGAATGACTCACCGTGACCAGACACCGTGACCACTCACCGTAACCCAAACACCGTGAAGGACTCACCATGACCAGACACCGTGACCAGACACCGTGATAAAACACCGTGAAGAAGACACTATTTCCATGATCACTGTGACACCGTTTCTTAAGCTTTTGTCAATATTATTTTAAGTGATGCTAACGGTCATATTTATTTTTTTAATGCAATTAATGTTGTTTAATGTTAGTTGTTGTCTTGATAGGAAACCGTATCTCGTACCTATGAAAAGGGAATCATTCCTAATGCTAGAGCTCATGGAATATAAAGAGGATCAAGCTGCATTAGAGAATATACGAATACACGAGTGAGTGAACGAACGAATTCACGCACGCATGCCTGACATGTCTCGACACATATACATACCACAAGGTGTGCTTGAAGAAAAACTGGAGCGTGAATTCAAAGAGATGACTGAACTTACATGAAGAGCTGAGAACGAGAAAATAACACAAGAGCTTCATTGACTGTCTCTACACCTCGAAGTCAAGGAAACAGAAGATACTCTGTTTTCCAGACAAAAACCAGAAGAGGACTCAGAGCGAATTCTGATCAACCAAAGGAGTCCAGAACTACACGACAATCACTAGAGCCATTTCTAAACTCTAAATATTTTCTATGTGATTTATCTTTTTACATATTGAGCAGTGTGTGTTATATGCTGTATTTTACACACACACACTATCTCCAGTACTCTAACTGGGGGATTTATAAATCCTCACTCAACTCTCTTACATCTTGTATTTCCCACTAGGATAGTGGTAGAGTTCGTGTGTGACCTGAACAACTGTTTTTCTGTTGTTTTCATTCCCACGAATAACAGTGGTAGAGGTCTTGGACCTGAACAGTTTTGTAAACTGTTGTTAACCCCGATCCAGGGTGTGGATCAAATTTATATAAATTTGAGAGGACTAAGTCTCAGCTTGAGACTGAACCTCTTGTTATATCAGCTGTGCATATTTTATTTAAGTTTAATTTATACGACATATATTATATTTATTCCGCTGCTATTACATTAAAATACAAAATTATTTTGAAGCTACTTTGATAGTTAGATTAGCAAGTGTTTACACTTATTGTAAATAAGTAGATTAGTTTCAAAAGTAAGTTTGATCTTGTGGTTAAACTAACTGAGACCTAATAAATCTTTGAGAAGCTAAGTGAACATTTATAATCTGTATAAATTCACTAAAGTTTAACTTATTTTATAAATTGGGGGATTTTAAATAGACAATGTTTTAACAGAAATTTTAATTGGAACTCAATTCACCCCCCTCTTGAGTGTCCACTCCGACCAACATATTTTATATTAAACGATAAGACCTAATTATAAGAAGGTAATACCCTTGATAAAAAATTAGGTCATTACATTCTTCCACCTTATGAAATTTCACTCTTGAAATTTCATTTTTCAATCAATTATGGAAATAGGTTTGTTTACATTTCGTACATTGCTTCCTCCGATTCCCATTATTTATCTTTGTACTTATGGTTCCACTATAGTGCTTTGACCAGGTGAGTAGTCTTGTTGTGTAGAAAATTATCTATATGATCCCATATCTTCACTAGATTCTCATCATAAGAAAAATCATTATCCAACTATAGCACCTCTGAAGACAATACATGTTAAAGATCTGCTATGTACTAACTTAGGAGAGATACATGGAATACATTGTGTACTTGAGACATGGTCGGTGGAAGTGATAGTTGATGGGAAATGACACTGAAATGATCAAGGATCTTGAAGGGGCCAATATACTTGGGAATTAGCTTCCCTTTCTTCTCAAATCTCATTATCTTCTTCCATGGAGATATGTAAAGGAATACCATGTCTCTAACCTTAAACTATAGGTCCTATTAATGATTGTATGCATAACTCTTCTATTATCTATGGGATTCCTTCATGTAATTATAAATGGTGTTCACATTCTCGACCATTTCATAGACCATATCAGGTCCTAGTAGCTTGTGATCACCTACTTAATCCTAGAATTCTGGTGTTCTACACCTTTTTCCATAAAGGTATTCACATGGAGACATTTTGATACTGGAGTGGAAAATGTTGTTGTATGAGAAGTTGACCAGTGGACGATGTTGGTCCCATCCTCCTTGGAGGTCTATAGAACACATTCTCAACATTACTTCTAGTGTCTGAATAGTTCAATAATATTATCATTCTGTTTGAGGATGATAGGAGGTACTGAAGATTATCTCAGTTCTTGGAGGATCATGGAGACTTTTCTCTAACTTCAAGCTAGATCTTGTATCTCAATCAGATACAATAGATAGTGTTTCTCCATGCATACCTAACACATCTTTTTTATATATCTATGCAATTTTATCAAATGATAATTCCTCTCAAATTGCGATAATGTGATATGACTTTATAAGACAGTCCATAATGCCCCATATAACATTGTTTCCTCTAGATTTCCAGTCTAGTATCAAAGTCCACGGTAATGTTCTCCCACATTCATGTTGGTATGCGTAGCACTGGCATCATACCCTTAGAAATTTTTATTCAATCCTTAACTTGTTTACATACCAGGAACTTTGATGTATAATCAGAAATATTCTTGTTCATATTGTACCACAAATAGTTCTCTCAGGGATATCAATACATATTTCTAATCCCTAGTTGAATAGATAAGGTTGAGATATGTGTGTCATTCAGAATCAACTTCTTCTTCTCGGGATCTGATGGTACACCTAATCGTGATCCAAATCATACAACTCCTTCAACATAAATCTTGAAATCATAAGATTTCCCATTTCTAATAGCTTCCACCCATTTCAAAATTTTCACCTCTTTTCTTTGAGCATCATTCATTTTTGAAATCAGGGATGGTTGAGTAATCATATGAGAAATGACTGATGATGTTCCTCTTTTAATGGATCCCATATCCATCCTCTAAAAATATAAGAAGATTGGATCCTTCTCAATTCTCATCACTGATAAAGATGCAGTATCTTTTCTACATGGAGCATTTGCTACGTTATTTTTCATAGAAATAAGGTAGTGGATTGATTAGTCATAAACCATGATGATATCTAACCATATTATCTATAACATATTAAGATCTGTATATGTGAATATATATCCTAGATGTTCATGGTCATTATATATCACACACTTCTCCCCATAGAGATAACATTTCTATATTTTCAACACAAATATCAAATCTTCTAGCTCTAGATTATGCGTGGGATTGCTTTTTATCATGAATTTTCAACAATCTTTAGGCATAGTGTATCAAAATATTATTTTTAATTAGTACACACCCTAATCCTTTCATTGACGAATCGCTATACCCCTCAATGTTTTGTTCCCTTATCAAGAGTGTATGTACTAGAATAGTGATAAGCCTATTTTTGATCTCTGTAAATCATTCCTCCCTTTATTGAGTCAAGAAAAACATCACTCCCTTCTGTATCAACTTAGTTATTGGGTATGAAGATGTAGATATGTTCTTCACAAATTTTCAATAATACCCAGCTTGACCAAGACAGTTGAGGATCTCTATTACAGATGTTGGTTTGGGCCAATCTTCGATTTGATTTATCTTAAAAGGTTCCATATATATTCCTTTGTTATTGAGTACATTCCCCAAGGATAATACTTACTCCATCCAGAACTCACATTTACTATACTTTTCATAATTTTTCTCCCTTCTGAAATTCTTCAATAAGGTATTCAAATTCTCCTCATGATCCTCCATGATCTGAGAGTATATCAAAATAACATCTATGAAGACAACCAAAAATTTGTCAAGGTAATATAAAAAGACACTATTCAATAATTTCATGAATATTTTTGTAGAATTAATGAGCCTAAATATAATAAATATGAACTCAGAGTGTCCATACCTCATTTGAAAGGCAGCCTTGGGAATATCTTCCTTCCTCACCTTTAATTTTTGATATCCTGAATGAAGGTCCACCAGAGTGAAATAATTGGACCCATAAAGTTGATCAAATAACTCATCTATACAAGGTACAGGATAATTTTTATTTATCATGATTTTATTGGTCTCACAATATTTGATGCAGAGACACATTGATCAATCCCTCTTCATAATGAAGATGACTGGTGCACCCCAAAGTGAATCACACGGGCATACAAAACCATTCACCAAATTATTATGTAAATTATTCTTTAACTCTTCTAGCTCTATGGTGGACATTATATAATCTATATCAGATATAGGTAGAGATCTATGAATAAGATAAATTGGGAAATCAGCCTCTCAATCAGGAGGTAGACCAGCTCACTCTTCAGGGAACACATTAGTGTAATCCCTCATGATGGGCATGTCTTTGAGGATGATTCTATCCATTTTCCCAATCATTTGATCTAGATATGCCTTCTCATATTTCAGTAGTATCACCTCATGAGAAAATGATTCTAAAGAAGATTCACCCTCCTCCGAACACATGTGTAGAATTTTTTTGGTCAACAATCTTTCAAGGTATCATTGAATCATTTTTGAGGTGATTGAGTTTTTTTAAAAAGAATACCTCCATGTTGTGTTTGTTGACAATGCAGACAAAAATGTTCCAATTGTTGAAAAAGGTGGGGTTTCATGGTGAGTTGTCGATTACAAGATAGGTTTTTGACAATCCATGATTTAATGAAGAACCTCAACAAATGAATGGATGATTTGGAGGTGGTACAGAAAGAGCAGATACAAGGTGGTTCCATTTTCCAGTATTTTCCAAATTCTTGGGCCTCTTAATAGACAAATAGAGAAAAATGTTATTAAAATGGGACATATGTTCCTGTGTCTTGGGGGAAAGTAAAGTTGTGAGCCATATTTTTTTCAGGATTCTAACATCAATATTTGGATAAGTAAAGAGGGGTGCACATGTTTTGGTTTGGGTGTGCAAGGTGACTAGGGCCACAAAGTCTTAGGTCATTGGACTTGCGCGCGATGAGGAGACTTGTGTGCGGTGATCAGGGTTTCCAAAATGACTATAAATAGAGGGATGAACCTCCTCATTTTTCATGGAGATAAATACTTAGATAAAATTCAAGCTCCAGTCATGCAAGTAGGTCTGTTCACGCAAGTGGTGGTTTGGGGGTGCATGTATAAAGATATTCAAAAGTTGTGTGGAAGTTGATAGTTGTTTTCCAAAATTGGTTTGGGTGTAAAATGATTTAAGTAGCCCATGTTTTCAGTTGGTGGAGGGAGTGACGTGCAAGTTGTTAGGTGAAACATGTGTTTTATGCTTGGAGAAGTGCACCAGGCAATTGGGAAGTGTGCCAAGTATAGAGAAGAGCGCCAGTGACTCTAGGGTTGCACAGAAGTTGAAGAATTGGCCGGTATCTTTGGTGGAAGGTGAGATTCATCAGTGGATGACAGTTGGACATCAACAGATCATCTACATATACAGAAACATGAATTCATTTGGGATAATGAAGGGACCAACAGGTCTTTAAACTGTGAGTGAATCTTCTAAATAAGTAGCAAGCAAACATCATTTGAGAAAGCAATGAGCTTTCAAATTGTTATTGGATTTAATCTATGAGGGACTTTCATTCTAATCTAAACTATGAAAACCATAGTGCACTTCTAGTGGATTTGGTACATCAGGCATTTTCGATGTATTCTCCTTGGATGTATCCTAGTTGGGGTGAACCATGTAAAAGTTTTGTATCCTATGCTTACTATAAGATTTTTTCATACTCTACTATAATGTCTCGGATTTTCCATACTTTATTCTTAAAAAAATAAAGGGAATTATTTCGAGACTAGGCTCTAAGATTGAGTGCAGTTCCGTTGCGTTTGGAACATCAATTTCACCTTTGGTGAGGCCTAACATTGGTCGGCGCAGGTCGGTGATGAAATCTGGTTTTTGGACGAAACCATAATAAAATATTTTATTAAACTATTTTATTTAAATCCTTGTTACAGCGAAATATCTTATCATTTTAAATGGAGATTTCACCGGGGATCAAGGTTACAATTTCCATAACCCTGAATTTTCCATGGAGGCTCTGGAGGCTCTAGAGTAAACCTCCCAACGTGACGACAATGTTCATGACGAGCTTCCCCTGCGACGACGATGCGGCGACCGGATCTTCGCCAACAAATTCACAGAATCCAGGTAGGATGTTGGTTTGATGATTTCTTCCCCGTTTTTGATTTCCACGATGAACGCGAACTAATCCATGAACAGATTAGCCAGTGGATCGATCATTCTCACGGGATGTGATTTTTCTGGAATCGTCGGGATTTTATTCTTGAGATTTTTTTTTCGTTCAACCTGCTAATGGTGACGGACAAAGATCAACACGAACATCGATCGAGGTTCATCCCTCTTGATTTTTTGTGTTCCTTTTCCCCAAATTCTCGCGTTCTTCTCTTTTTTCTAAGAGTTCTTCACGGGGATATGAATGAAGGATAATCGTGCATCCATTTTGCGATGTGACGATCACAAATTAAAGATCTGGCACCGGTACAACACTACAGAGGTGCGGCTACGGTGGCGACAGATGGATCAAAGCGGATCGGAAGATATCGTTCTTTGAACGATTTCCGCACGGGTGACCAGAATCGGATTTCGGAGCCAATATAAGGCCCAAAACCCATGGATCCGGCATCACGACATCGAGGAAACCCTTGATCTTGAGTTTCGCAGCAAATGGATGAGATAAATGCGATCTGGAAGATCGGCCGAAGCGTGAGGAAGAAGATGGTGTTTCTATAAATTTCCCTACAACAAGTCGTGTAGTATGGGCTACATGGTGTGTGTTCATCGATGGGATTACCTGGCGTGTTCTCCGAGAGTACATGGGAACGGGTTGGGTACACGGCCAAGGACACGACGTGTATACCCTTCCCCGGCCAGATACACGGGATATCCCATGCACTGGAACCCGAGCAGGCGACACGGACCGAGACCATGTACGGGCACATGGCCAGTGTACACGGAGCGAGCCCCAGGTGCTCGTATATGGCGTGTGACTCCTCTACACGCCGTGTAGTTTCTTTCTATCCAACAAGCCGAATGACACAGCCCGGTTACACGGGCAGTACTCGGGGTCAAGGAACACGGCATGTACTTTTTCTACACGCCGTGTAGTTTGGTTTTACACAGCTTGAACGAATGACATGGGTCGTTCACCTGGGAAGTACACTGGTTCAAGGAACACGGCGTGTAACCATACTACACATTGTGTAACCCTTTCTTCATGGCTTGAGCCACTTGTCTTCTGTGACTTGGACTAGTTATCTTAGGGTTCGTACCCTTGGTCTTTTCCCTGAAGGTTCTAGTATCATTTACATTATACAAGAGTATGATCCAATGAGTAGGATTTCCTGAATAGAGTTTTTGGAATCCCATATGTGAGACTTAGAGCCGGATCCTCTACTCATTCCTGGAACCCTAGGTAGAGTTATTGGTATCTACGTGACCAACTTTACCTGGGCGTCGATCCACTGCATAGAGGATTAGCTCAGAATGAGTTGGCGGAATCACCCAATTACTTGGTTGTGATCCTCATCTGAGCATCATGTTCACAAAGTACTTCTGGAGTGTGTTCTCTTGAAACGAGTACTTCGTATCTCTCTCTTCAGACATAGGAGTGTGTCCTCCTGGTTGCATTCTTAGTGGAATCTTCGAGCTGGATCCTAGTGGTGGTATTTTCGCGATAGTCAATCATGCATGAGTATATATAGATATTATTGTTATATGTTCAATAGACATATACTGTGTAGAGCTGACTATATCTTTCCTTTGTGGTATTTTCCCTTGTTTTATATTTTTTGTGGTTTCTGGGGGTCTTACTGGGTATTTTTATACTCACCCCTGCATGGGATTTTACCACATGTGTCGGGTCTTGTATAGACGAGTGAGCCTTTGACAGGAATCTTGGCAGACTAGGATTGGACGGTACTCAGTGAGATTAGACAGGCCGAGGTGTATTCCTACGGCTACAGACTACAGTCCCAGCACCTTTCGTTATAGGTTGGGCTTTGTTACAGACTCTCTTTTTGGTGGGCTTGTACTTTTGGCCCATGGTTTTACTTTCTTGAACTTTATTTTCCTGTCGTACACTGAGGTTGGGTTTTAGTGTATGCATGAATCTTTTCCTTTTAGTAGTTTTTAATTTTTAGATTTTTGGGCTTGGATATGTGTGTGTGTGTGTGTGTGTTTGCAGGTTTATAGGCAATGCCTCCCATGTTTGTAGCATGCCCACTCAGTGCTAGTCAGCATCCCCTGGCCTATTTGAGGAGGGCTTGGGGAGTTGCGGTTTGGGCCCCACTGGGATGGGTTGTGACAGATTGTTATCAGAGCTGGTCGGTTCTACCTTAGGACCGAGAGTCGGTGAGTTGATCTGGGGAAACATTGGTGAGTGTTTTGAGTTCGACTTTCAGGCCAGGGACCTCAGTTATGGTGTGGGCGGCCAATGTATCCATACATCGGGGCTCTAATAACTTTATTTTTGACTCGGAACATGAGAACATTAGTTGCAGCGAAAAAAAATAATGGTACATGCATCATATAGGAATGGGTTGTGGTTTCTATGTCCTTTTTGAGTCATCTCTCCAGATATACTCACCGAATGAGATACATCTTGTTTCTTTAACATAATACCTCCACGATGCGCACCCGCTAGGATCCAACAGCTCGATCATGAGGATGACCCCCTTAGTGATGAAGCCTCGATACAGGGACCAGATCCCCTAGTTTTACCATCGGGTGGTGTGCCAGTTATCCCGCCACTTGTGGAGAAGTGTTTAGTGCCTGCAGTACCAGTGGAGGAGGAGCACAGGCTGAGTGCACTCCACGAGTTTCAGAGACAAAGACCCCTCAGGTTTCGAGGCAATCCTGACCCTCTGGTAGCAGAGGACTGGCTTGAGGCAGTGACCAGAGTCTTCTGTTTGGTCAGGACACCCGCAGACCAGATGGTGATTGTAGAGACCCAAAGCTTGACGTACATTGACATTACATTACATTTGCCGAATACTTATTACATAACAAAAACACACACACAAGGATCGTAATAGTTTAGTGTCTTTGGAAACTCGGAATATATTCTTCTAATCCTGGTGAAAGATCTTCAAAATCTCCCATAAAGATCTTCCTTTTTTTATACCTAAAACCTTTCTTTATAT